>CM075870.1:21906553-22506553 GCA_038021265.1 Cyprinella venusta | reverse complement strand
TATTAAAAGTGAATCGATACTTTTTCACATTTACATTTGTTCATTTAATCGCTACTTATTTCAAAAATTGCTACTTTTTCACTATGATACTTTTTATAAAGAATCAATACTTTTTCAAAAGTGAATCGTTACTTTTTCCAAAAACAATTGCTACTTTTTCAAAAAACAATCGCTTCTTTTTAAAAAAAGGAATCGCTACTTTTTCAAAAAAAGAATCGCTACTTTTTCAAGTGAATTGATACTTTTTCAAAAATAATGTAACAAATGTATAAAAACACTGTAATAAATGTATAACTACATTGTAATATATGTAAAATAACACTAACATATAATTACATTGTAATAAACAATTAAATTGTAATATTTGCATAATTACACTGTAAGAAATATATAATTACATTGTAATAAATGTATAATTATAGCAGATGGAATCACATTTAATAATATGGAAGAAAGCATTTGTTGCTATTTCCATTTGATCCATTTTAAAGGCTACAGTTTGAAGAGAGATTGCATAATCACCACTTGTGATGTTTCTCATTTGTAAGTCTAATAAATGAATATGTATAAATATAATTTACAGATTTCTAATGGTCAGTTAACTGCAGATTTTTAGGTGGCTGAGAAGATGAGACAGGATGCTGGATTTTCAATAAAAATCCAGGGTCTTTGCTCCACATCCTTTTATTACACCTAATTGTTGTGATTTTGCAGTTGTTTTCCGAACCAGGTTAGTAAGAGATAATTCCATGAAGCATTAGACTGGAAGAAAAGTGCAGTGCTTGTGACCAGAGGTTGCCTGGTTACCTTCAGCTCATCGAAGCGCAGGGTGAAATGCAAAATCTCAGCAAACTGCCGTGCGAGCGCCTGCTCCTGCTCCAGATGCTGAGTTGGGCTGCAGCGCGAGCTTGTGAGGAACTCCAGCAGACCCTGAAGAGAGTCTTCTACAAGAGACAGAAGAAACAGAACTGCTAGTTCTTATGCTGAATAAAGGTGTGCATAGTGCATACTAGGTTATGGTCACCAAAATTTGAACAAGGGCACAGTCTGCCCTTCGATGTTTCACCAGAGCCTCTCCTCCAGGGAGCAATCATGGGCAGGTGTTAATGTTTGATTAAGGGCTATGTCATGTTTAATTAGGTCATGACCTATTTCTAAACAACAGACCCTCCATCTGAAATCATTTAAACCCACAGACAGACAGCACAAAAGTGAAAGCAATCACATTCATTCAAGGAGCATAGCAGATACAAGATTATACAACAAAATATTTCTGTATAATATCAGTGGCGTGTAATACTCAATTTCCAGCCGAGAGAAACATTTGTGTTATCTTGCAAAAGCATTGCAATGTTGTTTTTCTTCTCATCTATTTTTTGCTCTCATTTTTCACCATCCCTCCAGGGACTCATATAGAAAATAGTTATTTTAAATAGTAATCATATTTCACAATATTACCGGTTTTATGGCATTTCTGATCAAAAAAAGTCTTGGTGAGCATAAAAGACTTCTTTTAAATAAAATCTTACCAACCCAAAACTTTTGAAGAGAATGTATTTCTTTCCAGGGTAATGTATTTGTCACTAATCATTATGATAGAGTAGATGTGGGTTGTAAGCTGTCAGAGATGATGAGAGCTGAGTTTTTGCTAAATGTGGTGAAAGAAACTGGCCTTGACCAAAGAGCATGATAATCCAATTATGATGTTTCTGACTCGTACGAGTCGTAAAAGAAATTTCACAAGACTATTAAAATATTTTAGAAACATATTCAGCAGTTAATGTAGCTGTGATTCAGCTGTGGGTACGAGTCCACAGACTGCTCATATTCTGTACAACAACAGTTTTGCTCATGTGACATTGCTCAATTATATCACACAGTCCCCATATTTATTTTATTACTTACTTCTAGCTATATGACAGTAGGTGATTTTCTCTAATCAGGAA
The DNA here is from genome assembly GCA_038021265.1 of Cyprinella venusta. NCBI lineage: Eukaryota > Metazoa > Chordata > Actinopteri > Cypriniformes > Leuciscidae > Cyprinella > Cyprinella venusta. The sequence goes on along the minus strand of CM075870.1, from coordinate 22,504,607 downwards.
AGGTTTGTGAATGAGCATATGAGCTAACAGTAAGCACAGTTTAGTAATGATAATCTCACAATTGTCGGCACCTGACGTGCACTGGCACATGTTTGTTCATACTGATGAATCAAGTCTCACTGAAAATCGAAACACTCCAAAGCAGATTCAAATTCTACAGTACATGGTAAATGGGTCAGTGGACTACACACTTGTGAGGAATTGTGGCACTCATTAAAAATGACCTCTCATTTATCACCTGTGCCTCTAGGTAAAAATAACTGTACGTGTTATTATATATAGTTTTGTGTGCTGTGCACATTAAAGAAAAGAGAAAAAAATGACATACCCATTTTAAGTGAGAACTCATAAAACTTCTTTAGTTTGCCAACCAGTGGGACCACGGCGGCCCACGCACCCTCCTGCACACGCTCATCATTGGGATGCTGTATGGCCTGTGGACACAACACGCGCACAGTTAAAACACAACTGGGGACGAATTTGCTGACAACAGAAATAAAAGCAAGACAGACACACAGGCTGATGTCAGAAGGACCAGCAGTGGACTCTGGACTCTAGCAGTGGATTCTCTACTCACCTGTCTGATGGCTTCACCTGCTCCGCTATATGACTGCAGTTCCTGTAGTACAATCACAGCCTCTGTTAGCACCCCATTGACCTCCTCCCATACTCTCTTCTCGGCTTCTGTGGGCTTGGCATCTGCAGAGGAGAGATCAGTTCAGAATCATGGCTGGAACTGCATAGTCATTATTTTAAAATATATTTTATTTTTAATATACATAATTAAGTACAGTTATTGTAATAAGCAAATAGCAATAGTTAATAGTAACTAGTAATATTAATAATTATTAAACCATTATTATTCATCCATTATAATAATCAAATAATTATTAATTATTATAAAAATTGGAAAAGAATCCAAGTCCAGGCACTCAGGGTTACAAAAGTAAAAAAAGCCATAAAAAATTATTAATTATTTATGATGAATATTAATATTAATACTGTTATTTATAATAGCAATTATTGTTATTACAATATTTATCGCCCAGCCCTTGACTTCAGGTAATATACAGGTTGTAACTTGTGATTAGGGCTGCACGATATTTGTAAAAACTGACATTGATTGCAATATTTTGTCTATTATTGCAATAATAGTTTAACCAGATGTTTTGAATAGCTCTACACTGTAAAAAAAATGTTGGTTTAACTTAAAAAAAAATTTAGTAACCCCTTGTCTTAAAATTTTAAGTTCATTGAAATTGAAAAATTGAGTTAATACAATGAAGGAGATTGATTTAATCACCAGAAACTCAAAATATTATATTATCTGAACTACATAAATGATTTAAGTTGATTTGACAAAAAAAATGTTGTGATTACAAATCATGAAAATATTTTTTACAGAATGATTCTTGGAGCGGATTGGGGTGATTTTTTAGGGAGTGAATCTGCTGAGCAAATAATAAACAATTTACGAACATACTGTAAATAAATACAATAGCACAAAGATTAAAATTTAACAAACAGTGCTTTATGTTTTTCACGCAAGTCTAACAGAATTCAGGTACAGAAATTGAATAATCAAAATGTAAAATAACACTGCATATTTATCACTTTATAAATTAAATATAATTAATATTTCTTAATGCAACAAAAGCTTGAATGTTTAAACTGACAGGACCTAAAACACCTCTAAATGATAAACTTGCGCTCTATTATAGAATCACATGCATTTCAACCCATTTCGTGGAGCTTGGTCTGTACTTATCTAATACAATCCTTATCTTTGACATCAAACATCCAAGGACGTGACAACAGCTGATGCACATATAGAGACATCAATGCTAAAACGACATATCGTGCAGCCCTGCTTGTGACGCTATTCACTTACTTTCAAAGTCCAGGAAAAAGTTCCCTGTATTGTTCTCAATATCCCGCGTGAGAACCTTGATCAGATTCCCCATCCCGTCCTCTCAGACACCTAAAAGAGAAGGAGAAAGGAAAAAGTGAACAGAACCTTTTGAATTGGTGATGGCACAGTGGATAAGACACATGCCTTTGGTGTGAGAGACACGGTTTCGAATCCACTGTGAGACATCAATGTGTCCCTGAGCAAGACACTAAACCCCTAGTTGCTCCAGAGGCGTGCGACCTCTGACATAGCAATTGTAAGTCACTTTGCATAAAAGCGTCAGCTAAATGAATAAATGTAAGTGTTTTGCTCGTGGCACTTTGAATGTCAATTAAGGTGTACACACCATTTTATTTGCTTTCAAATACAACAACACATTCAGGTTGACTCAATTCGCATCAAGAACTGTGACACCTGTGCTTTCGACAGCAACATCTGGCCACACACAACACATATGAGCGTGACAGGGAACATCTGCTCGGGGCAGTGCAGAAAGCAGGGGAGACCCAAATGCTGCTGCATTCCCCTCCTGAACACACACCCTAGTTCCTGCAGGTGAAAGGACACATGCTGCTGAGAATGCAGTAAGACTGCAGCACGCATGGGTGGACTCTACTGCAGAATCATGTCGCCCTCTAGCAGTCAAAGGGTCTCTATATTCTAAAATTGACACTCCGAAGTACCCCTCCCTTTGAGCTCAGAGCTAAATCATTGTAAGAATCATAAGAACTTCCCTGAAAAGAGTGCCCTCTCATTATTATTCATCCGCTCAGCGCAGGAGTCAGCGCTCCCACTGCGAGTCACTGAGCATAACAGGTTAAATAACATCACGAAAAACCAACAGAGGATCTTCAAGAGGAACGGATAGCCCTCAGAGATAAACACCATGTCAACGCATTCAAAGCCCAAGGACAAATTTTTGTGTTCAAACGGGAAGTTTTCTTGCCCTCTAAACGAACTGCCTTGAAAATAGGTAAATGGGTTGCTAGAATGTCTCACTGACCTACAGCACATGCTGCAGTATGAGCGGGGGTGTGCTGTTTTTATATCTTGGCATACTCATGTTCACATGCAATTTCGGATTTAAGCAACCGAAGGGCTAAATAAGCACTGCTGTCTTGAACCTCCTAAGCCCCCCTGTCAGCTTTACACCCCTCAGATTGGGGAGGGATGGTACCAAACTGAGGTTCCTCATTTGACTACAACATACACAACCTGCAATCCTATTGGCCAAGGAGGGAGACCGAACATTCTGCTGTTTCCATGGAGCCTAAAATATTTTTTCAACACAAAATGTGCCGACAGCCAATAGGAGCGGAGCACAGGAGTACTCGACAGGACTTGAATAATTGAATCATGAGTGCGGCACTAGGAAAAGAGACACGTGACTTAAAAACTAATTTGGACCCAAGTGGAACAGTTTGATAAGGTAAACCTCGCAAGCTTTCTTAAATGTTTACAAACGTCAATAAATTAAGTTCTGCATAAGATACATTCAACAAACTATTAAAGCAAAACTTTTTACTACAACAAGGCTATTAGGGTGTAGGGAGTTACTGCAAAGCTTTTAAGAACTGCTAGATGAAATAAATAAATTATATATATATATATATATAATTCATGGTTAAATATTAATTTAGAAATCATGAATGAAATTCTTCCTTACCAACATTACCAAGCTATTTACTAGCGTATTTTTTTATTGTGACTACACAACTTAAGAATTAAATGTTAAATTAATATGCCTACATCCGAAGTGGGGCGAAGTACATACTTCCAAATTGAAATTAGGTGATGATCTCAGTGAGAAGTGAGTAAAATCTCAATTCCAATTGTAAGAATGTGAAGCTGTCACAGTTTCTGCTGGTCTGAGAGAGAGAGATAGAGAGTGTGTTTTAGATTATAGGTGTGAATGCCGTTTCCACCCCACTGCAGCATTCGGCAGCATGTGCCTCCACGTGCTTTTGCCTCTACTACTACTACTACTACCACCCAACCAGAGAAGAATATGACTCCGCCCGTTTCCTCCACTCTCCCGCTTTATCCGACAGAGTGCGGGGAGGGAAGTCACGTGGGAGAGGGGAGGCTCTGCAGTCTGAACCGGTCTGCTGCGGCAGTGCAGAGAGTGCAGAGAGTGCAGATAGCGCTCCTCTTGACCCAGATTCCACCCGTGCCACGTCACACTGGGTTAACATTAACCCTGGCATAGCAAGACATGGGCAGATACGCGGCAGGTTGCCCTCGGCCTGTGCCTTTCATTAAAAGCTTAATTAACTTACATTATATTAATTTAATTAATAACACTTATTGTGATAATAATAATAATAATAATAATAATAATAAATGTAATATGATCTAATATATGATAAATGGCAATTCAATATTCTATTTATTATTAAATTATTTATATTTTCTAGTTGAATTATATATTATATTAAAATAAATAGCATATGAAATTTATAACACTAACACCATCTTTATTACCGTCACTTATTATAATAAATAAAGATAACAATAATAAATATGTTTTTAATATGTACACACACACACAATCTAAATTTCAAATGAAATTATTTACACTAACAGTCGACATTTCTGTCACTATTTTTGTAATTAATTAAATTATATATATATATATGTGCGCGTGTGTGTATATTTTATATATATATATATATATATATAATTACAAATAATAATACACTATTATTAATATATTAATTATAATATTATTCAATATTATTAATACTATATCAATAGTTCAATAGTATCAATGTGTGAGCCCACCACTAGAGCTTGATTTCCTACCATCAGGAAGGAAAGAGAGACACAGTGTCCTGGACAGACAGACAGTCTACACATGGACACAAGCATGCAAAGCTGGCCAGCTGTAACAGGGCTGGGAAGCATCAGGCATGAGTCAGTGAGAAATAGCGGTCACTCCTTCCGCCGAATGACGGAAATTCTGACATCTGCACCCTTCATTTAGACCCTCGAAATACCACAGGACACCCAGATTTGATCAAATAAACATTTGGTATATTAGCCATGACACATTGGTTAAGAATCTGTCTGCTGAAACAATATTTATGACAATATTTTTGTTGATTTTTTTGTAATAGCCCCAAATTGTTGTAGAGCAGATTTGTAATTTAGATATACAGCTGTATAACTTGTGTGTGGAGCACAACTGAACTTTACATGAACCTAAAAATTAAACCCACGTAGCCTGTGAATCTCTTCTGTTACACCCCTGTGCGATCATGGACGTGAGAGACACTGAGCCCATCAGCCCACAAGCCATATGCTGACACAACATCCACCCTCATCCCCATCATTCTCCCTGAAACACACAAAGGTGTCAATAAACTGCCAGAGAGAATTTTCACATCCACTACACTCATGATGACCTTTAAATTTAAAGCTAATATGACCCAACAGATGATATTGTTTTCACTTTAAAAATGGGATCAAGATATGCGTCAAGCTAATTTCTTTGACCTTGAAAAGGCTACAGAAATTATTACGTTACATATCTACTGTAATATGAAGGTTACAGTATCTGTGTACAGACACTAGAAATTGTAGGCTTTTATTGCCTCCTGGTGGACATTCGTAGATATGACAGATTTTGTCACCCTTCTTATGCACCATTTTCAATTGAGAATGCACTGTAAATTCTAAATTAATTACTGAACCTAAACTGAATCAGAATGCATTGCAATTTGATTATAAATAAGAGGAATTCAAATTCAAAGAAATACACTGTAATTTTCAATTTCAAAAGGAACATTTGTCAAAACTTTAAATGCTGGCTTAAATCCTCATACGAAAGTTTCGGAAAAGTTTAAAAAGCCTTGAATTTTAAATGTTAACAGACTTTATAGATGATGACCTAAATTGTTTAGACACTACTGGAAAAAATATTACTGCAATTAGCAATCATCACAACTTTAATGTTAGAATACCCTGTCCAGATTTAAAGGGTTAGATTGGTATTTTACACTTAAAGCCCTGTTTTAAGATTGTTTCTGATGTAATAGAACGGTTAAAGATTGAAATTTGGACAAATGCTGCTGTCCCGAGAATTTTAGGTTTCTGTGTTTGCACTGTTTAGGGTTGATAATAAGATGCAGAAATGATGGTTTGACACCTCTGGTTTACAAAAAACACCAAAGCAGCATTAAGTGACACTGATGCAGAAAGAATGAATTCTCAACTGCCAGCCAAGTAAGTTTGTTGTGAATTTTTGCACTTATACTGAGTTTTCAGCTTCATGTCATTTTGCACCTTTACTATTTAGATTTCTAGATTACATTTAGCATTAAATCTCACAGGAAAAGGCAGTTGCAATCCCTTGTCAACTCCAGGATGAGTCCAACCTGATCTCATGAGAAAACTTAACTATTTACAAGGTGGCAAGTTTGTGAGATGGACGAAAATGTATGAAGAAAAAAGTAGGTACTCTAACCCCAACCATAAATAACATAACCATCAGTGGGGTGTTAGCACATTGTATGAATACGAATTAGACACCAATTCGCCAAAATCTGAAATAGACATAAATTGCTATATTATGTTGGTGAATCAGAAGATTCAAGAAGGGATTAAGTAATAATGTTACAGATATGTATGACTCACACACAGGCAACGTTTCAAGCACGCTTTTGGAAAGTTGCCTGTGTGAGAGTCCATTATAAAATGTTAGCATTTTTTGGAGACTTGTGTTCTGTTTTTTATTATTTCCTTTGTCAAGCAACCAACTTGTGCATTTTATTGCCGGTGATGTGCGTGCTTTGGTCGCCTTTCCTTTTCTTTTTTTTTACAAAAATGCCCTTTTGGTCATTTAAGTAAATTCTAAAAATATACTTATTTATTTTTATTAACTTTCAAGTTAAATGAGAAACTGCACTGTATCAGTTTAGTTTAGTTGGGTGGTAATACCTCTGATGTCTTCAGAATTCGTATGTGAAGTTTTAGCTCAAAATACTCCACAGATCATTTTTTTATAGCATGTTAAAATTGTCCCTTTTGAGGGTGAACAAAAACGCGTCGTTTTGTGTTCCCTTTAAAATGCAAATGAGCTGCTGCTCCCGCCCCCATTCAAGAAGAGGGCGGAGCTACAACAGCTTGCAGACACATACTAAAATGTCAGAAACTGTTCTGTCTTTTATGTTTAAACAGGAATCGGACAAAAGGACAGACTAAAGAAGAAGTAACAACATGTAGAATGCGTTTTTACATGTTTCTAAATGCATGTTTCTACATTTTTACATGCGTTTTTTTTTTTTTTTTTTTTTTTACAATGCTTACAATTCTACATGCGTTTCTACATGCGTTTCTAAATGCGTTTCATGTAGGACGTTTCTGAATGGTTAGTTGATGTATGTAACTATCTTCAAGTCTTTGATTAGCATACTCTGTCATGATATTCTATAAAATCACTTGTGTGGGAACTGTTGTAAGGTAAATATCTCCTTTTGCTTTCATCTTTGAGCGTTGTAACTTTGCAGATGTTGGTTTTGCTCAAACAGAAACATTAATTAGCCTACACACTAACTAAAGTTTAAAAAGTGAAATCATAATCAACCACCCCTTTAACAACACAAAGAGACAATTTCAAATCGAATCCAAGATTCATGAAATTGACACTATTTGCCTCAATGGAAAGACAAAACTGAAACAAACCATTCAAAAATAAATAAATCCCCGAGTTAAGAAGGTCAAACATGCCATAATTAACTTTCTTCTTGCACTCACGAACATAACTTCTGCATGCTACTGAAACGTTGGATTCACTTCTCTATACCTCTTTTTCTCTATTTCCAAAAAAAAAAAAGAAAGAAACAAGCAGCATGGAAAAATGCCACAGGCAGGAACATGAGAAACCTAATGTGAGCCGTAGCTATCGGGCCTGTAAGAACACGCTTCCCCTGGCATGACAGCACAGGTGTTTCTGTTCTCTCCTGTGCTTTTGTAATTTCTGTGCATGTACTGCTGAAAAATACACATGTTGTTGTTCTTAGACAGTGTCTGAAGATCATTTTTGCACTTTTACCACAGCATGACCTGAGGGAACGGATCCTATTTCAAATGTGATTCTGTGAGATATAAAGTTGAAATTTCTAAATAATACTTGAAACTGAAAAGAACAAGATACATTTACTTCTAGCTTCTTTCTTTCTTTTTAGGACAGCAAAGAAAATAAGCTGGCCATGTGAATGTATTTAGTGCAGCCATTACAGTACAGTGCAAAAATGTGCTGAAGCATTTTTAAAAGAGAGTCCGACCACAAAAAGGTGTCATCTTTCTGTTGATTTGTTTGACTGTGAAGACAGATAAAGCGAGCCTGTCCTACCACAAAGCATAACCAGGAAATTGAACCAACATTTAAAAAGGGTAACCTCCTTCACATACTTCTCAAACTGAATGCTAGGTAGTATAAGCTCACAAGATGGTATAAGCGCACTGTAAACATGTAAATATACAAACACTCAACACATTATTTAACAGTTTCTGCATGTAAAGATAAAGAAACAACATAGACTGATTTTCGAAGCAGCATCAAAATGTAGTTAAAAAACCTTGCTAGACAAGGCTTCCTTCTGAAGGGCATACTGTTTCAGTTAGTCACACATGCCTTAAGGGCATGTAAAGTGCCACTACACAAACCCTGCAGTACAGGAATGCTCCGCTAATTCCAGAAGCACAATCACAACAGCAGACATCACAAAGTATCTGTTTGCAGAGAGCAGATGCGATTGACCAGCATCTTACAATGATTAGAGCTGTGCAGGAGGCAACACTGCTGTTTAACACTACTGAGTCCCATCAGTATTAGCTTTTAGGAAATAATTACAATGAACAAACACATTTTTGATCTTTTCCCCTTTTACATAACGGCCAGTTTCACAGATAGTACATAGACTAAGCCAGCATTAGGCCTTAGTTCAATTAGGGCATTTAAGCAGCTTTTATAAATGTGCCTTGCAAAAAAAATATTACTGGTGTGCATCTTGAGACAAAACAATGGGCAGTGACATATTTTAAGATTTGCCAGTCCAAATTGCTTTCAGTTAAGACAGCTTAAATATGCATTTAGGTCTGAGACTAGCTTAAGCCTTGACTGTCGAACCGGGGGAATATGTGCCAAGTTTAAATATTGACTTTAACATTAATATATGCAATATAGTTTATAATAAGCTTTTATAAATTATGTTAATATACAGTATTAATATCTGCCATAACCTAGTCTGGACTTCTGCACGTCTTGGTGTTTTAATGCTGACCACTGCCCTGGAATTTGGTCCGTTGCTGCTGTGTCAGTATTTATAGTTCATGTTCTTAATTAAAACCTGTGGCGTTGCACATCATCACAAACACTTCCCGCGGAGGAGGACAATGACATTTAACAAATGAGCAAATGGATTCATACATGAACAACAATCAAACAAGAAAGAATTTGCTTCCATGCAAAAAGTAGTTTATGTGGATTTATTAAGGGTCCCTATGATACATTTTTATAGTTAATATATATTGTTTCTAGTAATTCTCTGCTCTAAAATAAAGTGAATGTCCACTATTTTTTATTTATTTTATCTTTTTAGGGATGCACGATATATCGGCCACCATATCAGTATTGGGCGATAGTATATCTTCCTTTTTAATGTTATTGTTATTGGCCCGATAAGACAATTTGGCCGATATATTAAAGCCGATAAATAATCAATTATTTCCTTCAGCTGAGACACATTGATGTGCACTGTACACCAACTGCTTAAAATATGATTAAAATCACTTCAAAAAAGGAAAATACAGTTAAGTGCAAAGTGCAGAGCAAGTCTGTCATAGGCTACATAACATTAAAATGAGAAGATTATAATTATGTGCTTGGGACATGCCTAAAATTGTTAGACGTTTGTTTTTGTAATCAGGCTCTCAACAATTTTATACAAACATAGATTTTGATTTATCTGCCATTATAATGGTTATCTGCTTTCAAATATAACAAATTATTGGTTATTGTATCGCCGATTTTTTTATATCGGTGCAGCCCTACACTTATGTGTTTAGTGTGTGATGACCAATATCCAGAAATGCAATTTAATAATCTTTGCTTGTGACACAATAATAACGAGTAGGCCTAATGAATAAAAATAAATGTATGCTTAATCTCTAAATAGTGGTTAAGCATAAATTACTATGTATCCTGCAAAAAAGCTTTATTATTTTATGCAAACAATACATTAAATAGATAAATTATCTATGTGAACATGTATCTGTGAAAGAGAAAGGGGGTTTAAAACAATTTTTGGTCTGTCTACTAAATTAATACATCAGTAATTTCTATTTTGTAGAGCTTGCTTAGAGTAAAACGTGCTTGTTTCAATAAAAGGTTTGAACCAGTTCACAAAATGGTCAAATCACAAATATCTAGAAAGGTAATGTAAAGTTATGGGAAGTTATATGGGACAAAAGAGTAGGAACCCTTTTTATTGGTTATAGCCCACTTTGAATGAACCGCGCAATTGTCATGTCACATTTTTATTATTACATGTTACAAAGACTAAAAATTATTTCAATAAACAGCCACATGCAATTGCATATAAATGGTTATCTCCGTACATCGAATAATCTAGATTTGAGGCTGTGGCTGGCTCTATGACAGTGAAAATGTAGGAACTTACTGTGCGTTGAAATGCGTGTTTTGAATAAACAAAATCAGGAAGTGGCATGATCTATTTGAACACAGAGGAAGTCTGAAAACTCGCACCATTGCTTTTGTTCACAAGATTAGTCTCGGTTTTTATCATAAAATTCACTCTTTTTCTGCTAGGCAGCAGACAAACACGCACAATACACGTAAAACATAATACAGGCACAAAATGTAAAGCCATATCTGTAATTACCGTCCATTACAAAAAATGCACACGTCAAAACAAGTGAAATGAAAAGTGATCATACGCTTTGTTTCCCAACAGACTTTGTAAAGTAATGTAACAGCTTGATGTGATTTATTTAAACTAGAATTTAAAGTATGATTGATCTTTCTTTAAGTTTATTAGGTTGAAAGATTTGTAGCCTACACTCAGGTTGTCTTTTGTAGCCTCTCATCTCACCTGAGCGCTGAAGGAAACAAACACTCTCTCGCGCCTGGTGTCAGGTTGCATAGTGTAAAGGTAATGCATTTTAATCCGTTCTTACCTCAATTTCCAGTCAATTCAGTGAAAAGTAAATATAGGGAAACGCTGAAGAACACCCTGCTCAGCGGATCATTGTGAAGATGTGGCGTGTGTCTACATTTTCCGGATTGGCCAATCAGAAGTGTTGCGTTTGACGCGCAGGTTGAGCTCGACTCGACTACGAGAGCGTTGAAGAGGCTCTGCCTACATCTATAAAAGGAATTGATTTCGAGAGAGGAAGGAAGCAGACTAGTTGTGTTATGCCTGTTGCGTTTGCAATGTAGTTTGGAAGAGGTTGCTTTCACTTACGTTTTATTATTTATTTTATTGTCTGCGGCACTCAGACATAGACTGCCACCGCAAGCGAAACGACAAAACGCTAGGTCCTTTGCACTGTATTGTCACAAACGGAAAAGGGGTAAAGTAGTGTGTTATGGTATGGGTCATTTTCAAATACAAACGCACACACAAAGTGAGTAAAAACATTTTTTAGACCGTAGCCCGATCTACAATAGCCTGATTTTCAGCATTGAAAGAGGAAATGAATATTATCAGAAAATTACCACTACAAGTTCAGCGGAAAAAGAGGCTTTTCAAATGTGCAGTTTTCTACCACATTAAAAGTTGTTGATTAAATAAAGGAGTAGTTCACTTTTAAAATAAAAACTTTTGCTGATAATTTACTCACCCCCATCTCATCCAAGATGTCCATGTCATTGTCTTTCTTTCTTCAGTCGAAAAGAAATTAAGGTTTTTGATGAAAACATTCCAGGATTTTTCTCCATATAATGGACTTCAATGGGAACCAAACAGTTCAAGGTCCAAAAGACAGTTTCAGTGCAAACTGTTCAAAGGGCTTTAAACGATTTCAGACGATGAATAAGGGTCTTATGAAGCGAAACGATCGCTCATTTAAATAAAATAACAAAGTTTAATAAGCTCAAATGGTCGCCTTGCTGTTCTGTGATGTGTGACTCTCCTATCAAAATGATGGAATCTTTTCCAGAGTCAACTTGTTCACTTCGTTCATTGAATGAACCAAATGACACGAATAAAGATTCGTTCATTTTGATAAACGATTTCGAACAGGAGAGTCACGAACGCGCATCACAGAACAGAGCAAGACGAGCATTTGAGCTTATAAAACTTAAACTGTGTAATTTTTTTTTAATGAGCGATCGCTTCACTTCATAAGACCCTTATTCATCGTCTGAAATCGTTTAAAGCCCATTGAACAGTTTGCACTGAAACTGTCTTTTGGACCTTGAACCATTTGGTTCCCACTGAAGTCCATTATCTGGAGGAAAATCCTGGAATGTTTTCATAAAAAACCTTAATTTCTTTTCGATTGAAGAAAGAATGACATGGATGTCTTGGATGATATGGGGGTGAGTAAATTACCAGCAAAAGTTTTTTGTTTTTGTTTTTTAAGTGAACTTTCTGACTCTATTGACTGAGTCAATAGAGTCAGAAAGTTAGCACTTTTCAAGAATGACCCTTCAACATATAAAATAACCCAGTTTTAATAAAAAAACAACAACATTGAGACTACATGGTTTCAACTTAAAGACTTTATTTGCAGACTTGATAGCCAAGTTTAATTTTCTTTCTGACTGAACTTACAGTGCAGCAAACAGACAGAAAAAAAGGAAGAGAGTGGCAAAATTCATCCTAAATGTAACATTAGGACTGAATCCAGTTTATTCACGTACTGTAGATGTTACGTTGACTGTTTCCAGACTTCAGTATGCTACAATATTAGCAAACACAAGAATCCATCATATGGAGTTGTGCTGGATTGAACATCTAAACAGACAGACATTGTCCAACAGTGGGCTCAGCATAGGGGTCTAAACAAAACAGTCCGGGAACGGTGCATCGGCAACTTTATACCACAATCTCAGAGTCGTTTTGTCTTGTTCGTTGAGCAGAGATGATCTTTGTGCTGAATTCTTGTTTTTATCCTTTAGTTAAAATGATTTTAATGTAACATAACCTAAAACAGAGGAACAAAACCCACAATAAACTACACTTGAAGGGTCCATTCCTCTCCATGCGGAAACACTTTAGCCCTATAAATGTCAAATACTATCATCATCAAATATAGTACAGGTGGCATTCATTAATACATCTTCTATCATCAATACAACAACAGTTAAAAACCAAGAATGAATGCTGGTCTCCCTGATAGGGTAACGAGAAAGAGGCAGCTTTAGTTCATTCTGAGTCATATCGAGCCAGTCACTCACTGCCGGGTCCCCTTGCAGTTTAATTCAACTTAAATCAACAAAACAAACCACATTCCACAGTCACTGTAAGCAAACAATAAAACTCACTCTAAGCAACCTATAACAGATTGTGTTCTGCTCAACATATGTTCATTTTTATGCAAAGCCAACAACGTTTGACCAGTCATATCCATGTATGAGAGAAGATTCATAATTTATCCATGAGACCAGATGGATAAGGTAGGTTATTGTATGATCTAATAAAACAATACCGACAAGGACACTTTCCCAGAGCTGAGGCATTAGTTTTGTCAGATTTGGCGTTAAACAACAATGAGGAAGAAATGAAGCATTCCCACAGATGCGACCAAGGCCGTAACCACCATAGACACTGAAATATTTGATCGATATGAGCTTTTCAACCATGTATTTTTAAATTATAACTGGTTATATGTAGTGACATTCTTGACCACCAAATTAACATACTGGCATGGAGAGAGCATGGGTACAAAGTGGTAACATTACACCAGCAATTGTCAAAAGGGCTGTAAATTGGTCTCCTACTCATTGAGGTCTTTAGAATAAAGATTTCTGGAGGAATAATTGAGTATGCAAACGTAATGAATGCCAATTTTGATCGTCGATGTATAGCAGATGATATGTTTAAACCTTTACATTTTGGTTTTGATCCCTGACCAGCATGCCACTATGCTGGGAATTTAAACACTGGTATGTTATTGTATTCTCACTTATCACTTATGCCATCCAAAAATTTAAGAGATGATCTTTTTTTTCTTCTTTTAAAACAGTACACTAAAATGTCTAGAGTCACTCTGGCTCCATAAGCAAGCAGGGTTAACATACATTTGCACACTTGTACATTATACATACGTACATAAATATACACTTACATCTGTGCATATGTATGTACAAAGACACACTTTAAATGGACTTACATATTTTCTATATGTGTACACATACACAAAGTTACAGCATACATGTTAAGTGCTAGATTTCCATGTATAGCTACTGCAAACCCAGTTTGGCATGCTGGGCTGCCATGGCTACGATAATACTGGTAGGCAGGATAACACAGTTTATGAACAACACATAGTTTTACACATTTCCCCCTTGAGGATTAAGGGAGCATGGGTTTGATTCTTCATGTTACGTTTGTTTGGAGACCGTTTGGGTTTCAGCAGCTATGTACAGAGGCAATGCCCACAGTCCAGTGTGAGGCTAGAGAGAATGAGAGAGAGAGAGAATGAGAGAGAGAGAGAGAGAGAATGAGAGAGAGAGAGAGAGAGAGAGAGAGAGAGAGAGAGAGAGAGAGAGGAGCTTGTGCTAGTTAGAAAGCCTCTCGGCCGCCCCTACACTGTCAGTCTGACAGAATGTGCACAAAGGACATTGGGAAGGCCCCTTTCCTTTCAGGCTGCCCCTCTATGTGCCCAATCTGTAAAAATACAGGTTGATGAATGTGAAATTATGCCCTAAAACTGCATTAACAGTAGTAGAAGCAAGCACACGGCAGAGTCTTACTTACCCACCACTCCTGGTCTTCCTCTCCTGTAACAATTATTACCTCCCCCTCCACGAAAGTCAACTCGTCATCATTATCTGCTTGGCAATCGTAGATGGTTTTCACACGCCTTATTTTGCTCTTTGCCTGCAAAGAGATGATCTTCAGTTATTTTAGCGTTACACCTGTTGATATTTTCCAGTATAAACTACCAGTTTGCAGTTGGATGCAAGGTTTTGTTAATGTTTTTGAAAGAAGTCTCTTATGCTCACCAAGGCACAGTAAATAAATAACAGTATACACAGTGATATTGTGAAATAATGTGAGAATTTAATCTATTTTGATGTATTTTAAAATCTATTTAAAAATTTTCAGCATCAGTAAGATTCAAGATTTAAATAGCTTTATTGGCATGGTGAAAGAAATATTTACATTGCCAAAGCACTCATAACACTATAGAATACAAATAAGTAAATAATTATAAAAATAAATAAAAATAAAGTAGTTTTTTTATGTGGAAATAAACATTGCAATAAAAATGTTAAATCTTCTAATATTTACACAGTGTCTCTAGGCATGTAGTTTGTAGCTCTGTTTTTGCTCCAGTATTTAGTGTCACATTATCCTCCAAAAATCCACCTAAGGCCAGACCACGTATCATTGAGATTGAGACATGATCTGGAAACCACATGTTTATTTTCTCGTATTTGAGGCGTGGTTTACAAATGGCCAGAGCCGTATTATTGGGTGCTACGAATGTCTATCAAATGCGCCTGTACGTAGCTCATAGCCAATCGGTTCAATGATACCAGATGACGTATGAAGAGCGACAAAATTAGACGAGGAAGAAAACGATGGGTCAGAGATTTAGGAGATTTATGTATACACAAAGGCTGTATCAAAAGATAACTTCGCGTCCGCGGTGTGTCACCTGTACGTCGTCATCGTCTTGCTGCTCCCTCCCCGTTCTGTGACTGGTTCCCAATCTCAGGCGAAAATTTGGTTCATGGTGTCCAGACTTCCTAGCAGCGAGAATAAAATCGCGCTGTGGCAAGGCAGCATGGGGAAACCCAGGCTACCTAATATGCTGACTTGGTGCTCAAGAATTTTTAGGGCCCAAGCCCTGAAAGGGCAAAGGCTCTATTGTTTTCCTTAGGATACAGTTTTTTTTAAATGTTCTGACTATTCGGGCACTTTTGGGGCCCTTAACATGCTCGAAAACTCGAAAATTTTGGACATGGGTCAGAACCCGCAGCTTGGGCCCATCATCGCTGCTCGCAGCTATATTTATATATATTTTCTATATTATTATCATTGTTGAAAACAGTTGTGCTGCTTAATATTTTTGTGGAAACTGATTTTTTTGAGAACCAGGAGTAGAAAGTTCAAAAGAACAGCATTTCTTTGAAATAGAAATCTTCTGTAACATTATAAAAGTCTGGACTCTTTACGGTCACTTTTGATCAATCTAATGTGATCAAACTTTTTTGGTTGAGTATTTAAAAACAAAATAAAATGAGTGCATTTTTTTATTATTAATAAAATAATGCCTTTTAAAGAACACTTTTAAAGCTAAATATTTTGTCTATTTTTGTTAGGTTTAAAATGATAAAACAATAGATATACGTCATGAAATGAGAAAAAAAAATATTTGTGCACTTTTTGGGTCCACTGTACATATACAACACTCTCTAAAATATATTTCACTCACTACTGTGTTTATCTTCCGTGGCATCGGGACAGGCATCTCCACAGCTCCTGCAGGCGCACCATTAGTGTCTTCACTGGCCTGTCTGGGAGAGAGCTCCTCCTGCTGACTGGATGACTGCACCTCCGTCAGCTGGGGCTTCGGGCTGGTTTCCTCCTGTGTCATTTGCCTCTGTGTGGTCTCAGCTGCTGGAGATATCGTAGGCTTGGATGGGAGGTCAGAGAGCTGCGGCTTAGGGGGAAGATCCTTAAGCTGTGGTTTCGGGGGCAGCTCAGAAAGCTGAGGTTTTGGGGGTAAATCCGACAATTGTGGTTTCGGGGGAAGATCAGACAGTTGCGGTTTAGGGGGAAGGTCTGAGATGTGAGGTTTCTGTGGCACCTCTAGGGGCTGGGAGCGTTCTGCGGGTTGTGGGATTTTAGGTGGAGGCTCAGTGGGTCTGGTTATTGTATCTGAAGCTCTGGTGGGAGGCGTGTCCTGGACGTGTGGGGGTTTCTGCAGCACGTCGGGACCAGACTTGTCCATTGAGGGGAGGTGGATTGTGTCAATCTTTCGTAGTGCCACTGAAAAAGATAAGACATGGGCAGGTCAACGTAAAGATGAAAAATGTAAGTAAATCCATTGTATTTAATGCCATGTTAAATCTACCTTTCTGAGGTAGTTTGGGAAGAACTCTTGGGCCAAATGCTGCTTTTGTGTTCATAGAAGTAGTGCTGAAATCAAAAAGGTCCTGTGATTAATTTCTCTATAACAGACTAGAAAAGAAAAAAACTTCATGATGGTTTTATGATTACATGAAAATTGTAATAGTCTAAATTTTTTGATTACAGTTAAGATCTATTGCACATACTGTAAAATGCACAAATGCTTTTTGTGCAATACTGGACTATTCAATGTCTGAATGTCAGTGTATTGCAACACCTTTGCTGCTGCTGAATTCCCTCAAACTTATTGGCCGGGGATGTCCGATTCGCAGAAGGAGGTGTAGACTCACTTCCTATGAGGTTAAAAATAAAAAGGGGGAAGAGGTTTAAAGCGGTTTTGAAGTCCCCGTATTTCATTAAGTGCTTTGGCCATGTCTTACACTCTTTGTTTTATGTCCCAGGAATCTTCATTGATATCACCAAGACATTTTTTTGATGTCAAAATATTTTCTCAAATCACAGCTTAGTTCAACCAAAAATGAACATTTTATAAATTACTCACCCTCATGTCATTACAAAGACTTTTGTTTATCTTCGAAACAAATGAAGACATTTTAAATTCCGGATCCCTCCATTGACAGTCCACACTACTACCACTTTGACACTTCAAAATGTTCATAAAGAGAAAGTTCCGTTCATCAAATAAAGTGATCGTGTCTCTAAAGACAATTTGGACTTAACTGCTCAATTCATTATGGATTAGATTTACAATCTCTTTATGATGCCTGCTAATGGAGGGACCAATATCTGTCAGATTTCATTTAAAATATCTTCATTTGTAATTGAACAAAAGTCTTATGGGTTTGGAATGACATGAGATTGAGTAAACAAAGACAATTTATTAAACTTTAACATACCAAGACAACTAAAAGAAGGTTGATTTCTCTGAAAAAATAAATCAAATAAGCTCTGTGGCAATATTAGATCTTCACCACCCCAATTACCTCAACTAATGGCATAAGTTATCAGCCAACTATTTGTTTATCCAAACAATGAAAGTGTGTTTGGGGAAACCAGTTTGAATTAAATATTGATAAAACAATGTTATAATTTTGACAAATTATTAAATTCATATTTTTATCTAATCATAATAATTAACTCATTTTAATCACTATTTTAATTTGAGTTATTCTGTTAGGTGACACTAATAGAACACATTAAAAATTTTACCTTTAAACAATTTAATATGATATTTTAATTTAATACAATGCAACAACACAAACAAAATGAATGATAATTATTAAATCGCAAAGCTCATAATCACAAAACAAAAAAGAAAGCTGCCATAAGCTAATTACTAAGAAAAACCACTTTAACTCTTATTGTGGGGTGAGGAAAGAGAAAATACAGAAGAAAATGTAACATTAAGTGCTAGTTGTAATAATATTTTTGGGGGTTTGATGTGTCAGGCGTCCTCCCAGAAAGCTTTCGGTCTATGATTATTAACACACTCAAGAACAAGATCCCTAAATCAATTATTCAGAATATCACTTTATTATGTAATGGCCATTTGAGGTCAGGCTGCGAATTCCTACCCACCCATTTCACACCAACACCACCACCACTATGAGCAACAAAACAACAAAATTACAAGAATTTTACAAAGGTGTTGACAAAAGCCTTTTGTTTCTGCAATCACAAAATTGAGGTGTTGCCACCTGGACGCACCTTTGCTTTGCGGGCCCTGCATTACAGGGCTGGGGGGGTCTGAGTGGGTGCGCTTGTGTCCGGGAGGTGGAGGAGGCGCTCTCTTCTTAGACAGAGTGGAGCTGCCTCCTGCACTCGATTGCGATCCCAGCGGCAGGGAGGTGGGCGGTCCAGAGGACGGAGCTGAAAGAGTGACGAGATGACGTGATTGGTCGAGAAGCAAGTGAGGCCCGAGCGCACCGGAACACAAGGGCAAAGACAACACTCCCGTCATGTCAGGAGTGATGAGTGTAAAGTGATTTCCAAAAGCACAACCAAAAAAAAAAAAGTCAACAAAACGCCAGCTAACATGGTCGCAGAATGCAGGTGCAGGCTGATTTTAGATTAGATCAAACGACAGCCAAAGGTTGCATATTCCAGCTCAGTTTGCAAGCAAACAGTGGTTGTGGTGTGAGAGGATGTTTTATAATCACTAAGGGTCAGCCTCAACCGATTGCACATTATACCTCCCCCGCAATTAGAGTTAATGTAAAGACGTCAAGTACGGTACATGCAAACAATTCAACCGAACCTATCATCATATCCTGCTACATGGGCTGCTCTTTTTTTATCTGCAGCGTCATGCATGAAGGCATGTATACCTTTCCCAGTGGTCTTGCTGGCTATTGTGGGCCCCTCTGAAACTGGAGATGCAGGTGTTTCGGTGGAGGTGTTGTAGACGGGGTTGGCAAAGGCTCCGTAGGAGAGTCTCTGTTTGTCCCTGTGTCCTAAATACCCTGGGAGAGACAGCTTCTCCTGAGGGGACACACTCGAGGAATGACAGAAGCTCTGAGGTCGGGGAGAACGCTCCTTCTTTACCGGACTGGGCTGGAGATGGGAAAATATTACACATCACTTGATTTTAAGATTAGTCCACAGCCTCCCCAAAACCTTGTGATTACAATTAAATGCATTAGGATGCACTGTGTATACGTGGCGTTGAGGTGGTGCTTTCAGGCACATCCAAGTGTGGTTATATTTTGATTTCGGTTCTCATTTCTCGAGTCATGGATCTTTGCAGATTAGGGTTCCACTTTTATGATGGCATGAGATGTGTTATATAAAGCGCTATAAGGAACTTGGTTGCTTATCAAATCATTGATCTGAGTGGCTGAGAGCTATGTTTGCACTGTGGACCAAGAGCATTTAACAGCTTATTGTTAAAAGACTAATGTGACAACCATTATATATATATATATATATATATATATATATATATATATATATATATATATATATTCTTATATAGACTTCAGTTATCACAATGTTTAATTGTGCCCGAATGGCAATTTAAATACCCGAATGGCAATAATATACTTTTTGTTTTCTACATAAACTTTTTTTGTCAAGATTTTTTAAATAGTATATAGTTTTGTTTTGTTTTAAGAAACCTGTACATTAGCTTAGTTTGATACAATTAAAAATATATAACTTTTGTGCTTAAGGATAGTTCAAAGCTTAAGTTTAATAACTTAAGTTTAAAGGGATAATTCACCAAAAAATTAAAATTCGGTCATCATTTACTCTCACTCATATTGTTCCAAACCTGTAAGACTTTCTTCCATATTCGGAAGACAAATTAAGATCTTTTTGATGAAATCTTAGACCTTCCTTCCATTGACAGCTACACAACTTTGACACTTCAAAAAGTTCATAAAGAGTTTGTAAAACTAATCCATTTGAATTGAGCAGTTTAGTAGTTTAGTTCAATTGAGGTGTTGTTTAGTTTAGTTTTAGAGACACAATCGCTTTATATGATGAACAGATTGAATTTAGGCTTGTATTCACATATAAACATTCATCGACTCACACAACAGTTGTGTTAAACTGAAGCTCAAGCATGTTCGCTTGACGTATGAGAACCAATGAGGTCTGTTCTCGTGTTACGCAGCACGTTTGTGCTTCCTCAAGAACCAATGAGGTTTGTTCTATGACAACATGAGGGTGAGTAAACGATGACAGAATTTACGTTTTTTGGGTGGACTAACCCTTTAAGTGTTGCACCATGTTCTATCCAGGTGTGAAGTTACCAGCAACAAGTATTCAGTTACCTACAAAATAACTTATAATACCTTTGCTTATTACAGGAGCATGAAGAGGGAGAGTTCGTGGATCTCTAGATATTGGATAAAGCAAAAGGTGGGCGCACAAACCTTGTCATCTAGGTCATCGTCACTCTCGTCAATCTCCTCCAGCCGCAGATTCCACTCATACTCCACGTGCACGTGAGGATTAAACCTCCCAGCTGCTGCCTCCATCAGCTGCACAACCAATCACAAACCCATTAACATAATACACGTCTCCTCTGACAATAATGCCAGAAAATAAAGGTCATATTTTGAACAATTCATGGCTGTATAGTGAAATTACAGGTGGTTGTAAGGCAAAATTCTTCTGTAATTACCACAGTGTCAGCAACACAGAAATTAAGCAATGAAGATAAAGTATCACACTCACTAGCTCTTCACACTGTGCATTTTTCATTCGTCTGGCAATGTCCAAAGCAGTCTCCCCATTTTGATTAACTGAAATATAACATATAAAGCACATAGGTACAGCCTTGCTACTACTATGGTACAGTAATTCAATTTAGGAAAAAAATATTTTAAAAAATAATTAGTAGTATTATATTAAGTTTGGGGAAAAATGACATTTTAAAACTAAGCAAGATGAAAAAATCAAAGCCTCCAGGTTAGGTGTGGGGACACCTGTGTATTATTCAGTAGAAAAGAATTTGAGGAATGAAACTTGAAACTAGAAGATGATCCTCTAAGCATTCAGACTGGCATGTGGGTCCCAGAGGCCTGTATTTACAGCTGAGGTTTTTAAACCTTTTTTTGTTGCTGTTGTTAAATATTAAAATAGAAAGCAGTTCTTTTAAATTGTTATAATATTCCATGCTATTAGTATTTTACTGTTTACAATTATATATATAATGAATACTGCATTTACACATTTAATCAACAAATTAATGTAGATTCTAAATAAAGGAAGTTAATAAAGTTGTTAATAAATTCACATGGCCAAGCATTGTGGTCTAAACTACAAAGCATTATATTACAAATTATCAGACTATTCTATCGTTATTAAAATGTTTATTTACAGCAATTGTAGAACTTTAACTTTAGATAAAAGTCAACAATCAGCTGCCTTTATTTATTTTGAAATAACTCCAGATGTTGTCTCTGTTGAAACACGATTGCTAAAGATAACCCACTTACCCAGGTCAATAGATGGTTTTCCCCTGAGCAGCAGTTTGAGACACTCTGACTTCTCATATGTGCAACAGTAATGGAGAGCAGCGTTTCCACTCTCCGTCTGTCTGTCTGGAGTTCCACTGTACACACAGATCCATATTTACCATCTTGCAGCTTAATTATCTGCTAATGAGCATCAGTGGACTGATACACACTACAGAATGTTCTGTCCGTTACCTGTTTTGGACAAGAAAGTCCACCAGGTGCAGCGAGGTCTGGTCTGAAATGCGCACAGCAAAGTGCAGCGCTGTCTCTCCTGGGTCCTGTCGACAGTAATTCAGTATCAGAATCAGGACAACATTACTAAGAAATATTTGCATTCATTTAAATATGGTATATAGCATACTCTTGCAATTGACCAAAAGCAGATTTCAGATACTCTAAAACTAATAGTAAGTGTCTTGACAAACCCTTGGGGACCATATTTCTCATCTGACCTGAGGTCAGTTTATATACACTCTGGTAAGTAGATGACTATTTATACATATATATATATATATATATATATATATATATATATAAAAAATAAGCAGCATATAAAATCAGTTAATCAATGAAAATCTATTAGACAAAGATCAATACCCGTCCTGCTTCTGGAAATGGATCCATAAGCTCCACTCCATCTGCATAGAGCTGAATAAGAGCCATCAGGTCTCGAGTTCTCACGGCCTCGTACAAGTCGCCCTGCCTGGCTGTGGCTGTAGTTGCTGTCCGCCGAGCAAACCTGTGCTCCACGTACTTTGCGTTTATGTACTCCTTCCTCTCGGTCCTAAAAGAGTTCATTTCAAAAAGAACATGCTGCTTTACATATGAATTAATGCATTAACTACTAAACAAAGGGTCAGTCTACAGTTGTTAATGTATGCTAGGTAAGCTGGTACTCACATGTCACTTGATGGGGTTGGCTTTGGTGAAGGGCTTGGTAGATTCCCTTCTAAAATTTCATTAAAACTACTGTTACCCACATTCTTAGCCAGCTGTAGAAAGATTGCAATTGTCTGTCAGCAACTATCATGTTAACAAATCATAGCATACCTGTAATTTAGTAATACACTCACCAAAGATATTGTTAAAAAGTCACTACCGTTCAAAAAATTGGGGTCCACAACAATACATAAAAAAATCATATGCTCACCAAGGCTTAATTTATCTGATCAAAAATACAGTAAATCCAATAATATTGTGAAATATTATTTTAACTTATCTACAGTATATGAATATATTTTAAGAATATTTTAGTATTGTGATGGCAAAGCTGAATTTCAGTATCATACTCCAGTCTTCAGTGTCACAAGATCCTTCAGAAATCATTATAATATGCTGATTTGGTGCTCAAGAAACATTTATTATTAGTTGTATAATAACAGTTGTGTTGCTTACTTTTTTTGTGGAAACTGATCATTTTTGTCATAATTCTTGGATAAATAGAAAGTTAAAAAAAAACATTTATTTGAAACATATTAGAGTTCTTTTTACCATCATTTGTAATCCATTTAATGCATCTTAGCTGAATAAGAGTATTAATTTCTTCACAAAACCCTTAAACTTCTAAAACGGTAGTGTAAATTACAAGATTTACATTCACATTACCAAGAGTTCAGAGGTGCCGAGTTTGTCTAATTCCATGGACTGGATGCGTGAAATATGGACACCCATTTCCCTATGGATCCCTGAACACTCGATGCATGTCAGGATGCCGAGGTTAGTGGATAACCATTTAGGCTCTAGAGCAGATAAAAAGGGAGAAAATTGGATTTTATATTGTAGGTGATGAGCAATGATGAGCACTCTCACCTCTAAGCCACAAGGTGGCGCATGAATCTATGAAACTCTGTTTTAAATCCTCACTGCATTGATAAAATGGGGACTGTGTCAGATGCCACTGCTACAAAAACTTGGCTAACCTGGTGCTCCACAGTCACAGCAGACTTCATTTCCAGGCATGCGCAACACATCCTCGATGATGGCTTTGGTCAAGTCTTCCAAACTGTCATCTCCAGCACTCTGCTCCCCACGGAAAGCCATGTTCAGAGCCTCCTCCTTACTGTTGGTCAGCACTGAAATCCATCTGCTCATCACACATGAACATATATATGCATTAATCGCTTGCACACCACATCTGATAAGTTATGTGAAATACCACACACAAATAAGATGAAAAACCGCACTCTCTAGTTATATCTCATATGTTTATATTAATACCATGTCCACAAAGACACGTTTCAGCCTAAGCCATAAGACACCCACACTAGACAGATTTGCACGCACACACATATTTATGCATCAATATATGTGCTATACAGATATTTAAATATCAACAGACACACACAAGCTTACTAATCCAAAGCAAAATATTTCATATGATACAATATAATATAATAGTAAAAATATATGAATACATACATTATGAAAATTCTATTTGTTTTATTATTATTATTATTATTTTTACCTAATTCATGTAGTGCAAAAAATTGTGGAAGTTGAAATTTTTCATACAATTATTTCTTATGTTTTTGGAAGTCTCTTATGCTCACCAAAACTTCACTTATTAATTTTTACAATTTAAAATAACTGATTTCTAATTTAATATATTATAAAATGTAATTTATTCCTGTCATGGGGCAAAGCTGGGTACTCAGCATCATTACTCCAGTCTTCAGTGTCACATGATCCATCAGAAATCAATCTAATATGCTAATCTGGTGCTCAAGAAACATTTCTTAATGTTGAAAACTGTTGTGCTGCTGAATATTTTGTGAAAACTGTGATATATTGTTTTTGGGGTTCTTTGAGGAATAGAAAGTTCAATAGAACAGGATTTATTTGAATGAGAAATAATTTTTAACATCATAAATGTCTTTATTGTGACTTTTGTTGGTATTATTGATGGTAGTATATGTTTTCTCTCTTATATTTTTTGTTATATGTACCCCAGTCCTAATATATTCTTCTCATTAACACAAAGAGGCACTGATACACTCACATCTTGTTCTCATTCACGAGCACAAAAATAACAGATGGTATCAACTCTCGAACTAACACATTCACACTTACATCACAAACTCCTGTTCATCCTCTGCCTGGAAGTGATATGTTCGATTATCTGCAGAAGGAAAGAGGGAGAGAGATTATTAGGGGAAGAAGTGCATTATGTTAACTGCTCTTCAGCCTCTGAACACTGCACTTAGTAGTCTCTGCCCGTGTAATGGAGTTCGACTTCTGGAGGCCTTGCTAGCACTTGGCACGGATGGAAGTAATCTGAAGTTTGGCAGGGGACATAGGTTCTGTGTAGTTACTCACGGGAGATGAGGTCAAAGCACTTCTTATCCTCTCCGCTGGGTTTAACCTGACAGGTCAGCAGATTCAATCTCACCGGCTGCCTGTTGGACTGGACAGAGTAATTACAGTCAGTTTTGGGGCCCGTTTATGGACTCATCACCAAGGTAAAGGCATTTACCTGGCTAACATAGATGAGACTTTGTGAAAATTGGAAGAGTGACTTGGAAAATCATCAAATGGCATGGTTTACCAGTTGTTTATGAATTTATAGTTTCCATTAAGTTAATGGTGTATTATTTTATTATTATTATATTCTTATTTTATTTATTTTAGTTTAACTATTATTTATTTATTTAAAACATTTATGGAAAAAAATAAACAGGTTTCTTCCTCCCACATAGAAATATGTTGCTAAAATAAATTTATACAAATTTATTAAAATTACACAAATTTATATATATTTGTGTAGTGTTATTACTTATATTTAAATAAGAAGAATAAGAGAGATAAGAGCATCTATGTTGCATATATGATGCATGAAACTAAAAACATGTCAATATGAGAAGTCATAACAATATTTAATTATATAATTTAGAATATTGTATAAATAATGTGTTTTTGCATATATTACTGTCTAACTCAAATCCCAGAGAGAATGTTTTGATGAGAAATAGAAATTAGAAAACCTAAAAAAGGCTCTACAGGGACAAAAGCCTTTGCTTGAAGTAATGTGGTAAAACAGATTGGGATAGCTCCATATTGGTAACAATAACAGCCATGATGAAATGCAGGATTGCCAATACAGTTCATGCGTGACGTGGGCACTATTGTAGAAATCATAATTCAGAAACATGTGAAAATATTTTTCCGTTTATAAGGAATAAAATGTAATTAGTTACAAAAGAATATCCAACACAGGATCAACGGTTTCAGTCTTAAGACAAACCAACGATGTATGTACAACTCACAATATTAATGTTTGTTATATATACAGTAAACATTCTTGTCCAATATTAAGGTAGGTTACACTTTATTCCGATAGTGCGATTTAGACATTCTACTAACTATAAGTAACTTTGCAACTATACGTAAACTACATTAGTAGACTGTAGTAGACTGGAGCATATTAAAATGCTATCAGACAGGAATATGAGCACATTGCTACAGAGACGAGAAAGCAAAATGCATTTGCTCCACACGGTGTCTGCTGAGCATTAGTGTCCTTACAGCAGATTACACCAGGAAACTCATCGACCACCTGGGGCCCGGAGCATGCTGGGTCTCGTTCGTGCTAATATCATTAGTGTATGAGTCAGATCGCACCGGGTGAATGTTTCTATGGTAACTGGGCAGCACTACCCCCCATGTTCACCTTTACACGGTGAGAGATACAGTAGTTTTGAATGAGTACTAAAGTGAGGAAACAAAAAGCCAGAAGATTTTTAAATTGTGTCAGCTGTGTTGCTGTAATGTAAATATATATATATATATATATATATATTACATTTGACGAGTAGTAATCAAATGAGACCAAACATCCTTTTAAAGTAAATATCAGCATATTCTGTGAGTATATCTCTGGTTAGTGAAGTACTCACTGTTGCATGGGAGATGGTGAGGATGCCATTTTTCACAGAGCACTTCCTCCTCTGCCACACCTTACGGATCCTGTGAATGAAAATCATTACACCCATCCTTAGAATCTCTAAGATGGCTTGATAATTGGAACAAAGGAGGAAAATATTTGTCTTATTTAATTTAAGAATACCAATTTTGTTCTGTCACATTCTTTCAAAGTCAGAAGGTAGTTTTTCATGATTAAGGTACTAAATAAATTTGAAATCAATGCAAACCTGTTAACAATGCGTGCATGTTTCACAAAATTCATAAAAATAAAACAGGGTTGCAAATATAGCACACCAAAGCTGCATTTACATAGAAAATACAATAATAACAGTAATATTGTGAAATATTATTCCAATTTAAAATAACCGTTTTCTATGTTAATATATTTAAAAATGTAATTTATTCCTGTGATGGCTAAGGTGAATTTTAATCATTACTCCAGTCTTCATTGTCACATGATCCTACAGAAATCATTCTAATATGCTGATTTGGTGCTCAAGAAACATTATTATTATCAGTGTTGAATGCCGTTTATCGTTTTTTTATTTAAACAGTATTTATTTGAAATTGAATGTTTTATTAACATTATTAAAATCTGTCACTTTTGCTCAATATACTAAAAAATAAAACAGTAAAACATGGGATTTGTGCCATTAATGCTTTTAAAAGAGCTTCAAGGGTAGTGCCTAATAATGCATCTTCTACGGTAAAGCATCGGGATGCCTGATGTTTACACTGTATACATTTAAGTGACTTGACACTTAGGAGCTGGAAGAAGCAGTGATCAGAAGCTATGTGGTGTTGAACCAATCAATTACAGTGTAGCCAATTCCATTAGACACAATCAAGAGACAATTAAGTCACATTAAACATCCGACTACATTTCACATCAGTGTGAGAGCTCACCCATCACTTTTCTTGAAGAGATAGCCCTTCTTCTCACAACCAAACTCCTTATTGCCCTGCAGCTGGTGCATACTGTAACCACTCTGCTTGCTCTGAGAATCCTGCACATCACAGCAAAAACATTCAAAATCTAATCAATAAACCGTACCGAGCAAATAAGCATGCCATTATACGATCATAAATGTAGTAAATAAAACCTTATCATAAAGGGGGAAAAAGTATGATCAAAAGTCTGAGAATACATTGACAAATACATTGAACATCATGTATACATTGGGATTTTTATTTTTCATTAAACCTTAAAAGAAAAAAAAAAAGAAAAAATATGATGTAAAATGAAGAAGAAATATTCAGTATTTTATTCTAGCACCAAATGTAACCACAATATGATAATAAAATTCTATTGTATTAAAAGAAACATTTGCGAACACAGTATATAAAATAAAATCAGATAGAAGGAAAAAAAGTCAGGCAACACTAAACGTTACTTTTATGAACTTACTCTCCTAGACTTCAGTTGGAAGGCAGTGAAAGAGAAAGGAGGAAAGGAGTCAGAAATGCAGATGTCAGATTACTGTTATTGCAGTGTGCGTTGAATAAAAATAAGAGCAAACCTAGCGTTGCAATGTTCACAGCAGTGTCCCGAGGATAATACAACACAGGGCATTGTTATTCAATCGAGACCAGAAACGTCCGGTTCAAATGGACATCAACTCCAAACAAAACACATAAAAGATCAAACGCTGGGCTTTACAAAAGAGCTTGTGTTGTCACTGTCTGACCCTCATGTCCACGTTTCCTCTCTCTCGTGAGAACATGTACGCTCGCACACAAACACTGAAAACCTACTTCACAGTCTCTCAGAGGCAGTAAATGTCAGGACAAACTGTATATTCACATCTGGACTCATTCATATCTTTAATGCTGAATACAGCATATAATCCCATTGTTGGATGACATATATGGAAGTGATTGCACTATTCTGACAGATTACCCTCAGTGATCAGTCAAAGACGAAAGCGTCTCATTTAGTCTTTGCAGATTAAACGCAGAGGTCACATCCTCCGGTGATGTACCTACCTCTTTCTGGTCCAGTTGTAAGGACGACTTGATGAGGTCTCTGAGAGCTGTGAGTTGTTTTTTCTCTTCGTCCTGGGTCTGTTTGATCTGACAGTACAGATTTACAGTGTTTCAATATGGAGAGAAATAAACAATATAAAACAAACAGGCTGCTATTTCCTCATTTCAAGATGTCTGCATAAGAGAAAACTATTTCTTGAGGAGGCACTGCTAGTAAACCTTTATTACTTTTTTAAAAGAACAGTTGGATTGAGCTTTACTTTTTACTGTCTGAATATGAGATCATATTTCACTCATAGATTCACATATTAATAATGCTTATGTTTTATGATATCATATTTAATAGGGATGCACGATATATCGGCCAGCATATCGGTATCGGCAGATATACATTCATTTTTAATGTTATCGTTATCGGCCTGGTTATAAAAAGGTGGCCGATATATTAAAGTATGTATTATTCCCTTTAGCTGAGACACTTGTTGAGCACTGTTTATGTTTTTGAATTTCTTGAAATATGATTTAAATCTCTTCAAAAAATTAAAATACGGTTTGGTTCAACATGTGCAGCGCAAATCTGTCATATTAGCTATACAACACTATAATGAGAACATCATTATAATTGTGTGCTTGGCACATGGATTTAATTGTGAGACTTTTGTTTTTGTAATCAGGGTCTCAAAATTAGACAAAAAAATTGGATTTAAGTTTATCGGCCGATATATCGGTTATCGGCTTTCTAATATAAAGAATTTTTGGTTATCGGTATTGGCCAAAATTTTCATATGGGTGCATCCCTAATATTTAATATAATCATAATGTTCTTCTCATAAGCAGAGCTGCATGCATAGTAACAGAACTAAAACATAACAGAAAACTACAAAACAGACCTAAAGAAGCACAAATGTGAAGGTTTACTAACATTATAGAGATCAGCTGCTAATTTCTCAATATACTGCTTCAACTTGTCAGCGGTTTTCAAGCCGTCCTGGAAAAAACTGAGAGAAAATACAAGC
Source organism: Cyprinella venusta (assembly GCA_038021265.1). Taxonomy (NCBI): domain Eukaryota; kingdom Metazoa; phylum Chordata; class Actinopteri; order Cypriniformes; family Leuciscidae; genus Cyprinella; species Cyprinella venusta. Next base: position 22,474,510 of record CM075870.1, on the reverse strand, counting down.
ACAAAACTACTGTTAAAGAGTCTGGGTTGTTACATTTTTATGTATTATTTTAAGTCATTTACACTCATGGCTAACCAAGACTACATTTATTTGATCAAAAATACAGTAAAGACAGTAATATCATGAAATATTATTACATTTGAAAATAAGTTAAAAATAACCGCTTTTATTTAAAAAAATGTTGTGTAACATTATACGTCTTTAAGGCTGGAATACACAAATTTTGCTCAGATTTTTGCCACGATTGGCTGTCTGGATGAGTCGACAATAGTTGCCAAAAGTCGGCAATCGGAGTTGGCAAATTTCACAGAATATCGCATTGAATATGATGGGTATTTTGAGCTGATTTTAGAACACACATCGTAGTGTATGGTGCGTCAATACTGAAACCAAAGCTGTCCGTGATCAACCAGTGTAGCAATTAAATATTTTATAGATAAAAACAACTACCTCTAAAGCCCAAAGTACACATATTTTTTTACACATTCACTAACATGAACAGGCGAACCCGTCGCCTTTCAAAGTTTACTCCGCTTGATATCATGTGCGAACGGAGGCGGTTGACACATGCACTCAAGAAAGTTTCATCTTATTCCAGAGTCTGCGCTGGTTACTCCAGACATTGTGACCAGTACAAATGTCTAAAATATGTTCAGATTTTAAGTCGTGCAGTGTATTCCAGCCTTTAACTGACACTAACATTCCCAGCTGAATAAAAGTACTAATTCTTTCTTCTTTTTTTAATCTTACCAGCTGTTGTATACGTTTAATAACTGTGTGCAATTACAAACTCTTTAAAGATAATATATCTCAATTTAATATCAAAATACTGAAATCTTAACTAATCTGGGAGACATTTCTTAGAAATTACAATAACATACCTTACATCAGTAAGAAAACAGGATTCTGGGACACTCACTTGCACTGTGCATGATAATACTTGATGAGATTCTGGAGGAGATCCACTCCTTTCTTGGTCTTAATCTCGTTCACTTTGATCAGGTACTGTTGGGAACCACAGATAACAAAACATATAGAGACATTTGTGTGTTAATAGGAAGGAACTTCTGAGATGCTTCTCCCTTCTAAACACACACACACACACTTGCTTTGAAGTGGTTAAAGTGGCTCAACTATAAGAATTGTGTTTAAATGCTCCACCCTAACACATCTGGTTCAAACAGAAATATGGAGGGGAACACTTCAGCCTGCGTCAATTGTTATTATACACTTAATAATATACATTTAATGACTTATATTTTAAGTTTATTTGTGTATTGTTTAGATTATGAAATCCAATTCCAATAAAAGCAGCTTTGATTTGTTTGAAGTTAGCCTTGAAAACTATTGGTTATGATTCAATGTTTTGTTCTATGTAATTCACTGTTAAATTGTTGATTTACAAATTTTTGTTTGCATCTTAAAGATGACCAAATACTCTTAACACAGACCTGATATCCAATTCAATACATCTTGGAAATATACATGTACAATATTTATAAAAACAGTAAAATATCATGTAAAACGTGATCAAACATAAAGCTGGTCTGTTATCTTGGTATATCTATACAAGCATATTCTGCACCTGATTATACAAAGCCCACTGTTGCAAAGGCTTGACTCGTGAATATTAATCAGGTTGTTAATGGATAGTTCAATAATGTTACCTAGCAACGTCACAACAGCCAAATTAATATTCATGAGCTAAGACACTGCCGAGCAAAGACGTCTCAAACAACCGCTTCAAAACTTGCTGCTGGGTGAAAAATACGAACACATCAGAAGATCTCCTGGTCTTTCACAACACCTCAAGTTAGAGCAGACATCATGGCAGAAGAGAGCAAGGAAACAACCTAAAGTTCCTGAACAATCAAAACTAGCCGTCAAGCTAACTTTCTCGAAAGAACGAGGAGGAAAGAGACCGAAAGTTTAAATCCTCACAAGCCCACACACACACCTCACACATCTGCAGTTGAAAGATCCTCCGCTCCTTCTCCATCTCTTCTGCGATCTCTGCGCCGGTGATCTCCGTACGGATCATGCCGTGCTGCTTGGCATGTTCCCTCTTCTCCTTCTCAATCTTCGTGCTATGGCGAAAAAGACAAGGAACAGAAGATGACAGAGAAACAATAAGCAGAAGTTCAGACTGAGGCTACCACAAGTGGCTCTTTCACTATGATGATGATGATATATTGTTGTGCTTGACAATTTAACTGCTGTACATTGCCACATTACATTAAACAACATTTTATATATAACGACCAAAAGAAGAACACATGGTAATGATACTCACAACTTGGTCTCATAGTCTTTCCAGGCCTTGTCGAAAGGCTTTTTAAGATCCTGTGTTGAAGGAAATAAAATAAATAGTGCAAGGAGCAATTAAGTTTACTGTGCAGACTGTTATAGACCATTTTCTATAGTTGTTAAACTGAACAAATTATTATACAATATAAAAGAACCACAAAGAAATCATCTACATCAAGAGATTTGATCAGAACCCTACTATAAAAGGCTCAGACTGCTGATGTACAGTAGTGACTGACATGGACTGCGGTAATGCAATTTCTTTATTATCAGATTTTCCCACTCTCAGGAACCTATTCTCTGGACTTAATGACGTTATCCACTTTCCAACTACCCAAATGTTCATCTGCTCAAATAATAATTGATCATGAAACACACACAGGTGTTTTGGCTGAGTCCTTTTGGAGTATGTTACTTTATCTGAAGTGTATCAGTTTGCTGGATTCATAGCAAGGGTTTAAGCACATATTTGTTCACAGCAGGAATATACAGTATTCCTACTACCTGTTAGACCAACCTGAAAATTTCAAAGCACTGTTTTGAAAGTTATATGGTTCAAAAACAATAAAAACAATAATGTTTTGTCCATTTTGAAAGTGCAAGTAAAAAGCTGAAGTGGTCTAGCTGGGTCAATATAAAAAATAGCCCTGATATATTGAAGGCCTCAGGTAAATGTGATATTTACTACAATGGCTTTATGTGAAGATTTTTTTAAGTTCACTTACATTTTAAGTTGATATATTTTATAAAAGCCTAATACATGTTAAAATTGATAGCTTTCAATTATACTGTTATGCCTATAATTAATTGCTATAATTGAGAGAAAATATATTTCAAAGAAACATCAGTAGCAGAAATGGTATCAGTGATGCCTTCTTTCATAAAAAGATGCCATTAAACAAATATTTAAAATATAGGCTACTGTCTTTATGTTGTTTCTAAATTAAGATTACAATTTCACATTATAGATTAAATGTGACAATATAAAAATTAAAAATTATAAAAATATAAAGATTGTTAAAATATAAAAATAAAAAGTTAATGCTATGTGCAATTAATCACAATTAATTACAGAAAAATGATTGATTTTTTTTTTTTTTTAATCAATCGAATCGATTTTAATCAAGTTGCGCTTTGGGCGCAAATAGGCTGCATATGGCCATTTGGCAGGAAGCTCGAATTTTACTTTTTAAGTGTTAAATATGAATATTTTCCTTACACAAGCGCATTGTTTCAGAAGGTCTTTATTAACCCCCCCAGAGCCGTGTGGAGCACTTTTATGATGGATAGATGCACTTTTATGGACTTCAAAACAGAAACAACCATTCGCTGCCATTAGAAAGCTTGGAAGAGTCAGGACATTTTTTATATAACTCCGACTGTATTCGTCTAAAAGAAGAATGTGATACAGTATATGCCTAGGATGACTTGAGGGTGAGTAAATAATGGACTAGTTTTCATTTTTGGGTGAACTATTCCATAGGAGGAGCATTGGCGTATGTGTTTGTTAATGGGTTATTATGAGGCATCTGTTCCACTGCAGGAAAGATTTTAGAGAGAGCTGATAATGTCCTCCAGGGACTGCACTTATACCCTTCAACTGCCTCTGCCTCTGTCAATAAGGGCTTTAGAGAACGGTTTCGTTTCCGCTGAGTAAGAGGGTGAAAGAAAGAGAGAAACAAAGTATGAGTGAGATAAGAGAGTGAGAGAGAAAGAGTGGGGGCTGGTAGGTATGTAACCTCTGTCTACTGAGCAAAAAAGTGAAGCCTCATCACTTCCACTCAGAAATTCAGCTGATGCTGCTGAAGCTCTTAGCCTGGGTCATGCTAATGTAAAAACAATCAGACAGCCCTCCCAAAACAGCTCAGTGTGAGACGGCCCTACACTTAGTGCAAGTCATTTTCACAATCACTACATGTTTGCCTTCAAGCCAGAGACATCAAGCCTGCTGACAAGAGTGGTCAGTCTGACGCCTGAGCTCAATCCTCCAGTCAACCAGTAAACACTTCAAACCGACTGAGTCAAAGGGTGTTAAACACTCCCACAGTGTTTACTAGCACTAAATGTGGCCATTCCTTCAGCACTGTGTTTCATAGACGACAGTGGCACGAAGAACCCTGTAATTTAACTCCAACGTGATTTACAGTGTGCATTTTTTGGTCCAAAGGGACTCATTTCAGACCAATATGGGGCAGTAAATCAGGGTGTTCCTCAGAGAGGGTCTTTCCAATAAGTTCATTCCAGAGACAGGGATGTAAATCTTACCCCCTTCACTCCCTTCAGATCTCCTTTGAGCAGAGAGTCCAGGGTGAAGATGACATTGTGGCTGAGACTCTGGAGCTGAGGAGAAGAGGGGGAAAATCAGAAACAGTTTCATACAGCTCATGATCAAGAAAACACACTGCATGCACTGTACAAGAGTGGTAATTACCAAATTATAAGCTTTAAAGGACTATTATAGGATATTTATAAAAGCATGAAATGTGTGTGAATGTCAAAATTACTGTTACTTTCTAAATGTATTAGTTTAAACATGCTTTTTATTTGTGAATGTTGGTTGGTTTTAAAACATAAATAATCGTGATAAAAAAAATGAAAATGCTTTTAGAAAAAAATGCTTTTATAATATTACAATACATAAAAACATATAAACATTAATACATAAAAGTTAAAACTGTACATTATCCCTCACCAGGTTCTTGAGGAGAGCGGCCAGCTCCTTGATAAGGCCAGAGAACTTGATGAAAGCTGTTCCCAGATCAGAGTTATCTCGGCTGATGAAGTTGCTGCCAAACTTGTCGAGTGCCTGCACATAATTCTCTTCATTCTGCACATGATCTGCAAATAAAAACAGACCATGCATTTTATGAAAGAATTGGAATATACTTTATTCAAAGTGTGTAATTTCTTTCATCACCAATGGAACTGCAATAATGACTTCAATACTTTTTTGAAACACGTTCCTGAACATTTTCAATCTCACAGCAGACACTTTTTACTTAATAAACCTATGAATAAACACTTGTCTGTATATTTAGCTGAAATAGGAGAAAGTATCTTGAGAAAACAAAACATTCAGCTTCAAGAATGTATTACCCTACCTACTGGTTAACATTAAAACCATACAACTAATAAGAAATTACCCTAGAGGATGGAGTTATGTCATAACACACACACACACACACACACACACAAACATTTTAAATAGCATTCCATGTGGAGGAAAAAAACAATTCCTCAATTCCCTGCACATCTGTCAACTAGGGCCGTTTCCTGTGTGAATTCCAGCCCATGGGATGTCAAGCTAACCAATAATAGCCCTTTCAATCAACATATGTGCAAAAACTGCTCCTCACTGGGCACAGGTCAACATCATTAGTGCCCACAGGAAAATAATGCAGGTGCCCATTCACAATTTGTCCATTAAATAAAACACAACACAACAGTCTCTTGTGTAATAAGAAGAATGAAGAGAATTTCTATTTTCTAATATGACCATCTTTAGTGCTGTACAAGTTTAGGGTCTCCATACTGATCTTTACTTTGAAAATACAGTATAACAACACATCATCTGGTATTGCTTCATCATCTTCCCATATCTGCACACTGGGACCCCAGCCCATGGCACAGTGACATTATTAGGTCATTTGTCTTGTTGAGTGGAGTTAAGAGATCTGGTACCCTGAAATAAGGGGGCTGTCAACTTCTCTAAATGACCAGATGGGAAGTTTTACTGCAGCCGTTATGGACTCGACAATCTGAGGGAATCAGTAACGTGCAAACAACCCAAGAACCAAAAAAACAAATAGATGAGCTCATTTCTGACAGTATATGTCTGCTATTTATGACCATATGAATCTCTCCTAAATTCATATATCTCCACTCAAAAGACTGGACAGACATAATTTATATATTTATACAGACATATATATATTTTTTTAAAAAGTAATGATAACCAAACTCTTACTGTAGACTTTTAGGGTAAACAGAGGTAAACATGGTCCACTGATGTCAGTAGATCATCATACCATGCCACAAATGGATTAAAAGGTTGCAAGACCTTGAGCAAAGTGACATGAGCAGACCTCTGAAATTCAACAGAGAACAAACGCCCCATGCCAAGAGCTCAGGTATTAATCATCTGGAGCTGATTAGTGTGCTTACTATACAGTCACTGATTAAACAGGATCATGACACTGGGGCCACCTGCAACACACACAGCAGAGAGTGGATAACACAGCGGGAGCCAGTTTACATCTTCTGCCTGCTGCACACAGTAAAATACACTGCACACTTCAGGAAGACAGCATCACAGAGCAAAGTGATGTGCAACATGAGCGGCTGCTTTCATTCGCAAACTGAAAAGGTGACATTTCTGCAGCTATTTGCTGAATCATGATGGAGATGTCCCTGTATTGGTGAAGAGGCGTAGAGGCCGTGTGCTCTCTGAGGAATAATGAGGTCAGAGAGAAGTCAGCCAGCCAATCAATCTAATCAAGCGCTGCAGCTCACAAGAGGAAGTCTTACATATTGAATCACATGACTTAAATCACCACATGTAGTCACAGCCATGTCCTATTAGTAGTATAACAATCAAAGGCAACGCAAGTTCATATAATGTTTACTGCAGCAGTTATATTATTAGAAATTAGATTAGAAATCTGTGGGAATCTCAGTGTGATAAAAGTGCTCATTCAAGGTATTGTGTATGTGTAAACAACCCATGGAACAAAAAAATGTAGTTACTCATTTCTGACTGTTTATGTCTGTTATGAGCTTATGAATCTCTACCAAATGCATACACGTCCACTCAAAACATTGGACAGACATATTTATTATATGGCTCAGTGGTTCATGTAGGTTGTCTACAAACTGGAAGGTTGGTGGTTCAATCGCCGGTTCCACCTGACCAAGTGTCGAGGTGTACATGAGCAAGACACCTAACCCCAGCTGCTCCTGACGAGCTGGATGGCGCCTTGCATGGCTAACACCGCCGTCGGTGTATGAATGAGTTAGTGAATGGGTGAATGTGAGGCAAATGTAAAGCGCTTCGGTGGCCATTGGGTCTGTGAAAGCGCTATATAAATGCAGTCCATTTACATAAAAAACACAATTATAATTAATTATATTATGAATGACTTTGAATATGGTTTTTAGTCCTGTATTTAAGGAACTTATTAAGGTTACATTTAGACACATTTCAGTAATTTACTGGAACGACAACTTCAATTATCTGCGCTGTGTTAATAGAACCGGACTGGACAACTAGTTGTCGGTACATCATACAGTGTGGGAGAGCCGTATATATATATATATATATATATATATATATATATACACTGATGAATAAAATATACAAATACATTTGTTAATAATAATAATCATTATTCATTATTTCTGGAATTTCTCATTAATTTCTTCTTTTCTGAAATGAAAGCCCTGTATAATTAGTCTGGTTTTGACTCCAACCAAATGAATTTCTCAAGACTAGTTCGAAGCATTAAAAACTTTACCGTTTGATAAAACTAAAATAAAAACTCATAGCATGTTGCTGATAAAATATAAGCACAAAATATGACAACTGCCAAAGACATCTATCTGGATGTGTATGGCTGTAGCTGTGCTTTGAAATATTTTATAGTCTTTTATGCTTTTATCATCATGTAGTCGGCCATTGTGACCCATCTGTAGGTCACACAGCAGATGTCTGCCCTGTTTTAGAGTCCTAAATATGCTTACATTCAAACACTGTTCGTTTCTCAATCTCCAGCCCTGATCCATTGCCAACATGCCTATGTCTTTGTCTATTTCAGGTCCACAAGAGAAGCCTGAGTGTAAACATTAGGCATTATGAAGCCCTGATCAAACAGCCATTGATATTTGGCATCTGGACTGTGAGCTTGGCAAATAGTAGTGATATGACATTGAACACTTACAAGCTGATAATGCGACTGCATGAGCCAGAAACCACTGTGAGATGTTAGTTATGGAGGATTGATCTGGAGGATTTCCTGACCTTTCATGCTGATTTACCCTAGAGGGCAAGTAAGCATTCGAGCTTGCCAAGACAGAATGGGGGAAGAGACAATAGGAAGGAAATGCAATGGCAATTCCCGTTTCCATGGTAACAGCGACTTCTTACTTCAGGATTGTGGGTTAGATTGGTACTTCACCATGAATGTGTCAATTAAACCCATTTCTTTCTCAAATTTTTACAACCACACATTTTATCAAAGATTAAGGCCATATTTTTATTATTCCCAGAACTTTACTGTTGAAGACCTTCAGCTAGGTCAAAACTCACCTTGACCCGAGTTGTAAATAGCTTTGACGGATTTCTTGACCTTTTGTAATGCTGTGCGGTCCTGGTCCAAAGCCTGGAGAGACAGAGATAAAGAGAAGAGAATGGGGTGATTATAAAACACGGCTAAAAAAGGTCTGTGATTCATTTGTGATTCATGATCTTAGAATTCCAAAGCAATCACATCACTGGCCACACCCATCCGAGGAGCAAAACCAAACATTGGGAATCCTATAATCACACTGTAACCATGACAACACAAGAGATGGAAAGTCTTGAAGGAATTTCCAATGCTTAGATGGGCCGACAGGTGGTGAAAATTTCAGATATATTCTCTGTAACACCAAATTTAGTAACAGAAAAGCAGCTTATACTCTTGTGGACATATTAAAACTATATCGATTAAAAGTAATCCAACTAATAAACTTAATAAACATTAGACAAAATCTCAGCATGGGGTAGCTAAATGAGCCAAGCAAGACAGCATGGGGTAGCTAAATGAGACGGTTAATGGATACACAACTTAACATAATACCACGACAGACCCTTGACATGCAGTTTCCAAGAAACCACAGCACAGGATGGGGCGAACCCCTCGACCGCACTTCATTGTCATCTTGTGGATATCATTTCAAAAATCAAAACCGCTGTGAAACAGGAGATGCCCCTGAAGGTCTCCGCTTCTGGAAATCTCCTTTGGAAATACTTTAATGCATGTCAGTAAACAACAAGGTGTCAACGAATCCTGTTTCCTTTCTTCTATCTATTGGTTTCAAACCAAATCTGAACTCCTGGGAAACATGCATTTCCTGTATGTGAACTCTTTGCTTTACCCTTTTAGACACTTTGAACTTGTGTCCTGACTGATGCCCCCCTCCCTCCCCAATTCTATCTCTCTGGATGAAAAGGAAATTATGCAAGTGAATGGAATACAGGCAGGCTGACTCAAGAGCAATTAACTTGTTATCGTGGGAAAAAAGCAAATATATATGAATATATTGTATTTTACTAATTTAATTTGTTAGTCACGGAAATCAGATTGAGTGCATTCATTGAACATGACCGACAGGCTTTGCCATTCATACTGCATTCATGTGCTCTGTTTCAGCTAGTGACTAACAGATGTGTGTCCTAACAGTCACAGTGACCAATACAAACACACCCATCCCAAACACACATACCCAAATGTAACCAAAAATAATCTTTTGAGTTTTAAAAAAAAACCTTGAATTGTGATTAATGAGAAAGACCAGAGCTTAAGGCCACAATTTAAAACAAATCCTTCAACATTCACGACGGCTCTCTGAAAAGACCATAGCTGACTCCATGTTGAAGACCCATCATTTCTCTTGTTTGCTCAACCATTGAGATATAAGGTTAGCGATATGAGATATGGGGTTAAATGGCCAGGCGCCTCAATACGTTACGGATCTTCTCCACATGAAATGTTCAAGACCCTTAAGGTCCTCGAAAAAGTTGATGCTTACTGTGCCACGACCGAAATTAAAAGGGGATCATGCCTTTTCTGTCGCTGCTCCACGTCTGTGGAATGATTTGCCAGAACATCTAAGGCTATCTCCCACTGTTGATAATTTTAAATCTTTACTAAAAAATTATTTTTTTTCTCTTTGGCATTTGGTCAAATGTAATTTTATGATGTGCTTTATGATGGGTTTATGTTGTTGCAGTTGTGTCGGTTGGTGTATTTATGTATTTTATATTGTTTGAACTGGTTGAGAAAACATGACAGGAAATCTAATCCAATCTGTAGACTGATGTCCTGTTATATATTTAAAGATGAGTTGTGTTTCTATAAACCACTCAATGTGTTCCTTTACCTCCTCCTAAAGCGAACACAGGGCATGCTGAGGCAGAGAAATAATGAGCATTTGGACAGCTGCAGCACACTGATCAAGAATCTGTGGTGATGAAAGTAGTAGTTCTGTCCCGCTCATGTGATAAATGATTTCCCTCTGTGGCCATTCTCTCATTTTCTTGCAGCTATGTTTGGACATTGGTACACCAAAATTGGACTGCCCACTGTGGTCCAGCGACAGACAGACTCGCCAGGTCGAGACTCTTCAGAGCTTTTTTTTTTTATCCCTGGTCATTTCCCTTGTTATTTCATTGTTATGGGCAACAACAACATCCTGTAGCTATATACCAGTATTTAAAGGAACATTTATAGTGGAAAAGGTAACTTTCCTAATGAAAAACAAGGGTTAACAAAATCGTTTGTAAAAGCGATAAGTCATGCATTTACGATGAAATTTTAGCAGGCAAAACACAACACAAATAAACCAATTGGAAATGTTTTTGGAAAAGTCACGCTAACTAAAGCTGCATTTGTTTGATAAAGAAAAAAAGTAAAACAGTAAAAATATTACAATTTAAAATCATTTCTATATTAATATACTTTAAAATGTAATTTATTTTTATGATGGCAAATCTGAAATTTCAGCAAGATCCTTCAGAAATCGTTATAATAAGCCGATTTGGTGCTCAAGAAACATTTATTGTTATTAGCAATGTTGAAAACAGTTGTGCTGCTTAATATATTCATGGAAACTGTGATATAGCGATTTGGTGAATAGAAAGAACAGCATTTAAAAATAACATATTATATTTAAAATAGAAATATTTTTAACATTATAAATAAATTACTAACGATAATTAGTATATAATTACAATGAACAATATTTTTATCAATTTAATGCATTCTGCTGAATTCAATTTCTTAAATTATACTGACCACAGACATTTGAACGGTACAGTGACTATGTATAATATATATATATATATATATATATATATATATATATATATAAAATATAATATGAAAAATATATAAATATTTATATAATATAATATATATATATATATATAAAATTGTCTCCAGCTAATTGTAAGCGTGTAAGCGTGAACTATCAGTCTTCTGATGTATGACCAAGAAAGTAATTTCCTTACACATCTAATTACAACAATCTAGCCATATCTTCAAAAGGTCTTGTAGGCTATTAAGCGTGACCACAGAGAACAGAACAGTAAATCTGAGCACTGCACAGAAGATAAAGCTCAGCAGGTGACATCTCCATTATGATCTGGATAATCTCCCAACCTTATGAGTTTGAGCCAACTAAAAAAAAACATTTAGCTGCTTTACCCTAACCCACACTTAAAATAATAATTTACAAGTACAGCCGGATATAGCCTATCTTATATTGTATAGAAAAGAGCAGACAAGATATTCTAAAAAAAAAAAAAAAAAAATCACCTTCTGTGTTCCATCGAGGAAGGAAAGTCATACAGAAAAGCATGAAGGCAGATATTACACCCTGCAATAGATAATTTGCAGGCATTTAGGGAGATGCTATCAATATGCAAGTGACTCTGAGAACTACTGGGAGAGGTGGGATGTCTGTGAAGGTGAGTAAGGGTAGGGTTTATCATTTTTAGTTCAGTTCCCTTGGCTCTTTTAGTTCAGACCAAAAAAAAAAATGATACATTTAGTCCTCCTGGTTTACTTAGTGTTCAGACTGTCATTTTTAAGACTGAACTGTCCGAACCTATATACAAAAAAATAAATAAATGCTGTGCGTACTGCATACATATGACAGTATTTTTACCAGCTGAAAACTCGAGAAGAGCTTATAAAATGTGTCAAGGAGTCAAAACAGTGCAAGGAATCCGCACACAAAGAAAGATTAGCTGCAAGAAGACAGAGTTCCCAACGCCTGTTACGAACTGTAATGGGCAATGTAGCTCCCGTGACAGGAAAAAAAACAGGTATCCCTTGAGCATTCTGTTCATCTTGTGACATCACGTCCTGTTTTTGCTTCATTTAACTGTCTTTGGTCCATGTTGCGTTTACATTTCAGTCAAACTGCAGAGTTCTGGTTTGGTGCACACCAGGGTTCAGATGGCAGCATTTACACTTATTCAAATGAACCGCACTACCAAAGCAATCACACCAGAGTTCATTTTAATAGAACCCAACATGCCAAGTGTGAGCACACCCTAATATGTGCCAGAAATTTCATTTTGTGGGAACTATTTCCTTTATGGTCAGTCAGCTACATTTTTTCAGACCACCATCTGGAACCTGAAGAGAGACCAAAAATTAAATGCAGCACTACAGTTATTATATAGACAGAGAAAGTTAAGTGCTCTATTGAGAACAAATGTAACATTACACTCACTGGCACCAGAACAATATGACACTCTCAATAAAGGGTTACTTTGTCCTTCCATGACTAAGCATTTGCTTCTTTATGACTGGATAGACTGCAGTAACACACTAATACTCTCACTCACAACAAACCTTGACCCTCTGTTCACCTACTCAACCGATGGGCATCACTGAGCCCTTGGCTCTCTTCCTGGAGTGCTCAGTAATCCCAGCCTAAATTGAAAGCACCTTTCTTGACAATATCTCAAAACGGGTCAAATAATGTTTTTTTCACTGGGCCAAAAAAGGAGCAAACAAACCAAAAAAAACGACCCAACCTAGCACATCATTCATTTGGACAAATCTCAAAAGCTTTAGATCCCTCAGAAACAAGATACTGGTAGAAAAACAGAGCTATAATACACTTTTACTGCCACTCAAAACAACCACAATCCATTAGATTCACACTACAAACAACCAGATCGATTATTGGACTATCAAGACAGCCAATCGAGAAGACCAATATAGGCCTGCCAAGCAACAAAAGACTCTCTATGGCCTGCCAAAAGGGTCTTTTAGTAGAAAACTTTTCCGAGACTTGAACACACTGCCATGTGAACATTTAGGTCAGGAGAGACGAGCCCGAGCTATCAGCCACAAGAAACATGAACTCCTTAAGGAATTACTTCTCTCTGCCAGGCCAAAGCCAGCAGACTTGACTGAGGCTATGGAGAGTGTACAGCACGAGGGAAAAAAAAGCTCAGAGCAAAGTTTCATGGGGTTTATGAGTCAGAACTGCAGGCCAAGGGTGATCCAACTTTCTTCTGTCTGTTTTAATAACAATAACTGTGGAAGAAAAAGATACAAATGTTCGAGAGAAACGCAATGGAAACATTGCATGAAGTCAACACCCCGATCACTGAGCCACTGAACACCCACAGGCCTGGCAAGAACAACTCCAGTGCTGGCACTGATTGAATCTGTGGCTCTAGATATGAGAAGAACAGGTCATTGTGTAAATTATGGTCTGTTTGGTTCGTATCCATAGCAACAGGCCCTCTGATGCTCACGCAGAATGCTAGGTATGCCTTTGGTTCTGAGAATTCCATGTTCTGTCCACGTCTGATTAATAGAACACAAAAACACATAAACAAACAGAGGCAGGTGTAAACTTTTGTGGGACTCTAAAAGAAACACTTGATTCAATGTTTTTTTTTTTTTTAATGCAGTCAGAAAACAATGAATCTGACAGATTTTGTATTCGTTACTGGCACATATTACAGATTTTCTAATTCAGTATCACTCAATACTAGACATGCATTGGTTGATACATTTTGTATTTAAATCAACTGACTGTTTAATTGTGTGAAAAAACACTACATTTTACTGTTATTAAATTAGAAAATCACTCTCTGCTCGTGACTGATTAATTAATTGAACTTTAATTAATTGACCTGTATTTAATTTTTACAGTTAAGACTACCAGTGTTATTTTTTTATATTTGATTATTTTAATTTCTGTAGAATTTCTTACCTGAATAAATATATATGAAACTACAATTTAGAATTGAAGAAAAGTAGATTTTTGTTTGAATATGATGTCAAGTATAGTTCTTTGAAGGAAAATCGGAATCTGCAAAAACACTTTTTGTAAGTGTATCCGCAGGTTACAAAAAAATAAAAATGCAAATCGGCCAAGAAAATTGCAATCGATGCATCTCTAATTATTAGCTAACTGGTTTTGGCCACAATTTTTATATCAGTGCCAGGCAGAGTTGCACAATAACTTGAGCAGGGTGGCCTTTGTTGACAGAGGGGCTGGTCAGCCCTGAAGGCCGGTGAAGAAGACAATTTGTCCATGCCTGAGATTGCGTCTGGTGACCTCAACGCAAGGACACGAGACGCGGCACACTGTCTCTCCGTCAGCTGCTGCATGCGCTTGTATAACCGTCCAGCTGAGCTCGGCCTGGACAATTCTCCAATGACAGACACACAGCACAATCACACAGCAGCAGAGTCAGAGCCAACAGCAGCAGCACTATTATTCTGCTGACTAACACTAAGCAGCCACTGTTCAGTAATCACAGACTGCTACAGAGAGCGCTACTTCTGACTGATAATGACATAACCACCAGTCGACAGCTCACGTTTAAGATGATCAAGCAAAGTGGAGTTCCTCTTTATGTGTTTTGCAAGCTGCAGCAATGCTAAAGGCCCATTTACACCAAGGATGAGAACCACAAAGATAAAGTCCACATATAAAAAAGTCCACACAAACTATAACGATAACGACACAGAAACAATATCGTTGGAAATGACATTTCTCCAGCTGATGAACAATAAAAACATTGACAGCCATCATAATACATCCTGATAACTCAGACAACTTATTAAAATAAACAGTGTGTTATAAAGCGTTATTGTGGATGCTAGTTGTCGTTCTTGGTGGGAACGAACATTAATGGTCATTCCGAATGAAAGTGAAATCCACAGAAATAACTAATCAGTAGTATTCCAGAGAGATTTCCTTGATGTAACTAAACAAATTGTTCAATGTTATAAAAAGAAAGCTATACTTTATCACCAGTCCACAAGTTTGTTTTTTTTTTATTTGTAAAAGGTTGGTAATTATAATTTATTATAATCATTCCCTAACTTCAATGCTGAATTGTAATTAAATTACCAAGATAGGGTAATCAAATGGCTTTGGAAAATTAATCAATTGGACTTTTGCTAAATGAATAAATGTACAGTTAGTGTACATTAAAAGAAGTAGATTAAACAGCTCAATCTGCTCCTGCTAAATGAAAACATAATGCTGTGAAAAATAAAAATCTGGTCAGCACTGAAACATCAAGCCATACAAAACCATAGAGCTAATGCTCCAGGAATTTCAAGGCAACCAAATGTGGTGTAAATCTGATTTCCCATCTGGCTACAAATCAATGGCTGCAGATCAGGTCTGCCATAAAATAGGTCACTACAGCATTTTATCGTTGTTCCCATGACTACTATGCAGGCACTCTAACGCATGAATGAATGCAGAGAAAATAAATGTGTAAACTAAAAAAAAAAAAAGCAAACAGCTGCCAAACAAGCAGGTGTCAACATATATAATAAACATAAATAAATAAAATTAAAAATGCCTTGGGGTAAAAATAACATAGTTTTAAAACCAGTATCACATTTGTATGGTGAACTGTTAGCATGTGGTCTTTTGTGAAGGCAAATATACTCATTGTTTCCAGAGCCATCAATAAAAAGCAATGATGAGATTCAGCAATACTGTCGTAATCTCCGCTTGTACTTCAAACTACACAAAATTACAAGAGATACACAATATGCAAATAAATAAAAAGTCCAGAATTATTAAAAAGAAAACTATTGTACTCAATACAGTGCTGTTGTGCCTCCTTGTTTAATTCACTTGGAGCAAACAATGCAGCACATTATGAGCAAATGGTGATGGGTGGACATCTTTTATTCATTTTTTTTGTGTGTGCAAGAGACAGGGATGACTAGGCAGAAGGAGTACATGAGCGTCATTGTTGTCAAGTAAAAGAGCTATTTCACTGACCTGTTTAACCCAAAGAGTCAGACTACTGAAGAGGAGTTTGTGTTCTCATCCTAAACAGATTAGACCATAAAATACCCAAGTTTCTGTCCTGTTTTGTCTATGGTTCCCTTTAATGCTTTAAGCTCCACCTCAGGCATTAAACAAGTGAATCCGGTCTATAGTTGGATGGGGTTTGCTGCAGTGCAGAATATAACTGCGTGTCTCTGAGCAAGGGATTTATTCTATGCCCATGTAAATGAAGCACTAACTGCAGTATCAGTCACTGGGGACTTCTCCCTTCAGCACTCAGGGACATTTCCGAGAGAATTATCAGTGTATGTATGCTGGACTAAAACAGATAATCTCTTTCGTCATTCACTCGATTGCGCTGTATAAAATATGACGAGCAAGAAACGAAGAGCAAGTTTCCATCTAAGCACTCCAGACAAAGCTGGCCATTCTGAAATTTCCACAAGTACTATTTCAAATGGAAATAATGGACAGAAATGAGATACTGTCTTTGAGTATGCATGCCAGCAGCTTGTTGATAAGCACTCTAAACAACTACCTTCATTGCCTTGCCATCTGGTCCTCATGATGATAATATATGAGCACAGTGCCATTGAAACCATTATCAAGATGGAGTGGCTTTGTATGGAATGCAGGATTAGGGCAAATATGTTGTGGACAAAATGGAGTGAAGGACATTGAATATGTTTAGGTGTGTTATTTTATATCATGGAAACAAACTACTGTTTGAGTCCTAGCAATGCCAAGGACATGGTTCGATTCCCAGGGAATCCATGAACTGATAAAATGTAGACCTTAGTCGCTTTGGATAAAAGTATCTGCCAAATATATACAAAAGCAAAACTAAAGAAATTAATGTTTTTGATGAAAACATTCAAGCATTTTTCTCCATATAATGCACTTCAGTGGGAACCAAACGGTTCAAGGTCCAAAAGACACTTTCAGTACAAACTGCAAACTGTTCAAAGCAGGGCTTTAAACGATTCCAGACGATGAATAAGGGTATAATGAAGTGAAACGATCACTCATTTAATAAATAAATAACAACGTTTAAGTTTTATAAGCTCAAATGCTCGCCTTGCTCTGTACTGCGATGCACGTTCGTGACTCTCCTGTTCGAACTCGCTCATCAAAATGAACGAATCTTTTTCCGAGTCATTTGGTTCATTCAACAAACGAAATGAACGTATTAACTCAGAAAAAGATTTGTTCATTTTGACGAACGAGTTTGATCAGGAGAGTCATCGCAGTACAGAGCAAGGCGAGCATTTGAACTTATAAAACTGAAACTTTAATTAAACATTAATTAAAGTGCAACTTGCAGGTTGGACACCCCTATATAGCATAGTGTAAGTTGACGATAAAACAACAAGATTTTCTGAACTGGAGTAATATATATTTAGCCATTAACGATATTTTGAGAAAAATTGTGATAAAATAACTCACGCGTCTACAACGCACTAACCGGAAGTGACGATTGGCGAGGCAGTCTGTTCAAGTTCAGGCTCAGGTTACAATGGATGCGAACGACGAAACCGCGTTCTCCGATGTTGACGAATATGCCTATGATGACCCACAGGCAAATAATTATGAGCCTTCTAGGCGAGATAGAAGTCAGGGGGAGATCGGGAGACGAACAATGGGGAGGAACAGAGGAAAGAAGTAACGTTAGAGTTGTGGTGTCGAGAAAACCAGTGGCGAATAGGGCAAGTGAGTTCATGTAAGTTAGCACCGCGGCTAACGCTGATTCATCTACTGTATGGCTATACCTTGGTGTTTTGCAATAAATCTGCTTTAGCAAACATACATTTCACTTTGTTCTTGATTAAACATCTATTTAGATTGTCTTTATTTAAGCCAGCAACGTTTTGTCTTCTCATATTCTATGCTGACAGTGATTATGCAGACCATCCAAGCTGGTTAGCACTATCCACGTTGACTAATGATCATGCCATAACAACAAATAAATAATGCTTTTCAAATGCAGTTTGTGATACCATTTAAAGCGAGTGAAATGTGCGCCACAAACGACCGAGTGTGTGTGTTAACAGACGCGGCAGTGAAGTCTGCTCTATTCACCTGCACATAACGCACCCAAGACCAAAAAGCCTTGTTTTTCCTTGAAGGAAAATGATGGATATGATGTCCTGACAGGCTGGAATTCGTGCAACAACCACAAACACAATAATTTACCATTATGGCTTCGATCTAAAACTATATGTCTCTCGCTACTGCTCTAACTACATCAACACCCAGCAATGAGAAAGCGGCCGCGAGCTGATTTGTTTTCCTCGGGCCACGTCATATGACGCGTTGCTTGCTGGAAAGGCGTTATTCCAGAGCCTAGCGCATTTTCATCAAAATCTCTACATCAAATGAGATTTCATTAGTAATTTTTACATAAGTGTTTTTAAAAGACCTCTGCAGACAATTTAAAGTATTAATTCAGAAATAAAATCAACCTGCATGTTGCACTTTAAATGTTTAATTAAACCTTCATGTAAAATATTTTGGTTGCATTTGTGAGTTTATAAAAATACTAACTGGTTGTGTAAACTTGGCACATAATATCTAAATATCGATAAAATCAATTGATATAGCCCTGAATCGAATCGTAATCGTGTCGCAGAATTTGAGGTATCGGCAAATATCGTATAGCTGGTTGAGAGAATCTATATCATCGCATCGTCATGAACTGTCATTCATCGATTTACACCCTTAATTGGCAATGACCGTTTTTTTGGGATATTTTGGCTTTATTATTCTACAGTGGAAGGAAGTGGAGAGACGCATCCATCTTTTTTTACAGTCTATGTTCTGAATAACATAAGAGAGAAGAAATCCTTTGGATTCCAAATGATGTATTCAAAAGAGGTCAAAAGAACATGTGGAGCTGCCAAAACGAGGAGGAGTCTCTCCACATCACCAGAAACATCATTAGCTAAAACCACTAATGGGCTCTTTACGCAACCCAGCCTGAGCATTCTGTTGGTCTCCTTAACACCCTCACCATAAAAAAATACGGTCAGCAGCCAAGTTCCAACCCATGTGCATTATTCAGAGTGCTGTTCATTCACCTCCCATTCATTCTGCCTCACAATACCTCCTATCACTGCCATAGACATTGCTAATTCATGGTGGTGACATTCATGTCTCTCAGAGTCATTCAGAGATCACCATGTCTGTCTTGGCCATTAAAACCGTGTGTCAATAAAGAGTGGGCTCTATGGCAGAGCAAAAGGAAGCCCCTTCATCCGCCTGCAGAGTTCTCTGCTGTCTTGGCAAGTCAGGTGTTCACTGGCCCATGTGTAAGTAGGTTAATCCCTTCTCTCTATCTCACTCTTTCTGCTCCTGGAACCACTGCTCAGGAGAATAACCTCTCCTTGTTACATGAACTATTCTTAGAACATCACAAATCTCAGATCCACAGAGGATGAGAGTTGCTGGCGTGACTTGTGGGATTTCTGCCTTTTGAGAATTAGGGAAGCACAACTGGCTATTCCTGAGTCTTACTTTTCCTTCTCCAAAACATCAAAGTGAGCAAATAATCGAAACTAATGCATTTTTTACGTCTATGGATGAACTAAAAGAGCTTGATTCATTATGATAAATTATTTAATAGTTTCACATAGTGAAATGAAAAAGTTGATGATGGCAATGGTAGATCCCAAATGACATCTATAAACATTACAAACCCCTTTCAAGTAAAGTTATGCAGATTCCCAAATCCCATTTGACTCCACCATTCTGCTAGTCCATGCTCATCTATGAACATAATAACATACAGGCATCTAGGTCATGCGGACCATTAGCCCATCTGTCTCCGCTTATGTTCCAGTGCATTTGTTGCCTTTTACTAATTAACTGAGGTTGATCTAATCACAGTTTCACTTGTATGAGGTTGTTTACAATCTCTGGATATCCTGAATGTATATGTCAAATATATAATGTAATGTATTATTGACTTAAAGATTTATTAATGCATATGTGTATGATAATTATTGCACAAGCATGCTCACTCATACAAAATATTACATGTATTTTAATTGTATTGATTATTTTTTTAAAACTTGTTTGCTTTGTAAAGCACTATGAAGTAAATATAATACTAGTATAATAGTTAATATTATTAATAATAACAACTATGCCAGTTGAATGACATGGCTGGTCATGTGATGTCAATATGGCAGCTCCAGAATAAAACAGCTAAAAACGATAATTCCTCAAAAGTGCTGTTATTATTATCTTTATACCAAAACAATATATTGAAGGCTGTAATGTTCATTTCATGCCAAATAAAATGTGATCAAATTCCTGTTGATTCATATCAAGCTCCCCGGCTTCAATGACATCAGTTATTCAAGAGAATTGCGCCAACACTCCAAAATATGACGTTTTCTCTTGTGTGCACATAAACAATAAAATGTATCAAACATTAAAAATTTATATTAAATCCAACGGACCTCTTCCAGCTTATACATGAAATTCTAGATAAACAAAATTAATTTTTATAAACGCATTACAAAAGGCACCAATTGATGAAACCAAGAGAATAGCTTTTCGTTGTTATTAAAAATAATAGGCTATCGTTAACATGCACATAAAACAATAAAATAGTTTAAAACAGCAGAAATTACGAATGAAAAGCAGAAACTGCGACAATGTTGTCGAATAATTTAAAGTGTTACTGTTAACAATGGATATATTCATGTATGACTGTTCATCAACGCCACATTCTGTATTGTAGCTAAATCTACCGAGCCACATGCAACCCAACGGGGACGAACCGGTGCTTCAAACGAGAAAGAGAGTGTCAAGGAGAATTTAGAGGTTGCAGGACAGAAATGAGCGTGAAATGAGCGTGAAGTGTGTTTAAAGTGGATCCTCCATTGGATTGGGCTCGTTCAAGGACCGTTATTTGTGTCTTGCACATTAGTGCGAGTTGAGCCTCCCTCATTTAACAGTAAAAGAGCGGCCTTACCTCTTCCAGAACATTGACCGTGTTCCGACAGCTCTGCAAGCGGGTGGTGAAGCTTGATGTCGTGGGGGAATTGTAATCCTCCGTCGTCTCCGAGAGAAACTCGGACACGGAGATCTGATCCGGCATCCTTGCAAACACAGTCGCCCAATAAAAATGGAGGGGAGAAAAATCACAATAGCACCATGAATTAGACAGGGGTGGTCAAGAACGGAGCGATGTCTCAGTTTGGGTAAGGTTGAATGGCAAGGCAATGCGTAAAATGAAAAGAAACGTTTTTCTTCAGTGTGCAATTCCCGTCCCTAGAGAGGGTCGCAGTGTGTAATTTCCACGTCTTTCCTCTTCCCCTGTCTTAATTATCCACTTGCATCTACACAAAACGGCTCAGGCTCCTCTCCTTGTTCTCACTCCCAATGTAAGATACAAGATGCTGGTTCAAAATGCCCTCATTCCACAGTTTAGCTTTAAAATAGTATGGTAATTTGAGTATTTCCTTCAATTATTGTTGTTCCGGTTTCGGAAGCGGTTTCATTCTGTATTCCCTTTCTCTTTCCTCCGTTTCCCCCCCGTCCTGACGGTCTGAGCTCCCTGACACCAGCGCGTGCACGCACGCTCATCTCCTCCCACCATTGATGACGGGATAAACAAGAGGAGAAACTGCGCATGCGTCAGAAGGCTTAACCTTAGCAGACTTAAGAATTATTTTTTAAATAAAGAATTTAAATCAAATCAATAAATAAATTGGTATGGTTCATTCATATAATAATCATAATAACACATAATTAAATAAACGCAAGAATAAATGATAAATTATTAGTAAAGTGAATTAGTCTGTTAATATTATGTTAGTAATAACTAAATTGTATAAAAAAAGGGTCCAGTTTGCTCATTTATTTAGGTTATATTTCTTATTATTTCATTCATATAATATAAATATAGCTATTGTCTATATACAGTGATATTTTTTGCCCTAATCCAGATCTCTTGGCTAATTTATTTAGGTTATTTCTGATTATTCCATTCATAGATCATACATTTACTGTAGTCTATAATTTTTGTGCCCTGATGTTGATACTGAACACATCCAGAATTTACGGTTTCATGCACAGAAGCAAGAAATGTTTAAGATGTTACTTATGACAGTCATTTGTTAATACAGCACAACACATGCATGTAATGGTTTGTCTCAAATGTACACATTTTTACTTTGTAGGAAGTTCAGCTCAGCACATAGCTTTTTATATAGCATATATCTCACAGTTTCTTGCACAGCAATGTTATTACACATTTGTGACGAGAGGGGGGGCATCCAAAGAGGCTGGTGCCCAGGGCCTCACAGGACCACATCGGTCCATGGGGGCATGAAACAGTTTAAGAGTTCAGGCAGTTCTTTGATTAAACATAAAAATAGTTTGACTACTCTGCTGTAAATTGAGGGGTGTTTAGTATAGATTGATGTGCAAATCTGGAGGCAGAATAAACTCACTAGAAGCACATATGATATCCAGATGGAATATTTAGTGATTTAATATAAAAAGAGCAGTGCATTTTCTACTCACCGACTCCATAAAGAATCCCTGGAGGAAAAACTTGATAAACGCGAGGATGAGGACCTCATCTCTGTAGTCACCTCAATAAAAAAGCCTAAAATTGAGACAATAAATATACATTAATATCAGTGAGAGGTGAACATGTCAACTCCCTATTGGGAAATCCATCTTAAGCTTGTGGTTTCTGGTCCAAGCTGCTAGACCAATTGTGGGCCATCAACAAAACCAGCATCTTGAACTGGTCAATCTTTTTTTTTTTTTTTTTTTACATGCTAGTTGGTCAAACAGCTGCATGTTGCAAAACACAACTTCTTCAGTTTAAGATGGATTTTCCAGAGAAGAAAATATTTCAATAATTGAATGCGATTCTCATCTTTCCAACGAAAAATACAATCCCTAAAAATAAGCCTCTCCTGAAGTTTGTTTGCTGCTGACATCACATTTGGCTAAACAATTTTTGCCACTCAGGGTAAAAAGCCACGCCTTATAACTTACCGAGGCAGCTGCGGTTTCACTCCGTATTAATAGATTAAAAAGTACTTGCAAAGCCGATTGTGCGTAGAGGTCCGTGTTTCCAAGTGGCACCATATTCACTGCATTGTGCTCAATCCAGCGCGCGGACATTACGGGCTGAAATCACATGCCGCTACAGTTACAATGAGCTGGAATGCGCGCATTGATCTGCCCCATCTGGAGCTGCTGGACAGGAAGCGAAAATCAAGCATGTGGGCTGGAGGGGGCCAGAGGAGGGAATCCTGCACAGGACCACAACTAATGGCTGGAACTGGGAACGCTAAACTTTTAAATGGAAATCTGATACCACTGGCGAATTGAACGCCTTATGCAGTATTCAATTCAGCCTCACTGACAGAAATGGCAAACTCGTTCTGAGAATGCTGATCAGCAATGGTACTCACTCAAAGTATAATCAAAGTATATTAAGGTCATCATACACAAGAATTTAAATAAAAAAATAATTAAATTAATAAAAAAATAAATCAAGTTTTTTCTTAAGTAACCCTACGTATTCTACAATAACTAGTAACTACATGTCAAATTAAGTTAAATTTTGTTGTTGTTTTGCAAATGTTTTAAATCAGGTGAAGATCAAATCAGCATCCTCCATCTCCTTGAAGTTCAATATTATTATACATTTATTATATACTGTATAAAGTACATCATATATATCATATGCAGGAGTCAGGACCTTCACGGAATATATAATATAGAATTCTTTTTTAAATATTATTTTTAAGTTTATTATGATTCTAAAAATCTAGCATTTCTATATTGAGGGTCTTGATCAGTAGAGGTTGAAAATTGTTGCTCTTAAATGCATCGCTCATGTTTTTATAACAATGGATTGAATCATTTGGCACATTTGTACACACTCTCATCCACATACTAAAAGTCCCATTGCAAAACAATAATAAAAATATTGCTTTTTTGATGTATCTGAAAATGCACAATTAAGTACAAGAGGGGAAAAAGTGCATTTATTATGGAGGATCTGCAACAAAACGTTCTAAACAAGACTTGAGCAGCTCGTATAGTCCTCAGCGCTCCAGCAACTAGCTGAGGCAAACAAATATAAACAGGAGAACAGGGGATTTCATCTCCATTCCAAAGTCTTTCAACCCCAACATCCACCTCCAAGCAACCCTGATACTTTCGAAACTTATAAAAGCTCCACTGGCTTTGAACAAATTATTTTCAAGTTAAAATAAAAAGAACAAAAAAACAACCAACACAGATTTTAATAACACACCTATATAAAGGCAATAAAAATTGATGCGATTACCACACATGTAACACAGCTCCGTTAAAAGAAATAACAACAAAGAAAGTTGTCTGATTGACTAGGTCTGTTGCATGGACGTAGTGATGGGGAGAGCTGTTGGCCCCCATATTGTCTCTTGCCCTGTAAAGATAGGGAGCAAGATTACTGCATGCTGTGAGCTCACAGCTACTGAACACCCTCCCTGTTTTCTGGGAGGGGTATTACGAGGGGGCGTGTCCGGCACAGCCCCCTCTAAGAGGGGGTGGGACAGGTTAGTCTGAATCAGAGTCACTACTCTCTTCTGATGATGAACTGCTGGAGCCGTCTGACCGGTCATCATCATCGTCGTCGTCATCTTCATTCTGTGGATCATGTGTCAATGTTAGAAAAAAATAATAATACCGTCAATAATAATAGAGCAGATTTTCAAAAAATGTATCAAAAGCAAAACTGACCTCATCATCATCATCATCATCATCACTATCAGTGCTGCCAGATGACTCATCATCGTCATCCTCCGAGTCTGAGGTGTCCGTTTTGTCATCGTCGTCATCGGAGTCCGACGTGTCCTGCTGGAAACCAAGAGTCACACATCTTTCAAACAAGCAGCTATGCATGTGTATCACTGTATTGGTTTGTGTACACGCATACAAACACACACACACCATCAGCACACATCAATTAGCCAACACCCTAAGACACTTCATACTGAGTCTACAAGCCTGTGTGGGTGAGTTGCCCCGAGAGAGCGGGCGTTACCTTGGCCCGGTACGCCATGGAACGCTTGCCCCCCCCAGGACCCACCGTCACGGGTCTGGCACCTACCGCCTTCGCTTTGGTGACTCGGACTTTCGCCCCAGGACCCCGTGCTTTTGTCGTGCTTCGCCGTTTCTATGAGGGTAAAGAGAAGGTGGGGTAGAGGGGTGCAAAGACAGAGCAGCACAGGAGAAAAAACACGTTCAAGCTTAAGCAATGATTATTAGGCCCACAGTACAGCCCTAAGAGCATTATCCATTCAAGTCATGTTAGTTTGAGTTGAGGGACGTATGTGATTCTGAATAGACAGAAAGGAAAGAATAAAGTCACATGTGTTGGCAGGGACAGAAATAGCCTCTATAAGCAAAATCAATCAACTAAATTAACCAGAGTGCCTCATCTTGCCATGCAGTGCAGAGGGTTACGGCATAGAGAGGAGTAAATCACAGCTATATGAATGCTGTGTGAGAAGTAACATTATAAAGTGCATTATAAAGCACAGGTTACAGCTCCAAAAATGCGCAATTACTTACCGTAGTGGAGAACTCTTTATAAACCGCACGCTCCTGAGGGGACAGTGACTGGGGGAAAAAAAACAAAAGCGAGAGGGAAATATGTCACTACAAATCTCCAAAATCACATTGTTCACACATTTATTTTTCTAATAAGGCAAAAGACACACAAAAGTGTCAATGTTAAAAGGAAAATGTTTTTAAAATCTAGTTTAAAACATGTCTGAAAGGATCAAAAACCCTGACCTAAATTTTCTGAGATTTTAGTAAAGTTTAACAGTGTGTTGAACATGATAGAAGGCGATGTTACCATTTGTTAGATTTAATTGTAGGAGAAAACTTATCTTATTTTAGTCTTTTTTGCACTATTTTCAACTTCCGGGTTTAAAGTGAAGTTTTCTTGTACTAATTCTTGTACAATTTTTGCAGATTCACACAACATGATATTTTACCTGAACAATCTGGTTTATTTTTCAAAAATTAAAAAGTAGAGAATTCTTTGTTCAAATACAAAAAAAATAAAATAAGAATAATAACAAATAAAAAAAAGATTATGCCAAACTACTTAAGGTTTTCTTCTAAATAATTTCATTTTCTTTTAACAAGGCTTTTTCGTTTTTTGTTTTACCGTATACCCCCCAAAAATAATAAAAATAATTTTTTATTTAGAAATTGAAAACATGCTCATACTGGTTGAGATATCTTTCATGTTTAATATATTTCTGAACTACTTAATATATAAGACAATAAATTAGCATCATTCCATTGACCCAATTATAAACAAAGTGTGTTTGATCTGCAGCAGAACTGGATGATTCAACAAACTTCTTACCTTTACCCAAGCCTCAAGCTCAGCTTTGTACTCTAGCTGTTGTTCCTCCACCTGTTTTTTATATTTGTCTTTCTGGCTCTGACTAAGCTTGTGCCATCGCTTGCCGATCTCCACCATGCGTTCCTTCAGGCTGAAGTGATTCAGCTCACCGTTAGTTAGGAGTTCCTGAGAGAACATTTGATACCCGCTCCTGAGGTTGGAAAGGAAAAGAAGAAAAGTTTTGGTAACTACTTATTTTACACCGTCCTTGTTACATGTACTTAATATAGTAATAACAGTAAATGATGTAAGGCAATTAATCACATGGAACTAATCCTAAACTAAACCCTAACCCTATTGTAAGTGCCTGTTGTTAAATTAATATTACTCAGTTGTTAAATGTAAAGTTCCACTGTAACAAGGACACCTTTAAACAAAGTGACAAGAAGGAAAGTCTCTCCGGAAGCAATAACCTAAAAACGAGACACTTACACCGGGGGCTTCTTAGGCTCGCCATCAAATTTTGGTTTTCTTTGTCCCTGTCCAGACAGAACTGTCCTCATCTCTAAAAGGTCCCTCTGCAGAATAAACAAAAATAAGAAGAAACATTAGCAAAGAGACTTTTTCTATTGATCCTAAACACAAAGACAAGCCATAAGACAAGTCTATGTTAAAATGCTCATGAAAACAGATGAGCAGGCTGATAAACCATCGTTATATATATATATATATATATATATATACACATACATAAATATACATATATATATACACAAACACACACAAAAGTTAACACATCAAGTTGCCAGATTAATTAGAATATGGTAGAATAAGTCACTGAACACTAAAAGACATTTAAACATCACTGCAATGATGTTGAGTCACACTCAACAAACAAAAGCGCAAGTTCCACCAACTTCAGCTGTAAACAGCACAAACTAAGCATACACACAGTGAGATACAAGTGCATGCACTGCAGACCCCTCCACCTCTACACTGGGGAGGAGGAAAGTTAGGGGTGACCAACATTTTGACATTTCTTCAGCACAGGTGAGAAGACAGTGGTCAAAACGTCTGGTCACTGACCACGGTCCGGTACTGAACCTCGTATCTCTTCTGGTCCTCTGCAGCCTTCTTGATCCAAGGAATCTTCTCCTTCTTTTCCATGGCCTTCCATGCAGCATCCATTGCATTTTGCGCTTTCTTCCGGTCATTCTGTGAAGAACAGCAGTTTAAGTTTATGGTTTCTAGAAAAGAATGTAGTGGTAGCTCAAATACTTTGGAAAGGCTGTGCAAAGCAAGCCAATCAGTACAAATAAGCTTCATATGTGAAGCGTTTTAGACCAATGAGATTTTGCATGATGTCACAGAAATGTTTAACACAAATTTAGCATTCACAAATTTAGTCTCTTACTCTGTATTTAGCCAGATAGTCTCCTATCACGCTCTGCTGCCACATCTCCTCCGGAGTCTTCGGTGTTTCAGGGAGCCGTGTTTTCTTATTCTTATTGTCTCGCTTCTCCTTTGAAAGGGCATGCCCCCATTGATCCAGCTCAGGGTCACGACACCGTTCCTACAGCACAACAAGAAGAAACTACTACTCATTCTGATTCAGACAGCATACCACAAGAGCATAACAGCATCATGCATGTAAACAAGGGCATCTTGCACATGCCCACCTTCACACATGGAGATTTGGCCCTCAGGGGGCTGCCTGCACCCCCTATGCTCAGCTTTCCTCCCAGCTTCTCCTCTCCACACACACGCTCCCTCTCCTCTTCTGGCAGACTCTGCAGAGAGACGACATTTAAGACACAAGTGTCAAAATAAGCAGCTTGATCCGTTTTAATAGTGTGAATTTGTGGTTTACTCATACTTACCTCAATAAACCTCTGAAGGTCAATCTCATACTGCTTCTTTTTCTGATGAGACATATAAACATTGTATTTTTTTAGTTATAGCTGAGCCAGTGTTAATGTAACAACTGTGTTATTAAGAATTTATATTTATTATTAACCATGCCTGCTTTGCCAATTAACCTAAGAGTTTACCTTTCCCCTTTGTTAGTTCCAGAATCTTCTGACAGTTATGTCAATGTCAATGAAGAATCATTTTTAAGTTAATTTTCAGTTAACACTGTTTTTTTAAGAAATTATACTTTTATTCAGCAAGAATGTATTAAATTGATCAAATGTTACAGTAATGTATTATGATACAAAAGATTTATTTCAAATAAATGCTAAATTCTTCCTGTTCAAACAACACTGAAAAGTTGCATCACTATTTCCTCAAAATATTAAGCAGCACAAAATGTTTCTTGAGTACCCAAACAGCATATTAGAATGATTTCTGAAGGATCATGTGACACTGAAGACTAGTAATACTAGTAGCTTTGCCATCACAGGAATAAATTACATTTTAATATATATTAAAATAGAAAACAGTTCTTTTAAATTGTAATAACTATATATTACTATATATAACTTGTATTTTTGATAAAACTACCATTTTGGCCATTAGCCACCCCAAAAGGGGTCAGCCAATAGTCAACCACAGAAACCTTTTTGGATAACTAATATTTGATACTGACTTTTAATATTTTCTCTTTTGCTTTAAACAACCGAGAGTAGATGGGTCTACAAGACCTGTTCACATCGTTTCTGGAACATGTCCTTCTCTTTCTGGGTCATCATCTTCCACTGCTTACTGCATAGCACCATTCGCTCCGTGCTTGGCACGTCCTTCATGTTTACCATTAGTTCAGCACAGTACAGCGAATAGCCATTTCTGCAGAACAAAACCATAAAAATATTCTTTATAAAACTGCATATATACGTATATATGACAAATACAGCAAATGTATAGACAGACAAGAACCACTAGTTGATTACAAAACGGTCAACAACATTATTTCTAAGAGCAGCATATCTTGGTAAGATAAATCAGCATAAGCCATGCAAAACATCTAAATTAAGAGATTCCTGAGAAAACCAAATGTTACTTAGCGGTTTAAAACATACGGTGGTGGTTTGGTTGGCCGGCCATCAAACTTGTCCTTGAGCTGCCGTTCAGCCTTGGTTAAAACAGACTTGACGTGCTCATCAGAGTTTGCATCTGGATGAGCTTCAAAATATACTCTCATGCTTTCCTGTATGAAGAAGTAATATTTCACAAAGTTTACAATGTAATTTATTCCTATTATCAACAAAGACTTCATCACCTTATCCTCAGAAAGAACACAAAGCCATACCTCGTAGTGTTTCTGCAGCTCTAGAGCTTTGCTTATCCATTTCAGCCTCTTTTTGTCTGGTAATTGGGACCACTGTCTACGTAATACTTCCTTCAGCTCCTTCTGGCTTACCTACAAGTATCAAACATGGAAAAGTGGGTGTAGGTCCATCCATAAACAGTTGAATATGATGAAATGCACTTAAAAATAGGTAAAACACAGAGACTGACTTTTATATAAATAAGTCATAAGCTGGACTTTGATTTGGTTATTCAGTTCTCTTTGTACTTGAGTTGAATTTTGTTACCTCTGGGTGAATTTTCATGTAGGCTTTCTTCTCATGGTTGTACCATAGCTGCTGAGGGGTCTTGGGCTTCTCTGGGAGGTCTGACTTCTTTCTCTCCTCTATTAAATCTGGGTGGTCCTCCCTAAAAACAATAGAAGCTTCACACTGAATTACCAGTACAAAAAAATGACATACTTGTGTTAGGTATTTTTGTGCAGACAAACGTGGACACTAACTTGAATCGTGCCATGTTCTTCTCAAAAGATTCTTTCTCTCTCTGGAATTCTTGAATGTACTTGAGCTGACAAAAGTTATAGTGCAAATGTAAAAACAAAACAAATTAGCTTCAAGAGTAATATTTACAACAACTTGTAATTCTACAAACACCAGCACTTCACATACTGTATAGTAGGACTACACTTTTTGAAATGAACAACAACAATTTAGGTTAAAATGTGTGGAAATGTACAAAATAATGTTTATAATTCCATTAGGTTACAATTTCGGTTACATTTTTCACTTCAGTTAATCATCTTTTTGCCATTTAAAATGTTCTGCAGTGAAAAAATGTTTTTTTAAGTAAAATATGATCAATTAATGTGAAATTTTGATGTGAAGTGTTCTTTTAGTATTATTTATATAATATTTAAGTATTTAATAATATTTAGAATTAGCTTTTTTGTTTAGTTTTCATTTATTTTCTATAGATTTAATTTTTTTCAGTTTTAGCTAAAAAAATGTAATTTTAGTTTTCAACTTATTTATTTCAGATAGTTAAAAAGCAGTATTTCTATTTTTTTTTTAATTTTTTAATTAAGTTTAAGTTATTCATCTACTGTAATATACTTATAATTTAAAATAGTTCATCTTTACTGCAATTAGAAAACCGATTTTTAATAGTCTTAATTAGTTTTATATAACATCTTTATATAACATCACTGAGTTAGCAAGCATAATAATTAGAAAAGAATGAGGAAAAAAATACAGTCTTCAAGTAAAATATTCAGATGTTTTAAGGAAAGTATGTCACACTGAAGGACAACTAAACTTCCCAAAAGTATTTCATCATGTCAACTACCCACAAAAACTAACCTTTTTCTTTTCAGGAAGCTCTTTGTATTTTTTGGACAGAATCTTGGTGAGATCCAAGTTGCTCATCTCAGGGTGGATTTTTGCATACTTGGCTCGCTTCTCCATGAAGAAGCGAAAGTAGGGAGTAAGGGGTTTCTTTGGGAAGTCTGGATGTGTCTAAACAGAGTTAAATTCATAAACACTATGAAAATGCTCTATTAGTTGACACAACACATCAGGGTAAAACATGAAATTTGATTATGATAAAGCATTCTCACCTTCAATTTTTTCCCCTTATAAGGGTTCTTCACATATTCAATAGCATCAACGATGAGCTCTGTCATCGTTCTGTATTTACGTACCTAGGGTGGGAAAATTATTAAATCAACTCCATTTGATTCAAGGCAAATAATCATTTTAATGTTCTGCTTATTATTGTGCCAGCAAAGTTCAAAGTAAAATAATCTTTACATAGACAATCTAAACAGAATGTCTTTCCCATAAACACCTATCAGTGTTATTTGGAAAACAGGCACATTATTGCTTTAGCTCACTGGAATTTGGCTCACCTCTGTGGAAACTTTCTGCCATTTCTGCTTACACATGTCTCCAGTGAAAGCCCCAAACCCCACCTTCTCCCAGTCAAAATGAGACTCTGTGGTTTTATACTTCATTGTATCTCCATCAGGTAACATACTGCGTATCCTCTCCAGCAGTGTCATGCAGTCTTCTTTGCTCCATGTATCTGCATCTAACAAAAACCAACACCAAAGCATTGAACATGCTGAATGATCAAAAACAACGGGTGTTTTTTAATGCTGGCAAAAGCAGTGTTATTGTTGTATATTGCTGTGTAAATATGTCTTTTATACTGACAGCGTGCAAGCGTACTTGACTCAATTTTGATTCGTCCTGCCTGGGTGCCAGACACACTGGTGCTGCCATTCATGATGACAGAATCCACCAATCTCCACCTTGACACTTCACTGGCCAAGTGGCTGCATAGAGAGGGAGAGAGAGAATTCAAAGTTAGGATGTAAATATGGGCTACTGAATTTGGCAAAACTCAACATTATTCATTTAAATAAGCACTTATCCAGTGGTGACATTCATTAGATATTACTGCTTATTCGTTTGCAACCAGTCACCATTGTAATATCTAATAAAGTTATTTATTATTATATAAAATTATATTAGTACATAGTATATTAGTACAGAGTAGAGATACTGATAACTATCTAAATAGTAACTAAACAATAAGCACAAGAACCACATGAATAGTCAGTTGTAATATAAATACTAGTCGGAAGAGGATAGCTGATATCCGTGGAAGAGATATAAAGTCCCAATTGTGTGTTATAAACTTAGAATTGTTAGATATAAACTGGCAATTGCAAGAAATTAACTCGCAATTCTGACTTTTGTCCTCAGAATAGCATGTTTATATCTTGCAATCTTTATAATACGCAGTTAGGAGATATAAAGTCAGAATAGCTAAATAAAAACCTCGCAATTGCGAGAAAAAAGTCAGAATTGCAGAATTGACTTTATTTCTCGGAAATGCAAGATAAAAAGTCAGAATTGCGAGAATAGTAAACTTGCAAAAGCTACCATAGTAGATATCTGTACCCTGGATCCTTATACAATTCAAAAGTAAAATATATAATATGTTACCAGTAATTAGTCACTTTTCATTATTCAGTATCTAATAACAAAGAAATAAGTACTAGAAGTGAATAACACACTAATGACTATAATTGAATAAATACTAGTCACAACTGGAGTAAGTACATACTAGTATCTAAAGAACAGGTTCTAGTGAAATTGAAAATGAATGATAGTAGTCACTACTGTATTAATAGCAATTAAGTAGCCTACAGTTAAACATAAAAGTAACAGATGCTAGTTAGTTAATGAATAACTGTTTTTTAAAGCATTGACATTTTAATGGAAATAAGATAAATGAGAATAAATAAAACAGTCTGTACAGAGCAGTGTTACTTTATTATTATTTGTATAGTATTAGTATTAATATTTTGAAGTAGCTTTTATTTCAATATTTTCATTAGTTTGTTTCATTATTTTGAATAGTCTTAGCTAACAAAAACAGCACTGGCACACAGGGATATAATGAAAAGGAATATACAATTAATGTATTA
This sequence comes from Cyprinella venusta, assembly GCA_038021265.1. NCBI lineage: Eukaryota > Metazoa > Chordata > Actinopteri > Cypriniformes > Leuciscidae > Cyprinella > Cyprinella venusta. The sequence continues at coordinate 22,441,016 of CM075870.1, read as the reverse complement.
AAGAAATTATTCGATTTCATTATTATTTTGTAAATGGTCGTCTAATTGTGGAAGATTAATAAAATGAACTGGATGTCATCACTGCCACCCAGAGGACCATCATGTGCCCATGCCCCGCCTCTGGAGCACCTCGACACGGACGCGTCATCACGCCGTGGCCATACCAGTGCACCAGCAGCGGCGAACGGCGAGAAACCATGACGGGATGCTCTGATCGCATATTTCCAACGCCTAACCTTATACATGACCAAGCCGCGATTTTCATCTTGGTTCACTTAGAGCGACCGTCTAAACCAAAAAGGACCGACTGCTATCCGGGATTCTTGCCCGATTCATGCCACGGTTTAGAGGATGCGAAAGAAGCGCACGTACATGGTGTCGGGGGTCATCTTGGCAAGGAACGGCAGGAAAGACTTTACTTTGGGATTATGTAACCAAGACCTGCGAGGCGCGAGGTGGACGAACACGACCCTTGCTCGAGCGCATCAGTGTCCGCGGAAGTGTCGGTCCCTCCTACCGTTCTCCGCGAGCGCTCACTGTTTACATTCTGCCAGTGCAGCACATTCATAGGCGAGTACTTCACTAAACGCATAGATAGAACATAGTAGACATTTTATTTTCTGATCCGTAAGAGATATGACATATTCAACAACATGGTTTGCTCATTTAACCGTTTAACTGATAATATAATATTTTCTCGTGTAATTTGTATTTATTTTAAATTTAATAACAACGAGCAAACTTTAAGTCCAGTGTTTCACTGGCATTCGTTACTTGCATGTTTACATCTTCCGTGATGTAATGTTAACGTGATATTACAATTCGTTGAGAAAAGTCTCGCATGTTTAGTTTTACTTTAACGTTACAGTATCACAAACTTTACTGTCTTGTATTATATGATATGTGTTATATATATCATGCCATTTATCGCAAAATCACCGATAAATGTCACTAATGCTCCTCGCACGTGCCCGCGTTCCTCTCGAGCAGTGTGTCTCGCTGTGCGCCCGCACGAGGCGCCGGTTTCCCGGTTACAGTGTCATCCCCGCCCGCGCGCAAGGTCAACTGAGCCAAAAAGGCTAAAAATGCAAAAATTGTATTCTTTCTGCAATGTTAGAGTCTCTCTGTTTACAATAAACATCAATAGTCGTGTTGTGTTCAAGAATTATTGCACTAATCGCTTCTGACCAAATGTATGACAAAAGTGGAAAAATAGTTTGAGTTTATTAAGAGCATGGTCAATGACAAAGTTTCCGCCTACTTACTTTAATAATCCCAGTGATGCTTACTATAACTGATTAAATGAATGAGTGTAAAATACGTTTCCCGTAGTGCACCGACCGTAGTCTGTTTGCAACCCCGGTAATGGCGTCTTTATTCCGGCAGGAGTCTCCACGCAGCTTCCGCTGGCACGAACGCCTCAGCTAGCGCGCGAGCTACTGGGGAAAGTACGACCAATAACGCTTACGCCGATTAAAAAATGCGAGTCGATGTCTTATACGTATATCAGTTGCATCCTTACTGAAAATGCAGGTGTATTTGAATCCATTTCTTGTTTTTTAGCAGGGATTGTGGCTATCATAAAATGCATTATTTCACTATAAAATCAATTTTGTCATGAATAAAATACTTAAATGTTTATTACTGGTCACATATTAAATATCAGTTGAATAATACAATGTTTCGGGGAATCAGAATTAAAAATAGAGGTATGAGCGGGCGCTTGTGCCTTCTCTCGCCCCAGAGCTCTCACTGCAGAGCCGCCATGAATGTTACAAAGACTCGGGGACGAGCGAATTGAAAACCGTTCCAAACGGGCTCAAAAATGATCAAATCTCTTACCTTTTTCAATAATCCGGCACGGATGTGCTTTTTAATTAGCGATGTGTTCGTGTTAAACGATTTTATTGTATTTAAGTATCTGTTTTTTAGCCGTAAACCCCGGGGAGTCAGGTCGAAACGAATCCGACAAAAGGAGCGTCTGGTTCGGTATGAAACTCCGCCCAGCGCCGCAGGGGGAGGAACTCCGAGGGAAAACATGCGAGAGAAAAAAAGGCGGAGGCTAAAACTTAAAAAATAATTATTATTTTGAACTTTGATACATTTCTAATTGATATTAATAAAATGTTTATGTATTTTTCGACCTTTTAAAGCTCAAGCTTTAAACTCGCAAAACAAAGTAATAATCTACCGTACATCCATTTAACAACCATAAACTACGTTAATATTAGTGAACAATAGCTATATAGGTATTTTTATGACTGGTCATTTAACAGGACAAAATATCTACTGGTTGCCAAAAGAAGCTGCCAACCCTGCAACTACTTCAAGTGCGAAACCGATTAGTTTGGGCGCCCACATTCTGCTGCCGCGGAGACTCACGGCCTCCGCGCTCCAGAAATCCCGTCTCTGCAGCCCCAAAATAGTCGGTTGTAATTAGTGTGTTGAGGTTATCCTCATATGTTTGCAGATACGCTGGTGCCTGCTTGTGCTTATAGTTCCCATCGTTTGAATCACTGTCACAGTCGGGCACCAATTTCCCTCAGCCTTAGTAAAAGTGCCATTGACTGTTTCTCGCTCTCTCATGCTCGATTGTACACAATCGTCACGAGATTTCTTTATGTGAAACTGACCAATGGCATGAGGAAAGGAGGAGACAGCTGTGACTGACTCAACCCCTTTAGTTTGACCAAGACTGAAAGAGATGCTTCACACAGATCACAGAAGTGACTGAGAAAAAAAGAAAAGTCTATCTATTGTGGATTACTATGATTAGTATTTATTTGTGCAACATTTTGTCACATGTCACAGTGTTAAAGGTACTGAGCTGAACAGGCATGAACATTAGGCCTAAGTTATCCAAGATTATTAGTGCATGTGGTCAGGTCATTTCTAAAATTTCTCAGGTTTCCCACAGTCGTGGTTTTTCGGATATTAAAAGAAAAATCTTTATTTTAAAAATGAAAATGAATTTAAAAGTCATGGAACAATGTATGCAAGAAAACATGCAAAGTGACTAAATACTCTAGGCTCACCTCATGTTTATGTAAACTGTTTAAGTCATTGTGTATTCGTGAATTGCAGTTTTTTCCGCCCATTATGAAATGGTGGTCAGTCTATTGTTTTATACATTTTCATCAAAGTAAGTTAATTGAATGTTTTGTTTTGTTGTTAAATCCCTGAAAATGTTATTTCTAAATGCCAAATTAGTGTGCTAGTCAAAGTGTAGTATGTTTGGGCCCTGTGGTTTCTCTGCATTTATTGTGTTTACAGACATCTTGTTGCTACCAGCAGTGAGTGGCCATAAGATGGCAGCAGATCATCACTACCACAACAACACATGACTGCAAAGTTTTTCACTTCATATCCAGCATATTTATGACTACATTGTGCTTTCTTGTCAGTTTGTCTTGCTTCAGGTTACATTGAGTTTTAAAATAGCATTCTAGCATAGTAGAGAGAACATAAATGTTGGAGGATACGTGGAGAGTTTAGTGACATCAATGACTGATATGTTTGGTTGTTTCTAAAATTTGAGGATTAAATGACAATATTGTAATGTTACCATTTGAAATGCACTAATTTCAGTCAATATGACAGAAAACATTTTAGGACTTCACCAAGATATAACACAATCTAACAATTAATTTGCTTGATGTGTGTAAAATAAAGAAATGAAACAAAAAGTCTTATGTAAAATCAGATACATTATTTTATTGGGCCTGTACTCTAAATATTTACAGAGCTAAAACCAAAACATTTGCCCAAATGATTGACATTCCATAGTAATATAATAATTAATCACAAAAATCTCTTATTGAACACCTCTTTCTCAATCACATCTGCTGTGTTCTCTTGCTAAGGTCACTTCAGCTTTTTAAAAGCAATATTTTATCTGAAAGGAACAATCAAGTGAATAAAGGCACTACTAGCTACAGTGTGTGGGATAGTTATGAAAATACACAATTTGACATTTTTAAACCATACACAACAGACTAAACAACATCTTAGATGTAGGCCCTTCTTTATAAAATTAATTATTCGCAAGATCATCTTGGTGACTGGAATGTACCTGATACACATGATACATAATCATACCAAATCTACACTTGCTTCTTAATTGTTTACATTCTAAATCAGTACCTCAAACAGCAAATATCCACCTATGGAACCTGTTAATAAAACTAAACAGTAGTGCAGTGAACGATCAAACCATTTCACAAGTGTGCTTGGTGATATTTAAATCATACCAACATTATTCAACATAGCAGAGATCCATAAAACATTCCTTTTAACAACGACTGTCTTTTCTCTCATACAAACTGGGTAAATAAAAATCAACCATAATCCAATGACTCTTTTTGTGTCTTCATGTATTATCTCAACTTTTAAGACTGCTTCCCTTAGATTCCCTTAGTGTTTGTGAGATATAAACACATTCCTCTTTGGTGCTCTGGTGAGAAAACTGGTTTCAAAATAGCTATGCAACCATTTTCAAAAGACAACATATTCACATTTGTGAAAAACATATCTTTTCTTCTTCCAGTTAAACTTGTGATTGCAACCTGTATTTCATCGCTGGTGGCATGATAGATATATATTTCTGTTTAGCTTCAAAAATATTGAACACACAGATATACATACAGTGTACACAATTTGCATTAATGTTATTCTGTACAGTTGTTCATTTTTAGCGGTACACTATATGCAATCTTCCAATGAAACAAAACAAAACAAACTGATGGGCAGTAAAAATAGCTTCATTTTAAATGTACCTTTAAGTGCTTCCTGTACCATTTTGAGCTGACGAGATCATAAATCCATTTAACGCGCCACAACACACACACATTGCACATAACATTTCAAATCTGATAAATAAACTGATAAAATATTAATAGTACAGGCGACAAATATTTCTTCACGCAACAGATACAAGTGACACAGAGCAACTATTCAATACTTGAACACATGTATAAATATAACATCTCCATGAATTAAGCAAAAAAAAAAAAAAAACAAATGAGACAAACATTGATTAAAAAAAGACAGGCAGCACATTTAGGCATCTCTGCCTGAAAAGAAAATCAGCCCATACCAGGTAGTGACAGAAGAGGAATGAGGTCATACTGGCATTTGCATCTCTGTATATTCATCTTGGCCTTCTCTGTCATCAAATGACGGCTCTGCATCATCTGCGTCAAGCTGTCACACAGACAAAATGAACAGTGTTAAAGGTTTCACATTGTATTATTAGTCTTGTATACATACCATTAACCATTATAGCTGTAATACAAATAAAAACACGTTTACATAAGATATCATTAGACACATTTTTAGAGAATGCATCTTAAAGTGTATTTATAGGGATAAAACTAAAACAGGTTTATATTTAAGTATTGAACGCACTATATTAAACACCATATCTACAAATAGCATTTTGCCTTTAAACTAAAAGAAAAGAAACACTTACACATTGTATCTCACGTTGAGTAAATATTCGGGACAACAGGAACCTCCTGAATGGCACAGTGAGGACAAGGACAAACGGGAAAGCTAAAGAGGCCGCGGTTGACATTACAATCCACAGCACAACCAGGCACACCAGCTGCAAACACGTGAACAGGTGCATGCGGAGAGTACGCACCTGAAATAGACGAGTCGAAAGGTTAAAGCACAGCTAAATCTGACGAGAACGCCATTCCAGCCTTAATGTCAACAGGATATTAATTTAAGAACGGTGAATGCTCTGATTGGCTGAAATCTCTGAGACGAACCTTGCGGACATAGGTGTGGTCAGGGTGGTACTTCGGTGGCATGAATAGCAGCATCATGCGTTCTGTTAGCTGGATCCCATTGAGAGACATCACTCCCATATAGAGGAATATACCAAACAACACAGCGATAGGAATCTGCCGCAAAAGATCTCCAATCACAATCGAGAGACCTTTGGAAGGAAGAGCGTTGTCAGTTCTGAACAACATATAAAGAAAATACAACCAGTAATGGCCACAACTGGCCATTCACTACTACTTTATCTAGAGACGCACTGATTTTAAAATTCTGGCTGATAGAGAGCAACTGTCGAAAACTAAAAAAATTACTTTCAATAATAAATGATAAACCTTTAAAGGAGCCTTATGCAAGATTGTGGCCAAAACTGGTACTGCAATCACTTTCAAATTACTGTAGAGCGGTGTATCCCCTCTTTCATGATTTCTTAGTGAGATATCAGGGAAAATTTATGGTTAATTGAAATAAATTTCTTGCATGCAGCTCCTTTAAAGACAGCCTTATTGTGAACTACGAGGTTGTTAATTAATAGTATTTGCTTCTGTTAAAGCTTTTAGCCAGCATTCTTTCTGCCTAGTTTTAAAATAATTGTGTTTAATAGCAGATTTCATGTTGAAACATTACCCATGTTGCTTTATAGAAAATTCCATCAGAGAGCCAAAACGCCCACTCCCATGAAGCACCGCAAATCGAGTAAAAAAAATGTTGCAATACACTTTTATGTATAATCAACATTTGAAATTAGTAGTTTTATATTTCTCTAATATTTTTAATCAGATTATGTTGTTTACAATGCTTCATGGGATTGTAGTTCTTTCTATCACTAAAGTCATTAAGTATACAGTCTCGTACCTTTGAATTTTTGTCCGATTTTTAAATTAATTTTTTGCTTAGAAAATCAAAGTTTGTAATGTTATGATTCTCCTTGTAGCTGGTTGGTTTGGTTCACGGTTTATAATGCTTTAACAAAGATTTTTTTGAAATCCCTATAGGAAAAATGAATGAAAAAAAAATACTTCCGGACCCAACGCCACCGAGAAAGTGGGCACTGTTCCACTCAATAAACCAATAATTATTTTCATGTAATGGCTTATAAGCAATTAATGTCAGTATTAAAACTATATAATATTTTGAATACCATTTTTAGTTTTAAACATCAAGCATTTTAAATTAGGCATTACAACATTATAATGTACAATATGGAAAAAAAATAATAATCATTGTGAGATAAAGATTTGATTAAGATTTAATTTAATTTAATTGCATTAAATTATCAAAGTATTATTGAGTAAATTATTATTAAGTATTAAATGTTATTAAAGTGCTAAATAATTCGTATTTTAAAGATTAATTTGAGTATTGGATTGAAATTAGATTGAGTGTTAGATAATGGCAATTTAAACAAAATGTAAAAATAGGAGAAATAGGCATGTAACAAATGTATACAGTACATCTAATATAAACTGATACACTAAATTGGCAGCTAACCAATATGGTGCAGATATATATATCCTCCTTGAAATGAAGCCACTCACCTACAAGACAAGCCACCAGAAATCCTGTTACTCTCTGCTCTTTTACTTCCTGAATTCGAGGTTTGTCACCAGGAGCAACGGCTTTGCTCATGACCGTAAGACTATTTGCATGGGTTACAGAACGAACAGTAGCACCGGTCAACCATGGCAGCCCAAAGAGCGCTGAAATCCCACCCGCGACCACGATGATTAGTAGGTCCAAGTGAAACCCTGACCCCTTAACCAGCATCCTGTCCTTCTTACTCACAATAAGACTGTAAAGGAAAATAAAATAGAGGGATAATACAATGGAGGCTTTAGTAGGCATGGTCAGATCAGATTAGTGAATGCCTGTGACTCACGTAGTGATCTGAGTCTCCATGAAAATGAGGATGTAGACAAGCAGAGCCGGTAGAATGCTGGCAACCATCATCCAGATGGGGAACTGGCCATCAGAGCCCAGTGGGTGTATAAACCAACCACGCTTGTCCGGGCTGGTCACAGAGAAGCCATCAGGCACACTTAGTTTCTGTATGGGGAGGAAAAAAAGACCATAAAGACATGCAGAGATATTCCAGTCTCTAATCAAATAACAAGTTTGGGGTATCTTAGAACCCTTAAAGCATGGTCACATTAGCGTAGTTTCACAAGCAAAAAATATTGATAATGTAGCAATATATAAAGCACAGCTCACAAAGTAGTTCATTTTAAACCAGGCAGCTTTCTGTTGGTCAACATGGTGAATCATGTAAAATTGCAGATAATATTGATTCCTTTTAAAAAAATATCTAAACATGGCCTGTGAAAAAAATTCACTGAACAATAGTAAATGTGACTGCATCTTTACAAACAAGTTCTGAGATGATCATCTCAGATAGTAATATCATGGTAAATGGTAATGGGACTTTAATTAATGGAGGGTAGATGTTTAAAAAGTATTAAAATGTCTTAAATTCACTTTTCAAAATTGTCGCTTATCAAAAGTCTCTAAAAAAAACATAGAAAAAACAACTAAATTGCTGTTTTAAATAGATCTAAATCTATCCTAACTTTCCAATAGTTACAAAATTGGTCTTAACTTGTGTTTGGGGGTGATTGTGTTAGTCTTTTTTAAATTAATTATTTAAAAAAAGAAACATTTTTCTTTTATAAGTTTAATTTCCTTAAACATTTCCTACAATTTCAAGTGCTTCAAATGTCATATGTTCATATGTCTAAAAAAACATGGTAAAGGGATGGTTCACACAAAAAAGAAAATTCTGTCATTTACTCGCCTTCAAGTTGTTTGAAACCTGTATGAATTTCTTTGTTCTGCTGAACACAAAAGAAGATTATTTTGAAGAAAATGTAATATGTATTTGGTTACTCAAATTCTTCCAAATATCTTCTTTTGTGTTCAACGGATCAGAGAAATTCATATAGGTTTGGAAAAACATGAGGTGTTTAAATGATGACAGAACTTACATTTTTGGCTGAACTATACCTGTAATATTATGCTGGTCTTTAGTCATTTTGAAATTTGTCATTAAAAATCTTGCTTGATGTACAATGAATTTGAATGTTTGTGTGGACAATACTAAGACTAAACTAATTACAATATACATAAATCAAATTACATAAACATTTCTTCATGTGTCACCTGTGTGTAAGTGTCCTTAATGCTGTAGTCCAACAGAACCATGGTGGAGATTGCAATAGGAACTCCAAAATCCCCAATAGCCCTTCGGAGCTGTGTAAAAAATAAGATTCAATATCACTATGGTCAGTCGCACTTCATCGTAAATGCCACATTGGGAAACTAGCTTACACTGCCAGGGAAAAAGGGGCTGTTCTTGAATTTACGCAGATAAAAGGCAATGAAGAAGGTTCCTGACGTGAGCACCAAGGAGAGGAGAGCTGTGTTTGGCTGGTTCAGGGTTTGAGTGGTATCTGCAGGTCTGCCATCACTGGTGGGTGTTGGGAAAGCTAAAGCAGTGTCATTTTCTTCTGGCATATTGCAGCCCTTGAGAGGATGATCCATAAAGATCTGCACAGTAGACAAAGACTGTCTGAATATCTGCTAATTTCAATTAAATCACTCTCATAAACATTCATTACTGTTCAAAGTAATATTTTAATTAATGAATACATTTATTTAACAAAGTAACAAATGTTACTGTATTTTTGATCAAATAAATGCAGCCTGGGTGAACCTAAACATTAAAAACATTTCGAAAACATTTTAAAAATCGTATCAACCCCAAACCATTGAACGTTAGTTTAAACAGCAAATAGCATCTCAATACTTTGCCCAACTTGAAGAAGGTCTCGTAGATGAAGATGAGAGAGATGAGGATGGAGAAGATCTCTTGGGTGAAGCGTGTCACAAATCGCACCAGGAAGCTCCCTTCAAAGGCCACCGTGAGAACTACAATGATGATCAACCAAATTCCAATCCATGCACGTCCTGTCAGAAACTCGATTTCATTGGACCTGCAGAACTGCAAACACATGGATTCATGGTCACATTCAGATTTTCCTGCTATATCATTCCAGTGAAACATTTTACAGTTGAATTTGTTTGTTGGGCGAATTCACTAAACAGTTTACATGCAGCAATTGTAACTTTTTTTTTCTAATTTACAAACTTCAGTCAATATATCATTAATCCTTCTTCCAAAAAGTGTTTTGGTCTTACCCTGATTCACTATGGTAAGCTTATTATAAGCATTCATATTTTAGTCCTGTCAGAATGGATTTCGCAGGAAATTGCATGCATCATTCGCCTGTGCGTGTCTTTAAAGTCAAGTGTTTAAAGTTTTTTGTGTTTATGGTGTGGGTGTGCCATAGATTAGTTGTCACAACTAACAGTTAGACATAAACCAGCTAATTATCAAACCTCCAGGGAACAAAAAAAAGCACTGAACAGAGGCGAGTTGAAAAAAGCACAGAAAAAGAGAACGTAACAGAGCTCGTAATAAAACAAGAATCAACATTGGCTTGGCTTTTCGGAAATGGTATGAACTGAGGGATCTGAAATGTTGTAAAAGCGGTGCAGAGATGGCATTTTCATTACTCAAGAGGTGATTAAGGTATTTTAGTGAATAGATAACTTGCCAGTTCTCTGAAAAAGAGAAAGTAATAGAGCTTGTAATACTAACTGAATAGAAGGCCTCTTCAAATACTAGAAGGGGTCCAGAGAAGCCCACCACCAGCAGAGGTTGAGCCCCAAGCAGGCAGAACAACATTCCCTGCATGGCAGTGGAAATAATCAGCTCTGACACACCAATCAAACCATCTGTCTTTTCACCTAGGGAAGAGAGAAATTATTTGATCAGGCAATAGTACCTTGTTTTAGTTTTTGCTTTAAATAATACAAAGAACAGCTTTGACTAACCCAATAGTCCTCCAAAGGTGATAGCAGGGGAAAGGGCAGCAAAGTAAATGAATATGACTGTGGCCATGCATTGAGGATTTAGGGCATCCTTAAAATCACTGATGTATTTAGGGTAGCGGCGCTGTGCATCTCTGATAACCCCGCCAAACAGCCGACCCGTCCTCTGAAGAGGATCGTCTATAGGTTTCAAAGGTGCATGAAGGGCTGAAAGAATACATTTAGAATGAATAAAAGGGCAATAAAAATGGTCATTCAGTACATTTATTTTTGATTAAACATGAAACTGTTCACTTATGTATACAGCATATGAGCCTTGTACCCATGTCCTCGGGACTTTTAAGTTCCTTGGCCTGTAGTTTGACCTCTAGCTCATGTCTCTTGTTCAGAATCTCTTTCTGGAAACGAGCGATAGAATGCAACAGCTCATCTCCTCCAACCTCAGATGGAGGAAGCACAATACTGCAGTCCAGGAAGCTGTTGATTGCTGTCAGCAGGTCCTGGCGCTCATCTGCCAAATACGCCGCCTCATGAAAGTGCTGGAATGGACGTTCGAAAAAACATTTTTACTTAGAGGAAAAAATGTCTCACAGAGCAGTTAGACAACAATACTGTTCAAAAAGTTTTGCATTTGTATTTTTTTTTTTAAAGTATGCTTTTATTCAGCAAGCATGCATTAAATTTAGTAAATGTGACCGCCAAGATATTTTACAATGTTACAAAATACTGTATATTTGATCAAATACATGCTGCCTTGGTGCGCATAAGAGACTAAGAGAACATTTTAAAAAATCTCACCAAACCTCAAACTTAAAAAGTGTAGAATACATTCTCTGAAAATCTTGTTTTAAGGATATATATATATATATATAGAACAAACCAGAATATACATTTATTTAATGAGACTTGATAGTATCTTATGTGCTCACCTTATCTGACATAAGCGTTGATATGGAGCGGCCGATTTGGTGGTAGTCCACATTGGCGCTAGGTGGGCCAAGGAGCACGAATATAAACCGTACTGGAATCGGCACTTCTAGAACTGACTCTAACAGAACTGCTTCCTGCAGTCTCACAAAGGCCATGGTGGGCTGGTCCAGGAAATCCACGCTACCTGTGAAAATCGAAAACATCTGCATCAAGACTTTAACAGATGTAGTAGTAGTATGTCATATACCTACTCTTGTGATATCGCTAAGCTAATAACAAGACAGTGAACTCACCCACAAGGACAACAGTCGCTTCTGCATCCTCTGGAATCTTCTCAAGCAACTTCAGTTCATGTTTAGATTTGGCCTTGTGCAAACCAAAAAACTGGGGTGTGTCTTTCTGTGGAAAAAATGAGGAAAGGGTTTATTGTTTGTCTATTTAACCTTTCTTTGACTCTCGAAAACGCATAGAGACTGTAATGAACACAGTACCTCATTCTTATCCAAGTCTACACTACCGCGGTACTCAAAGTTACGCAGCCCTCCAATAAGCGGGTCTGTGGCAGGGGGCTCGGGTGCGGCGATATGGTTATTGCTATGGTAATGAGAAATGAGAGAGCCGAGGCTGGTTGCAGAGATGTTCCTTTTAAACAAGCTGTGCTCCTTGCCGTCACTCGGGTGACTGACAAACAGAAGAACAAAAAGCAGAAGATTCAGCTGCATAATCCAAATGAGTGAGATGTTCCTGAATAGGTGAGTATCTTAAAGGGGATGTTATTTATTGCTATGTTATGTTCATATAACCTATGTGAACTAACCTGTGTTTCAGGAGCAATGCTCGGAGCACGTTGGCTCTGTCTTGTGCTCTGATCTGATCTGTGATAATCATCTGCTCCACAACCTGATGAGCAATACCAGGAAGGGTCTTCTGGTCCAGGTCCAACAACACGGCACCTGCAAAATTATATCATCAATATATCAGACACACCAAAAGACATTACAGCGAAACTTACAAGCTGGCTGTAATACAGTGCTCAGAATATATCTTAAAGAGGCCATATTATGCCCTTTTACAAAGTCTTGATTGGTTTTGTCTTTAGGGCCTACTAGAAAAGGTTTTCATGCTTGAATATTTAAAAAAAAAACATTATTTTTCACTTATACTATGGGGCAGTTGAACGGTTGAATCTGATTGGTTGACGAACGTACTTAGGTGTGCAATTATTTTCAGGGAAACTCATGGCTAAAGTAGTTTCCAGGCATTACAATCCATTTGTACTTCACCAAATGATTTCAGTTATTTCACTGAACAACTGCAAAAAAAAAAAAACTCTATGAAACTGACCAAGTAAATAAACATATTAAACAATAGGATACAAATTATTTCCATGTTTTTTATTTACACAAAATTACGTTTTATTATGTATGGAGAGCACATACTCTCTTTCTCCCCCTTTATTTAACTATTTAAATGAGGAATGTTGTGACGCATATATTCCCAGAAGAAGCTCAAGGCTACAATCGTTCAAATCGGCTACAAAAGTTTCATGGAACTCAGAATCAGTGCTTACTGATATAGAGAATAACTCCTTTTGGAGCGGACTGTGTAACATTGCAGAACATTTTTATGCTCAAACAAAAAAAAAATTAAAATGTAAAAAGCATAATAGGTCATCTTTAAATATATATAGAATAAAAAGTATATATATGCAAGCAATCAATTAAAAATATTTTTATAAAGTAATACACATATGTAGTGTTATGTAATATTATTATATAAGATAAAATATTGTTATATTTGATTTAATAATAAAAGAATTGTATTTCAGTCATTTCTGTCTGCTCTGGTCTCTGTCCTCTCTCTCACCATGTGAAATGGTCCTGCGGAGCTCCAGCAAGCTGCGGAATGAGAGAGAAGCTACATGAGGTTTTCCCCAGCGTTCGGTCTCCTCCTCCACATCCTCCTCAAACTTTATCCAACGAGCCGTTTCCCTCCACTGCATCTCCTGGTTCTTATCCATCACTAACTCATTCAGCTCAACAAATACCTAAGAGAGAACAAACACTTATCATTTATATGAACTTATACAGATTTCCAATACAGCTATTTTGATGAAAAGTCATCAGAGTAAGTTAAAAGAAATTATGTGTTAAGTGAGTCAGGTTTGAAATGCAAAACGTTTTAAGTAAAACACATCACAACCTTTTAGCCTTTCTATAGGTTCACACCTTTCTATAGTTCATGCATCATGGCAGCTAATGCTGTAACATTTGTTAAAGGAAGCGGACTGTTTCTGCAGTTCTTTCAGACAAGAGCAATCTTTTCAGGCAAGCCAGCCAATAATGTTTGCATATTTCAACTGTTGTTGTGTGGTCAGTAGAGCTGTTCGATTTGTTGTCCTAAAACTAATTTCAAGCATTTGAAGTTCCCTGGGGAATTTCTAATGGGTTTTTAGAATAGAGTTTTAAATGTATCAGTAAAATACAGTATGTGGTTAACACTACTTGAAGAGACTTTAAACTCTACACCTCAAATATGAATCCTGAATATATGTGCTTTAAAATTACAATTTTAAGATAAGATCCACTACCATTTAAAGGTTTGGGTTTGGTACGATTTATTGTTTTTGAAGTATTATAATCATCAAGGCTGCATTTATTTGAAGAAATATAAAGTAAAAATAGTAATATATATTATAAATACTTGTTGCTATTTACTGTAAATTTATGATTTATTCTTGTGGTGGCAAACAGCAGCCGTTACTCAAGTCTTCTGTGTCACATGATCCTTCAGAAATCATTGTTTATTAGGTGCTTAAGAAATGTTTTTTTATGATTATCAATTTTGAAAATGCTTTTGCTGCTTAATATATTTGTGAAAGTCATTTTTCTTGATTCTCTGATGAAAAGAACAGCATTTAGCTGAAATAGAAATCTTTTGTAACAATGTTAAAGTCACTTTTGACCAATTAAATGCATCCTTTCCCAAAGTATTAAAAGTAAAAATTTCTTTTGGAAAAAATATTACTGTCCCCAAACTTTTGAATGGTAGTGTATAACAAGGACTACAATGGTTACCTGATTGGAAAACTACATAAACTCACATCTTTGTGAAACAGTTTTTAATCCACATAATGGCTGCATGTAATTTATGTTGTAGAACAAAACATTAAAGTCTCTTTAAGTACTTTAAGACCTTATTTTACTCATAAATATTCAAAATTGAATAACAGAACAGCTCTATACGAGTACAGTTTTGCCAGTATGAGCTTGGTTATACACAGTTCTGATATTGTGATCATTCTCTGCCTTCCACAACACCAGAGGTAGATGTGGTATCAGCAAACAAGTGGTAGTTAAAACACCAAACACAAGCTTCAGCTGTTCCACAAACCAATCATACCAGCCCTGTGCCACCCTACCTTCAGCTGTTTGGCATGACGAGCCCTGTGGTCCATGTAGCAGGGCCATGATCTCCTCTATTAAACAACAGCAGGCTCAGTGAGCCAATAGTAGTGATACTGCAGCTTTATTTGTACAGCATTTAGCATTAAAGCTAAAGAGTGAAATTTGCTCGATATTTAAACTATTACTGGGTTGATTTCCTACAAAGCGTCAAAACATCGATCTTTTCGTTTGAGCATTTTGACCAGGCAAACACAGAAATATTGACTCAACCAACCGTGTGTGTTTGAGGTGTGGCTATGTTTGACCAACTAGAGACAGATGGGGAAGTTTTTGAGAAATACTCTTTTAAAGTCCCCTTGTAGTCAATAACTGTCTCTCTTAAAACTCATCTTTGATCACTAAAATGACATATTTAAACGTTTTTTTCCTTGAAATTGTTTTTCTTCATGCCTTGCTTAGTTTAGTATTTGCAGTTCTATGAATATATGCAAATTAGCCCTGCCTCCACTCACTCACACCAGCTCAGAGATTCGCTTATTGACCATCACACGTAACGTGAATGGTTGCAATGTAGTTTGTGACGTCAGAACCAATGTCTTTGGTTCACCGCAGTTTTAAGGAGAACATACTCAGCGCTGACTTATAAATTTGCACATGGTTTGTCTTAAAGTATATACACAACAGACATATAAACGATCAAAAAAAGATTTGACTTTAAGATTTTAATAATCATATTTTTACTATTCCATTTAGTGATACTATATAAACTACACACTTCAGCTTTAAGGTGATACTGATGACCTCATATGCAAATATTTGTATTTACTACATCAAACACGCAACACATAGAAAACAGCTCCAAGTGGACAGGATAAAGATTATCTATTTGGCTGCCGTCTCACCTCATGTGGGGTTCGATCCAGCTTAGTCCGGATACGACTGCTGGGTTCTTTGTGGTCCTTGCCGATGTGAACCACCTGACCTTTAGCGCTCTTCTTAACCAGGTGTCGCCGCACACCAGGAACATCTTCAAACCGGTGACCTGCGAGAAAGACAGCAAGACAATGCTTAAATACTAAACCAAGAGCTGAAAACAACAATCAAGTCAGTACAACACTGAATCCATTGTAAAACACCAGAAGGTCTGTGAGTATCAGTTACTTAGTGCTTACCTTTCCTGGACAATACTGGCTACATTACACACAATACTCAGCATCCAAACACAGAAACACAAACTGAAAAACTCCACTGAGCTCCACTAGAACATGACTCAATTTTATGTCTCAAAATGATCTATTGTTTGGTCAAATTGTCTGTATATTCAGCACACACACACACACACACACACACACGGATACAAAAGAGACGTCAAAGGCACAGTTGTAGTGGGAAGCTCTGTACCCTTTGAGAATGTCCACATTCCTGAATCACAGCCATAGATGGTTAGATGTACAGACTGAAAACATGATTTATTCTCAGAAGAATGAGAACAGAAAGGTAAATAAAGAAGTCCTTTGTAACCTTAGGAAAAACAGAAAAGAAGCTGGGGAAACAAATAAATTTTCCTGCACTCAAAACACGTCATTGATGATCTATGATCTACTGAAATGCATAATGCATACTACTTAATACTGAAAAACAATCTAACTAAAACTAATATAATATTATATATTATATAATATAATATTATATTATATTATATCATATAATATTATATTATATATTAATATAATATAATATAATATAATATAATATAATATAATATAATATAATATAATATAATATAATATAATATAATATAATATAATATAATATAATATAATATAATATAATATAATATAATATAATATAATATAATATAATATTCCCTAGGCCTAGAAGGCATTTAAACAGGTTTCAGGGGTATTTTGGAAATATTTTATAGGTTGTATTTTATTATAAATTGTATATATTATTTTTTTAAGAAACCGTATATCATTGTATATTTAATAATAATAATCATCATCATCATCATTATTCTTTTTCATCTCATTATTGTTATTACTAGTATCTGTGCTCACACTGATGTACTAAAGCCCACACAGCTGGCTGTGCATTTCCATACAGACATTAATATATATAAAAATATACACTCCCATTCAAAAGTTAGGGGTCAGTAGGATTTTATTTGAAAGACAGACTTTTATTACAAAAAAAATATATTTCAAATAAATACTGTTCTTTTGAATTTTTTTTTATTCATAAAAAAAATTATCAAAGTTTTCATAAACATATTCAACATTGATTTTAAGAAATCAATGGAATGTCAAATCACCGTAATAAAATGATTGTGCATATTAGCATCATGTAACACTGAAGCTGAGTAATGATGCTGAAAATTTCGCACAGGAAAAAAAAAAACATTTTAAAATATATTAAACCAAAAACAAATATTTCACACTATTACTGTTGTTACTGTATATTTTATCGAATGAAGCCTTGGTGATAAGGGATACTTCCAGAACCCAAACTTTTGAGGGGCAGTGCATAATATAATAAAAAATATAATATATATTTAAATATAAATAAATGATAAAACTCTCCAGTGGTCTTACACTGTTAAGTTAATGTCAGATTTTACCCAAACATACTCACTCTTAATTCCATCCAGGTCAACCGTGGCGAGCGTCTGCGCCTCGCTCTCGTCAGTGGGCATGTGTTGGTAGTGTGCCAGCGCAGTGCCCGTCATGTTGCCCGTGCGGCGGCGCTCCTGCAGATCATAGCTGTGGCCGGACTTAGAGCTGCCGTCTGGAGAACTTGGAAACAAGCATGGCGCAGACACTCGTCTCCCATTGGGTAGATTACGAACCCAATTTCTGCCCCTGCAAAGTTAACAGAACAAGGTTAGGGTGGGCATAAACATGTAGCTAATCTATGTGTGCGTGCGTGTTCACTTACACGGTTGTTGAAACATCTTCTGGGATGCTGATACTGGTGTGAAGTGTAGAATGGGGTATGATTGACAGTTTTCGATGAGCCGGGGCTTTACCGTTCTTTTTTACAGTGGAGTTTGGGTCATCTTGTGATACAAAAAACTGCAGGCCGAAGAGAAAAAGGTTAGCAAGGTCATGACATGTAGTGTGTGTATGTGCATGATGTGACCCTTGATTACCTCTGCCCGCTCTATGACCTCTGTGTCTGTGTCCGGTGTAGGTGTAGTGGGGACATTTTCCTCCCTTTCCAGCTGGCTGCAGGAATCTTCATCCACCTCTTCATCCTCATCATCCTCATCAATCGGGGGAGCTGCTCCCATGGATGAACTCCTACTCCGTCCCGAGTCCTTCCGTTTCCGCCCGGGCTTTTTCCTCCGGCCCTCTGGGAGATGTTTAGACAGAGGGTGGTGAACGTGTAGAGAGGTGTGACGGTGATCTACAAACACCACAAACATCGCAGATTTAGAAAAGCCGGAGCCCCTAAAGAGACATGGTGATGGAAATAAAAAAATAGATGGGAGGAAATATTGTGTTCTCTCACAAAACTTCTCCGTTCCCTCAGAAAACTTTTGTGATGGAAGGTATAATATGAGGTAGGATTAAAAACTATATTTCAGGGCTTTGACAGTGAATGCAAAGATTCTCTGGAAACACAATAGTTTTGGGAGAGAATCCAAAATGTTTTTTGACAGCAAAATTTCTCAGAGGAACACAATTCATATTATACTTGAGATACATTTTTCCCTCCCATCTAATTTTGTTTCTATCACTGTCTTTAAAGATCACATTTGGAGATGAATAGCAACATTTTTTACATTTAAACACTGCATAAACACTGTGAAGAGTCACATAAATATGCATTCTCATTTAATATAATGGTTTATGATAGCATTCTCTATATTGAGGCAATAGATCAAATGCATGAGGAGTCAAGCTCTCACACTCAAAGTCCTCCTCATTAAATGTGCGGTGTTGTTCGATGGGCACGCGTGGGGCGGGAGTGAGGATCTGCTGGAAGCGCTGCACTCCCAGTGTCTTGTTCAAGTCCCCTTCGTCATCATCGTCACATCGCTGGGGGGGAGAATGCACTGCAACAGGCTACACATAACCAGAGAGAAAAATATTAACACACATGCATTCTCAGGTTCTTCAATTCATTTTTTTTATTATAGCCAGGTAAGATGAGTGCTTTACATACAATTATTTAAGAATTATCGACTAATAATCATGACAGATGTATAAGAAAACAAAACAAATAGTTATTTAAAATGTATTAAATACAAATAAGGAGAAAAGAGAAGAAAATGTATACTGCCATTCAAAAGTTTGGGATCTGGAAGACGTCTTATGCTCACCAAAGCTACATTTATTTGATCCAAAACACAGTAAAAACAGTAAAATATTACAATATGGATAATTTAAATGAGGCCGGTGGTGTGAGTGATAGTGAGCGACACCTGTGAGACGCACTGGTCTCGCACATCCCTCGACCTCCTCCTGCTCATCACAAGGGTTAAGAAACAATGAAATGTACTTTTGCCTTCAGTGAATCAGTGTTATCAGCCAAATAATCAGTCATAGGTGACTGGTAAAAATAAAACCTGGATGCAGAACTGAGTGCTCATAAAGAAGTCAGATTCCAAATCACACACTTCCAGGGTGTTGTGCCACCTAATAAACTGCCAAAGACATAAAAGTGAATGCAAATGGATGCTTTCTTTGGGTACTACACAGTAAATTTCATATCTGTAGGTTTATGGACATCCACTCTTTTTTTCTTTTTTTTTGCTCTCTCTACATTCATTCTCTCATTCCGTGTCTTCTCCCCCGCTGTCTGTGGTATGCTATCCTGAGGATAAACTGAGGCTTGTGATCTTGTGCTCAATCTAATTCAGTGTTTTGACAGGGGGGGCCCTGTCCGGGTAAAACTAACATGCCCACAGATACCAGGGTCTGGCACGCACACACTTAACCAAGAAACAGCATCATGTAGTTCTTTCCCCCTATGCCACAGAGAGTGAGTCAGCACTCCTACAGCCACTCACAGAAGCTGTTGCTCAAGAAGATCATGAAGTCAAGTTCGGGATGCTAAACATGTCGAGGACACAAATGAAGTATTGTCTTACTTGTAAAACTGTTGGGCCTTCTTAAGAAGCCTGGTAAGACATCAGAATACCAAATACCCAATGCTGTGAACCAGAAAACACAATACACAGTAGTGACCAGCTGACAGTCAGGACACCGAAAGGTATCTGCAGTATATAACCATGGCAACCACATACTAGATAGCTGTCAAGTTAAGGAAGCAGCATGAAGTAATCAGACACTTATCTATACCCCCAGCCTATGACATCATCTACCATATCTATGGTCAAATCCTGATCCCTTACACGCATCATAATCTTCCTATTTGAAGAACTACCGGTTCTTAAGAAAAAAATACTGTGACTGAAACCAGCCATTCACACGTCTAAATTTAGTCCATCCAATGACATTTCACCTCCCACAAGTCATTTGCATAATATTTTGGAACATAAAAGAAGTCAAAATATAAAAGCTGCTTTTCTCAAAACAACAAAATTTCAATGTCTATCAAGTAAAGTTGGTATTAATAGGCAAACACATACATAGATTGGGATTTGAACCCAGATGTTTTTTTCTAAGGCATGTTCTCCTCATTTATATTAAATATCAGACATGGATGGGACTGATTGTGTACGCTTAATCGTATATTATCCCAAATCCCTAAAGTTGTATGAAAATATGTCCCTGGAATCTTGTTGTGATACCCCCGGTTAGGACCTCATGCAACTGGGGAACCAGTAGCAGACCTAACTTGGTCCCTTGGGTGAGGTAAAGAGTATGTGTACTTACTTCTGGTTCCCCAGGTGCATGAGGCCCCTGTAAACACACACTCACATTCCACATCTCTGTTTTGGCTCTATCATGGACACCTGACTCAAATATTTCTGATCTAACTCAAAGTATTGTGTTCCTGAGTACTGAATTCTCTACACAGGATTTCTCTTTTTTCTTTACAAAGGATGAAATGTGATGCTCCTATTACTTCACTTTCGTCACTCCATTTACACAGTAAGAGACTCGTACTGACTTACATTTTCCCACAGAAGTGAAATTGCCACTGTGCGATCTGAGCACCATTTTAATTTCTGGAACAATGAATGAATGAGCTACGATCCTGCAGAATTACATGATCGTTTTACCAAAAAGAGAATGACTTCACACAGAATCCGCTGATTGACATTTGTTTAGCTCTTTTATCTCATCACACAAAAAAAAACCCTAATCTTCTGCATAATCGTTAAACGCCATCTAATCAGGAATTAAAAATACGTTTCAGGATGTTCCGTTCCACCCACTTTGAGGAGAACTTTATTTTAAGAGCCATTTCATGTAACAATTTCCACTTTATGTCTGAAATGATATAATGAACTGACATCATCCCATCATCTTTTAAAGACTGTGAATCAACTGCACTGAATTTTTTCATTGTTTAGGAATTTTGTCTGGTTTTACATTAAATA
This sequence comes from Cyprinella venusta, assembly GCA_038021265.1. Lineage (NCBI taxonomy): Eukaryota > Metazoa > Chordata > Actinopteri > Cypriniformes > Leuciscidae > Cyprinella > Cyprinella venusta. The sequence continues at coordinate 22,419,485 of CM075870.1, read as the reverse complement.
ACAATCTATTTTATTGCCTACACTTGACTTATTTTAATTAAACATTATTTCTATATTTTATGTACTCAAGTAAATCATTTAAAATAGGAAAATATTTTATGAATGAAATTAAAATTAATTATTTAGGTTTATGCCTAGAAAAATGTCACTGGGTTAAGAAATGTAAAATCAATTCAGGGTCTTCTGAAAAGAAGTCTTAATCGTCCGGTTTCACAGACAAGGCTTATGTCTAGTCCCAGACTAAAATATATGTTTGAGCTGTTTTAACTGAAAACAACTTCTACTGAGATATCTTAAAATATGTCAGTGCCATTTTTTGTAATTTTTTGCACACCAAATAATGTTTTTTTCTAAGCACGTTTTTAAAAGCTACTTAAAGCTGCAGTCCGGAGTATTTCCTCTTTGTCGCCATCTCTGTTCGAAATCTGCAATTTCAATTATTCGCAGAATTATCAACTTTACGCGAGTTGTACCTCGGCACGGCACAGTGCAAATGAACACAATGTTTGAGGAGACTGTGAGGCTGTCAGTTAATAGTTCATTTTTAACTTTTTACGGACTGGAGTTTTACATGTCCTGATTGAACTAAGGCCTAATCCTGGATTAATCTAAACCCTGTCTGTGAGACCAGGACAATATGTTAAAAAATCTGCTTCTGATGCAAATGTATCTTTTTTAAAGATTTGTCTATTAAACAAGACAAAAAATATGTTTGCAGTATATCTATCTTGTTTGCAACCCTTGTTTCTCTGTATCTTAATGCAATTTTCACTGCAACACTGATATATAACCTAAATTAGAAGACATTTAGGCCTGGTTTCACAGACAAGGATTAGATTAAGTCATTTCTAGGTCTTAGTTCAATTAGGACATTTAAGTAGCTTTAAACATGCCTTAGAAAAAAAACATTACTGTTGTGCATCTTGATACAAAACAATGGCACTGACATATTTAAAGATGCCAGTGCAAGTTGCTTTTAGTTAAAACAGCTCAAACACGCATTTAGTCTGGGACTAAAGTAAATTACAGCCTTACTGTTAACTTACAACAGTCTAGTTAAAATAATTAAAGTCTTACTCCAGTTGAGATTATTATTTAAGGAGCTATTATGCAACATTATTCACACTGAAGTTGTCAATATGAGCCTTGATCAACAACAGTTTTGTTTATAGTAGGTTTAATTTCTCTAATGTCACTGCTGAGAGCCCCTGTACCCACCTTGAGCGTAAGGAGGAAGTCCATTAAGTCATGAGGAACAGAAAACCACCCAAATAAAGGCTAATTAAACACTACAGTTTCTCAGGGACATATATAAAAATATTTAAAAACCAAGACACAATCGGCACAGCAAGTCTTCATCACAGCTGTATAATAGCACAAGATGTTCCTCAGATGTAAATTGATTTCTGGGTACGGCACATTAGGTGGCTCTGTCTCCAGGGTTACACTGATTGTTTTTAAAACGTATTCTACTGAATCAGACCCCAGGAGGATAAATGGCAATTGTTTCAATAAGTGATCTGACAACTGCTTGAGTCTCCACAAATCAGCAAAACAGATACTTAATGAGGGTCCTAAACATCACTATGCCTTAAATTGCCCATAAAATTACCGGATAATGTCCTGGTAGAAGATTCTCAATACATTTTCCATTTTATTTTTATTTATTTTTTTTTACAGTGGGTACAAAACATTGCAAATACAACAAACATGTCTTTCTATTGAGTTACTTGAGGGATTCATGCCAAAAACTCATATAACGGACCAGTGTAATTAGATTCACAAGCAAAAGACTCTTATGAGTACAACGCAACCAGTGTAGTCCGATTCTCGAACAGAATGACTCTGTATGATGCAGTTCTTATATGAATAGTTCAAAAAAACGATTTACCCATTTTAATCAGTCTGAAACACTTCCCTGTATAATTTACAGCAGGAATATGCCTTAAAAAAGAAATCAAGGTCATTGTAAACTTGCCAGATTTACTAACATTTAGTGTGTAAGATGGATGAAAACTTGTGAATCAAACCTAAAAATTAAAACATGAACAAGTTAAAGATTACTTACCAAATGTCTTGTCAAGCCTGTGGCAGAAGTGACGTCACTGGCGTCCTGAGGGTCACTCATTGCTTATGGTCAGGTTTGTGGGTGATGCTGTAAAGTGCGCTGGCTTTAGCCCTTTTCTCTTTCATTCAGACTCAACTGGGAACTTTCGGGCAGCATAACCTGATGTGACACAGAAAATGGTTAAAAGTTCCATGATAATGGATAATATATGATATAAATAAAATCAACAATGACATGCAGCAATGTCACCGAGATTGTTTTTTGTAGTTTATTTCGAAATTCAGCACTGAGAAAGCTCTCAATTCTAAAAGAGATTGCTTGGCTTTAATGGCCATTAAAGCCTGTCCATTAATGGCTTTAAAGCCCTAAAGTAAAGATCCATAGAGTTAAATAGTAACATAAATGATGAATTCTGTGAATAGCTATAAATACATATTGCTGGAAGTCTTTTAAAGAGCCAGCAGAACTATTTTTCTTATATGGCATTTCATTAGATTATGATGAGAGTAAACCACATAATAAAATAAACGATTGCAACATATGCACATTCTCAAGTTTAAAAATACATTCTCAATTGTGAAATATAAATCATACTTCCATGAAAGGCAATTCCCCATCCTTGAGTTTTCAAGATGTGCTTTTCAATGCTCTATTTAATCTTCAACTTAATGTTTGTACACTCCGTCAGAGAGATATTCAGACACTGTCTGAGCATCAGTCAACATCAAGGTCAAAGCTCATATACAATATCACAGTAACAGCATTTTATATAAATTGGGCGGGTCACAGGAAATTCTGCAACACTACTCAATGGAAAACACCAAAATTAGAAGCCACATCCTTATTCGAATCGATAAAGATGTAGGTGTAAGGTCGCAGTGTGTGAAAGGTCAAATAATGCATTTCTTCCAACAGAAACATTAGTACTTTTTGAAATATTCCACTTTTAAAGAACAGGTTAACACCAAGCCATTACAAAAACAATATGGCAATTTAAGAGAGAGAGAGAGAAACTATGGAATACAAACAACTTCAAAAGAATAATTCATACCTGTGAAGGCCTAAGTATGAGAAAACATTGCTGCAGCAGTCTCAGCTTATCTACTTCCCCTGACTCTTTCTTAAAGTTTCCTGTGGCACCCTCCATTCAAAAGTTATATAATGTGTGTGACGTTGGTGAAGCATGCACTTGCCTAAACAGTCAGAGAACACTCTTTTCAAGGCTCAGTAGTTATAATAGCTGGAGTTCATGTGCACTGTTTCCTTTATTATTAGGACATAAAGTGTCTTCAAAGATTTATCACGAAAAAGTTTTACAAATGTTATTTGCATTAACGTACCATGTTAAACTGTGCAATCATATTGTTCAGAGCTATGTGTTAAATGATAAGACCACATTTTGGTGAAGGTGCCCTGTTTGTGTACTTATACTTCATTTCCTGGTTTCACAGACAATGCTTAATTCTTAAAGGGATATTTCAGGATTTAGAATTAAGCTTTGTATTAGAAAACCTGAAGTATTTTCGAATTCCCATGCTTTGCACCCTCATATCCCCAAATCCCCCTGAGACGAGAGATTTATGTTTTTGTTTTTTTGTCTGGAAAAAATCCTCCGATGATGCAAAAATCGTCATTTTGCATCATCAGAGGATTTTTCGGCCAGAGGCTAAAGACTACAGTCAGAAGTAGGGGCTGTCCCGCATGTTCTCAACCCGCCCATAGAGGGTGGAATTTCACTCACAGAATGTACACATACACACATCTTTTTTTGGAAGCTAAGCTAGCAGGCTCTTGTTCTGTGGAGAAAGCTGAGTAGTAGGGTTACCATCCTCTTTTTCCCCAACATGTCCAGCCATCGATGTTTGGGATTCAGCTTTTGATTTCTGCAGACGCCATTCATTGTTTACATGCACAGCTTTTGTTTCAGTCTAACTGAAATCATTCAGATTGGTGAATCTGAGTGTAGTGTTTACATGAACGCTAAACAAGTGATCGATTGATGTGCGTTTTAACATTGCTAAAAAAATCCCTGCTCCTCAGTGAGAGATACGAGACCGGCTCGTCTAACAGGTGTCGCTCATCGGTAATTACGCCAATAGCCTTGTCCTGCTCGCCACAGTAAACAATGAATGGTGACTGTAGAACGCAAAAGCTGAATCCCAGACATTTTGGGAGATCGAGAAACACATTTTTGGGCAGACTCATCACGGAGGCTCACTAGTAGTTTAACTACTGCGCTCTGTTACCGGTAGGCGTCGCCTCCTAGGGCAGCAAAGCAAGTGCATTCTGGGAGTTGTTGTCTTTCATCTACATGAGCCAAAAATACATATTCGGGCTTTTCTGAGTCTATAAAGCTCCAAATTCCAAAATAATTTCACATTTCTTCTACATAAATGATCCATTTTAAATACACATTCATCTTTCCAGAGGGAAGTATCCCTTTAAAATGCATGTTTGAACTGTCTCAACTGAAAGCAAACTTGCACTGACATACCTTTTGTCAGTGCCAATGTTTTGCCTTGAGACGCACAGCAGTAAGTTTAGTGTTAAGTTTAGTTAGTAAGTAAATGTTTTTAAAAGTCTCTTCACATGCTGATAGCAACCACTGAATTAAGTGGTCTTTTATATGTATATAAATATCATCTGTGAAAGACGTACAGAAGGAAAATAGAATGTTTATCTAATCATTGCATTAAATCTGACCTTTTAAAGGATGGTCAATGTCATAAATTTGCTTATTTGGACACCCAGAAATATTGTACAATCTCAAATATTTCACAGCATTTATTTGCTTAATTTAGTTTTTTAATTCAAAAATCAAAACCTTTACTTCATGTGCAGATTTAAATTTTTGAAAAAGATTTGCAATGTGTCCTCAAACTATAATGCACTGTTTCTCTTAACTTTTCTTTGTTTTCAATTTTTTTTTTATATATTATTGTCAAACGTTTCTTTTCATTTAGATTTCTACAAAAAAGCCCAGATTTCCAATGCGTCTGCAGAGTTTTGGGTGGCACTGTGTTTGTACTCTAAAGGTGACTGAGGATAGTGATTCAGCAAAGATGCTCCCCAGAGACTATTTGAACATCCACAGAGAGGCTTATTCTTATGCTGCTCAAATACCACTACCATGTAAACGTTAAATACAGAAGTATGAGATATAAATTATAGTTTCTAACAAAACAGTACAATAGTGCAGTTTCTTTACAGCATGCAATTGTCACGTAACATTGCCTATTGCTATGCTATTTGTGCTATTTGCTTGATGACACTAGAGTCAGAAATAGAAAAAAGTCAGAGCCAAGACACTCAACATTGCATTACATAGCACTATCTTTAGATTCATTTGCATTTACATGTATTTACTTGGAAAAGTGATTTATTATCCATTCAAGCTGAAGCTAATATATGTTATCAGTCCATGCATTCCCTAGAAATTAAAGCCAAAATCTTTGTTACTACTAGCAACTATTTGATCTATAGGAGCATTAAATAGATCAGATTTGTTATTGAGAAAAGGTTTGTCAGAGTAAATCCCTCAGTATTTCAGTCCATTAGAAAAATCACTGAGTCATCTAATGATCTTAATCTGGTCCAAAGTCATTGTTGCTCTGATACCAAGAGTAACTCTAGATCCTCATCTCCACTAGGCTGGATACAGACGATGAGAGGCCAAAGAGAAAGCGAGAAAGTGCCAGATTCCAGACAATCACAGTCCAATCACAACAACAAAAACAGGCAAAAACATCACTACGATTCCTTCAAGCATGTTTTCAAGCGTAACATTCCTCTCTCCCTGATAGTGTGCGCGAAATTGAAAAATTCCAGCAGGAAACACTTTGTAAGACAGGAAGGGCTGCAGTTACATTTGTAGCTAAATACAACTGCAAACACTTGATGAGGCTGTTCTACAAAAATATGATCATACACTTTCTATAAAATGAATATCCAACAGAAAATCAAAGACATCAAACCAATGGCTAACTTTTTCCAGTGGAACATTTAAGAAGATATTTTGGAGAGCATCTCAGTGCATCTTTTTTTGTCAACAGTCACCTAAATGGTTTGGTCACCAACATTCTTCAAATTATCTTCTTTCGTTTTTCCGCGGTGGGAAAAAAAAAGTACAGATTTAGCAGAAGATGAAGGTGAGCATAAGGACAAAAATAATTTTCATTTCGGGGTGAACTATCTCTTTCACTAGACCTTGTTACAGAGAAGAAAAGCTGTGCTAACAGAGAAACACAGAGAGACAGACTTACCTCAGAATGCTCACTGCAGGCAGACTACAGCTACAACAGTCATTGTAGTGTGATGGCAAAGACCCACTGAAGCCAAACAGCCACCGAAAGAAAGAAAAAGACACAGAGGAGGAGGAGGGACAGGAGGTGAAAAAAGGCAGTGATTGGAGAACAGAAAAGCTGTTCTGGAAGTAGAAGCACACTACACTTTTTCCCTAACCTCTCTCTGTTCCTCTCTCTCTATCTGTTACACACACATGCCGTTCACTTCCAACCTTGAGGCACCCACTGATAGCTGTCCCTCCCCCCTCGATTAAGTTTCCTCCTTTAGCCCTCTGACAAACATGTGACCTGACGGGACATGACTCAACAATACAGCTCTATGGCCTTAACTCCAAGAATCATTTGAAAAAGATACACGCATCCATGCTTTTATTAAAGTGTGCACAAATGTGACAGTTTGGAGTTGCATATGCATTTTCTATTCAGCAATTGATTTTGACTATATGAAAGAATAGCAGTGTTGGATACAAAATCCCAAATGTGTCACAGTAATTTTTCACAATAGACGAAATTAACATTTTAAAGAAATATTCTGGGTTCAGTACAAGCTAAGCTTATTCGAACGCATTTGTGGCATATGTTGATTATTTTGACTAAAAATAAATTATTTCTCCCCCAAAAATATAGGTTGCATTAAGCCAGTAATTTCAGAAAAAGTGTCATTTCTTTTATAAAATTCTAAGCTTCACATTTCTGCTTTTAAATCCTCAAAATATTGTCCCCATTCACTTCCAATATAATTGCCTCATTCATTGTATTTTATTTCTTAAAGAAAACAGAAGATGAGTCTTTTTTTTCTTTTTTTGTGATAGTCAAAGCCACAAATGCTGTTTATTAAACCTGGAAAACTGTTGCTGTTGTATTGAGCCTGGAATATTACTTTTAGAAAAGTAATATACTAGATATGCTCACTGAAAATAAACCCAACAGATCACTTAGATCATTAGGATCAGATCAGAAATACCAAGGGTTCACTCCAAGCATGGAGAGTCTGCTTTTAGCTACTCTGCCAAGCACAGCTGGAACCAGCTTCCAGAGGAGATCAGATGTGCTCCTACAGTAGTCACAAATCCAGACTCAAAACACTGTGCCACTTCTTTTGATTATTTTAATTTCTTCTATGTCAAGCACTTTGAATTACCATAGAGTATGAAATGTGCTATATAAATAAACTTGGCTTTAAATGAAGTATTTTATTGACTATTGTTTAAAATCGAGAGTCAAATTATGAAACAATAAAACATGGAGAATATCAGTAGCTTTTCTAGCCAAAACAATGTTTCCAAGCAAGCAAATTCACATGCTTCCTCTATCAGTGGAGATACGCTTTATCCTGATAATGACCTCATCGGCCACTGGACGTTACTAAGTCTCTGTGACGAACTGCAGTACAACAGTTTGTGTTTAACTGATTATATGTCCAGCACTGTTCTAGGAAATTTGCCTCATATCTTTATTGTTTCCCGAGGTTACAGTCTTAATTGCAAAATGACGTCTTCATAACGCATTTAACATATAAACGTAATCCTAGTGTTGAACATTATGAAATAATGGATAATCGTGTGAACCTGCGATGACGTGAATTCACGGCTGAATTGTTCCACAACATGCAATCCAGCCACCAGCACTGAAACGGTACGTTTTAATTTCATATTACAAGGATGCTATTATAACGGTAAATTATAACTGAGCACTGTCATTTCCTGTTTGACCTATGCAGATTTTCTTTTCATAAATACACCCTGATGCATTCAGCAATCACGACTCATTGCATGGCAGTCAAGGGTTTGGCCACAAGCTGATTCTGTCTGTTTTCTGATTATGGTACTTGAGAAAGACATGCCCCAGTCCAAACCTTTGAAAAATCAAAACAATAAGGATAAAATACAGGGTTTTAAGTGCAATTGTTATTATGCTGATTCATCTGTATAAACGAATCTTTCTATCCACTAGCATTGTGAAATTAATACTATTGTTTATTATGAAATATTTGCAATAAAAACTGGAACTTTAAATTGGATATGACATAAGGAAACAAGCAACTGGTGGTCTTATATGGATAATTAGGGTTATCTCGAAGCACTGTCAAAACATTTTTTTTTCAGCTCCAGCAGCTGTGATGAGAGAAGACGAAGGGAGGGTGCAGGGTGTTAGAGGGAGTTATTTTTACAGCGACAAATATTTGTTGTTAAGGTCTTCATTTACAAATGGAGTTATCCCCAAAAAAGCCTGCCAATTCACCATTCAGCAAACAAAAACAACGTTATACTTTATGTACTTCTCAGAAATATTCTTCAAATTGCACTTATACTGACAAAAAAGTCTAAATATATTTGGCCTATACTTGTTGATGGAGATATACTTAAAAGTATAATTAAGTATTCTAAGTATTCTTGGCATACTTGTATTTATGTTGATTGAGTAGCTTATTAAGTACTTTTTTATACACACTGTCTTATACACTAACATGTTCAAGTTTATATTATAACAAGCTTTTGGGTAGAATAGCTTATAGAGTAAATACTAAGTACTTGTGTAAGTACTTGTGTTAACTCTTTTGATCGAGTAGCCTAAATATACTTTTTTACATAGTCTTTCATATACAGTCTTATAAAACTTACATTGTTTGAAAATATTGATTAAAATATTGATATAAAACAGTTTTGTATCTAATTCTGTGTATCTGAATTTTTGTGTAGGCTAGTCTAGTGGTAGTGTACAGGAATTTAAATTAATTCTATACTATTGCACCATTGATGGAATTTTCCAGCTATCTGTGTTTCACTGTTATGGAAGGAGATCTTCTAGTGCAGAATCTCTGAATTAAGAACACAGGAGAAGAAGAAGCTGAAACAAGTGATAGAAGATTGCTCACTCAAATGTAAAATCACACGATCATCAAACATTAAACAGCGGGTAAATCAAAACTGCTTAATGTTTACAAATGAAATTAAGCTTTACCCATGAAGAGAAAACGACTGTGAAGCTTTGGGGGTGTTGGACTCGATCTACTCAATCTGTGTTTTGATCATCGTTCCGAATATGATCAAGGCGTAATCTTTGACAAAAATTAGAGTTTCTCAACTTTTGTTTAAAATAAATCCTTTCTTTATGAAACTTACCGACATTCAAGTGTTGATAAAAAAAAACATGCAAGAAGCTAATAAAATGTTGTTGTTTTCCAATTATATATTATTTTTGCTTTTTTAGTGTACTCTCAGGAAACTACAATACTTTTATACTGCAAGTATACTTAATTGCAAGCTTTCTTTAAATGTACTCTCAATAGTTTAGTAGTTTTATACTATGAGTAGGCTACTTCAAAGTGTACTTTCATAAACTAAATATATTCTACAAGTATTAAAAAGTAAACTACTAGTACACCCATAAGTTCCCTTGCAGTACAAATGAGAAACGTAATTATGAACTAGTTGTAGACTTAAAGTTTACTACTGTTCACTCAAACATACACTCAAACATATACTTTTATATATAAACGTGGGCCAATTTAGTCCCAAGCGGTATTAAAATGGTACACTTACAAGTTTACTACTAGCCTATTGACATTAGTATACTTACTACATAATGTATACTTAAAAATATACTTGAACATTGTAGGCCTACTTCATAAAATTAACTTGAAGAACTTCTTTTCATAAGGGAAAGTATATTTCTGTATTCTGTATGTTCCAATGAACACTGCTGTGCAAAGTCAAACTGACCTGGAAAAAAAAAATCAATGATCTGGAAAAACAGTAATTCATAATGTCTATTAAGTAAGCTAACCTAATAACAAACCAAGAGAAACTCTGTGTACAATGAACAGCTCTGACAAATGTGACAATGTACATGTCATGCTCTGACCATGCTTACATCCTCATCATTGTCCAATTAAGATCCATAAGACTTTACAAAAAAAGATATTTGGATACACATCGTTTTGGACTTACTCAAATAGTGCTGAGTAATTTTAGCCAACAAAAGAGTTATGGTTAGGGCTTGGTTCAGGGTTAGAACAGGCTATAGCCTATGCATAAATTACTGGTGGATTTTTTTTTTTTTTTTTTTTTTTTTTAAATTATTGTTGTAGTAGCCTATGTAGTTGGCTAATAATACGTCACCTTTAAATAAAGTCTTACGACATATTTTATGCTGCAGTTATTGGAAAATGCTTTAAGAGCCCATTCTAATTCATAAAAGGTTTGGAATCTCGTTACCACTGTATTGCAATGACCATGAGCTTTCAAACAATCCGCAGTCCAATTTGACTCTTTTTTTCTTCTTCTTCTGACCATGCTTACAATCCTATTCACATAGGCTATATGCTGTTCGTTCTTGCACTAATTAGTATATTTTAACTAACATTATCTCATTTACCATAATATTGCCAAAAGCTCTTCCATAACACGTTTATGACAAGTCACAAACCGAGTCAATGTATGTTTGAATGAACTCGTTTCATGTCATTTGGTCGGTCTGCACAGGAGAGAACAAAACCTGTACACGTACTACCTACGAAACGAAACGCGCAGAAAAACGTGGACATGATGCGGCATTCAGATGTTTGAAGCAATCACCTACACTGTCTGTAAACGACGCGACAAAACTACGAGGCTCACATTGTCATTTTGTTAAAAACGGATTGTTTACAAGTGTCACGCGATTGCGGCGCACACTCTTTGATAGCACCGTCGCGTCAGCGTGTTTATCTGGTGTTTTAAATAAACATGATGACAGCATGATGTGAACATCAGAGCTCAAACGATTACCGACCTCATCACTTGTCTGGACTTGATGTACCGTGCGAAGAAAGCATGTTAAATGAGAAATAAGCTCCAGCAATATCGCATTCTGAGCTGCACGCTCCGTCAACTATTCAGTCAAATATTGACCATGACTAGAATTCACAAGAAGTTATGAAACGACCGGTTAAAAGGACGTTTTAAAAAAAGGTTGACCATCAACCACCCTACAATAATACATTAAAAAGTAAAAAGACAGACATTTTAAAACAAATAATCGAATTTGTAGCCTACCATAGCCTACATGTTTGTCAAACAATTCCTGTGGTTCGCAGCTCTCATCAGACAGGAAAGAAACAGAACTCACCTGTCATGTAAGAGGTGTCCAGTTTTCCCAATGCTATGTGGGCTCTTGTAACAAAAAGAGATGTAGGCTAAGTCAACTATTAGTGATTGTTGTTGTCATGAGAGGGAGGTCTCGCCTGGAAACCTTGCTCTCTCGCGAAGTATCAGTCAACTTTTTTCCCTTTTTTTTTTTTTTTACAAAGGGCGCTCAAGACTCTCTTTATATACAAGAAGTGGTGTGCATGGTGTGTGCGTGTGATTAATTGGTCAGCTTTTAAATCCCTGGGGAAGAAGTGCAAAACGCAGCAGTCACATTACAGATTCACAGCACACATAGCCTATTAACCTGCAAACGAACAATCCATCGAGTCCGTCGCTGTGTTATGGGATAGTCATGGCGTTGTTTTTGATGTAAATGTGCAATGAGTTTGGGAAATTATACGAGTGGTTCTTGAAGGGATAGTTCACTCTACAAGTAAATGTCATTGACTCATTTTCAGACTGTATGGCTTTCTTTTTGCTGCAGAGCACAAAAGAAAGTAAGTTTTGTCCATAGAATGAAAGTCAGTGGAGTCCAAAACAACATTGACTTTCATTGGATGGACAAACAATCACTGATATATTAAATATATCTCACTTTGTGTTTCACAGACTGGGAAAGTAATACAGATTTGACATGAGAGTGTGTAAATGATGACATAATTTTCCCTTTTAGGTAAACTATCCCTTTAATGGCAACATTTTGGGGAAATAACACAAATCCAAACTCAAAATAGCCTATGTCTTCCCTGTTACAGCTGAAATGATGCCCCATTATTAATAAATTACCTAATCTTCCCAGAGTTCAGTGAGATCTTCGTGTCTGATCTACTGGTGACTAATTGTCCCTTCTTACAAAAAAAATGCACATGTAGCTCTGCACAGTCAGGTACCATGTAACTTAAAAGGTCAATTTAGTGACCTTTAGTCAAAAAATAGTCAGGGGTCAATACTAGTTTGAGTTACTATCAGTGTTTTGCAGTGTCCTTTCAGAAGGAACTTATTCTGCTGAGGTACAATTATGACAGATCAGCACACAGTGAACCTAAGACAAAACTGTGGAAGCATAACAGATTGTTCGGCATGAAATCAAGGTCATTTATTTTGATCTTACTACAACAAGAGTGTACCCTTTTCTAACTGGCAAAATAAACAAGCAGTTCTTTTCCAACACAAAATAATCCTGGGAAAGCAAAGGATAATATATAATTAGGCTTTACGCATCTGCAAATATTGATGAGAGTAAAGCAGAATGAAAAATGACCACCCTTTGTGCAGGTGTTCTGTGGGAATAATCGTCTCTGTGTCAGTGTTGTTAATAATTAGGGATCCTGCCACAACAGTGTTATGCAAACCTGCCTCACAAATATCTAGACAATTAAAGGCTTCTGATTCAGCATAAACAATGGCTTTTTTACTCTAAAGGGTGGGGAAAGTAAAACATTTGAGAGAAGCCATTGGTATAATTATATCCAGTATAATAACTCATTTGTTTTAAAATAAACCAGCAAATATTCTGTTTACCCATTTAATTGAATTGCTCACTTGTTCGAGAATATGTTCCATTTAACAAGCAATAAAATGTGAAATGCATTCTTGATTTATATTTTAGGCTTTACATTGGATCTTTAGCAGTAATTACATTATAGGTTATTTAACCCAGAAGATACACTTTTTAAAATGTGTTCAGTTTACAGTTTTTACACAGGATGAGGATGGTCTCTCATGGTGCCAGCCATGTTGAAGTCATATGACTAGCCAAACAATATTACATTATTTCCTTCCTCAAACATGAATCTCACAATGCGATAAATGTCATATTTGCATAAACATACTTAGTTGCATTGGTAAGTGAAAACCTTTGCTTTAATGCTAAATTGCATCCACACCACCAAGTGTCGTGTCGTTATAATTAAAAATGTATGATTAACATCTGAAATGTAATAATTAAACACATTATATGCTCTTAAACATTTTCCTCCTCAAAAATATTTGTATTTAAACTTATGTGACCATACCAAAAAAAGAAAGAAAGAAAGAAAGAAAGAAAGAAAGAAAGAAAGAAAGAAAGAAAGAAAGAAAGAAAGAAAGAAAGAAAGAAAGAAAGAAAGAAAGAAAGAAAGAAAGAAAGAAAGAAAGAAAGAAAGAAAGAAAGAAAGAAAGAAAACATGGATCTGGGATGTTTTTTTCCTTCCATGTGAGAAAAACCCATATTTTACAGAAGTGTTCATAAAAATTAACCCTGGCTTGACATTGTTCATAATACACATCCAAAACCAAACACAAAAACAGCAAATTCAATAATAGCTCAGCATAAAAAAATAATCAGAGGGGCTGTTGGAAAAATGACCTTCAGCTTTACTGCACTAACAGGAGCTTTTGCCTGAAGCTACACGCTAACCATGTGTGCATGGGGCAAGAATTCAATAAGCAGAAGACATTATTGTTATAAACTGTCAGCCAAATAGCTTACATGGTTCTGTGCACCTGGCGGCTTAAATTTAAAAGTGAGTGTGTAGAGAAATAATGAACCAAAAACAATAAAAACACAATATAAAATACATCATTTTGTGTAAGGGACCTCAAAGATGTATCATTATGCAACACTATCTCTCATTCATACTTTCGGTATATCATTGGAATTAATGGAAGTTTTTAGTCCCGATTCTTGAGATGTACAGCCAAAACACAAGCCAAAACATTGTGGCCACTGGGTAGATTAAATGGTAAGTGAACAATACTTTTCTTGTAGAAAACTTGTTGGATACATGCAGGAGAAATGGGCCAGCAACTTTGACCAAACCAGGGCCAAATGTTTATAGTCAGACTCCAGAGTTTCCCTGAAACGCCAAGACTCGGTTGCTCCCGGTCAGCAGTGGTAAGAATTTACCAACACAAGTCATACACAATTTTAATGGTTATTATAGGAAGGAATAGGAGGAATCTGTCACAACACAGTGCCTTACAACCTGATGCATATGGGGGCATTTAGTCGCAGAGTAGACTATTTTAGACTAGACCTATTTTACAATGTATTTCTTCAGATTGACAGTAAAAACGTCATCAACGAAGATAAGGAATGTCTCTGCAAATATATTAGGGTAAGTTATTTTGATTCAAGATAACCAGGGCATATGAATAACAAAAAAATTATGTGTACGGATAAATCATTTATAATAAACGCTGCAATATTGCATAAAAAAAAGAATTGTTCATTTTGATTTCATAGTGGCTTTTGAACTGCAAAAAAAGTCAGGAAATCATGCGGTGAAAGGAAAGTGATCACAGTACAATGTAAATTGTCATTTTCCTCCCCTCAGACTTGACTAACTAGCAATTACTGTTCACATGTGTGAGGGCAGAGAGCAAGAGAAGGTATTTTAGTTGCAAAACGGAATAAACAATATCACCAATGCTCATTAAGAAAATTCAGAGAGGAGGATTTACACAAATGAATGTTTGAATACACAGTGGCTCTAAAAAGCATTTGGACAAATGATAAATGTCATAAATGTCTATGTTAAAATTATGTTTTGTGTGTTCCAATTCCAATTCCCACTGCACTTTCCAAAGGGAGTTTAAGTCAAATACTGCACAAAAGCAAGAAGATTTCAGGCGTAAAGGCACTGCACAACATGACTCACAACATTCATTTCTGCACCAATATAAACTCTGCCTTTCACCCTATGCCCCCCTCCCCCCAAGACTGGTATAAGATTGGCGTTTAAATGAAAATATGAGCTGCTCTTATCTGATGAGCCACTCTCTATGAGATTCTTAATTACTAGTTGAGTCGTGTTGATCTCAGCCTCATGATCCCACTGCATCTTTTACCACCCAGGCATACGGCAAGACCACACTCAGAGCACCCGGCCCAAATGCATCCTTCTTTATTAAGATGGCACTTGTTGTTCCCACTATTAATAATTATGGGTTTAAAATATCATGCGTGGATTTTAATACATTGGTAACATGATGACACAGTAGGTCTTCTAAAAAGGACTTGTCGAAAACATCTTTAGCGAAGCACAGAACAAATCTGACAGAGCTGCTGATTTGGATCTTTTAAAGTTTTTTTTTTTTTTACCAAGTAGAATAAGAGAATATTTAACTTTTATTGAGAAAAAGAGCATCTTCTCAGAGAATAAGACCAACATTTGACTAATGGTTTAAAGACTGAAAAGGATTCAAGGCCAGTTATTAAGTAACCGAGTTAATCTAATTTTCCTTTAAATTGACGCACTAACAATAGCAGAGAAACTTCTAGGCATCAGCTTCTCTACGGTCACACATTTTGAAAAGCACTTGATAATTGCATTAAAAAGATATTGTTAGCTGCAATCTTTTGCAAACAGTTGCAATCTTTCAGTATGGAAGTTAAATTAGATATTTAATGATTAGATTATTTGTTTTTGTTTTTTGTACTTTTTATGTATCGCTTCTTGTGTGTATTTTGATGCATTTCAGATGTATTTTCTGCATCTTGATGTTTAAAGTATTGACTCCTCAATTCAACCTTTTAGTCTTGGATTAAACAACTCAAAGAAAGAACAGAAAGCAATCTGAACATATACTGACCTCTACCGGCATTGCTAATTAGCCTGATAAAGAAAACACTGCATGCTTTAGGGTGTCAAAACCAAAATAAATATATTAAAACCAAATATTTGTTCATAGGTTTATCAAATCACTTCTCACATCAAACACATGAACACAACCTGGCTTTAAATAAGACTACATGTTTCATTGCACATTATTTCAACATACAAATGATGAACAGTATTTCTGACTTATCACTCAGTCATCAGTCCACTAGTCTATCTTCCCTGATTCTGTTTTACACAGAAATAATTTAATACAGACCAAGAGCAAGACTAAAAAACAAGTCTAATGGGGAGTAAGGTATAAAAAGGGCATTAGACACTGTACTGTACTGTATGTTATGTACTGAACTGGAGGTTGCACAAAATTGATACAATGTCGTAATGTTGTGCTCTACTCAAGTTTTGTGTGGATCATTCCTTGATCTCCTGTTCATCAGCTTTGCTCTCCGTTTGCCCGTCTCTTCTGTTGGTCAGCTCTTTCAGTCCCTCCTGAAGCTGCTCGACAGCCTCTTCATCTCCTGCAGCACGTGCCAGAGCCAGGGCTTCCTGATACAGTTTACCAGACTCCTCAAATTCCCCTGGTTAACAAAAGACAAACAACATTGACAATTGTGTATGCGTGAGAATATCTTCTAGAATATTATTTATATATTATACTCATTTTATTTGTAATTATAAAACACTATAATAGAATATTCACAAGTGGGGTCAACAATATTTAAGCAAGGCTGCATTAAACAGAATTGTTTTTTAAATAAATAAATGCTGTTCTTTTTAACTTCCAATTCAAATAATCAATTATGATTTCTACAAAAATATTAAGCATGTGTACATAAAGCATGTGTATATATACACTCATCAAAAGGATTATTAGGAACACCTGTTCAATTTCTCATTAATGCAATTATCTAATCAACCAATCACATGGCAGCTGCTTCAATGCATTTAGGGGTGTGGTCTTGGTCAAGACAAACTCCAAACTGAATGTCAGAATGGGAAAGAAAGTTGATTTAAGCAATTTATTTTGAGCGTGGCATGGTTGTTGGTGCCAGACAGGCCGGTATGAGTATTTCACAATCTGCTCAGTTCCTGGGATTTTCAAGCACAACCATTTCTAGAGTTTGGTGAGAATGGCGTGAAAAGGGAAAACATCCATTATGCGGCAGTCCTGTGGGTGAAAATGCCTTGTTGATGCTAGAGGTCAGAGGAGAATGGGAAGACTGATTCAAGCTGATAGAAGAGCAACTTTGACTGAAATAACCACTCGTTACAACCGAGGTATGCAGCAAAGCATTTGTGAAGTCACAGAATTTAGCGTAAACTGAATGAGAACAATCCATCATGCCTTGTTAACACTGTGCAGGCTGGTGGTGGTGGTGTAACGGTGTGGGGGATTTTTTTCTTGGCACACATTAGGCCCCTTAGTGCCAATTTGGTATCATTTAAATGCCACGGCCTACCTGAGCATTGTTTCTGACCATGTCCATCCCTTTATGGGCACCATGTCCCCATCCTCTGATGGCTACTTCCAGCAGGATAATGCACCGTGTCACAAAGCTCAAATCATTGCAAATTGGTTTCTTGAACATGACAATGAGTTCACTGTACTAAAATGGCCCCCACGGTCACCAGATATCAACCCAATAGAGCATTTTTGGGAAGTGGTGGAACGAGAGCTTTGTTCCCTGAATGTGCATCCCACAAATCTCCATCAACTGCAAGATGCTATCCTATCAATGTGGGCCAACATTTCTAAAGAATACTTTCAGCACCTTGTTGAATCAATGCCATGTAGAATTAAAGCAGTTCTGAAGGCAAAAGGAGGTCAAACATAGTATTAGTATGGTGTTCCTAATAATCCTTTAGGTGAGTGCGTGTGTGTGTGTGTGTGTGTGTGTGTGTATAAATCCTCCCTCACCCCGAACTTTTAAATGGTAGTGTGTGTTTGTGTATTTCAAAACAATGTAAAATTGTAAATGTCAGAGTAACTAAAGCGAGCAGTTGAACCTTTGTGCATTAGAATTCCTGCCATATTCCCAAGCAGCACATGTTGATCAGGGTGTCCCGCTGCCCGTGCAAGCTCAACAGCCTTCTTTACATGAGCCAGCGCCTCATCGTGCTTCCCCTGCAGGTCCAAAACGGTCGCCAGATCACTCATCAGAACCAGGGTCTGGAACAGATTCATTACCATTTAATGGGACAAACACCTTCTTGCCACAAAGACCATTTGAAGATCTTGTAAAATGACTGGAAATATTTTGATTGAATAAATATGACTATAAGATAAATGTACCACCAGTACATTTATATTTGCAAACCAGTGGCAGAGCGTCACCTGTGGGTGCGACTCTCCCTGCTCCTCCTGGCAGATCTGCAGTGCTTGCCGGTAATCCCTGCAAGACCCTGTGAAACGACGATTAGATGCCAAATAACGTGCCCTCGCATCCAGACTAAGACCGAGCAGCAGCCTGGTATCTTTGCGCTCCTCATCTAATTGAAACAAACATTTAGTAAGAAATCGAAAAAAATACGAATAACCTATCTGCACAGGAAATAAACAGAACATACCTGTCAGGCTTTCTGGAAGAAGGTCCTTCTGTTTCTCAATCTTGGCTTCTAAAGACTCTGTGCAGAACTGGAAGCCATGCTCCGCCAACTCGTTCCTGGAAATGAAAAGTATGAGTTACTGAACAGCGCAGAGGTTAACAGGTCAAATGAGTCAAGTGTTTATCCCCCTTTTTACACTTTCAGCAGAGGATCAGAACTCACTTGTTTTGAGTGGCATATATGCTGGCCAGCTTCAGCGACATCTCAATCACTGCATTGTCATCCTTTTGAGATAAAACAGGTACAGGCGGTTTTAAAACCCAAAAAAAAAAAAAAAAAAGACTTAAGGCTAATTGCATTTCTTATTGTTTCTGACTTGTTTGTAGGATAGTCAATGTTCATAAATGAAGGAATCAGTAATGAGCGTTGCATACAAAAGTAATTACATGCAAAAAGATATTCCATTATTGAGTGTTTTTACCTGTGGTGTTCCCCCTGACAGCATGAAACTCATGGCTGCTTTAAACAGCTTCTCAGCCTGCAACAAAGAACAGAGTCACATGCTGACGTTCAAGACAGATGAACGTACTAATAAAGAGCACAGAGTCAGTGGAGTAGGGCATACTCACATTATCCAGCTGACCTTGGACAAAGGCAAGATTTGCCATCTGTGAAGAGAGAGAAACATTAAGCTAAATTATGTTCTCATTTAATCTTAATTGCCATGTAATATTATTGTTTAACAAGGAGACCTCTAGGGAAAAAATGGACTAGGCTAGGTGAAAAAAGGATGGCAAGACAAAGGACAAAAAAAAAAAAAATAACATACCAGGGTGTATGTATATATAATGGCATCATTATTGTGCATCTGATGTGCCAGTCTGACAGCTTTGTGTAGCAAAACATGGGCTGCGTCCAGTTCCCCGGTCATCATGCTGTACTGTGAAGGTAATTAAGTAACATTCATCTATTCACAAGCTCACACTCACATACAATTAAAGGGAGTAAATTTAATGTGTTTTTGGTGTGCCGCCCAGGGGGAGGGCTCTGTTTCCAATCTACAGCTATGGCTAAAAGGTTTGGCAGTGACATAATTTTTGTATTTTTTAAAGTTTGCTGCTTCAGCATTTGTAGATTATTTTTTTTCATGTTCCTATGGTATACTGAAAAACAGAGATAAACATTTCGTAAGATTTTAAAGGCTTTTATTTGCAAAACTAGTCAATATGTGTAAAGAGTTCATGTTTACATTGTTGACCCTTCTTCTTTATAGCCTCTGCAATTTGCTCCAGCATGCTGGATATCGCCTTCTGGACCAATTCCTGATCGATGGCAATCCATTCTTGCTTTGTTAGTGCTCAGAGTTTCTCACACTTTGTGGGTTTCTGCTTGTCCACTTATCTATCGAGGATTGACCAGAGGTTCTCTATGGGGTTAAGATCAGGGGTTTTGCCTGGCCACAGGTCCAAAAATTCAATGTAATGATCTCCGAGCAACTTCACTATCACTTTTACTTTGTGACATGGTGCTCCATCATGCTGGAAAATGCACAGATCATCACAAAATTGCTCCTGGATCACTGGCTGAAGTTTCTCTGGCAGGACATTTTTATACCATTATTTATTCCTGGTGGTGTTTTGGGGCAGAATTGTGAGAAAGCCTCTGGATGAAAACCAACACCAGATATGACTGGTCTCAGGATGCTTCCCTGTTGACACGACATGGTTCACCTTTTCTTCTCTGGACAATAGCTTTTCCAGATGTTCCAAACAGTCAGAGGGGGGCTTCAACAGAGAAAATAACTTTGCACCAGTCTTCTGCTGTCCAATCCCTGTACTTTCTGCAGAATTTTCAGTTTTTTCTTGGAGAGAAGTGGCTTCTTTGCTGCCCTCTTTGACACCAGGCCGTTGTCGAAGGTCTTGGCCTCACTGTGCTGCAGATCCAATGGTGGTGAGATGATTTCTTCACGCACTCTTCAAGAGAAGATGGTCCTGCCGCTTCCTGGACACTCTCAGATGTCCTGAAGACTTCTTCACTACAGTTGAACCTCTCTCCTTGACGTTCTTGATGATCTGGTAAATGGGTCTTTCGGGTGCGATATTCTTTGCATCAACTTCCTTGCATGTGAGTCCATTTTGATGAACGAGATGATGGCTGCACACCTTTCTTTGGATGTAACCATTGCTAACACAAGAACACAATGATTGGAACCACTTCTTTCCTCCTTTTATAGCAATTAGTCTGTTCTTATAATCCAATGAGAATGATAGAGTGATTTTTACCAGACTATCACTCGTTCACACTTTCCCACGTAAAAATGATATAATTAGTGAAATTATGTAAGCTATTGCTTTTTGCAAATATTTAAAATGCTCAAACAGCATACTTTGCAAAACATAAAATGTGTCACTGCCAAAACTTTTGGTCATGACTTTTAGATGAGGCAGCGCTAATTGCTGAAAGTCAGAGCCAGTCTGCGGATTTCGGTTGAAAGATTTAACAGACACAGTGTATCTGTATACTAATAATAATATATTTATAAAGTGAATGATGACTAGTGTTTAAAATCTGTTCCCTTTTAGAGCAGATTCTTATAAAAAAATAACAGTGACCACTACTGAAATGTCTTCTATTTTACATATTTATTTTATTCAACACAAATTATTCAAAACAAATGACATTATCAGAATAACAAAGCAATAATTTGAACTGAAAAAAACAAACAAACTTAGTGCTTTGTCCCTCAGTTTCAAATTTTGTTGCGGCCTCATACTACGCTAAGATAAACACATGTAGATCAAACTGTCTTGATATGTTACCTGGATGTCTCTTAAGAGAGAACTCAATAAAGAATCACAGTATACCTTGGCTTTCTTCAAGAGCAGAATAAGTTCATCCTCGACTTTTTGTTCCTCGGTCCTCTCATCTGAGCTTCCAAAAAGTGAAAAAGCTGATGCAAAAGCAAATCAGAGTGTCAGATCATTGTATCACTGATTACTGACCATTATACAGAGGTCATCCTGGCTCTATGTGGTTTATAACATGAAACACTGTTATGACATCATCACGCATGTTACGTCATGTGTCAAATGCAGATGCTAATGTTTTACAATTCACAGACAATCTTCACGTAAACTCACCCATGACACCCCACGCAACAGTCCACCTGCTGAACCCTGCCGTGTCTGAATGACTCTTCTCCTCTCTGGTGCATTGAGAAGAACTGACACCCGGATACCATGACCTTCTGTGCCAGCGGTTCGACGACAGCACAAACACTCCAGCCGACCCACGTAGCGATTTAATTCTTGCAAAAGATAAACTGGAACCGAATACATTTCTTGTACAGTCATTTACACAATGCTTCAAGCAAGCTACCTGTGCAGCCAGCAGCCGACAGTAAGAGCGCAGCGCCATATTTGTGATTATGCAATGACGTCATGCGTGGTGGTCACGTGACCCACCCGAATTTGAGATTTAAGATTTATTCTGTTTTTATTATTATTATTTATTGTGCACTGAATATGCATTTATTACACTACTAGTACATATTTATTTATTTGATTATTTATTACACTATTATATTTATTGGCTGGCAGTTCAGATCACATTCCTGTAAAATCATATTAGTTTCATTAAAAAAAATATTTGTAAAATGTTTTGATACATTTTGTCCCTTTTCTAAGAATATACGGTGTTTATTTTTCCTTTTTTTCCTCCAGAATATTGTTGGCAAGAACCAATTGCTTAATTACATCATCCTGTAGGAAATTACTCAATTTTTGGATGTAAATCATTTACCCATTCTCAAGTTATTTCAACCCTGAATGAATGTCTTTCTTCTGCTGCTGAACACAAAATAAGATACCCTGATGAATGTCAGTAACCAGACCAAAGTACATCAATTTATGATTTACTGTTCTGTTTATTTATTTTTCTAAAGCACAAATGAGGTTACAAAACAACACAATATCCTGTTTTGACCCACTGGCCATTAGTTTTTTAACAGGAAAAAGAGGGAATGCTTTGTAATAATGTCTTTTCAGTTCTATGTTAGCACACAGCGGGTCTCTGTATCACAGTCCATGCAATAATTTTAGGTTAAACATATTAATTTTTAGATACAGAAGTGCACAGAAGGAGAGAGATAGGAAAGGCATAGGGTGATCCATATACACAGTCACTCTCACGTAATATTCACAATAATAACTTCACAAAACAAAATTTTACAAATCACCTAATATTTCAATCCTTCCTCTGAAAAAAAGCTATAAATTAAGCTGTCTGTAAAGCCTTTATACAATTCATCTAAAAAGGGAACAAAGTTGCAAATGTAAAATGTCCATCTAAAAGCAAAACATAAATGAGTGTTCTTTAAACGGCCATTTATTTGAATAATAATAACAACGTAGGTTAGCATATCCTTTACTCAAGAAATAAAGTAAATCTCTTATAATCCACTGCGACGAATAAAACATCTACCCATCAAAAAGATGAATGTGTAGTTTACAGAAACAGTACAAAATGCGAGCAAAGAGGAATGTCGAATGACATTAAAACCTATTTAAGTTTTCAGAATTCAGGAATGTTTTCCCAAGTTAAAATGTTAACACACTCTTACATCTATACGTCCATAAGAGACAAGAGAGGTATATTAAAGCCCATGGAAAATTAGCCCTATGAACTTGAAACCAACCATAATGTACAGTAGATCATCTTTTGTCTCTTCTGAATGTAACAAGTCGTCTCTTTTCAAATAAGTCAGCACCTGATAAATCAGTCTCTAAAACATTTTACTTAAAGGTGAATAAAAGTAATTAAGAGTCTTGAAAATGAGGAAAAACTCCCAGGCATCACACACTTATGAGTTAATTTACCAGGGAATTTACAGACGTATATTGCAGACCTCACAACTGACCTGTTGGTCTTGGACCAAGTGCCATCACCTAAGGATGTTATATTTGGCACACAATATATTTTTTATAAATCTGCACTGGCTCCATACAACACGACTGAAACCTAATTAGTAGCCAGCATTCAGAGGCACAAAAATATTTACTGACCGCAACAAGTTCCTGTAAGGTCCAGCTTCAGACCCCCAGTCAAGATCAGATTATTGCACAGACGAAAACAAAGTGTCACATACGGGCCTCTCTAGCTCTGGTATAATTTTACTGCACAATGTTGCTGATTTTGAAAAGACCGTTACACATTTAGTGTCAGCAAGGTTTAAGATTCATTTCAACTATACAACGTGCAAACGAAGGGATGATAACCATTGACAAGTACTGTCACTATATTCCCCACTACATCACACTCAAAAACACAGATTTCTTTACTTATTATAGAATGATGGAATTCTAAACATTTTTATGCAGATGACCTAGGGCGTTTCAAATCACTTTAAGTGATATCACAAACAATGATGTGCAGTGATTGTCTACCCTGCATGTGTAAATCTGATTGGTAGTATGGTTATCTTGCAGCAAGGGTGCAGACTAGGTGTGCAAAGAGCTGCCTAACCATGAACAGAAGGAAAATAACAGCACACATCAAACTTCAACTGCCACACAGAATGAAGGAAGACTGTTCACTCCACACCAAACCTTGGAGTAACTGAGAGGGTGGGTGTGTGTGTGTGCATGTATGTGTGTGTGTGTAACAGAGGACAAAGGCTCAAGCCCAGGCATAGCAAGAACACCTCACTCCCGGCTCCCAAAGAGCTGAAGGAAAAAGAGGAATATGTAGACCACATCCATGTAGAGGCAGATGGCTCCAAACACATGCTCCTCTGGGTTCAGAGAGTACCGTCTGTTGCCAATCAACAGCTGCATGTCGAATGCCAGGAACTGAAGCATAGCAAAAGGAAGATTATTGGATTTTGATATGAAACACATAAACATGACAATATTGCATAACCAAAGGGTACTAACCAGGGTGAAAACTAGAGCGCCAAATCCAGCATAAGCAGTGTGCAACCAGGGTATCTAAAACAGACAGAGTAGACACTCTACGGTTAGGTTCCGACATCAAAATGATGGCTTCAGAATGAAGTTTTTAGTGATTGTAGCCTCATTCAGAGTGTCAGTCCAAAATCTGATTTTTATGCATTTCTGATTGGAATGGAATCCTATTTGGCATGTGTGAATACCAAAGAAAAATCATGAAATGCAATTTTTACAAATCACAAACTACAAATTTCTCATGCCAGGTCAAACGTAAACGTCAGACTTGTTAAAGCTACACTGTGTGATTTTTACCCCCATCTAGCAGTGAAAAAGTATATGACCATCCAGTGAATATCAGTTTCTGTTCCTCTCAATTCCGATTTCGTTTTAACTCCTACGGTGGCCAATGTAGTCCAAGATTAACATGGCTTCCAGTTCAACCTCGTCCATGAGTGTTAACTCAAACGTAAACGCGAAAGGCGAAGCTTGAATTAACGGGTATGTCCCTCTTTGGCTTATGTACTTTCAAGATGGAGGGGCAACATGGCGACCAACATTTTAACCCCTTACCCGTATGTATTTTCAATGACATATTATACACTCACGAGAATACTTTATTACTTGAACGAAGTAAATATACATTAATGAGCACATATATTTTTGAAAGAACTAAGTGTTTTTAGCTAAGAATAAACTAAAAGAGTTACACAGTGTAGCTTTAAAAAAATATACTGAATATCGCTGGAAAAACAAGGTTGTGTAGTTGTGCCTGTCGAGCAGAAAATTACAATACAATGGAGACATGTTTTGTGACTGACGGAGACTATATAAAGCCACGCATACCAGCCTCCTCTGTTTCTGCCGCTGCCTCAGAAGATGCAGTAGTCCAGCACGGCAGCTACACATTGTCATGTTGTAAACAAGACAACATCTTTATATTGCAAATCCCTCCATGTTGCTGTTGTTGTTTTTGGCATATGCCTACCATACAGGATACAGATCTGAACAGCGATACACAGTGTGGAATGTCAATAATTTAGATCAGATTTATTCCAATCGGATACACAAATAATTAGATTCTGACTGACAGTGTGAACAAAACTATTGGCAGTTGGCAGATCAAATTAGTGACAGCTTCAAAGTAATCTAGAATATTTAAATATCTGCTTAGCAGCTTACATATCCAAATGGTGCAGTAAAGAACAGCAGAAGCCCTGTTATCATCAGCACCATCATAAGAGAGAAAAGTAATCCGTGACAGGTGGTGAAGTCAACCTAGATGACAGAAGACAATGCTCCATCAAATGACACATAAATGAAGCACTTGACAGAAGCCGTTTAAGATGAAATGAGCTCACCCTGGACTGGAAACAGAAGAGTGTGATGGCCAGACACACCAGTGCTGTGATGCCCACGCTCAACATCACCACTTTGGTATTATGGTAGCTGTATATAGAAAGAGTGAAAGTAGTACTGCAAGTAAGACACACATATTCTCGTACATCTATCTTTGGGAGGACATCCATTGACACAATGGAATCTCTAGCTGTGTGTGTATGTTAGAAATCAGAAATGGTGAAAGAACAATGTGCTTGGTGTGTTTTTCGTCTTCAACGACAAAGTTTAAATCCCATCTGGCTAGCACGTTTCTCGTAATGTTTACACATTAGGTCAGAAGGTGGAGAATAGGTGACTTTAGTGGCTGTTCGAACACACTACATGAGCATCTACACTATAAATCAAACTGGTCTAATGCGTTTTTGACTACCTCTGGCAGTGGTCTAAACTAGACAAGCTCAAAAACGTTTTAGACCCAGTTTACACCAGTATTTAGCGTTGTTTACTAGTAATCGGATGACAAAAACACATCTTAAAAACGTGTAAACAGGGCCTAAGAAAGATAGTCACAAAGACACACACACATATATCAATAGTTAACCATAGGAATGGCAGTGTACTAGGCTACATTTGGGTTCATTTTGTCTCCTACTTTACTATTTTGACCAAAATGACTTTAATAGTGTGTATAATAAGAGCAAGGACTCTAAACTTTCAAATTCTGACCATCCACTAACATTTTGTAGTCCAGAGATCTAAACAAGTAAAAATAATTCACCTTAATTATAAAGAATATTTCACCTCTAACATTGGTCCTTTTTTTATATTAATATAATAAAAGTATGTCTTACCTGGCGAGCATGCCAGCCATATAGGACATTGCCAAAGTCTAAAAATATAAAACAAGAATATTCATCCTTTTCTTTTTAAAGTTATACGAGAGTGATTGATAGTGAATACTATATAATATTTACTATCATTTGAACTAATGAGACAATGAGATTACTTACAAAAATGGCTAGAAGGATCATATTGGTCGGGTATCTTCGTCTGCATATGAAACACAAACACTGTCCAATAAGTGATGGATACCAAAAACCCTCAGAGTTCCTAATATCACACATCTCCTATGTAAGCCAGATGGTGAACTCAAATACAAGAACAATGCATAACAAACAGTCTCTGTTTACCGTGCGTTTGTGCTGCACACCAGCATCAGGTATGTTCCCATGAAAGTCATGCTGGACAAAATATAGCAGTGTCACTCACAGGGTCACAAACATAATTCATATATAAAGTTATAAAGCCTCTAAAGAGGAAAGAGCATAGTGTATAGTTCACTTACTATGAGGTCAGATAGAAGACCCGGTTGTACTGTACAAACTTCCGGACTGGCTCACTGTGAAAGACAGGACAGTCTTCAGTGAGAGTGCTTTTTTTAAAAGTGGAATAAATTGATGAAATTGAGTTGTGTGTATCAATTACCAAAATGTGAAGAGTGACACCACACTGAATGTGACCATGAGCTGAACCATGAGGATACAGAAGACCTGCAAACAATATATATGCATTTCATAACTTGAAGGTTTGTACGCTGCTGTTCAAACGTTTGGGGTCAGTACAAGAAACTTAAAAATAAAAACTTTTTTAACTATCCCATGCTCACCAAGGATGCATTTATTTGATCAAAAATACAGTAATATTTTGAAAAACTACTACAACTTTAAACAGCCGTTTTCTATTTTTAAATATTTTAAAGGGGTGGTTGATTATTATTTTACTTTTCTTATGTGCATAAATGCATGAATTTACATAAATGCGTGTGTATTTGACCATTCAAGCACAATAAGCTGTGAAAGATGTAAATGTAACGTAAATGTAAAGACAATTGAATTCGGGATCACATGCACCTGAGACAGGACATCTGAACTCACGCTTTGGCTGTCTATTAGTGAGAGCACCGGATTGAGTCCTTTTTTGCGGCTTGTTGTGATTTATAACACTCTACACGTCAATAACTTTAAGTAGTACTTGCGTTGAAGTTGAAGACATGTAACAGTTTAGAAAAATGATTTTTAAATTTGTAAATCGATGAGAATCAGCGGAAGATAGAATTACGTTTTATATGTGAATCAATCCCCCCTCACCCCTATTTAAAATTTTATAATATTTTAATCATATTTACTCTATATATAGAAGAAAAAAATTCAAATATGCTGCTATAAATAAAATACATTTTGTTTGTTGTGAGACCAGTATAAATGTTGGCTTGGCAGGCCAAGTAAATATCTTAAATAACAGCCTCATGAGCCTTGATTAACCTGAACATCTTTTTAATTATAGATGAGCAACAAACACATTAAAAGATAGACTGCTTGCTTGTATCCAACCCAATTCATATCTGTTCATAAATAATGTTTGAACTGTCAAGCAGCATGCAAATAGAAAAACAATTAAATGAGAACTTTCACACCTTCCTGATGAACATGCGGCGGACATTCTTGTCCTCCCAGTTGCTCCCACTCAGGCCATCGAAGCTGCTGCTGGAGCTCGGATCAGAGAAGGGTGAAGACATGTCTGCAGCATAAGCGTTGGAATATCCTGGACCTATTAAGAACGTTCAGAGAAGAAAGACATCATTTTATCCTCAGACTTTTCTTACAGTAAAGATAAGGTTCCTTATTTGTGCATCCATATCCAAAATTGCTGTTGTCACATACTAGGGCCGGGATGCACATAAGCCCAGCTGGGGTGCATGGGCATGGTTGGTGGTGGCATTGGGGGCAGCTGGGAAGCGTAAGTGAAGCTATCAGCTCCATGTTCTTTATCTCCTGCTGTAGCTTCAGCATAGCTGGGTGGGGCAGCTGGCAGACTCATGGTCTACTGTAAAACAATAACATTCAAAAAAATCATCTCTGAGAATGGAATCGAGCACAAGTAGATCTGTTATTCCAGCACCCTGGCTAGCATTAATATTTTATGCCACAAAGCCAATTGAACTTTGCAACTCTTCATCACATGAATTCCTTATGAACCTAAAACTTGGATCCTTTCCTATTTTAAGCCAACGGCAGACAAAAAGGCTATTAAATAAATGTACTATATTTTAGTTCAATAATGTTTTTAATGTAATGTTTTGTATTTAAGGGGATTTTTTTAAGTTATAGAAATTTAAGATTATTGTTATGGAAAATTTCACAAAAATAGATTTAAATCTCTAAAATTCCATGCTTTACTCTAAACCTGCCAGAAAATCTTTTTTTTTTGGGCTGCAGTACCAAACTTTTCCAATAGATGAAATTTGTTTCCCATTAATTTCCAATGCTGTGATTTTTGATTTTGAGAAGCACAAGAGTGATTTTTTTAATATTGAATAAATGAACCATGTGAAGCCTGACATACCATGTGAATTAATAGTCAAAATAAAATCATATTTAAAAAAAATACAACAGTGTCATCCTATTTCTCCAAATAATATGTCTTAGTAAGATGATATTTAAATGCTTAGTTTTATGATCAAGACTCTGAGAGAATTTAGATAATTGAGAGAAATATATAGGCCTAAATGTTTATGTGTGGATAATTAAAGGGATACTCCCTCAAAAATGAAAAATCTGACATCATTTACTCACACTCAAGTTGTTGCAAACGTAACAGAAAGTCAGAAAGTCACGTGCACCATGACTTGATAGTGGACATTTACAAGTACAATAATACTAAAAGGTTAGTTTTTGATAACAATATATAACAACATATAACTATATATATATATAGGAACTATATAAATAAGATTACAGAGGTCATGTAGAACAATTGTGTACAACAGGTTTTCTACAGCAAAGTTATCATTTTGATAATTAAGAGGCGTTCTTAATTCTTGTGTCAAATATGATACATACAGTTATTATAACCAATAAAGAGAACAT
Organism: Cyprinella venusta; assembly: GCA_038021265.1. Classification (NCBI taxonomy): domain Eukaryota; kingdom Metazoa; phylum Chordata; class Actinopteri; order Cypriniformes; family Leuciscidae; genus Cyprinella; species Cyprinella venusta. The sequence continues at coordinate 22,389,624 of CM075870.1, read as the reverse complement.
CAGTTTAGACTCATTATGATCCTGCTAGTGTGCATTTACAGCCATCAAATACAAACACAACAGTCGTTTATTCGAAATGATTAGTCTTAACGAGGGGAATAAGTTACTGTTATAATAAAATAATTTGCAACAGGACTGATATAAAGGTTGACAGCGCTTAGCTTAGCTAGCACATCGGTGAGACTTTCCAAGTCCATTCTATCGTGCAGGAGACGACAAATGCTTTGCGCATATAAGAATAACGTTGTTTGAACCTACATCAAAATGTATGCTCTAACAAATTAATTGTAGAGTAAGCTCTGTATTTTAACTTACCTTACTGTAACCGTTAAATGATAATGTGACACTCGAGATCCAAGTAAAAACAATGAACTCAATCGTTCAATTACGTACTTCCGGTGTTTCCGGAAATGACACACAGACGAGAACCATTGGCTAGCTGGAAAGTGTGAAGCATACTGTGAAGCGATGTTGGTAGAATCTTTTTTTGCGAGGGCTTTTTTATTTTTATTTTTTGGCCAAGGACAAGGGTTAGTCATTATTGCGATTTGGAATGTCAAAGTCTCGCCTTTTTATCTCTTAAAATATGAATTTCAAAGTCATAATTTCGACGTTATGCTTGTTTCCCCCGGGAATTGGCTTTCATACGTCTTTTTTTAACATTTATACGTCAGATCAAGTCATAATTTCGATTAAGCTGTCACTCTTTCGATTTTTTTTTGTGTCAATTTCAACACCATAATTTCGACTTTCGCGAATGGGGTATCCCTCATAAGGATAGCCAAGCCTGCACACAATTTAAATGTATTAATAGGATTAGAGAAGTTAACAAGGAAATTAGGTGTGAATCATTCAATATTTTTTCTTTAACGTTTTGTAAAATGTTACTTTCCTCTCTAAATTAAGATTTTTCTACATTGATTAATCTGAATTAGATAGCAAAGGTACAGAGGCATATTTTAACTAGGTAGACAGAACCATAGATTTTCTGCTCTGTTAGAAATCAAGGAAATAAATCTTGAGCAAACTGTAGAAAATGCACAAGCCAAATCAATTAATGTACGCTTTAATTAGACATCTTAATGGCAAACACAGCTTTAAACAATATTTGATACAATAAAAAAAACCTCATGAAGAGTCCTTGAAGTTTACTTTATCGTTCATATTAGTCTTTGTCCTGTAGACATGCCCTCCGCTAGAAAAAAGAACAAATTAAGTGCACAACCATGTTTTTTTTTTACAGGTTTTTCAAACGTAAAGTCCAAAGAGTGTGATGTATGTTAACACACAAAAAAGAAAACATGACTGAATTCCCCTTGCAACCCCAGTAACTGAATCAGGTCTAACAAGCATGCTTGTATTTTTCCCAGAGAGCAAAAGTCTGGTTGGCGGAGATGTTGGAAGTTGGAACTGTTGGTCTGGGTGCTCTACTGGCTATAAATCATGCATCTGTTTATCGATTTTTGATTTCAGGTGTTCCTTGTAAGCCAGAATGTCCCTGGTCCATTTCGTGATGGTCTGCTTTTCACAAACCCAGATCTCCTGAGCCACCTGCAAGGACACAAAACAAAATTATTAAATGTAAATCAAATGCATTAGCCTGACAAAGAAAATATTACTAACATGTACAACAATATGGGCAAAAACCTAACTAAAAGCTTCACATTACCTGCTGAATAAGCCTGAAGTCGTGGCTAACCAGCATCATTCCACCCTCAAATTCGTTGATTGCCTCAGCCAGAGCATCAATGGTTTCAATGTCAAGGTGATTGGTCGGCTCATCAAGAAAGAGCATGTGGGGAGTCTGCCAGGCCAGCCAGGCAAAGCAGACACGACACTTCTGCCCATCAGACAGATTCCTAATGGGGCTCACCTAGTTTAATTAAAAAAATAATAATAATAAAGTCTGGGTTTCACAGACTAAAAAATAAAATCAAAGTAAACCCCAAAAAAACAAACGAATAAAACCTACCTGCTGTTTGCCAGTGAGTCCATAGCGCCCAATGATTTTTCTCATCTCTTCCTTCTCCTTAATCTCAGGGTAACACTTCATCATGTACTCCAGAGGTGAAAGGTCAAGCTCCAATTGCTCTGTTAGATGCTATAGAAAAAAAGCCTGCTGGTTAAATACTATTAAAAATCAGTCTAGTGCCACAGAACTACACCATTTATCATCATGGACAACTATTTTATAAAAATGTCACGACAAATGGTCTGAACAGACCTGATGATATCGCCCAATCTTCACATGGGAGTGTTTTCTAATCATACCGTCTGAAGGAAGGAGCTGAAAGAAGAGATGATGCCTTACAAACAACGATACTAAAGATTCCAAACCACAAAATGCATGCAACCTTTGGTTTACACATACATTTAAATATTCCTTACCTCTCCAGCAAGGAGCTTCAGCAAAGTAGATTTGCCAGCCCCATTGGGCCCTACAAGGGCCACCCGTGTGTCCAAGTCAATTCCAAACTCCAGGTTATTATAAATATACGGCTATATAAAACAGAGACATGCAAGAACCTCAATCCAGAGAAGGATGCAAACAACAGAAATGGGTGTAAAATGTGTTATTGAAGATTAGATGGTTCTGCGTACCGTATTATCCGAATACCTGAAGCTGACATTCTGAACCATAATGACAGGAGGGGGGATCTTCCCACAGGGAGGAAAATAAAATGACAGGGTCTGAAGGAAAAAGGAAAAGAAATAAGTAAATTCTTCTACCGACTAAACAAAGGCATATGACAGACTCTTTTCTCACCTTGTCATTCACAACACGTTCCGTAAGACCAGAGGCGACCATCTTCTGGAGTGTCTTCTCTTTACTCTGAGCTTGTCTGGCCAGTTTGGCAGAGCCGTGACCAAACCGAGCAATGTAGTTCTGTGGATCAACAGGAAAACATTTTAAAAACCACATCAATTACAAGCTGAGCAATTAGAAAAGGGCATAGAAGACTTGAATATTTACAAAAGGTACATATAAAAATCATTTACCTTCATGTGCGTGATCTGGTCCTGCTCCCAATTAAACCGTTTCATCTGATTCTCCTCCAGTTCCTCTCTGGTCTTTACATACTGGTCATAATTACCCTTTACACAAGGATGAATGATAAAATAAATTAAAATGCACATTTGCAATTATAGGAAAACAGCTTTACGCGGGAAAATAATTGGTCTCTTTACCGTGTAATATTTAAGCTTGCGCTGGTGCAGGTGAATAATGTTGGTACAAACGCCATTGAGGAAGTCCTGGGAATGGGATATTAAAACCAGAATTCTTTTAAACCTGTCAGTGGAAAAACAAACAAACTTGATCATACAGCTCTCAGTATGGTGTTAGCAACAATAACAGAGCAATCCATTTCGTAATGTAACGGTTACACTTTATGTCAACAAGGTGTCCATTATAGTCCATTTAAACAGGTATGTGATGAGTTTTGTTAATTAACATTAATTTACTATAGAGTTAGGATTAGCTGCTTATGCAACATTTTTTTATCATTACAGCAAGTAAATGTAACGTGTAAACAAGGACACAGTAAAATAAAGTGTTACTGTAACATTTTCAAAAACAAAACTGCATCTGGGTTGCACTGACAGATCAGGTAAACGCTTCGGTCTAGTTTTTGTCAAAGCTCTATCCATAACAAGCACAAACTGCTTGATGGAAGAGCTACAATTCGGCCTTTTGTTTACATCATGTCATCAGAAACAAACCCATAGTAAAAAAGACAATCTAAAAAAAACATTTGATTTTAGAATTTTCTCATAGCCTTTGTTTTAAAAATGAAGACTTACTGGCTGAGCTCTTCCTCCAGCCAAACACACGCATCCAAGTCCAGGTGGTTTGTTGGCTCATCCAACAGCAACATGAAAGGCTTGAGGAACAGTGCCCTGAAGATAAAAAAAAAATAATAACCATGAATGAATCAAGACTTTGAAGATTGTAGAAAGATATACAAATGCATTCATTGAGGATCAGAAAATTCGCTTCGGACAGTTTTTGTCATTGCACAGTTAGCACAAAGCAGCTGCGCTATCATTCGGCCTTTTGTTACATCATCTCCCAGGAGCTTTGAACTTCGGAAAGAGATTCTGAAGACTCACCGAGCAAGAGCAACACGCATCCTCCAGCCACCGCTGAAGTCTTTGAGTTTCTTCTGCTGCATGGCAGCAGTGAAGCCCAGGCCGTGGAGGATCCGCGAGGCCCTCATCTCCGCTTTATCAGCATCCAGTTCCTCCAAACGCTCATACAGCTCCATCAGCTTCTCGCATTCAGCTAAAATTTTACAAAGTTAAATTAAATTCACAAACATTCAAATAAGCATAAACGCAAGTGTTCCTCAAGGAGATTCCTTAAACACAGTGCAGAATTAAGGAGTCTTCTCCAACTGAGATATTCAATATACCACGCCTAGGAAAGGAAGCCGTTACAAAAACAGCTCCTATGAAAACGTGGAAAGTTGTATTGACCTGATCAATTAACAGATTGGAAAAATGTTCACTATATATACTCATTACATATTTACCCTCATTGATTCTCACACATCTTGTGATCAAACAACTGAAGTTGGAAAAAGTTGATTGTTTTGAACAAGTTAAGTTAACCATTTTCTGTGCATTTGATCAGATGTTGAAACTCACAGTCCTCATGAGCTAGTCGTTCAGCCTCTCTCTCCAGCTGTATCCTCTGCTCATCTACCTCCATCACACACTGCAGAGCGGTCTTCTCACTTGGTGCCATCTCACGGGTCAGGTGGTAGATATCTATGTGCTCTGGAATCGGCACCTCCCTGTGACCAATTGCCGACAGCAGCATTGATTTTCCTACACAGTAGTTTAAATGCAAACCAGTTATTTATGAGCATGTAAATTGAAATAACTTCATTAGCCTAACATGAACACATTCTAGTACATTTACCAGTTCCGTTGAGTCCGATAAGGCCATATCGACGGCCAGAGTTGAGCTCCAAACTAGTGTCACTGAGCAGCTCCTGTCCATGAAAGGTGAGAGACAAGCTGCTGATGTGCACATCAGTGCTGTTGGGATGAGATGCCAACACGCCAGTCACTGCACGGGCCTCAGTTTTCTTCAGCTCAAACTCATCCAGCTCCTTCGTCAAACTGGCAACCCCTAAGATAGAGAAAAACAAAGATGATTCAAATGGATTTCAAGGAGGAAGATAAAAAATTGAGTTTTTAACACTTGGTGGGCTAGATTTACAAAAGTTTAAAAGCCATGGTTACACAAACACAAATGTCAGTTCAATGTGTAAAAAAACGGCAGAACAAAAATGCAAAGTCACCCTCTTACCATAGGTAGCAATTATAGAAAAGTAGAAATATCCTATTAAATGTCAAGTCCCATTAACAATTTATTTGGCAAAAGTTTATGGATTCAACCGGTGGAAAACTTTTTTTCCTCTCACAAAATTCCGATTAGCATGGATTACTAATTAATAAAACAGGAATTTGTTCAACAACAATATATGCAACTGAACAAAGCAAAGCATTATTAATAGTTTTCAAAAGCCTATTCTTTAAGGTTTTTCAAATAACACCAAATTCAAAAGTACAGAGACAATTATTACAGCAAATATTCATCTTGGTTTGAACAGACCATGGAACGGTATTTTAATGGCTCCTCTTACCATTGACCTCAGCTGCTCCATTCTGCTGGCCCTCAGGTTTCTCTTCATCACCATCTACTCCATCCTCTGGTTTCTTTGTACGTTGGCGAGCTTTGGCTGCTTCTTTTTTCTTTGCCGCCTTCTTTTTTGCTAAATCGGATGGCATTTCAGCTGCAGATCACAGGAACAGAGCACTTCTGAAAATCTGAGGGAGAGATACAAAAAGATTAGTTGGAAGTGAGATGCTCTAGGACTTAAGAAAAAAAAACATTACATAGTACACTGTGTTCCCAAACGACTTCCGGTTCAATCGACACTCGATTAGTCAATTACGCATATTTAGTGCTTAAGGTCTTCTTTGAACAAAAGTCCTCTTTTCTCATTTGTATTCTGATTACATTGAACTCGTTAATACATTTTGCATATTGTATATATCATAAACATGTATTCTCTGTATGTTTTGCAAGAAAAATAAAAAGGTTTTCTTTTAACAAACCAAGCTTCAGGCAGCAGAGGGCAGTGGTTCGGCTCGGCTCACGTGGAGTACAGTCGGCCAGTACTTTTCCCTGACGCAGTCTAGGCGTATAACGGCAATGTTAAAGTGATACCGGCGCAGAAAGAACATATTACACGACCGATATCGTGATGAGTTCGTAAAGCATAAATGGCCGATGATATAGCGACATACCACCGCTACTTCTCTCAAAAGGAAAAAAAGGTGTCGGTTAACTATAAAGGCCCAACCAATCAATGTGCCACTTCACCAACCATGCTAACTCTAGCCATAACGGTGTATCCCAAATCACGAGAAAAGCTTACTCCATGGACATAGAACTACAGTGTGTATTAAAAATATATACAATAACATTTGTAAAAGAGGTATCAACCGATAAAAAATGCTAAACTGGCTGAGGGGAGCACGCGACTCTCTTGTCCCCACGAGCTAGCCGGTGAGCTAACAGCCGGTAAAACTAGCCGGTTAATCCGAAAGATATCCGGACAAAAACAAAAAATTATAATAAATGAGGTATGATTTTTTTGTAGACATCGATCAACACAAAGATAGACAACTACCACGAACAAAAAACGAACTTTTGTTGAATTAGGCCGTAATCTTACCTAGATCTATTCCTGGCGAAGCGCTACTAGCAGCACCGGAGAAGCGGTCTCATCTCATGACCCGCGCTACAAGCGCTAAGGCGCGTGTCACCAATGCCGGCACGGCAGCCAATCAAATGTCGATGCATAATAAGTCTCCACCCACTTCTTTGCATAACAGAAAAGCTGCTCTCTGATAGCAGTTTTCTTGTAGATTACAATACTTACTCGTAATCTCTAGTCTGGGCCTGTTTTGTTAGTTTCCCGGTTGAGTCACACAAAAATGACATAAAATGAGTAATATGTTCAAATATGAATTAATGTGAATCATACAGAACTGACAATTACAAGGTTATGCTATTTGCTCATAATTTATAGTTTCTAGAATAGATTCTGCCAGTATTTACTCGCTCTCATATTTTCCCAATCCCACATTACTACTAGCATCACTACATCTGTGGAGCAAAAATCAGACTCGTCATATGAATTGGACCAGCTATTCAACTAAAAGAAAAAAAATCAAAATAATGATCATGATTTTATTCATTTTATTAATCTTGTTCAAAATGGCCTTTACAGACACTTAAATAAAATACATAACACAATAAGAATGTATTGTAGAAAGGTAAAGGGTCAATCAATGCCTCTGAACATGAATCATGTATACCAGATTTAGTTCTCATGTTACACTTATTCATCAAGCACAACTCAGGCCACAGAAATACAAATGCCATCATTATGTGATGGAGTATTCAGTAAAATCAAGTCATTGATTAGCATCCACAAAGATGATAAAACTGTACTTAACCTTTGGTTAATGCTTCCTGTGCATCTCATTGATTTAGTAAGGCAACAAAGATACAAACAAAATAAAAACATTTCTGAATCATCATCATGCTAAAAAAGAACCCCCTAAAAAAACTAAAATATTCACATGCAACATGCATTATTGGTTTCAACACAATATATTTATAACACATTTTTTGTTTTACTGGCATTTAAAGCCTCTGAAAATTAAGACATTTTCAACCATAATTTATAAAGATTGCTTATGTGAGAAATCATGTTTAGATTCTTTGACAATTCACAAAAATCTGTATTGTTAAGACAAGTGTTCACAAATCAGAATGATTTAGATTATCGTAGCATAAATCTTCAGTGTTAATTTCCATTTATAGAACGTTTCAAATTTATGACAATAAATGTCACTTATTGCAAATAAAGTTAGCTGGCTTATTTGAATCCAGCGTATTTCTTCATGATCTCTTTTTGCACAGTGCAAATTTTAAGACAGAATAAAACATAGAAGAAAGCCGCAAGAAGAATGTGACGTCATATTCAAATGGGTAGAAAAAAAAACCATGACAGATTCAATGTATATACTTACATATTAACATCTAGCATATCATTAATGGTTAAATAAATTTCCCAGGCATCAAAGTTTCATTCATTGTATTTTAACCTTTCCAAGAGACACAGTACCGATCTGCACTTCATGTGCATCACAAAACTGATAAACAATTATAATTCGCTGTATTTGTGTGTAGTCAGTGTGAAAGTGTCATTCCCAAGCTACATTCTTAAATTCATTGTACTGTGAGATTATATACATTCAACTGTACAATAAACATACATCAAATAAGAGTACAATTACTCTTTTTATTGATTAAAATCAGTCCAAACCTCAATACTGAGAAGGGGGTCTAATATTTTCATGTCCATTAAAAATAAACTGCCAGTGTGGAGACCGCCATAATGAAAGTGGCCAAGCCACAGGAGAAACAGATAAGCTGAGTTAAGTGGTTCGCAGTGCTAAAGCTTGTTCGAGCTCCTGTCTTCGTTGTTGAATCTATATAACAGAAAAAAGCATACATTTGTAAAAGAATCAAAAGTGATCATTTCACTTGCTCTTTTCTGACATACACTTCATTTGAAAAGTGAAAAATAATTTAAATTTTAAATTTAACATTTTAAATTTGAGTTTATTCTGTGTCGGCAAATCTGAATTTTCGGCATCATAACTCCAGTCTTCTATAGACGCTTGATTCTGCCACAGAATAAAAAACTTAAAATATAACTGCAACTTTATCTCACAAAAGTTTTAGAATTGCAAGTTTATATCTCGAAATTCTAAGATAAAAAAATCACAATTAACTTTTTATTCAGAGGCCGAAACAACCATTGTCTTTAGTGTCACGTTATCCTTCAGAAATCATTCTAATATGTTCATTTACTGTTCAAGATTTACTGTTACTATTATCAATGTTGAAATCAGTTGTCTGGCTAAATAATTTTGCAGAAACCATTATCATTTGTAGGATTATTTGATAAAAAGAAGGTATAAAATTAAATCTTACTGAACCCAAACTTTTTTTATCAAACATTATTCAGTCATGTTCCCCTCACCTTGCAATAGAAGTAGCGACTGACAGCTTCCTGAGACCAGGGCTGGTTATAAAACTCTGCTCTCCTTTCTTCCTCTGGATTACCAGCTGTATCTGTCATCAGCTGCAACCAAAAAAAAAAAAAAAAAATCCAGTCCAGTTAAAAAAAAAAAGTCACAGTCACGTTCTTTCCACCACTAGGTGTAGACATTGTTAAAAAAATGTTCAATGTTAACCTAATTTAGACATACAGTATATGACCATGATTTAGAGTAGTACACATGGTAAACATTCACCTTAAGATCCCGGTTCTGGGAGCAGATCCAGTCCTGGATGTAGCCTTTGGGGTCTCTGGAGAAGCTGAGCATGAAATCCCTTTGGATCTTAAGTTGGTTGATGGACTCGATAGTTTCATGAATCTAAAGGAGAAAAGGTAATGATTTGGATTTAAACTATGAATGTACATATGTTATGCAGAAACTCATGCCATAGGGTTTATATGGAGTTAAATAAAAAGATCACTCTCGCATTTTAAAAACAAAGCTCCTTCTGACCTTATTGTCTAGGGATGCAATCTCTTGTTGATTGGCTGTGGAGAGCAAGAATCCATTCATCTGACTCTTAAGAGGATCATCAACTTCAACATCAATGTCATAGCAGGCTGTCTTCTTCTGGTCATTTGGATCCACACTGATCAAATTAAAATTAAAAAGGCATTTAAAGGAACAGTTCACCCGAATATAAAATTTCTGTCATTTGTTGCTCACTCTTATGCCATTTTAAAGCTGTAACAATAATACATGACAACTTGTAATGTTTTTTGTCCTTTGGAGCCTCACACAATGAACTTCTGTTTTAAGAATCTTTAAAAAAAAAAAATCTGTTACAGTATTCAATAAAAAAATAACCGCATACTGGTTTGGAACAATATGAGGGTGTGTACACCCTCAGAATTAATTTTACAAACTAAATAACAGAATTAGTGTTTTGGGGGGGGGGGTGAATTATCCCTTTAAATTAGGAAATCAGCCCTCTAAAAGGTACATTTGTGGAAACAATAAATGGAAACACATTGTCAATTTTTGGCTAATTACCTAATAATATGATTGATGACAATAGGATCAGGCGGCAGCAGCAGGTTGGTTAGTCGCTGAGGGATCTCACAGAACTTTAGACGAGGACAGTCGAAGATCTGGAAGAAAAAAAAATCAGGTATGCTTATCAGACAAAAGTTTAAAATTTAAATGAAGAGAGTATATTATATGACAAAAGTATGTCAGTGCCTGCTGGAAATATTTATCACAGTTGATGTACTCCTTTTCATGAGGATCTTGCAGCTTGTTGGTCTTGACGTACTGCCATAATGCCTGGATGATGCAGGAGCGGGTTTGAGTGTGGATGCCAAGGAGACGTGCGAGGCGGGGATCCAACTTAAACTGAGGAGGCTGAAATGCAAAATGGATAAACGAAATGAAATAAACACATTCAGAAATATCTGTACAGAGCGGTACAGTTACTTATAACATATGCATATATTTACTACATTATCAATTCAGCATACTTGAGTAGCTGACAAAACATGTCCATGCACTTTATTCAACAGCAAGGTTTTAGGTTCAAATTTATGCTACTGTTAAAAAATGTGGGATCAGTAAGACTTTTGGAAATTTATATTCTATTTAGCAAGGATAATTTAAAATGGATGCTGTTCTTTTGACCTTTCTATTCATCAAAGAATCACAGTTTTTAACATTGATAACAACAAGAAAAGTTCATTTAAAATTGATAATGACAAAGATTTTGCTTGAGCACAAAATCAGAACATTAGAATGATTTCTTAACAATTGTGTGACACTAAAGACTGGAGTACAGATTTGCCATCACAAGAATAAATGACATTTAAAAAAAAAATAAATGAAAAATTGAAATAAATTATTTTAAATTGTAATAATATTTCACAACATTGCAGTTTTTGAATCTGTTTTTTGATCAAATAAATGTAGCCTTGGTGAGCATAAGTGACATATTCAAAAGCAAACTTTTGAAAGGTAGTGTAGCCTATATACAACATGAGGGAACGTGTACATCTTAGCTGCTGTAAACTATTTATTTTATAGAGACTTCACAAGTTCATTTAAATTCTTCTGTGGTGTTGACAAAATAATTTATAAAAATACAAATGTTCCATTTAAAAATGATCATCTCTCAAAAATGTATAATTGTAAAAGATTCAAGAAAAATTGAAACTAGTTTTAGATAATGATTATAGCGTGTGCTTCAGCTAGAAACAGGAAATGTCACGCTAACGACCCAATTGCAGATCTGTTTCAGTCTCTTTTTCACGATTTTAAACTCTATTAGGTAAAAACATAGCTTTAGTCTTCTAACAGATTGAGCTTCTTCCCATCAGGATGTAGTTAGCAAAGTGTAAATTGCTGTATTTAAATGAGCCATTTACTCACTAGCCACTGTATAGCTACTTTAGTGAATAGAGAAGGTCAATCAAACTTTTAGGGATTAATGACTCAACTATAGGTGTTAACAGTGCTTTTTAAAATGGAAAAGACAAGCTAAAGCTATCGTTATGCAGATTCATTTCTAACTGGTGTCTTTCTCAACACATTTATATGGTGCTACACATTTCTGCAAAATAATTGCAATAACTTTAACTACACAATAACGTTTATTTCTTTAAAAAATGTCTTTATTTTAAGGTTTAAATTAGACTTTGAATCCCAGATTTTCAGCGTGGTCTATACAGCCTAGTGTAGATTTTTTCACGTAGATATTATAAACCAAATATGGCATACGAATAGTCTAGCAATAAATAATCCAGCGTTCCTGCACGCACCTGGTAATCCAGCATGAGCAAGAGGGTACAGCGCACATTCACATCGCCAGGCCTCTTCACCTGGAAGCCATCGGTCTCCTGGGTTGTAGCCGTGCGGTGCCACTGTTAGAATTAAACACAAGGTCTATATTATAAAACTGTGGCACAAGATGTGCACTGCAATTTTAAACTTGATTTTTATATCAGTAGTGTTCATCTGTGTTGAGGTTGTTTTGCAGTGGGGTGTGCAGTTGCTAAGATGTTCTTAGTGGTTGTTAGAGTGTTGCTATGGTGTTCAGAGTGATTTTTTAGCAGGTTGCTATGCGATTCCTAGTTGGTTTCTAGAGTATTCTGGGTGGTTTTAGGTAGTGTCTATGAAATTCTTGTTACTAGATATGATTTGGTTTGGTTTTCTTCCGTCTGTGGAATTTTTGACCATTTTATTGCCCATAAGACGATAATCATAAATCTGACTATACTTAATAAGCAGAGCTACACATCCCAAATTAAAGGGATAGTTTACCCCAAAATGAAAATGATCATGCCCTGAAACCATCCTAGGTGTATATGACTTTCTTCTTTCAGCCAAACACAATCAGAGTTCTTCCCAGATTTGTAATAAGATTTGTAATGACGTTTGAAGCTAAAAAAAAAAGCATTAATCCATACTACTGCATAAATGGTTTTTGTAAGGAAAATATCTAGACTATTCAATGTTATTACAAAGCTGGGAAGAGCCAGGATAATAGAACTTATTGTGTTCGGCTGAAAGTAGAAAGTCATATTTTATAATTTACATATCATTTTTGGGTGAACTATTCCTTTAATATTTATGGTCATGTGTTTGTTCAAATCTGCAATCCTGATTATGAGCGAGTTTTTTACCAGAAATATAACTTGCCAGTACATTGAGCCACATTAGCCATTGAAAACCTTTACAACTCCCCCTCCCTCCTTATGTGCTGTTTATGCACGCAGAATACATATAAGCTTGAGAGTGAATAAAATGATTAGGCACTTTATGAGATCTCACTTGCATTTTCCCAAAACCATCACGTTTCAGTGCTATTTGAAAGACAACATAACGGCAAGGACTCGCAGCTCAACTCAATTAGCTTTGCTTGACATTGGAGGTGTTTTCAATGCCGTCCTTCTACACAGGTAAATCACTCTTTTTATCGCCCGGCTCAATCTGGTGAGTGTTGTGATGAAAAACCAGTCACCAAGGACAATTTAGAGAGCTGCCGATTGAATAAACTCAAATGCATTGCTTACAGCCAGTTCCAATAGGCTGGGGGCACGAGGGTCACTCCTCGAGAGCAGCAGACCACTTCTGTGAATATGCCTTCCCTAAACCTGAATGTCCCTATCAAAGTGCATATAAATATTAATTGTGTGAGGCAGCTGGGAAGGTTCCCTTGTGTAATGTAAATGCCTGAGTGTGTCTGAATAGCACCTATGCACAATGGTTCCTCCACTATATATAGAGTAAAACACACTTGCTGAATACAAAGCCTCTCAGAGTTCAGGGTGCTGTAAAAGGTTTTTTTTTTTTTTACGTGTTCGTCCTCAGAAATGCATTTCCTTTCTCCCTTTAATGCTGCCCAAAACTCTGTGCTGGCTGCAGTGCCATCACTCCACAGTGTCATGGGCAACTTCCTCATGTAACCTGTTGCTATGGAAACCACTAAGGCATGTCTTACATAAACTTTTCATTATGACATTGACTTTTCTTTCGCATTCCAATTCAATATGTCGCACAGTAGAGGACAAGAGATGCTCGTGGACACATTCACCCTGTGTTACTGTCCTCAACCTTGTTTGAAATATAAAGCAGACTCTTGGTATTCTCCCATATTACAGTTGTTGTCAGTGGCGGATTAAGACTCTTTGGTGGGTTCTTACGTCAAACCAACTTTCATTTTCAACCAAGAAACGCAAAACTCGCAAAACCGCTTTCAGACGTTTAGCGTCACGCTCGAGCTTAAAGCTCAACTTCTAGTGGAATTGACCCTTCCCAGGAAGTTTAACTGACAAGCAATCTGACCAACAGTACAAGGCCATTTTTGTCCAACAAAGCAGTCAGGAGAGTTAGTAGATTAACGTTGGAGGATTTAAACTTGAAAAACAGAGTGTAGTGACGTCTTTCCGGAGTTTCTGTCAGCATGTTATCAGTGTCCTCTCTGCTCCGCAGCGTATTTTACACTGTGTGAGAACATGGTATGTGGTGTGAGAGCGGCGTGGCTTCTCGGACATAGCAACAGTAACTAAAGGGGGTGGGTAATTGAAAATGCTCGCTCTGCTCTGTGTCAGTGGACACGCTAGTGTAATATGGGCGTTGAAATGAAACACGCGTGCTCACGCAGTAGGCCTAGTGTAAATCTTTTTTTTTTTATATATATATATATATTTTCTTTATTGGGTTTTACAGTTACAAATATAATCCTGTCTTCCCCATCCCCTCCCTCTTTAACAAAAAAAAACAAAAAAAACACCCAAAGGCAGTAACAGCAAGTGAGGAGCTTCCCCAGCAGTGACAGTGAAGAAATCCAGTCTTCTACGTTTACATAGTACAAAAGTTTTTTAAACATGGAAGGCTTGACAGCAGTTGTGAAACATAACATAAAACCATCAAAGACTGTGACAAATTAAATAAAGTAAAAAAATAAGGCCTAGTGTAAATCTGGCAGTAGATCGTGCATCCACACAAAAAAATAATAGAATTGCAAAGATTAGTTGAGGGTCAGAAAGTTTATAAATGGACATCAGGACAATGATCAAAAAATAATAATAATCTAAATAAACCAAAAATGGAGCTTTTGCCATGGCTGTCCCAGTTCCCTGACCTGAACCCTATATATTAAAATGAGTGGGCTGAACTGAAAATAAGAAGCACCAACATGGATCTGGGAATCTGAACAATCTGGAGAGAATCCTTATGGATAAACAATGCAGATTTATTTTTACAGCCATCGTTGATCATATTTACCAAGGGTGCCAATAATTCTGACCACAATTGTAAATGTTTTCAACTTTTGTTAAGACTGATTACCAAATATTCAGCAATGGTTTATCGTCGTATCGTCTGTCAAGAGAGTTAATGCTCACCTCCACTAAGTGGTTGTCAGGGCCGTATAGATCCTTGTCCAGCTCAATAACAAGGCTCTTAAAGAAAGACGAAAACTTCCTCTTTTGTTTTCCTGGCTAAAGTGCAAAGGGAATAAAAGATACAAAGTGAAAGGGACTTAAAAGGGACTAGCAAACTGAATGAAGCCTAAACAAAGATTAGCATCAGCAGAATAATAGCCTATCTAAAATAAACCATTCAATTAACATAATTCAATTGTTCCATGCAATTAAATTAAGTCTATTCAAGAAAATGATTTTATTTGAATAGATTTGTACTAGTCTACAAGCTTAAATACATTTCATTATGTATGCTAAATTGGATTCGGTTATGGTCAATGAAAATTATTCATGCATTGATTAAATAGCAACTGATTGCACGCAATGAAATTAAGTTGTGACAAAATGGTCAGGAATTATTACATTTGCTCATTTGAATTAAACTGAACAAGCAGCAAAATATGTATTTTTCTGACTAACATTTAAAATAATGATCATTCATGACAAATTAATTCAACCCTGCATTATAGAACAGATGGTAAGATTATGAATGCAAACTCAGTGCTTACATCATCCAACAACTTGCCCTCTACACGCAACTCCCAGGATGCAATGCTGCCCTCCGAGTCTTCTGCGTCAGGTTTGGCAGGGTTGTAAGTGTTTGAAATGTATAATCGCAGCTTCCGCTTTTGCTAGAACAAAAGAGCACATTTGTCGTAGTTAACTATGAGTTAATAAAATCTCACTAAAAATGTGTACTTTAACTGAAATCACATACCTTCATTGGTCTTTTGAGGGCTTCCTGTATATCCACCCTCTTCCTCATAATGGTTTGGTCAAGTTTGCGCTCAAAGGCCAGGAGGTCCATGTACGCCTGGGACTCTGGCACCAGTTCACGGATCTAATGAAAAGGCATTCAATGCATAACTCATTTTAAATGGTTTCTAAGCAGTTTGATGATAATCAACACATAAAGTGCATGGTATAGTACAATATTTCCCCTGAACCGTTAACTCTCTGGTTTGTTAAAATATCAGTTATGACTGAAGATGTGGCACTAAAGCTTCGGGCAGTGGTTTTGGTTTTCAGCTGGTTTTGTTTCAGGACCCAGACATTAAAGCTTTTCCTCTTTGTCGCCATCTCTGTTCGAAATCTGCAATTGCAGTCATTCTCGGAATTATCAACTTTACGTGAGTTGTACTTCAACATATTCGACAAGGCACAGCGCGGATGAACACAATGTCTGAGGAGACTGTGAGGCTGTCAGTCACCGTGCCGGTGTCGATACTGGCATTAAGAATCACAGATTAGTCATGAATCGATCACTTGCTTTAGCTTTAGCTTTGAATCGAGCTAAGGCAAGCAGATAGTTTTGAACACTGGCTGGTTATATATTTTCTCAAATATGTATTTTGGATCATTTTTAACCCAAAAACAAAAAAGCTACAGACTGCAGCTTTAAGTGGAAACTCAAAACAGTATCAAATTGTTATTTTATTGTGCACCAATATAAAAAAACATGGGTATATTACCGTTATTATTATATTTATATATAATAATATTAAAATGTGTTTTGGAGAAAAATATATTTTATAATGTGATTCCCCCCTCACTTTCAATTCTTTTACTTCAATGAAAGGTTAGATTTCTGGCAATTTTTTGAATGAAATATCAAAAGAATAAACAATACAGATTTATTTTTTACAGCCAGTTTTGATCATATTTCCCAGGGGTGCCATTAATTTTGAGCATGACTATATTAATCTATTTTTATGCATTTAAAAATTATTATAAACAATATTTACTAATTTATAATAAATGATAACATTACATTATAACATGACTGTATTAATAGAATTATTGTATAAACATGGTATATGCAAAATTATTTACAAAGTTGGCAATTGAAAATTTTGGTTTGACTTTCAATGGTTTCATGCTCTTAGCAGACAAAAACCCACTGCCTAAAACACATTTTATCCTCAACTGAACTCATATTTAGTGTCATTTTTTTCTTACCTTAGTATGAGGAAAAGATTTAAGGTATAACTCCATATTAATAGACAGAGTAATTATTCATATCAGATGAGAGAGTACAGATGCAAAAGCCACTATGTGCCATTTGAAATTTTCTTCTAGAATGATAAATTTTTAATCAAGCTTGTATATTTAAGTTAAGTAATTTCACTTAAATGACCATTAATAAGTAATCTTCATTGCCATTTAAGTGAAATTACTGAACTTAAATATACAAGCCTGATAAAAATTATCATTCTAGAAGAAAATTTCAGAGGCATTTGCATCTGAAGACTTCATTAAAATTCCAGGCCTATATTAAAGCCGCACCAAATCAGATATTCTTTGTGAACTGATCGAACATCAAACGATTAAGATTTCACCATGCGTTTGCACCACTTTACTAAGTCAATGACAGTTTAACATTCTGATTCTCGTTTGAAACTAATCATGTAAGTCCTTGCGTGATACACAGAAAAATTGTAACTTGACTCTCTCCTGATTTTCACAGTGTTGCATCATTCTCTCCATCCCACGTGACCACCAGTATTTTACAAACCCCATCACAATGAATTAAGACCTTTTGTTTTGCCTGTAAAAAGCCCTACAAAGACATTAGGAGGATTGCCCATTTCAAGAACTACCACCACCTCCAAATCATGTTATTGTGGCGTATTACTGTGTCTCATCCCGAGACATTTTACCTAAATAGTCGTGTTTCTGCACACAGCCTACTTCTCCATGCAACCACACACCATCACATTCCTTGGGAATCAAACCCTTTTCCACTGACAGAAAACACCAAATACACAAGAGAAGTCTTTGTGACAAATTGGACTCATCTTACCCACCCCTTTCACTTTTTTTTTACCCCCGGGAAAAAATTAAGAACCCAGCACAATTACCTGTACCGTGCGATCACTCTTGACTTGGCACTGAAAATTAAGAGATGAATAAACAAACACAGACAAACAGAACAGATAAAAGCAGCAGTGATGGAGCTCACCCTCTGAGGGAGAATCTTGTCGGCCATTTTTCTTCTCTTGGCACTACGGATGGGGGAAAACAGAAAGAAAGAGAGAAAGAAAGAGAGAAAGAACAAGAGAGAGAGAGAGAGAAAGCATGTTACTATGGTGACTGATAGCAGAGTCCACAGGCCATCTGCTGAATAACTGGGACCTATCCAGGCGTTTTTCCAGCTGTGTGTGTTTGTGTGTAAGTGTGTATGATCAGAAAGAGAGAGAGAGAAAGAGATAGAGTATAAGAGGGAAAAGGACAAACAGAAAATATGAAAATAACTAATTATCATAAATAACTAAAATCATAATTGCAGGAGGGGTTTCTTGCTGCTTTAACATCTGGCTGTCTCAGTTATTGTAAAAGGGACACATTTCACACAGGACACGTTCTTGCATTCAAAAATGTTACAGAATGTCTCGAAATCTCTTCAATCATATCACAAGATGCTGAAAGAACAGCGAGACATGATGAACAGTCAAATGCACCCCTCTTGCCTTTTTAACACCATAAATATGGTTGTCATTTTTACAGAAAGGGACTGTAAAATGCTACAGGAAAACCTATGAACTTTTTAACTGCAAGTTACCTTACCATATACAGTTAAAAGGTGTAAATGGTTTAATGTTGCATTATAAGTCATACTGTAAACCTGTCCAGATTATGTTTTTTAATGTTATCATTTACTGGGAAATTACATTCCCAGAAGTCCCTAAGTGACATCCCATCTATATATATATATACACTATATTTTGTTATTACTATTTTTTTTGGTAACGTATACAGTGATTTGTGTCACAATTGATGTAACTTAGTTAATATTTCTTGCATTATTGTCATATGTGTTACCCTGATAGTGTTTTGTCTTTGTGTGTATGAACCTGTGCACTGTATTTTCAAATCTGATGCATCATGTGGCTCAATGTTTTACTAATTGTTATGGTTATTAATTAAGGTAAAAAGCAGATTTTGGTATCACTTAAGGTGTGTTCACACTTGTAGTTCGGTTCACTTGGTTAGTGACCACAAAAAAAAAAAAAACATTTAATCCTGGTCCGCTTAGCATTCACATTGGCATTTTTAATACCGAACCTAAAGGCACAGTGAATGGATTTGTCACAACCTGATTGGTCAGCTTTTATGATGCATTGCCTACTTTGAGATTGAACTTACATTCAAACAAAAGCAATGCAGTGTGCTGGGATAAATGTGCTAGTTGAATCTGAGTAGCCTACATTTGATGGTATTTTGACCAGCTGAGAACTTGTGAAGAGCTTATAAAATGTGTAAAGGAGTCAAAACAGCAGCGGTAATCCCTCCATCACACACAAAACGATAAAAAGATCTGTTGCAGAGATACACAGTTTTAAAGCCTGTACCAAACTATGACGGGAAATATCGCGACAATGATGAGAAAAAACAGCTATGCTAGAGCATTCTTAACTGTCTGGTGTGATTGCTCGTGTGGTCCATTTCAATAACACATGAACTCTGCTGCGGTTTGATTGAAATATGAACGCAACAAGGACCAAAGACATGTAAACGAACCAAAAACAGGAATACGAGACCAGAAGATTTAGGGTCTCGTCTTCCTGTTTTTGGTTCGTTTACATGTCTTTGGTCCTTGTTGTGTTCATATTTCATTCGAACCGCACCAGAGTTCTTGTGTTCACTTGCTTGGATGGCAGCATTCACACTTATTCAAATGGACCACACTAACAGAGCAATCACACCAGAGTTCATTTTAATGAACCAAACATGCCAAATGTGAACACACCCTAATAAAATATACCATTAAAAGTTGAAAAATATACAGACACCAATATGTCATCTTGTAGTACTGCAAACATTGTCACAGTGGATTTCGGGCAGCTGCCTTTTTTTACTGTAAATTTAATGAGATATTTTTTTTACAGTGTAGAAAAAAAGTTAAAAAACAGTGCAGATCAACAGAAGAACATTGTCCTGTGTGAGCAGTCCATAACATTTGGGAAAACTAGATCTTTGCGGTGCATAATATGTAATTCCCAGCATCAATTTGGACCACAAAATCTGGAGTCGCATTCAATTGCCATTTACAGAAAGATGTTCCCAAACAAGATGCATGTAATTCGTTAAAGTTTTTCCACTGAGAGAGACACGCCACATTCCTACGGACACCGAGAGCTCCAGGTCCAGAGCCGAGGAGCACGACTGCTATGGAGCAGGAAATGCCTGTCCGCATTCACATCCACATCCCTCTGGAGAATAAACTTTCTCATGGTCCGACTCGTCCACCCCAAGCCACACTTCTCCTCCGGGAGAGGCTGAGAAGCGGAGACTGAGATGTGGTGGGGGGTATGAGAGTGAATGCCTCATCACATTTTCTTGATCTACAGTTAATGATTAATGCATTTAGGTGGAAAAAATGTGTGTTACTGAACGTAGGGCAACAATAAGGGAGAGAGAATTAACACAAACAGCATGACTTGCAGTCGTGCAGTCCGCATTCACAGCTAAAGAACTGCAAGCGCATGTTCTACTTCACATGCACTGGAAGAGAACATTCATCCTCAGGTCATGTTGACTATTGGTCATGATGACTATTTAGTGAAAGTTATTTTTTTATTGCTTTTCACTTTAATCTGTTACCTTAAGTGCACACATGCATCGGGGGAAATATGTCAAGTTTGATGCTTCAAACGGGAACAAACCAATCAGGCAGCGACATGTCCATCACAAACTGTCAAACGAACATGCAGCAGAATAAACAGCCTACTTGGATACAATTGCAGGATCTGACTGGGCTTCTCTCATGTCCATCTGTCTCACGGATATCTCATTTGTTGCTGGAAATCCAAGTGGTTTCCTATAGGTTGATTTGGGGTACCTCTAGTTAGTTACTTAGAGATGCATTAGATGGAATAATATTGGCCGATATTAAGAGGTTGTTTTTTTTTGGTAACAGTCACTATAGTACACGTATATATATATATATATATATATATATATATATTAGGGCTGTCAAACAATTAATCGCGATTAATCATATCCAAAATAAAAGTTTGTGTTTTTGTAATATATGTGAGTGCACTGTGTATAATTATTTTGTATATATATATATATATATATATATATATACACACACATGCATGTATATTTAAGAAAAAAATATTATTTATATATAAAATATTTATATTTATATATAGTATAAATTATATATAAATCTATACACAGTATATACATGAAAATATTTCTTAAATATATACAAGCATGTGTGTGTATCTATATATAAAAAATAATTATACACAGTGCACTCACATATATTATGCAAACACAAACTTTTATTTTGGATTAATTGTGAATAATCGTTTGACAGCCCTAATATATATATATATATATATATATATAAATATATATATATATATTATACACAATATCTGACTATATAGGTTTCAGTTGAGAGATTTTTTTAATTAATGCAAATTAATGAAATAATATATTAAATCATTTCAAAGTGACAATAAAGACACTTATAATGCTACAAAAAATATATTTTAAACTTTATATTGTACTTTATACTTTATATTGTTAGAATAATATAATCCTGAAAAAAAATGATCAAATATATCACAAAATTATTAAGCAACACAGCAGGTTTTCAATATAATATAAATACTTCTTGAGCACTAACTCAGCATGCATTTTAGAATGATTTTTAACAGTATTTTTGCTGAAATGATCGCAGTCTTTATTAGCTTAATGTGACTTATTTTATTTTTACTGAAAATGTAATCTTTAAACCCACTAATAATTTAATAATGAGAAAAGCTTTATCTTTATTTAAATATTTACTGAATGAATACCCATTACAATCCATTCTTCATACTGTATGCTATAATGTTTTGATGCCTCACATATAGCATTGTAATTTTTTTATAAATTTTATTTTTTTTATTTAGACAAAATAGTATAGATTTATTTATATACTTAAGGGCCATTTATCGGTTAACAACCATAACATTAAAATAATTCGCAGCCTCTCTTTATCAAGCAGGATATATGTGCATCCCTATTAAATAGTATTGCAAGCTGATGCAACTAGCTCAGAATGCACTAGAATTAATGTTTTGTATTTTCATAATAAAAGTCTAACACTTGTTAAACCATTTTTAAACATGATCTGCTGAATTTAGTAAGCTTCCCATTAGTGATCACAACAGACACCCTTACAAGCATAAACAGTTGAAATAAAAACACAAGGACAATTACAGTACAGCAACAAGATGAAAAGATAAGAAAACTAACAGCAAATTCCAAACGTCACCTTTATGCCCTTGGGAAGGGAATGCTATAAGCAGGGTTATTTCAAATGAAAATGAGCAATGTAATCCCTTCACGAAGATCCCTACAGCACGGATGTTAGTGAGCAGAGGCGACCGTGACTGGACACTATTTTGCCATTTGTGTTGGCAAAAAACGTTTTCATAAGACGTCATATATGATGTCATATGAAAACGTTTTGAAGCAGTGTGAGAGCAGTTTGAATCAATCAAGACATATAGATTCAATATATGAGGCTAGGTCTTGTTGGCTACAACTCTAATATCTATAAACAAATTTTTACTTTTTTCTTAATATCATAATGTCACTGATACTTTCAGTATCAGTGACATGTGTGCCATTTAGTACAGCCTGGACTTGGACATATGAGACAGTAATGCACTGCAGACTTCATTTCAAGTGCTCTGCACTTCTGAGTAGATAGGGAACTGTGATCCTCACTTTTAAAATGCATTAGCTGTAAGTGTGCCTATGACTGTGGCACTATTAATATTCACCAAGAAATATTTTGGCATTTAATAGCGATCAAAATGTTAATGTCTAAAGTTAGAGCACCTGAACTAGCCAAACATAATATATTCCAGTCACTAGAGATCACTATGTAAGAGCTCCCTGGCGAATTGCAGGAGCAAAGAAAAAGACTATAAAACCTTAATAAAATCTCATACAGGCCTAAGAAGTTCATAGAAACCAAAACGCCCGGTTTTCCCTCGAGAATACTGGCAATACATGTCAATTATCTCATCTGTTGTGTGCACAGATCGAAAATCAACAGAAAAAGTGAGAGGTCAGAGAACAGTGTCACTCACTTTCTGGGACGGTTCTGGACAGGGGGAGGTTGCACGGGCTGGGTCGGGGCTGGACGTTTTCGGTTGGGGTCGAGGGCTGGGTTAGGCATCCCTGGTCGAATGGGCGGTGTTCCTCCATATGGAGGTCCAGGAGGCCCCATGGGAGCTCCTTGATGGGGCATTCGTGCCCCTGAGGTCATCCCTGGACGCTGTGGGTGTGAAAAAAAAAAAAAGTAGAGTAAAGGTCATGTACCAAAACATTTCTTCATTGATCTCACTTAACATGTTATAGGAAGTTTACCCCAAATACCTTTGACACACAATACATATGAAGATACATGTGCATTTATTCACAATTAAAGCAAGTTCACATAATACACAAAGACCCTTTTAAGCTTAGGCACTACAGGGTGCTGTAATGAACTCCTCCTCCAGTACCCGAAGCTGAATTAGACCAGGGCCTCTCGCACCTGTGCCTGTCATTTCTGAAGCAACAGCTGCTCGCTCTACCGAAACACAGAGGTGCTGGGAAAGTCAGTCAAACGCAGTCTTAAGGGCAACTGTGCAAAGTGAGACTTCAAATATCTTCTCATTTCATTTAGACCGCATACATTGTCCTTTCTGCCATTAGACAATAAAAAAAATGGAGGGAATTTCTTTTTTCTATTTTTCAAATACAAACCTAGACTGATTTGTATTGGGAAAAGTGCTATATAAATAAATCCTAAGGGAATTGAATAGAAATCATTAATAATAATCTATTTAATTATCTTTTTAAAATTAATAATCTATTTAATTAATAGAAATTAAATAAGAAAATGTAAATTTTACAATAAGAATCAATTCGTTAACAGCAGTTAATCCAATAGCTAAAAATAAATATGCATATAAATAATAGTTTTACAGTATATATTATTCTAGGTTATTGTTTATTTATGAATGCACAAATAGGCAATGTTTTTGTTTCACAAATCTGAATAAATTATTAGTTAATTAATAATTCAATGTAAATTAAATTAAAACAGATATTTTAACGTCATAACATGACATTATAACATACTTAGAATATATTATAACATAGAAACAACAACAGTATATTTAAAAAAATTAACTTAAATTAATAAATGCTGTAAAATGTTGTTCATTGTTAGTTCATAACACCTAATGAATCCATTAAATGTTAAAAAAAAAAAACGTTTTTAACCTCATTGTGAAGTGTTACCCGACTGAAGAGAGCAATTTTATCGCTTTTGTCCTGTTATTATTTCTCAGTTCAGTTTGTGTGCTACAGAGGAGATTTGAGGTCTGTTGTTCATGACTCATAATGGCAGAGTTGCAGAGTGCCTGTGACTCTGGATGTGCACCAAAGTTGTGGAAACATCCAGAATGTGATCCAAAGTCCCCGGCTCCAGTCCTGCCTACAGTGCGGGTAAAGTACATCCCTGATGGAGACGATCCCATATGGTGTGGTGACCCTCATGACCCGATCATTGCTTTCAAAGTAGGCCAAGCTCCAGGGGTGTCCAGGCCTGGTCCAATCTCAGAACATCTGAGTGAAGAGGCAGTGGGACGTGAACATGTGGACGCAGCGGGAACCGGTGCAGGTCTCTGCCAATCCCTAGCTCTCAAGGTCGCAATGGAGGTGTTCAGGGCACAGGAGGAGACTATTCACAGAGGATAAGTTACATAAGAACACTTTCTAAACTTAATAACCATGTTAATCTTTACTAAAAGGTATAAACATATCAATGGGTTTGTAGTGGTGCAACCTGTTAAATAATGAACTAAAATAAACTACAAAAAAAAAATACATAAGATAAAAAAAAATCAGTCAGCTAGCATTCATAGGCCAAGTGATCTTTATTTATAAACACCAGAAACCACCCCTAAAAAGCCTGCATTCAACTCCAATCAATCCATTAGAAACCCCAAGAAATCCAAATTTCTGCAATGAAAATAATAATAATACCGGAACACACTTGGTTGCTTTAGCAAAAAGCCTCTAGAAATAATACCTTATATTTGGTCTGAAATCAAATAGCACTTCAATGCAGCTTCAAAATAGTTGCATCACCACCAAAAGTTCTCAAAAGTCTCCATAACCTTTAATTCTTTCACATTTGTAACTAGTAAACAACATGAAACACATACATCAAGTTTGCTTCCACTACATTTTCAGGACTAAATAAAATCACACAGCAGGATTTTAGTGTATGATCTACCCTCATGATGTTCCTGATACACACCCTCCTGCACACACACACCAAAAGAGCATCCTTTATTTCATACTGGTACTTGCCCCTCAAAATACAAGTAACTCTCGTACTTCCAGCACTGGCGTTTCTCTTTCCTTGTGTATCCTCCTCTATTCGTTAAACACAATAACCTTACACCCTTTCCTACACTCTGTCCTCCTCAGCTGTTCCCGTTTTTTTATATATATATAATCTAGATCAAAATGAGCGGTAACAACGGCTGCATCTTAGTTCTCCAGTGAGCAGAGACACAGAGCTATTGACACGCTTCCACATGCACAAACACGCTCGCTCACTCACTCACCACTCCATGGACGAGAAACTCAAACAGTTTACTCTTGGTGGCTTTACGAGCTCCTCCGGCAGAATCCTCCATGTCCATTTACAAAATCCCCAGTCCCTCTTTTGTTTCCTCTATTCTTGGGTACCTCAACCACTGTGCGCTTCTCTCACTTTTCCTCTCCTCCAAAAGAGAGTGCTCCCTCCCTCCTTATCCTCACTCTGACGTTCCCCTTCTCTCTCTCTCTCTCTCTCTCTCTCTCTCTCTCTCTCTCTCTGTTTTAGTGTAGCTTCCCTCACAGACTCTGGGTTGGGAAGGATGGGGGTCTGTGAAGGGGGCTGTCGCTGGACCACCAATGTGTTGGGGAATGCTGCTGAAAATACCACAATGCAAGCAGGACTACCTAAACACAGCCCCTGTGCTGTTCCAATGGACAGTTATGTGGCGGTAAATTAGTACCTGTGTGATCTCAAAGCTGGTTATTAAGTCCGAGAATTACATTGGTCTGAATGACTAACCTTAAGGAATCTCTGAGTGTTTTTACAAGCAGAGTTTTGAAAAATTGTCTGTGAATTGCCGTAATGGGACTACTTAGATTTTATCTATAAGCAATTAAAGGGATAGTTCATCAAAAAAAAACAAAAAAAAAACATATTCCGTCATCTTTTTCATGTCGTTACAAATCTGTATGGTGTTCTATCTTCTGTGGAACACAAAATATATTTAGAAAAAAATGAGGTCCAAACAACATTGGTCCGCAATTAATACAGAAATTTTCATACAGAAATTTCACAACCACAACCTTGGGTTCTCACAAACCAAGCACATCTCAGAGGCTGTTGGATTTAAATATGCTGCTAAATCTTTCAGATGGTCCAAACAAACATTAAAAGGATAAGAGGATGAATACAGTGTTTGTCAAGTAATATATTACATTTTTGTAGGTTTGGGGACAAGTTGTTCAACCAAAAAAAAAAAAAAAGTTAGTAAATCACAATCACCGAAATTCAAGATTAAAGGATTTCTCAGAGATTAAAATGTTTTAATTTACAAATAATAATAATAAATATTTTTTTAATACCACTGTCAATTTGGAAGAGAATGTGATATAAACATCCAAATATGTAAATTATTAATTATAATACCTAAATATGTAAATCGTCATCATTAGCGTTGTACTGATTTGCATAAAGTTTTGCACTGAACTATTACAAATACTATATAGAAGAGAAAGAAAAATATCTTCATGTAGTAGAAGACCCCCTTTAAGGACCCCCATAAAAGCTAATACAGAAGAGTGGCAAATGCAATGCCCCATTCAATCAGAGTGAAATGGGGTGCTGCAGAGGGAAAACAGGTTTTGGGAAGATGTGAGCTCAATTGTCCAAGTGCACACCCAGAAAATGTCCTTCAAAGCTCAATCATTCTCCTATTAATGAAGTTATTTTCAGTATGGTTAGATAGCCTACATGTTTTCTAGTCATATGGTCTCTTTATGAGAAAGGCACACTGAATAGCCCAGTAGGCTACTTATTGCGCTAAAGGAGTAAATTAAATGTGGTAGCGTTATTGAATTACAAACTTCAGTATTGAAAACAACACTGTCTGGAAGCACAGACACAATGCAATGCAGATGTTGTGTCAAACAAGGATGTTCATCAGCTTCTTGTTCTTGTATACACTATACAAGTTACATGATACATCAGTATCAAAGCAGCTGGAAGAAGTTGAGAGATTATTGTTGATCATAACCAGATATGGCATTTCTAAGACGTTCAAAACTGTGCAGTCATATGGATGCAAAAAAAATAATGCCTTCCCAAACAACTGCATGACAAGAGCAATAGTTCAATAGACAGGTGTCAATTAAGCGCGCAAGACTGTTTACAGTCAACATTGTCAGTTATTATGAATGCATACAAATAGCAAAATTAAAATAGTATAGATAGACATCTGAATAGGACTCTCGTTCCAAGAAATAATGAATGTTGAAAAAGCATCTGAGGTTGAGGCGGATAATGACGCTGTGAGCGATGGCGTTGCATTCCTACCTTTCTTTCCATTGCAGCAAGTTTGATGCTCTCAGTTCAGCTGAAGAGGTAAAAAAAGACCTGTGAATTAAACGCGGTCGATGTCCGGCAACTTCTTCGTTGTTCCAGACAGATTCTCGGCTACTCCCCCCTCCCCTGGGAAAGAGCGCTGGATGCAGGGATGTAGGCGAAGAAGGCCCCGTGTCTGTGATTTTAGTCGGGCTCTGGCGGCGGTGAGTGCGGCAGACGCAGCAGCGCAGGCGCGGGGATAGTCCAACACAAGCGACTCAATGAAGGTTTAAGGGAACGTCGTCAAACTACAGGGAAATGGATTGGAAGCAAACTGTACATTTCGGCCAGATAACTATAAATGTACATTATCGTATTTTAAAAAAGGGAAATATTCTGTACTCACCACCGAGATACAGAGATAAGTGCACAGTGCAACAAAATAGATATTTCCTGTAAATAGTAAAAGGTTTTTACCAAGACTCAAATGTGAGGTCCAAAAGCTGTGGGAGAACCGATGCCTACTTTCCTAAACATTAATGTACCCAAATTTACATATAGCCCATTTTAAATTTACATGCATTTATTTACATGCTCAATCACATGCTCAAATGTATTTTGTATGCAACAAAACTACATACCAAGTGGCATTTACTTTTTTAAGAAAATAAGCACACACACACACACACACACATATATATATATATATATATATATAGATATGTGTGTGTGTGTGTGTGTGTATGTATCTATCGGTGTGTTCAAAATGAAGACAAAAGCTATTGTGTTTAGTTTTCACTTTTGGCACATTTTCTTGTCAAACTCTGAATCAGGTCAATGTGAATACAATTAACTACACCTGTACTTACTCTGCCAGGGCCTCATTGCAACCTTGAGGGGACATAACTTTAAACATCCTAATATTGAAACCAAACATTGACACCAGTAAGTTAAAAGTAGTTGGAGAGATGGGTCAAAAAAAAGTGAATCTAGTTCTGAGAAAAACTGATCATTTGTTTGCAGATGCCATTTGGTGTTATAGTTTTTTTTTTTTTTTTTTTAATTTAATGACATTCAGGCATTTTCTTTAGTGTCCAGAAGTATCTACATTTTTGGGGCTATAGTATATACACTAACATCTGCACCATTTTGGACAAAACGGACAAATCATTCTCATAATAATTATATGAGCAGCATTAAAGCATTTCAGAAATGACACGTCACCAGTAAATAAAAGAATGATTTAATAGATTATATCTCCATTTCAAAAGCCTTATTGTACACAAATTATCTGAATTGTTCCAACATACAAGAGCAGCTCTACTGACCTGCTTTACTACAGTTTGAGTCCGGCAGACAGCCAGACGAGCCTCAGCTTGAAACTCGAACACCATCATTTCATACACGCTCTTACAAGCAAGCCCCAGTGTCACACTGGCAGCATGTATGTGAAAAGAAAAAGAAAAGAAGAAAAGAAAAAGAGGGCAGGCACAATAACATCTCTAGTTTTCTTTAAAAATAAAATAAAATATATAGCGTATTCCTATCTATGACAAGCATAAACTTGCAGATGAAAAATGGCAAAAGTGATGAACAAAAGAAAAATAAAACAAACGAAAACCACAATAACAAAAAAAGAGACGACCTCAGAGATGCTTCTCTGAAATCACAGCCTTCAGCAAAACTGAGAAGTCCAGAAATCCCAGATGACATTGCCACTGCCACTAGTAAGTGAGCAAGTGCAAAGAATGAGTATCTGTATGTGCGCAAACTCGTATAGGATGAATATAACTGGACAGAAACAGCCATCAACGGCGGTATACCCCAAACGCAACAAAACTAAAGAAGATGGTGATGCCCACGAGCGAGGCGGTGGCAGGTGCGGTGAAGAACTGCCGGTACTGGATCTGGAAGTACCAGAGCACAGACAGCATAAGCACGAACAGAGGTACCATGAGGCTCCCCACGTTGAGAGCCACATGCACCTGGTCAGCAGCCCGTGCCCCGGCAGGCAGGGCTCGTGTGGCGTGTTGTGAGATGTGGCAGTGCAGAACACTGTTGTCAGCCAGGTTGAGAGAGGCCAGCGTCTGGGCATCGTCCTGAAGGAGCTGGCCCTGGTAAATCAGGCGTACCTGGTGCTCCTGTCCAGCAAAGTAAGTCCTGAAAATGCAATCAAACAGAAGTTTATATGAACACAAATACAAACACCTACACATACTGGTCTGCTTGAATCTGTACTCACAATAATGTTGCTTGACTTAAGAATATCAATAACTATTGTATAACCACACACAGAAACTGGTTTAAGCAGACTGCCTCACAACACTGGATGAAGGTGAAAAAAACTGATTGTCAGAAATATAGGCTACACCTAACAATAACCCATGCTACTAAGAATGATGACTACATGAATGTGTGTGCAGCGCGCGTTCCTCTCAATAACAAAATAAACAACAGAAATGAGAAAACAGCAGTTAATAAAGCATCTGATCATAGCGTCGTGGATATGTTTGCACAAGCTTTGCTTTTCACCAGCATTGTTGACATAAAATGTAATTAGAATGGGCTATATGCACGCATAAGTTCCGCATTTGACTCAAGGATGCTCGTCAGTTTCCGGTTGGGGAGATTAAAGCGGTGGAAAAGCAAGGAAAATGGGATTATGGCAGAGTATTCAAAATTTACTGTCCTCCCGTCTTAGAAACGAAACTTTCATACGTTTAGAAGTAATTTTATTTATAGTTATGTTTATTTAATATAATTTTAAAAAGAAGCATAAACACAACGAGGGGTGTCTGTTTTGTCTGTTTTTGTGACTAACGTTTCTTTACTATAACCATGGAGTATAAAATTCAATATAAATTCTCGGTATTGCATTCGACTCTACGATCGGCGGAAGTTATCAAGCATCCTTACCTTCACCAGAAATTCCGCCGTGCATAGAGCCCATTACACTGTTATGATAGTTTGATTATAAAGTATAGGCCTTTTTGAGACTATTGACTATATCTGCCTTTGTGACTATGTAATCACACTTAAACCAATTTGGCTTATCAAGATTTTAAAAAGCTCTCTGGAGCATGCATAGACATCACATCCTTTTCATTTTCCCGGTAGAAACGTGTCGAGTCCATCACATAAAAATGAGTCCACAGCCTTTCATAAACAATCTAGGAAGTTGGGGAAGGTCTCATTTTTTACGTTTCATTTCAAGCCATTTACACATTGGCAATAAAAATAGTGAGTAATAAATGAACATTTTCAATATAATATATAGTCTCTTTAAATAACAGAATTTCTAAAAGCAGTTTATATTGGGTTGAGAATATAAGAGCTCTTTTTTTCCTTCTGAATTTATTTTAGCTTTGATATAAAAGCAGAAAGAGAAAAAGTTGACCATAATAAACTTCAAATCACAATGTCATAGTCGCAATATGATTTTTTTTTTTGGTCAAATTGTTTAGCTGCAGCCAAACAAATGACAAAGAACCATAATAACAAAAGGCCTTACAGCCTTTATAAATCCTAAAAAAAAACAAAAAGTTAAGAAAAACCTTTCAAGTTCACAACGTGCAAAAATGCAAGCCAAGAAAAATTGATTTGTCATCTAAAAATGCAGTGCTGATGCATTTGAACTATTTTAATGGAACATTCTTAGGTAGTTTGGAATAGTTTGGAATAACTGAAGAATTTAAAAACAAAAAAAAAAAAGAATGAAATACTGTAGATAGAGAATGTAGATATTTTGTAAAGATTCTCATCAATGTTTAAATTCCATTTAAAAAAGAAGAAAAGCTCCACAAATGTAGAGGATTGTGCAGCGATTTTCCTTGCAAACACAAAAGCTGCCTTCCCAATGAATAACTTTTCAAAACTTAAACTCTCCAATCTGACCTCTTAAAAGGGTGCATTCACCTACTGCAAACATGATGTGAACTCCCACACACTCAATGCCTCATGTTTACAGAAGATGTTGAAGGACCATTCTGCCTGATTTTCATAGAATGGTTACTGCTTGTAAGAATGGAATAATTGTGTCTCATGAGGTCTGTTTTTTTGGTTCACTCTTCTGACTGAAAGAACGGTGCTACACACTGCATAGGAAAGAGAAGTGGTGATGGAACAAAAGGTCTCTGGCCGGTAACTGTGTGTGGGCTGTTTTTGCTGAAAATTTCTTGGCAGAAACTTTCTTAATGACTGACAAAAATGTATGTTACCTGATGACAATTAGCAGGTAGCCAAACAATCCAAATGCAAAAATCTAATAAACACCAAAAATTTTACTACAGTGTACATCTTCCATCTTGTTAAAAGTGTGAAAACAGAAGACAAACCGAAGCAGAAGTATTTAGTACTGAATTGAGAACACCTGTTAAAATCCAATTGAAGTTTTGAATCTGAACTGAGGAAGCTCGTCAGGCCAAACGTGAATCGGATCGACGATTCGATGGAGAGACCTCCGCTATTTTTATTGTGATAAATAAAAGTAATAATAATAAAGTTTTCAGATATGCTGAAAAAATGGTAAACTACAATGAAATGACAAGGTAAACTATAACATATATGAGACATGAAATGAACACAAAAGACTGTTCCAGGATGACTAAAAGTAGGTGCTTTAGGATGAAACTTTTTATTTTATGTACTAGATCTACTGTCAAACGACACTCATCCCACTACTATCATATTATTTATAATACACATTTCCAGACACGTTCAGTACAGTAATGTTACTTCCTACGATCTACACTGAAATTGTTCAGTCTAGTTCACTAACCGTTTTCGTTTCATATTATACGTTCACCTACATTGACATTGCTGATTGTGAAAGACACACGGATAGTAAGTGAAATGCCTGGATAACCCCACAAATGTAACATTATCATGGTACGAGCATGGAGCATTAGTTCAACGTCAAGCGGACAAAAGTAGCCCATTATTGTAAAAATTGTTTGCATTCTGAAATATCATCAATAAAGGTTGCTTAAAAATACATATAGCACCTTTAATTTCATTTAATATTTTTAAATATAAATATATGTAAAATTTTAATATTTAATATAATTCTGTGGGGCATTGTTATTTAGCCAATTTTTTAAAACTGATATATCCCAATTTGAACAGTTTTTAAACCATTTTAACCTAATAGGCTAATTGTTTCCATCTGCTGCAATCTGTATGGTCCCTTAAGTGTCTTATCTTAAAGCTACACTGTGTGATTTTTACCCCCATCTAGTGGTGAAAAGGTATATGACCATCCAGTGAATATTAGTTACTGTTCCTCTCAATTCCGATTTCATTTTAACTCCTACGGTGGCCAATGTAGTCCAAGATTAACATGGCTTCCAGTTCGTCCATGAGTGTTAACTCAAACGTAAACGCGAAGCTTGAATTAACGGGTATGTCCCTCTTCGGCTAATGTACTTTCAAGATGGAGGGGCAACATTAGAACCCCTTACCCGTATGTATTTTCAATGGCATATTATACACTCACTAGAATACTTTATTACTTAAACGAAGTAAATATACATTAATGAGCACATACAGTATATTTTTGAAAGAACTAAGTGTTTTTAGCTAAGAAAAAAGTTACACAGTGTAGCTTTAAATAGAACAAACATTTAATATCAAACTATTTTAGGTTGAATATTCAGTTTCTTACCGTTTAATGTAACCAATCGTGTCTTGAAGATTCACTTGCGCTGTTCTCTCTGTATCATTCAAGAACTTCAACCTGAGCACCATGTTCCTTTGGGTGTCATTCGGTGCTTCTTCGGTCGAAGGCTGTGTGGCACTTGGGGCGCTGGCTGGAGGTTGAGTCGAGGGACCCGCTGATTCTCGATGTCTCAACCCATCCCTCTCAATCTCTGCTTCCTCCAGGAGGCCTCCCTCGCCTCCTCCAGCCCTACTATCATCTGAGGACTGTCCCACCGCTCCTGCTTCTGTTCCAGGTTCACTCTTATCATTCTCCCTGACACCGCTGGGCGACGAGTCTGTGTTACCCGAGGGGAGCGGCTCCTGGCTGTCAGTCTCTGTGGAGGGGGAGGTCCCTGGGCTGGGTGAGAGGAGGTGTTCAGGGGGTTCAACAGTGTGAGTGGAAGCCCAAGCCAGAACCAGGACGAGGACCAGGAACACCACTCCAAAGAGCAGGGTGACCTCATCACCCACCCCCTCTATTAGAGCCATCCTGGTCTGCTGTGTCCTGGACTAAGGCAACTTCAGACTAGGCACCTACAGCACATATTCACAATTACTGATCACATTCATGGCAGATCATTATTTCTATCAAATGGAAGGTCTGCATTATGCATCATTCAGGGTTCACACAGTTTTCAGTAAAATATCCTGACCTTTCCAGTCATTACTGGATAAGGCTTTTTTTTAATCACTTATCAATATTTTTAATCACAGACTATAAATCAGAGAGATTGCTCAGGCATATTTCCATTTATACGACTAGATTTACAATTATACTTATTGACAAGCACTTTTTGAAGCGATTCTAGAACAATAGATGTTCACTATAAAAATTGAAACAACTTTGAAAGATCTGCCTCATTTTGTTTGTTTAACACCATGGCAGTTTCTCTGGCTATTCTCAAAGTGATAACTTTATTTACATATTTAACAATTCTCCTATAATTTCTAATTCTAAAACTACATTTTAAATAACTTGAATAAAACTATTTTTAAGGGTACCAAGAGAATACGTTTTCTCAGAACAGAAGAATTATTCTATAACAGAATAATTTTGCAAATTAATAATTTAATAAACAGTTTTCTGACAATTTCATGAAAACACGTTTAAAAATCAACAGATATTTGCAGATTTTTCATGAATGTGGGAACCCTGATCATATTAATAAGACATGATGCAAAGATTGTACCCTTTCTGTTGTTTTGGGGTTGAGATTTGAATAAAATCTATATACCTGTGGTATATACAGAGCAAACATAAGCCTTGTTGGAAGAACTATGATTCTTTTCCACTTCATGGAACAATTCGACTCGGCTCGCTTTGCTTTTCCACTGCAGTTTAGTATCCGCTTCTCGGCTACCAAAGAGAGGAACGTCTGCATCTCGTCTACTGACCAGATACTACGATTCAGCCATTTCTTTTTACAAGTTTATTTATTTTTATTTTTTTCAAGCAAGTCGTTTATAAAAATATTGCAAACAAATAATACTGCGGTGGCTGTTGCTGACTATTTAAATGCTGATTGTGAAAGACACACGGATAGTTAGTGAAATACCTAGATAACACCACAAATGTAACGTTATCATGGTACGAGCATGGAGCATTAGTTCAACGTCAAGCTGACAAAAGTAGCCTGTTATTGTAACGTTGCAGTGGGAGTTTACATGAGTTTTCAGCATGTCGTGTGATGCTTTCTCCGGTGTGTTGAAAGTCTCAGTGTGGCCGGTGTGTACGATGAGTGGTCGCTCTTGTATTCGAGCATGCACAAGAGTGCCTTTCGGTTACAATCTGTCATGGAATATTTGTTTTTTATTGATTATATATTTTCCATGTTTTATTCACATCCATTATGCAAGTAAGTACAATGCAGGTTTATATTTTGCTTCCTAAAATATATTTACACCATGTAAAATAGTGCCTTGTTGAAGTTTTGCTACATTTTCTTTATTGTTTTCTTTATTGTTTCATTTTGTTGGCATACTGAAGGAAAGATTTCTGGCTCAGTGTATGAAGGGGAAAAACAAATTTTGACAAAATGTACCTTTACAGATATGAAGAGTAATTGAAATCCAGAAACGCAAATAGATAAAGTGTACTAAAGTAAACACTTAAATGTTTATTTTGGATGTTTTCTTTCCACTAATCTGAAAGAAGATATGTTATGAAAGCCTCAAAATTGACCAGTGCATGAAAATATATATTTTGTCTTGTATTAAAAAGTAAAGATAATTTTAATATAAAAAACTGGACTATAAAGTTTGTGTTTTTCCAGTGTTTGACTGTGTACGCAGTAATAATCTCTCTAAGTGCAGTCCTTTAAACTGTTACAAGCATAAGCCGCAACCTTTGGACACGAAAGCAGTGAAGCGGCCCCTTCAGAAAATCAGATATTTCCCCCCTTATTAACTGTAGTTGTCAGCAAGTTTTAGGCCATATATCATGCCTCCTGATGCCTCCTCCTCTCATTTTGCATGAAGTCCACTAAACAGCACATTTCTCAAAAGCAAAAAGGTAAAATAAGTTTCTCAGAATATACTTAAAACCTCTATGACTTACTTCTACCATTAGAACAAAATAGAAAGTAGGCAGAATATCAGGGGCTAACAGCCTCAGTCTTTTTCACTTTCATAGCATCTTTTTACATACAATGAATGACCGTAAAGAAGGCTGTCATTCAGCGAAAACAGAAATAAAGCCATACGGCGAGACATGAGGGCAAGTAAATGATGACAGACTTTTCATTTTGGGGTGAACTATCACTTTAAAAGCAATACCTTTTTTTAAAAAAAAGGATATAATTCAATATATTTAAATAATCTGGTGTGATGACATGAACAGCAGGTCAATGTGCGCGTCTACACTATGAAACATAATGTTAATGTACGAATGAGAACAGGAAACGAACAGTCTAAATGTCAACAGCCACGTAGCCATTACCTACAGAAAATAATGAAGTTTTTAATTTGTTTTTACATAAACGGTCAACACTCATCTTTTCTAAAGCCACGAGTTTAGGGGTCAAGAGCATCAGGTGTGTGTTTATTAGTGAAGATCTGTCTGTGAACGTGCAGGCAGGTGAGTGCTCGCGCACCGCTACAGCCACGAAACAAGCTCGAGAGCAGCTAACACGCGCTCAACACAGCTGTTACGCCTCAATTGAACGTGTCCACGAAATTAGTATAATTAAAACTTTGTAAAAAAAACTCTATAAGGCTCCAAAATGACTTACCGTTGACATATCACATCGTATGATGGATCATGATTCACTCCGTTTAACGTCTGCGCTTCCTGATCACTGGCAGCCTAGAACCATAGGCTAGAACGATGCCACAAATGCGACTTCCGGTTAATCTCATTTCAAAATAAAGGTTTATTGGCTTCTTGACACAAATCCTACAAATAACAGTCAAATCATCTTAGAACTCAACACTTTACCTGTCAAGTGTGCTGCCTGTGCCTATACTGCTTCTGAGTTACATTCAAATGAACATTCACTGCTCTTTAGTTACCACGTGGTGCATGTATTTTGCAACTAGATACTGAAGATGTTGTCTTTACTGTCTGTCCTTTCACACACAGATGCTTAATGGGTCAGACAGCAAATGCAAACTCGAGCTGCCACTACCATCTGATCAGACTGTTAAACAGGCAGAATCTATTAAGTTGAAGATGATTGCAGAATACCCTTTTAAGCCAATAATTTCATAATTACATATTCAACTTTTGATGGGAACATTAATATGACACATAAATTAATGTTGATTTAGGACACATCAGCAGTGATAATAGAAAAGAAGCTGAAATATTAATAAATATCGAACAACTTTTGTGTTCATAATTTATAATAATGCAATATTCTATAAAAAAAAAAGTTCAATTTTTACTTCCTGGTGGCTTTAAGTTAAAGCAGTACAAATATTAAAAATAAAACTGAAGTAAATTTTACAAATAAAAAAAATACTATAACTATAAACAAGCTCATTTAAAATGTGAATAAACACTATAAATGTATATAAATTATACTAAAATAACACTGCATATCAGTTCCAACAACAGGAGACTTTCTTCCTAGTTTGAAAAAAATAAAAATTCAAGACAGTTATCTGCTTTTTCGTTTTTAATAATATTTTTTATAGACATTTTAATATGTATATATAAACAGACATTTCAATCCATTTCCCCACCTGCTACCAGACAGACATTCACTCACAAAGTCCACTTACATTCACTTCCCATAATAAATTATCTTTCCCACTAAAGAAAGAGCAAAGCAAATGCACACAGATAAAGTGGTACATGGTTGACTCGCACAAAATACATCTTCCATATTAATATGATCTGACTCTAGGATTTTTATACGTTTCATATTCATGTAGAGGCAAGCAAGGCCTTGATTGAACAAACCTTCATGGCTTTAGTTAAAACAAACTATGCAAAATTTATTTTGAACTTAGTAAAATAGATTATGATAATAATACTTAAATATTAAACTTGATTGTTGCCTGTCACTGTGATAAAAAAATGTATGTGACAAAAGCAACTAGATTCCATGGATTACATTCTTTTCAAGTATTAAATGAACATATTTTTTAATTGCTGCTAAATTTTGACTTTCTTTAAACGTTTTGTTTAGAATTTATCTGAAGAGTACAATGAGGGCAGATCCATACGCTAAAGGCACAATCTAAAAATGCAACATTCTCCACATGGGAGATGAAAACATAATTTAATAACTATCCTGCAGTCAACTTTGTGAATTGCTTTTCCCCCTCACATGACACCAAAGCATCATTCATTTTGAGAAAATAAAAATATATAAACATAACCCATTCCTGCATATAATAATTCTTGTACATTCCAACATTTCTGTTCTGTAACTCCATACAGTTAACATCATAAGACTTTCAAATCAACAACTCCACTTATTTATTAATATATATATATATATTTATGTCCATATTTTCCCCCAAACCCTCAATTATTTTAGGTTTAAAACCAAAGAGCAGCAGTGGCTGTGGTGGCAGCATCTGAAATACAAATATCTGTGGCTCATCACCAGACCTCTGCACATTTGTGTCCGCATCCATAAAATATATTTTACTCCTCATACTTGCCCCAAAACACAAAAATGTTGCCTACTCAAGGCGGCACCAAAAAAAAAAAACAGTGAGGACATGAAAGTGAATGAGGGAACACCATGAAAAACAAAAATAAAATGCTGGGGAACATATAATAAACCACCCGCTCCTCTCACCCCCGAATATATACCAAAAACACTCACTCTGGACAAAATATAAAACATTTCAGAAGTGTTGCTGAATATATTGTTCATTGAGAATGAAATGGTCCTTGATCACTCACTGAGGGAATTACTGTATGCTTGATGATGTTGAATAAGCTGTTTTCCAGGCACAGTTAGACTTACTACATTAACCTTTTTGATTTTTGCCCAGAGGAGACCTCTGATTAAAGAATGACAATAACACCCACCCAGACTCCTTGTGTCAACTGATGGTTTGTCCTGAAAACAAGGACTGTTCACCTCCTGTGTGTACAAACGCACATACAGACGCTCACATACACACAGAGACACATACATACACCATAGTCTTTCTGAAAACAACAAAACCTCTTGAAAACGCAGAAGTCGCACATGCTCACTGAAGCACATGAACGCACACACACTCGCTTCGTTTATGTCGTCATAAAATAACCTCCAGGAGCTTTTTGTGTAGGTACTGCTTCACTTCCTCAATCCCATTCAACTTCTCCAACTCCAGATAGGGCAACTACAATAAAAAAAAGACACAGAGAAATTATGCATGCATTAGTAAGGTAGAACCGTGACATGACAATATGTTGTTTTCGGGAATGTATCTTGTTAGTACCATTGTATTTTTTTCCTCAGTACATTGTTATGCAATGTAAATACAATAGTTTATTGTTCAATACTAGAAGTAGCAAGTGATACCATAACTGCCCAATGGTACAGTACCTTTACACTATACTATGTTTTGGTATTTGTTTTCATATTTTTCAAGATAGATTTAATAGGAACAGTTATAGCCTTCTTATTAGGTTGTATAATATAACAAGCACACCAAGCTCCATTAATTTAATCAAAAGTACAGTAAAAACAATAATATTGTGAAGTATTGTTACAATTTTTAAGAAGTGTTTTCTATTTGAATATATTTTAAAGTGTAATTCATTCCTGTCATGGCAGAGCTGAATTTTCAGTAGCCATTACCCCCGTCTTCAGTGTCACATGATATTTCGGAAATCATTCTAATATGCTACGATTTGGTGCTCAAGAAACATTTCTTATTATTATTAGTGTCGACAACGGTTGTGCAGCATCAATTTTTTTGTGGAAACCATTAACTTTTTTAGGATTCAATGATGATTTAAATGACAGCTGTCATTATAAATGACATCATTTATAAGTCATATAATTCTCCTGTTACATTAATGTCTTTACTGAAACTTTTTGACCAATGTAATGCTTCTATTACATCTACATATATATGGGGTAACGCGTTACAAGTAACGTGCGTTACGTAATAATATTACTTTTCTGAGTAACGAGTAA
Source organism: Cyprinella venusta (assembly GCA_038021265.1). Taxonomy (NCBI): domain Eukaryota; kingdom Metazoa; phylum Chordata; class Actinopteri; order Cypriniformes; family Leuciscidae; genus Cyprinella; species Cyprinella venusta. The sequence goes on along the minus strand of CM075870.1, from coordinate 22,349,542 downwards.
AGTAATGCATTACTTTATAGATTTACACATTAATATTTGAGTTACTTTTTAATAAAAGTAATGTGAGTTACTTTTCCTGACCTATAATCGTTACTTTGAAAATAAAACCCAGATGAAATAGTGACCTCTTATTAAGATGAACGCGTTCAATGAACGACGTTCACTGAACTAGTTCATATTTTCGCCGAACGCACTTTTCATACAATGAACGCGAACGAGAGCGGCGCTCACTCTGTCAGGAATGAACGAGCAGCACGCGCAGTTCACGTTCACGCTCATTTGAAAAGTCAGGTTTTACCTCCAACCTTTGTTGAATCGCCGAATCCACTCACCGACAGTATTGTGGTGGAGACTTTGTCTATTATCACTGGGTAGGCCTATGTTAGACGAGGTCGAAGCATTCATAGTACGGGTAACGTGAAGGCAGAGGGAGTCGCAATAGTAGGCTATGCATACTTGGCGCGCGCGTGAGGCAGATCTGGCCGCGCTCACGCTGCTCGTATCATCACTTATGATCTGCGCTTTTCCATAACGAGGGATCTTTTGAACTAAACAGGTCTTATCTACTTGTGTTTGTGTGTAATATGAATAATAAATGCCGCATACATGGAATCAGAGTGCCTACTGTACGTAGAAGTTAAGTTGTTCAGCTGGTAGCTGTTCATTATCTTTAGACAAATATAATCAGGAAGATTGTTTTATTATAAATGAATGTAAATGGCATTTTCATCATTTACTCACTGTTTACTTCCTTTTGAAGGTGTGAAAATGTGTTGGTTGAGTATTGCACATTGACCAGGGTAAGCCCAAGCTTAATTCACTATTACAATGGATAGTGAATTCACTTTATATAGTCTACCCACACAAAAAGTACAAAAGTAAAAAACACATTACTTTCCATAATCTGTAATGTTTATTGATATTTTATATAGCATGCCTTGCTCTGGGATCAGGAAGTTATCCGAATATAATATTATTCTATATTATTATTCAATATATATATGTGTTTTTAAAAGAACATTAAAGTCTCCGAATATAATATTATTCTATATTATTATTATTATTATTCAATATACTGTATATGTGTTTTTAAAAGAATTAAGGTGCTTATATAGACTGTTGTTGAATATATTACTGCTTTAAACACTTACAATAACGTCTCTGTCGAAAAACACATGTAAGACCTGAGAGAGATCAAGCCTCAGCCAGGTAAAAAAAAAGAAACGCAAAAGTAACGCAAAAGTAACTCAAAAGTAACGTAACACATTACTTTCCATAAAAAGTAACTAAGTAACGCAATTAGTTACTTTTTGGGGGAGTAACTAAATATTGTAATGCATTACTTTTAAAAGTAACTTTCCCCAACACTATATATATATATATATATTGCTATTAAAATTAAGAACATTTAAATTAATCTCTGCTGTTTTAAATAAACTAGACTGAATAACATAGCATGATATCTTAAGCCTGCAAGAGTAATTAATAACAGAATAAATCTAAATTGATCAGTGTTCACCTGTAGTATAACATAGCCAAGTAAGTGCAGGTGACGATCTCTCATGGCCCTGGATCCCACCAGCACGTCAGAATTATGGCAATAATGCCATTTATCATTTACAGACATAATAACCCTGCATATGAGGAAGGACAGAAAGAATGGGTTAAAGATGATGAACAAGACATTCAAGCCCAGCTGACACAGTTTGAATGATTCAGGAAGGACTGACCTCTTCACCTGCTCTCCTGTGGTCCGGTCAGCTTCAGCGTTGTCAGGGTTGTGAAGCTGCAGTGGAGAACCGGCTACTACATCACTCTCGCCACCCTCAGGGTATGACACACTTTCGTAAAACGTAGTGATCTCACAGTCTGGCACTGTATTCGCTCCTATCGCAGTACCCCCCTCGTCCTCAAGGATTTTTCCAATGGAGAACTGGAACAGGGAGTCTTGCGGAGCAACCGTCCCTGGAACGGAGGGTCCTGTCTGGGTCAGGCAGTCTGAGGGGCTACTGAGGGTGGAGCTGTCCTGGCTCTCCAGAGAGTGTTCCTTGGCTAGAGACGAATAATAATCTGAAGAGGTGTAATAAGGGTTGTAGTCCAGCGAGACCGTTCCATTAGGGCCGACCCTCTGAGATCCTGGTGCTGCTACTGCTGCTGCTGCTGGAGGACGCATGTGAGCGGAGAGGAAGGCAGACTCCTCTCCAGCTCGTTTGTCAGCCCCTTCCTCCAATGACGGGGCAAAGGGAGAGAACTTATGGAAGTCGGTAGTAAGGGCCGCGACAGAACCGGACTCATCTGGAGATTTAAGGTTGAGTACTACACACGGGGTTGAACCTGCTGCTAACGATGCTGCTGGTGTGCCTGTTCTGATGGGAAGGACACGGCCTGTGCTGTCGATCCACAGCAGGAAATCTGCCGTAAGAGAAAACTACACATCAATTTTTATATGAAAATGCACTCAAGAGGTTTGAGGCACAAATTTACATTTATGCATTTAGCAGATGGTTTCCTTCCAAGTTGCAAAAGGGGCTTTTGCACTGGGTAGTTATAGGAACTTAGTTATAGGAACTAGCCACCAGGGCGGTTCCTCGAGGTTCCTAAAATGATCTAGGGCCATTTTCCTGGTTGCATTCGCACCACCACTAGGACTCTGAAGTGATGTAAGCCACTCTTGTTGTTGTGACTTATTTTGAAGGCACTGAGAACGCCAGAGCCTGAGCACACAGCGCTCCCAATCTCAATCTTAATTAGTTTACCACAGTCCTGTCTGATACGTTATTAGATTACTATTTACCGTGTGGTTGATGCCCAATATCGTTATATAGCTGAGCAGAAATACATAATCACATAATTTGATGCATAATGTTTGGCTTGGTCCCCTCCAAATCACGTTGGGTTTTCTCTTTAGCGTAAAGGTTGAGAGGTCCATCTATCACTGATTTCCATGTTCACAGAGTAAGTTTGTGGAGTATAATACAATCTATAAACTGTATGTGACTGTGTACACAGTTTTTTGTTTTTAAATGGTGGGTACTGGTGTTTGGTGTGTTCTGCCAATGAGCATACACGTACATCACTGGTAGTTCCTATTGTGCTGGGTTAGACTCTACTCAGAAGTAGGAGCTAATTTAGTTCCCCCAGGCGTTCCTAGAACTAAAATCGTTCCCAGTTCCTGCGGTGGGATCACGCCAAAAAGCGGGAACTTACGGCAATAGATCTAGGAACTATGAAATGGTTCCTTTGGTGTGAAAGCCCCTAAAGAGGCAAAAGAGGAACAAAATAAATTTGTCAAAACCCAACAAATGTTTGGATTGCTAAAAGAAAATCACCGGTGTAATATCCTGGTGCGAGAACTTCGTCTTGTTTGTAGCCGTGCTCGCCAATAAGCTGCCGGAGTGCCTCTGCAACCAGACCTTTATAACTGAAACACAAACACTCACTGTAACCTGGACAAATTTGTGCCACTTCTCTATTTCAGGATACTGGCAGACTTCTATTGTCGCTTACCTGTATTTGCGGTTCACCTCATCTGCAGTTAAAGCATGGTCAAACATGAGCACTTTGTGGGTGTCCTGAAGGCGAGGTCCAGTGTAGTCCCTGTATTCCAGCTCTACGGCTGAATCCAGTAGCGAAAGGTACCGACGTACGATTAGGGCGTATGGGCTGTCTATATGAAAAAAAAGATGAAACAGAATTAAGCTCAAAGGGGAAAGAAATAACTGTCTTCTCTACTATATAGTAATATATTACATTTTAAAATATATTATTACAGAAAAAAAGTTATTTTAAACGTTTGAATAGTAGTGTATCAATCAAATTCAGTACAGCATATACTGCCATGATACATAAATGCTTTAAAAATTTCAATTAAATTACTATTTTTTAATTTACAGAACAAAGACTTCATATGAAAATTAATTGCACAAAATTTTAATTATGCTCATTTAATTTCTAGAAATTTATTCTAGATTTCTAGACATTTCTTTCTCCTTTGTGGAATTCGTTTTTTAATGTTTTTAAAGAAATAAATCCACCAGCAGAGGTCACTATTGATATATGTTCCCTTCGATTTTGTTTGCAAGAGTGTTTCCTGCTCCAAAGCAATTTCAGTGTTTACTTATGGGTGCCTAGGATATTATAAATACAACATTAAACATTAAAAAACAAACATGAAGCCATTAACCATCTGAGTACATAAGGACTGACTATTTTATCTTCTCAAGAGAGAAGCGCTGGCCTTCTTAGCACTCAATAAACATGCCAGTTAGCTTGCTTTCAAAGCACTCATTCAGTAATGACGAACTCCAACTCACTGGTCACATTGCTGATGAACGAGGGGGAAAAGACACGGTGAAGAACAAGCCCAGGAAAATGTCCCAGCTGGAACAAGGACATGAGGATGTTTACAGTTGCCAGTGGAGAACTCAGAGCCTTTAGTTCAAGCACCATCTCCAGCTTGGAAAAAAACTGAGCCTCATTGGTTGGCCGATAACTCATACGACTGAATGGGAAAACAAGCTTCTGGATCACCTAGACAAAAGGAAACATCAGAAAAGGAATCTTAAATACTTTAAAATGAGATAACACAGAAAAGGAAGATATTTCATGTTATTATTTTTTAAATACGTAAACAACCCTTTAGTACTGAAATCTGAAACCAGTCAATTTGCCTAACCTTGCTGTCCAGGTATTCACCCTTCTTGACCATGAAGTCAGCGATAGTGTCTAGCAAGCGTGTTTCTCTGAGACGATGGCGAGCGATGTACTTGGCAATGAGGGCCATGGTGTAAGGCGTGATGCTATCAACCTTTTTAGGCAACTCCTCTAAAAAGACAAAAAAGGATTTAAAGTTAGCCTCATTCAGTTCTTGTCAACAGGACATTTTTGGCATAATTTTAGCAAACATTTTATCATTATAAATATCAAGCGGTCAATGTTTGGCCCCTGCTGGAAGATCACCATTAGATTTCACCTTGGGCACAAATACAAATATTAAATAATAAAAGATTGTTAACTATTAACAGAGATTTCAGAATTATTACAGAAAATTATGTTTACCACAAAAGTCTATCTTTTGGCTTCTAAAAGCATTTTATGATGGATTTTTTAAATACACCACTTTTCATACATCACACACCTATTATGCTTAAAAAATGCTAATGTAATACATTGAAAACATTTCAGAAATATGCTGAAAAATATATTGAAAACATTTCAGAAATATGCTGAAAAATATTTTGAAAACATTTCAGAAATCAGAAATATATTGATGGAATACATGAAATATATAAATATATATTATATGAAAATATGCTCTATGCACACAAATATGTTTGTGTGTGTGTAGATAGATAGATAGATAGATAGATAGATAGATAGATAGATAGATAGATAGATAGATAGATAGATAGATAGATAGATAGATAGATAGATAGATAGATAGATAGATAGATAGATAGATAGATAGATAGATAGATAGATAGATAGATAGATAGATGATATAGACAGGATAGATAGATAGACAGACAGACAGACAGACAGACAGACAGACAGACAGACACCAATTGATGACATAGACAGACAGACAGACAGACAGACAGACAGACAGACAGACAGACAGACAGACAGACAGACAGACAGACAGACAGACAGACAGACAGATAGATAGATAGATAGATAGATAGATAGATAGATAGATAGATAGATAGATAGATAGATAGATAGATAGATAGATAGATAGATAGATACTTATTTTTTTATCAATTTGACTGAGTGTCTCTTGATGTTTGTTTATACAGAATTTTTGCCACAACAATAAACTCACCTGCAAGACTGCTCACAAACTTCTCCTGCCTGTTCTGGTAGAAGAGGTGAGAGCTGAAGATAAGCTCGAGGCTCTTGTTGCTAGCCTCCCTGGCACATGCTGACAGCATCTCATCCAGCAGAGCCATCTCATGGTCCCTGACACTGCTAACGCTGGCCAGCGTGTGCTTCACCAGCCGCAGGATCTTCCGGTTCACCACCAGCAGCTCCGGGGAGGCTCCATCCGCCGCCCGCAGCGCTCTCCATTTAGTGCGGTAGTAGGAGAGCAGGAGGAAGAGCGTCTGGGGGTGGCGTTCCCGCTCGATGTTCTTCTCTAGCCCAGCGAGACACGACTCGATCAACGGATGCTGGCTGGACGGATGCAGCTTCATGCTGCTGCTGAAAACCATGGAGATGTCCTTTTGGTTGAACTGGGACAGACGTGCCTGGGACTCTTCCTCCAGCACCTGCACAATCTGAGAGTCACTGGGCAGCCCTAAATGAGATGGAGGGCACATACGATTAAAAGTCGTAGTAGTCTATATTGTAAATTGGTGGCAGAACGACACATTAAGTGACAGGATTGCCAGATGCTGCATTTCACCTAAAACTATTTTAAACAACATTTTTCTACTTTTAGAACCATTTTCTAAGCACATTTGCTTAAAGGGATTGTTGTTGCAAACCTGTATGAGTTTCTTTCTTCTGCTGAACAAAAGGAAGATATTTTGAAGAACGATTGGAGCTTTGCAACCATTGACATCCATGGTATTGTTTTTTTCTACTATGGAAGTCAATGGTGCCAAAGCTCCAATCGTTCTTCAAAATATCTTCCTTTGTGTTCAGCAGAAGAAAGAAACTCACAGGTTTGCAACAATTTGTGAGTAAATGATGACAGAATTTTCATTTTTGGGTGGAGTATCCCTTTAAATAACAGCATACACTTTAGCTGGCATGGGAAACATTCTCCGCTGGAACGGAGCACTTTTTTCCTTTTAATAAATAATTTAATAATTTAAGTATTTTTATATGAATATTGTGTAGGGTTTCTTTTCTTTAAATAAATAATTATTATTGCTTTTTCAAATATTTTCTAATTTATTTAAATAGTTTTGTCAGCTAAAAAATATATTCAATTTAAAATATATTTATGTGAAAATATAAAATAAATCTTTCTACAAGAATGGACCAATAAACGTTGGAAAAATATATATTATATTATGTATTCTATATCTTTTACCTCAAATTATAGGGGAGTGTGTATTCTAATCAACAAAATATTACACTGGATACTTGTATAAAGGACTACATAAAATGGCTTTGTATGCAAACAACATCCTTTTGTTTGTTACTCAACAATTCCAGTGATTATGGAAACTTTTCAACAGTTTGGTAAAGTTTCAGGATATAAAATTACAGTAAATGTATAGGACAGTGCATGATAATTCGGATATGCACTCCGCTGCTATTGTCTATGTTAGGAAGGATTGCTTTGATCAAGATGATAATATTGCCTCATTTCTTGTACTTATTTCACATAATCCCATTTCTTCTAAAGTGTACTATAATTAAACGTATTAATGGCTGGTTCAGCTCTTTTATTTGAAACCAGAAGGGACAGAGACTCAAATTGACTAAGAAGCAACTTCCCAGAAATAAAGGATGTCTTGTGATTCCAGATATCACAGTTTCAGCATATTGTTGAATGGGTGAAGATGATCAAGATTCAGTTTGGTTGGACATTGAATCACTCAGCTTAGGCAATGGTTTACCAATATCATTGGCCTGTCTTCCTTTTCTTTTAGACATTAAAAAATATCATAATGTGTTTATGATAATGTGTTTCTCTTTTTCTTTTCTTGAATGATTATTACAATAACATACTATCCTAATAACAATTCATTAAATTTGTTAAAAATATTTTTCAATTGAAAAAATACATTTTTGCACTAAGCATAACTGCTTTTTAAAATAAAACCTACTATTTATTACAGAAAGCTCCATGACTTGTCATGAAAAATTATAAAATTCAAGCCCTGTAAATCACCTACATTTAAAATATTCCTGATTTTTTTTAAGTACAAACTCAGAACTCTGCTGATTGTAAGCAAGGAAATCTGACCTTTCAAGGATTGAGGCCACATGGACAATGACAAAAATGTGCGTTTTTAAATAATAAACTAATAATAGTGCAAAAAAATGAGATGCTAAAAGTTTTCATCAATGTAATCTGACTACATTGTCATTGAACTGAAAGTGAAGGACTCACCAAGAGCAGCTACAGCATAAAGGCAGTTAACAATGCTGAAGTTGTCAAACTTGGAGCAGTCGTTGACAATGGCATCACAGAGAGTCTGAAAGTCCTGATTGTCCAGAATGTGTCGTATAGCGTTCTCCCCTGAACCTCCAACAGAGGTCGCTGGCAAGGCTACTTCGCCCGCTCCTCCACCACCACCACCGCCACCCACCTGACCTCCAGCCTGCTGCAGTACCAGGAGCTGACCGATCTTCTGTAGGGCAATGGGGTAATGATTGTGCGAGATCTTGCCTGGATTCTGGGTGACCCAGCGGAGGACTTCATCCACGGTGCGCGAGCGATCGATCAGTCGTTTCATGGTGAAGAAGGTGTCGTAGCTCATCTTCTCATGGATGAAGTTCCAGGTCTTCTTCTTGCCGTGGTGCAAATGTGCATGAGGCTGATAGTGCGGAGGGGGGAGGTGGGCGACTTGAGGGTGCGTGTGGTAGTGCTGGTGGGTCTGGTAATGGGGCCGGTGGGCATCTAGACGGGCTTGATAAACGGGTGGGTAGCTCTGAGGATGATGGACATGAGGGTGATGTGGAGGGAGTGGGTGATGGTGGTTCTCTAGCATGGGCGGCCCTCCTCCCATCAGGCTGATGCGCCGACCTGGCTTGCCCCCACCACCGCTGTACATACGTGTGGTGTACATACTAGTAAGAGCACCTAGACTTAGTAGGCGAGAAGGCTGGTGGGGCGAGGAGAATCTCCTGCAGGTTAAAAGGCCAAAGCGAACAGGCAGCCCCAGCATGGTATATAGGGTGGTCCAAATGTGAAGTTCAAGAGAACACTCCTGCAAATAGAAAGCATATCCTTTATTTAGTACACTTCATAGTCCAAATGATTTTTCAATCTGTACTCAGCAGATTTTAGTGCTGAACCACAGTAAAATGCAAAATTATGGTTCAGCACTTATGGAAACTCATCTCCACACCAATGAAGAAGGCAGGAGCAGCTCCAGAAATAGATGGTAACTTGAGAATTGTTGTCAGACTGATGTGCCCTTTCCTTCAGGGGCTGAGAGGAGGAGAGGATATCCCATCCTCACATCTGAATCAGACCTCATTTATTAATTAAGATATACGTTTATGAGTTTTCATTACACAACAATACAATTATTATGATTATGAGGTTGATCCAGATACAAAACTCTAAAAACAATATAAAATGTGCATCTAGACTTGTATGTACACCAAAGCTTGGGGTCAGTAAGGTTATTTTAAAAAAGAAATGAATACTTTCATTCAGCAAGGATGCATTAAATAAATCAAAGGTATTAAAGATTATATGGATCTTTTGTTAACTTAAGGTTAATACATTTAGATTAGTCTTTAGATTAATAATAATAAGAAAAGTTACTTGCACCAAATCAGTGTATTAAAAAGATTTCTGAAGAATCATAAGAGTACAAAATACATGAATATAGAAAATGGTAATTTTAAATAGTAACAATATGCAGCCTTGGTGAGCATAAGAGACTTTCAACATCATCTAAAAAAGCCTTACCAACCTCAAACATTTTAACAGTTTTAACAGTTGTGTAATAACATATTCAGGATCAGAGGGACCAAATATACTAACGCAATGAAAAATTGATATCAAACAGGCACTAATATTGGATATTGAATATTTCATTATAAGTTCAACTGCACAGAGATTGACATTAAATGCATCTGCTGTCATTGGTGTGTCAATGGTTGGACTAGTCACTATGATATGCCATTTGTCCCCTTTAAAGAGACAGCAATTGGAAAATAGACATATGAAAAACTTTAATTATGCTTTTTTTAATCGAAATAATGTACCATGGTTCACACACAAAAAAATTGAACAGCAACATGATTGTTTTCAACATTAATAATAAGAAGAAATGTCTCTTGAGCACCATGTTAGAATGATTTCTAAAGGATAATTTGACACTGAAGAATAGAATTATGGTTACAGACAATAACAATAAAAAGTTATGTGAACTACTTTGTTTTTTTGGAGCTTGACAGCTCACATTCTCATTCGTTATCTTCTGTGCCACATAAGATAGAAAGTCATTATGATTTGGAACAACATGACGATGACTAAATAAATTAATGACAAGATGTTTGACCTAAACTTCCACCATTCCCTTTGTCGCTTGCGGCTTGTTAATAATTTCGTGTCAGAAAAGCTTGATTTGTCTTGAAAAATACACCACTATAAACAGATTAAACATTACAACTGCTGCTATACGAGTACGACCTCGCGTGATAGTTCAAAACAGGCTTACATGTTTATCTCAGAGGATGGCGCGTGGATGGATGTGCAGGTTCAGGAGGATAAATTTGCCCGCAGGAGTCGGTGGCATTGGCAAAAGGATTACCGATTCGACGGTTGACTGTGTTGCACAGCGGTGTGGATTCAAAAATTGATCTTTAATAAAAGTTTTAAGGGGACTGACATGTTGTAATAGCTAGATTTATGGAGCATCTGCTGAGGCCCCGGAAGAAGAGCAGAGCTGAGCGCCGTTAACGAGCTGCTACACCGATGATTTCACAGTATCTGCGTGTTGAAGCTGCGTTTGTTTTGCTCCGTGTCGCGAAACGCTGAGAGTTGTACTAAAATATGGCTAAAAATACAGTGCGTGGATCTGGTGTGATCCGGTAGGACATGGCTTGATCAACATGCACGACTCCTTTCCCAGCAGCTAAAGTCAGTGATTATCAGTGTATGTGAAGGTAACGCTGCCTGATCGGAACTAACGTATTTCTCTCTATGATCTCAATAAAGACTTATAATCTCATATTGCCGTGCTGTCAGGGCCTTGTAACCTCAGGGTGCCCAGTCTTCCGCTACACTCCCCTTGCACTCCGCCAGTAGTCCTCCGCCGCCCCGGTGTTAGCCATGTTCCCGGAAGTCAACAGAGGCAGCCCGGAAACACGTGTTTGCCAAACAGTTTTTTTTCCTCTCCATAATATTAGTTGTTTTATCATCCAAAAATCTCGATATGCTTGTCTTTCTTTCTTTCTTTCTTTCTTTCTTTCTTTCTTTCTTTCTTTCTTTCTTTCTTTCTTTCTTTCTATCTATCTATCTATCTATCTATCTATCTATCTATCTATCTATCTATCTATCTATCTATCTATCTATCTATCTATCTATCTATCTATCTATCTATCTATCTATCTATCTATCTATCTATCTATCTATCTATCAAGGAATTTTTAATTAATCACATTCATTTTTCTTTAGGAATCAACATATGATTTTGAAAGCCCCCAGCACTTGGAAATGATATATTAGTGACTGAAAATGATATATTAGTCAAGTTTTTTTTTTATAGAGCATTTATGTGTTTTTATTAACACAACTATTGTAGTTGATACATAGCTTTACAATTAAAAATAAATCAGAATTGAAGAGAGAAAAGAAATTAAAATAGAAATTGAGGTAAACATAAAGTAGCCTATCAAAATCAATGTATATATTCAATACACACACGCATAATGTAGAACACCAGCTATTCAAAATAACTACACAGCTTCATTTGAACACTAGAGAGTAAAAATAAATCTGGATTTAAAAACATACAGTCATGGAGTGGCCCTGATGTTCAAAGGTAGACTGTTCCAAAACTTTGGGGAGACTACAGAATGAGGGACCGTTCTGTCCACAAGATCTCAGTGACCTAGAGGCTGTGTATGGCCTAATAATCCAGGAACGAATTGAGCAGTGCCTTGTATGCAAAAAGATGAATCTTAAATTCGACTTAAATTGAATAGGGAACCAATGCAATGAGACAGGGGAAGATATCGCTTTTCTTAGTTCCTGTTAGAAATCTGGTGCTGAATTTTGAACCATCTGTAACCGAGACAGTGTAGATTGAGGTAGGCCAACATACAGAGAGGTACAGTAATCCAGTCAAGACGAAATTAGTGCATAAATCACAATTTCGAGGTTTTTACTAGATAGAAAGTGTTTCACTTTAGCTACAGATCTGAGTTGAAAGCAGAAATTCTTTACAACTGCATTTACATGCTTGTCAAATTGGAGAAGAGGATCAAAATAGACTCTGCAAAAAAGACTCTGCTTAGCATTTTTTTCCAAGACTGTGTACAACAAAAGGGGAAACAAAACTATTTATCTATGAACCTTTTGTCAGATTTGACATTATTCACTCACTGGTATTATTTGTGTTATCTTTTAAAGGATTACCGTTTTTTGTCATTTTAAACTATGTTATTCATTAGAATCCAATCGTCTTGGATGGCGAGTCTGACCCTCGAACAATATCAAGAAGGCTAAGCGACGAAACACCTCCACGTTTTCCATATTTAAACACAGTTACAAGAGTAGTATAACTCGACCAAGAATGGTGACACAAAATAAAAAATAAAATGCACTTTTCTAAGCGTGGCTATATGGAATACACATTCATGTCTGACAGATTTTGATAATTTAATGGATCATTTTGCATCTTGAAGACACACAAAAGAATGTTTAGAAGTTGTGAAGAGTTTGACAGTTTCACTGAGAATCAACTCAGGTTTGATTGTGCATTTAGATGTTGTGCAAATAGAGGACAATTGTATCTCTTTTGCACACGTGCCAAAACACATGCAATTTGCTTAAAAATCAATAAGAAATTCAAATCTGATGTGAACAAGAAACTAATCGTTTGAGACCTTTTTGTTTTGAGGAAAAAAAATCTCATTTGAGAATTGAGTCAAAGCGATTAAGAACAACTCTAAATACAGCAACTAATCATAGAAATAAATGTGGAATAGTTACATATGGTTGTAAAGGTAACGCTTCCTTTTACAGTCCAGTTACCCATGTAAATACTATGTACTTATTTTAGTAACCACAATTACTAGGTAATAACTAGTACTAACCCTGAACCTACCCCTAAACCTAACCCTTTTCCATGTACATACCTTATTTTAGCCAGTACTTTCTAGGTAAGTACACTGTAAGTACTGTACTGTAAAAGGTACACCATAACCAATTCTGTTGTTGTCTTTCACTTTTAATGACCTTCTTGCATTGTCAACTGTCATGCAGTGTGATAAATACTTTTTTGTGGAAGGGGTAAATATTCCCTGTAAATTCAAACACCTGACTTAATTTGACAAATTTATGCTACACTAGCTGTCTCCGTCCCTTATGAACATTATCATTTGGGAATAAGGTCTCTGGTTCTCTAGTGTTCAGCCCGCTGCGCAACAGTAATCAGACAGACTCCAGACAATGCCTTTGAATATGCTTTAATCATGGCTGGGAGATCTCAGATCATTTTCAGGGAGAATCCCCCCACCAAAAATTGTACAACATTTTTTATAGAATAGGAGCATGGAAAAAGTGACCTGATTCATTAAACCATTTTTCTACAATATGATTCAGTTCCTTATATGTATAATTCAGCAAACCCTTCGGTTAGGTAAAAGCAAATCTGTTTTATTTGATTACTTCAGCTTGTTACTCAAGTCATGAGGTTATATATTTAGACAGCTGTCAAGTTTTGTTTTGTTCCATATTCAGACACACTTTGACAAGTGTTGGGGATGATTAGTTTTCAAAAGCATATGTTAATCCTGAAATAAAAAGGAATGTTTGTCATGATTAGCTTAATTAAAAAAAAAATTACTTAAAGACAACAGTTAGGATTCAACCTTCAAGTCCCTTAATATAATAAAACCGCAGGGCATCTGTTAACAGATCTTTTGAAGATTAAACTGGGCCTCTCAAATTCGGTGCCAATAAATCGTCTAAAGATCAAGATTTGTAACAATTCATTCATGGAAATTGGGGACAATTTTACAAGGTCCTCTATGAAGGTTATTAATTTGACTTATGTTCAACACAGGACGTACTAAAGTAGACTAGCCTACTGTACTTTCACTCAAAATTACATCATGACATTGAAAAAACTGACAATTGAAGAAAGAATCTTCAAGCACATTAATCTTCATAATTCAATTTTAGATAAAGAAACTTGTTCTGAGAGGTCATTTTTATAGGTTACATTTTATTAGCTATTTTTAACATCTTTTTTTATTCATATGGCCAGTTGAAAAGATCTTCGATCATTAATTTCTCAGATGCATCCCAGACATCCAGTTTGTTGCTGTTTTTCTGATTTTGAGAACAATGGATGTCCTCCCCCAGTTTGATGAGGTATCTCAGATGGGGGATTTAAACATTCAGATACAGTTCTTATAATCTGCAATGAGAACAGTTAAAACATTTTAGTGCAGGAATATCTTATACAACAAAAATTTTGGATGATGGTGAATGAAGAAGGTCTTTGTCCACAATAAGTGACTAACATGTGATGTACCTTCTCTGTTTCTTTAAGAAGTGAACATGACATATTTCCACGACAGTCAACACAAGAAACTTGAGGCTGAGAAAAAATAGTATGAAATTAAGTTATTTGTAAATTGTATTGTACAATGACTCCTATTATAGGCATTTAGATCCTTCTGTGAGAGTGAGCTACTTACTCTTCCCTTCTCTTGGACTATACAGTCTTTCTGATGGGTGCTCTTTGTCATCTTGTCACATAAGGTGGGTTTTAATATCACATGAAGCATGCGCTTCTCATAGTTCTTTCATGTACAGTAGGGGAAAGAGATATGTAAAGCATAAAGATGACAACCATACATGTAGATATTTAACTATTTTTTATCAAGCACTTTAAGGCAGATGCATAAGCATTGAAAACAAAAATCAAAATACAACTTAAAGTAAAACTAGGAATTTACAGTATAACGATCAAACTGGAAATAAATCACTTACAGCTTGTAAAATTGAGGCAAAATCAAGGTGTTTGGCTCCATATTTCTTATTGGCTAGTTGTATTGCCTCATCAACATTGGCTACTCGTATTGCCTCGTCAATAATGCCCGTATCATGTTGGCTTAGTTGATCATATTCTTTGTTTCCGTCTGTTGACTCCAGCAGTAACAGAGCATTAAGCAGTAACAGTAAACCTCTCATCTTGCACAGTAACTGATCTTCTGTGCTGTTAGCCTGATTTTAGTCAGAACCAGTCACTGGTGTCGCATCTACACAGATTACAACTGCTGTGATTGGTCTACTTTGTAACCAGAGGCCCTCCCCAAGATGATGAAATAAGACAGGGTTTCTACAGGTCTTATGAAGATAAATTTAAGACTCCCCTTTAAAAGACCCCTTTAAGACCAAGTCAGGAATTTTTTAAGAATAAATCAACCACATCACCAAATACATTTTCAAACATACTTTGGACATAAAATCTTGAAGCTCAACAAAACCCATTTTATTTTCTTATTAGAATATTCAGATTCTTCCATCTAAATGTCTTTAGATTAGCCAATATAAAGACCAGAATGACTCAAACCAAACTTGTAAGGTGGTGAACCATTATAAACTAAATGCATGCCAATACAACTGACGAAACTAGCATTGCAAATACTCTTTGGGACAAGTATTTCCCCAAATGAACATCTCAAAGCCACAATGTTCAGAAAAGATGCAACTGTGCACATTTATCAAGTTCCTCTATGCAGGGTTACGGAGTTATAAAAATCTAAGCCACGTGGTGCAGAAAGTTTTAAAATGAAACATGAAAATCCCTCATGCAAGACTTTCTCCTTTGATTTCAAACCTCTTAAAGGCGTTGACTCCCAAAAAGGTAAAGCCAAACATTTATACCTCAGATTTATGCTACTTAATGCTCATGTTCACAATTTGTTTTTCTGCTTTCAAAGTTCAAATGGAAAGTTTACACAACTCCTGATAAAACAATCCATGTTTGATCTGAACATAAACCAACAGTACGCAAATATAAACTTTGGCTCATGGCTGCATTTAGATCCACTCCATACCTTATTTATTTCACTTCCAGCACCTGCAATTCTTTTAAACAGAGGACAAAGTTCAAAAACAACCTCTAAAAAGATGTTTTGGTGTACTTACAATATCATAAAGAGAAAAGACCCAAGTGTCATATTTGAAGAATTTATTGTTCTGGCATTTGAAACCAAGAGCATCATGACAAGCTATTGACAATATTTTAAACAATAAGTGGGGGGTAAAAACAACAAAAACTGAATTTGAACAACATCTGATTGGTGGAATGGGGAGTAAACCAATGGACCAAAAAACGGAAGGGGAGCATCCAGTCATTCACATTAAAGTACGGCAACAATAAAAAAAAATATTCATGAGCATTTCCTCGCCTGTCCCAAGATGGGATCATTAATAATATTAATATCAACATCGATAAAAAATAATTACAAGTTATAAAGAGAAGCCAGCACCACTGGGAAGAGTGGCTGGCGGCTGCTTCTGTGTAAGTGAGAGAGGAAAAGGGAGAGGTGGAGAGAGAAGCAAAGGTTATGTAGGGCAGGATGTATTTGACAGTCTATGCCGAGAGGTCACTGTTGTCAAACCGTTCCTGATCGTACACCTCAGCGATCACCTTTCGACCTCCGAACCAGCGGTTGTTGAGCGCCTGAATGGCCTTGTTCATTTCTGACGCTGCTGAAAATTCTACGAAGATCTTTACAATGACTTCGGCATCCTCCTCCTCACCCTGCTTCTCCTGGTAAATGATCACTCTATTAACAGCTCCGAACTTCCCACATTCCTCCGTTACTTCTCCTTCCAGATCATCATCTATGTCTTCAGGCCCAACCATGTTCCTGAGCACCATAACCGTAGACTGAGGAAACAGCATACAGAAAAGGGTTTAAACTCACCTCTCTCCATTATAGCATTGCAAAATGATCTACTTGCATACACTACCATTCAAAAGTTTGGGGTCCGTAAGATTGATTTATTCTAAATTCTTATTTATTCCTTTCTTTCTTTCTTTCTTTCTTTCTTTCTTTCTTTCTTTCTTTCTTTCTTTCTTTCTTTCTTTCTTTCTTTCTTTCTTTCTATCTATCTATCTATCTATCTATCTATCTATCTATCTATCTATCTATCTATCTATCTATCTATCTATCTATCTATCTATCTATCTATCTAGCACTTGGAAATGATATATTAGTGACTGAAAATGATATATTAGTCAAGGTAACCATAACCAATTCTGTTGTTGTCTTTTACTTTTAATGACCTTCTTGCATTGTCAACTGTCATGCAGTGTGAAAAATACATTTTAGTAAAAGGGGTAAATATTCCCTATAAATTCTCAGTTATTATGAAATAATGAATGCAGAATAACATTTTAAAAAATGTTGCTTTAATGGAATTACTTTAAATTGTTTGAAAAGTAGCTTTAAATGGAGTGATCCTGTACACAAGTATCACACATTGTTATTCAGATGTGACATTGAGATGCCATTTTATAGCTTTAAAGTAGAAATTCACAAACACCTGACTTAATTTGACAAATTTATGCTACACTAGCTGTCTCCGTCCCTTATGAACATTATCATTTGGGAATAAGGTCTCTGGTTCTCTAGTGTTCAGCCCGCTGCGCAACAGTAATCAGACAGACTCCAGACAATGCCTTTGAATATGCTTTAATCATGGCTGGGAGATCTCAGATCATTTTCAGGGAGAATCCCCCCACCAAAAATTGTACAACATTTTTTATAGAATAGGAGCATGGAAAAAGTGACCTGATTCATTAAACCATTTTTCTACAATATGATTCAGTTCCTTATATGTATAATTCAGCAAACCCTTCGGTTAGGTAAAAGCAAATCTGGATTATTTGATTACTTCAGCTTGTTACTCAAGTCATGAGGTTATATATTTAGACAGTTGTCAAGTTTTGTTTCCCCTTTGGTTACATATTCAGACACAATTTGACAAGTGTTGGGGATGTTTAGTTTTCAAAAGCATATGTCAATCCTGAAAAAAAAGGAATGTTTGTCATGATGAGCTTAATTTAAAAAAAAATTACTTAAAGACAACAGTTAGGATTCAACCTTCAAGTCCCTTAATATAATAAAACTGCAGGACATCTGTTAACAGATCTTTTGAAGATTAAACTGGGCCTCTCAAATTCGGTGCCAATAAATCGTCTAAAGATCAAGATTTGTAACAATTCATTCATGGAAATTGGGGACAATTTTACAAGATCCTCTATGAAGGTTATTAATTTGACTTATGTTCAACACAGGACGTACTAAAGTAGACTAGCCTACTGTACTTTCACTCAAAATTACATCATGACATTGAAAAAACTGACAATTGAAAAAAAAAAACTTCAAGCACATTGATCTTCATAATTCAATTTTAGATAAAGAAACTTGTTCTGAGAGGTCATTTTTATAGGTTACATTTTATTAGTTATTTTTAACATCTTTTTTTATTCATATGGCCAGTTGAAAAGATCTTCGATCATTAATTTCTCAGATGCATCCCAGACATCCAGTTTGTTGCTCTTTTTTTGATTTTAGAACAATGGATGTGCTTCCTCAGTTTGACCAGTTCTCTCAGGGGTATTTAAACATTCGGATACAGTTCTTTTAATCTGCAATGAGAACAGTTAAAACATTTTAGTGCAGGAATATCTTATACAACAAAAATTTTGGATCATGATGGTGAATGAAGAAGGTCTTTGTCCACAATAAGTGACTAACATGTGATGTACCTTCTCTGTTTCTTTAAGAAGTGAACATGACATATTTCCACCACAGTCAACACAAGAAACTTGAGGCTGAGAAAAAATACAATAGAGTAGTATGAAATTAAGTTATTTTTAAATTGTATTGTACAATGACTCCTATTATAGGCATTTAGATCCTTCTGTGAAAGTGAGCTACTTACTCTTCCCTTCTCTTGGACTATACAGTCTTTCTGATGGGTGCTCTTTGTCATCTTGTCACATAAGGTGGGTTTTAATATCACATGAAGCATGCTCTTCTCATAGTTCTTTCATGTACAGTAAGGGAAAGAGATATGTAAAGCATAAAGATGACAACCATACATGTAGATATTTAACTATTTTTATCAAGCACTTTAAGGCAGATGCATAAGCATTGAAAACAAAAATCAAAATACAACTTACAGTAAAATTAGGAATTTACAGTATAATGATCAAACTGGAAATAAATCACTTACAGCTTGTAAAATTGAGGCAAAATCAAGGTGTTTGGCTCCATATTTCTTATTGGCTACTCGTATTGCCTTGTCAATAATGTCCGTATCATATTGGCTTAGTTGATCATATTCTTTGTTTCCGTCTGTTGACTCCAGCAGTAACAGAGCATTAAGCAGTAACAGTAAACCTCTCATCTTGCACAGTAAGTGTTCTGCGCTGTTAGCCTGATTTTAGTCAGAACCAGTCACTGGTGTCGCATCTACACAGATTACAACTGCTGTGATTGGTCTACTTTGTAACCAGAGGCCCTCCTCAAGATGATGAAATAAGACAGGGTTTCTACAGGTCTTATGAAGATAAATTTAAGACTCCCTTTTAAAAGACCCTTTAAGACCAAGTCAGGAAATTCTTAAAAATACATCAAGACACATCACCAAATACATTTTCAAACATACTTTGGACATAAAATCTTGAAGCTCAACAAAACCCATTTTATTTTCTTATTAGAATATTCAGATTCTTCCATCTAAATGTCTTTAGATTAGCCAATATAAAGACCAGAATGACTCAAACCGAACATGCAAGGTGGTGAACCATTACAAACTAAATGCATGCCAATACAACTGACGAAACTAGCATTGCAAATACTCTTTGGGACAAGTATTTCCCCAAATGAACATCTCAAAGCCACAATGTTCAGAAAAGATGTAACTGTGCCCATTTATCAAGTTCCTCTATGCAGGGTTATGGAGTTATAAAAATCTAAGCCACGTGGTGCAGAAAGTTTTAAAATGAAACATGAAAATCCCTCATGCAAGACTTTCTGCTTTGATTACAAACCTTTTAAAGGCGTTGATTACCAAAAAGGTAAAGCCAAACATTTATACCTCAGATTTATGCTACTTAATGCTCATGTTCACAATGTTTTTCTCCTTTCAAAGTTCAAATGGAAAGTTTACACAACTCCTGATAAAACAATCCATGTTTGATCTGAACATAAACCAACAGTACGCAAATATAAACTTTGGCTCATGGCTGCATTTAGATCCACTCCATACCTTATTTATTTCACTTCCAGCACCTGCAATTCTTTTAAACAGAGGACAAAGTTCAAAAACAACCTCTAAAAAGATGTTTTGGTGTACTTACAATATCATAAAGAGAAAAGACCCAAGTGTCATATTTGAAGAATTTATTGTTCTGGCATTTGAAACCAAGAGCATCATGACAAGCTATTGACAATATTTTAAACAATAAGAGGGGGGTAAAAACAACAAAAACTGAATTTGAACAACATCTGATTGGTGGAATGGGGAGTAAACCAATGGACCAAAAAACGGAAGGGGAGCATCCAGTCATTCACATTAAAGTACGGCAACAATAAAAAAAAATATTCATGAGCATTTCCTCGCCTGTCCCAAGATGGGATCATTAATAATATTAATATCAACATCGATAAAAAATAATTACAAGTTATAAAGAGAAGCCAGCACCACTGGGAAGAGTGGCTGGCGGCTGCTTCTGTGTAAGTGAGAGAGGAAAAGGGAGAGGTGGAGAGAGAAGCAAAGGTTATGTAGGGCAGGATGTATTTGACAGTCTATGCCGAGAGGTCACTGTTGTCAAACCGTTCCTGATCGTACACCTCAGCGATCACCTTTCGACCTCCGAACCAGCGGTTGTTGAGCGCCTGAATGGCCTTGTTCATTTCTGACGCTGCTGAAAATTCTACGAAGATCTTTACAATGACTTCGGCATCCTCCTCCTCACCCTGCTTCTCCTGGTAAATGATCACTCTATTAACAGCTCCGAACTTCCCACATTCCTCCGTTACTTCTCCTTCCAGATCATCATCTATGTCTTCAGGCCCAACCATGTTCCTGAGCACCATAACCGTAGACTGAGGAAACAGCATACAGAAAAGGGTTTAAACTCACCTCTCTCCATTATAGCATTGCAAAATGATCTACTTGCATACACTACCATTCAAAAGATTGGGGTCTGTAAGATTGATTTATTCTAAAGAAATTAATATTTTTAATAATTAAGGATAACACAGGATCAGGACCATGTGACACTTAAGGCTGGAGTAATGACTACTGAAAAATCAGCTTTGCCAAAAAAAAATAAAAACAACTTTGAAAATGTAACAGTTTAATTTATACAGAAATTTCATAATATTACTATTTTTATGTTTTTTGATCATAAAACATTTTTTTAAATCATTTGACAACCCCAAACATTAGTGATTGAGAACTAACCTCTTGTTTTCTCAGGAGTTTCTGCATGACCATATGCCTTGCACTGCTGCCCGAAATGCTCATATGCTCCTGTTCACTGAGCATCTCCTGACCCGTGCCATCTTGAGCGGATTCCTCCTCTTCTTTTTCCTTCTTTGCCTCTTGGGCTGCAGCCACAGCTGCTGAGAGTGACGGCGGAGAGGCCAACACCGGGTTCACAAGGCCCACCTGAGGCACGACAGGCATTGTGGGCCGAGCTGGCGTCACCCCTGCACAAAAACACAGGAGTCAGTATATTATTAACCGTGATTTGACACTGAATCTCAGCTAGACACCTAGAAATCCCCCTCTATGCCAGCGAAATGGACAATTAACAGACTACACAGTCATTAGAGGACTGTTCCCTAAAAAAAAACACTTAAAAAAAAATGAAAAGCACATTAAGAGAGTTCACCCAAAAATTGTCATATAGGCTGACATTGCAAACCTACATCTTTTTATATGAAACAAAAAAAGGAAATCTTAAAACTATTTTGATAAGTTGGATGGAGAAAATAGGGGGGGCACAACAAATTATGACAAATAATTTAAAAAATATATTATATTTTCATTTAAAAAAATCTGCAATCCTGAAGTAAATCATGATAATTTAATATCATTAGCTTATTAGATTATTTAAAAAACAAGTTTAAAATGGCTGTCAATTAAAAGCTACTATTAGAATATTTTTGTGGACAAGAGGACTTTAAGAAAAGTGGTTCTCTTTCATAGGTTGACTCAACGCTGCATTTTTAAACCACTAGTTTGCATGAAAATTAATGTTCAGAATTATATGTTAATAATTAAAATATATAATTATTCACTGATGATCATTTCCCCCCTCCAGTGAGATGTTAACTAATGACTGGATCCCAGCATCAGGGAGATGGAACTTGAGAATTAATGTCAATGATGCATTCAGTTTGTGAATGAAACTGATCAACTGATTGAAAAGATCTGACTTAAAAGTATGATTTGTACATGAATCCAGCATTGCCTTGCTTTTGGCTTGCTTAGTCGGGATTATTTAATATTTAACAATATTATTGATCTGTGTTGTACTACTTTCATGTTATCACTGTGAAGCTGCTTTGATACAATCTGTATTGTGAAAAGCGCTATATAAATAAATGTGACTTGACTTATGAAAGTGCCAAGGAGTGCTAGAGCAGATAAAGACTTTCACTGAACAATGTCTTAAATTTTAATGAACTAATTCTTAAAGAAAATATTTATCTCAGCAGTAACAGGAAACACTCATCTTTCATGTAAATGATTCATTTAAAAAAAAAGAAAGGGGAAAAAACATGTAGAAATCAGACAGTTCTGGCATTGCTTAAGCATTCCCCCTCTGTACCTGCTCGCTTCTTGCCTCGGTGACAGTACTTTTAAGTTTGAAAGAAAAAGATTTAAGATTTGGGTCATTTTTCCTCTTTATTTGAAACCCCCATCCGTCGTCTTGGCTTGCCTTCATGATCAATTCCACAAAAAAAACAAAAAACATCTGAGATCTGTGAGACTCACTGGCCAATACGAATGAGAGATTTGTTTATGAGGGAAGGGGTTAGAAACAGTCCTCTTCAAACTTGGTTGATCAGTGTGCAGCAAAAGGGAAGGGTCATGGCGAATTTGGAGAATAAAGACAGGGAGGGGAAGAGAGGAGAGAGAAAAGGAGAAAGAAAGAGACAAGGAGAGAAGAGAAAATAAAAGAGAAATCTATTAGTGGACACGACCCACGACAGGCCACGATAAACTGAGTACTGTGTAGGACAACAGAAACCTGAGGGAGAGAGAGATTGTGCACATATAAGCTAATGTGGAAATGGGAAAACATGGTGGGCGTTTGCAAGTAAAACAAACAGGTCTGAGGACAACCACTTAAAATAGTCCTAAGTAATGCGTGGGCGGTCATGCCTGTTGAATTAAGACTTAAAAATAAAGCCTGTTTAATTGTGTTTTGATCGGACTCCTGTAAATGTTCCTAACAATTCTGTTTTAAAAAATACATGAAATGCTATCATTCATGCAAAAGACATCCAATTAAAAGGCCCCACTCACACAAAATTCAACTACATGCAGAACCAAAATACTGAAGACGTACAACACAATTAAGGCACACAAGTGATTGTAGAGATCCACGATACTAACAAAATACTACAAAACACTTCTGATTGCACCTACCTGTAATGACCCCTGGGGCCTGAGCAGCCATGACGGCCTGTGGAATCTGGGGCAGGTTCAGGCCCGTACCCCCAGCCATCGCCCCCAGAATAGATGCTCCCGCTACCGCTTCCTGGAAGAACAGAGTGGGACATATAGAAACACCGCCTGGACAGCGCCCGTTAAATGCACACATGACACCAACACGAGTGGACAAACAGACCTTTGCACACACAGACAAGCCTTGGGCCAGCTGCATAAAAATCGGCAGTTGGTGCTAATGGGCTATTGAGAAATTAAGATTTTTTTTGTCAGCATTAATTAATAAAATATATTTACATGTATTGTCCTCTCCATAGCAGAAAATATACTCAACATACATGCTCAGTTATACGCTATATGCTCAGCTGTCCCTTAAGCCTTTGTACACAAGGTTTATTCCAACTCCAAAATACTGTGTTCGAATATTTGAATATTCGATTGTTTAGTTAACTGAAGTTTAACGAGAAAGACGTTTTTTTTCAATCACTACGTTTTTGACACCATTTCTGAACAAGCTTATGATTAGGATATACACAACAAGCTTACATTATACCATGAGGTGTTTTTTTTTTTAGCTTAAAACATTAAAGTGTGCATACAAAAATGAAATGAACAGAAGCATTAAGCTCACGCAGTGCACTTATAAATCAGACTGTCAATTATACAGAATGTATATACACTTAAGTCAGCATATGGTTATCGTGTGTTTATATTGTTTCACATGTTCTTGAGAAAAACAAGTATATCTACATGCTCGGATGAAAGTCGGTTGTTTAGTCCGTCAACAATAAGGCCGGATGAGGAGAAAAAGCGCTCCACCAACAGATGCTGCAGGGACACAAACATGATAGAGTGCTAAGCGACCACGTTTCTTGCAAAGCTTTATGATTTCTGTCCCTGATACAAGTCTGCCTTAACAATGTTTCGAGATCATTTTGCTATTAGATTAGTGGTCTCCTAACTAGCTCAGGGGTACATCTGCACCTACCTGTATTTCTTATGATTACTTATCGCGTTGGTGATGACTCAGTTTCACCTAACAAAGTTCACTCCAAACATGACCATGCTGACCAAACTTTGCTGTGCCTAGAGGCAGACGCCATTCTGTCATCAAATATGATAACTAACTGGATAAATCCACACTCCACAGCGCCAATCAGTGGTGCATTTAGTTATAACAGAATTTTAGGTTGCATGCTTAAGATTTATCATGAATCCACTGCACTTATTGGCCAGCAAAGCAACATTTAGCTAAATTCAAATAGTATTTTAAAAACTTCAAACTATTGCAGATCGAATATTCAAATATTCAACTTGGTGGATAACTGATGACAATTTTTTTTTTAAATTAATGACTTTTTAAAAATAAATCAGCTTTGCCATCTCAGGATTTATATATATATAAATAGAACAGTTTTAAATTCTATATAAAAAAATAATGGTTCTTACTGTATCTATAATCAAATAAATGCAGCCTTGGTGAGCATTAAAGAGTTATATCAATACACAAAAAAAATCTTCCCAACCCAAACTTTGAACAGTTAAATGTATATAAAAAATAAATAAAAAGCGAAAAGCTAACCGCTAAAAGAAATAAAGTTTCTTGACACTAAACACAATAGTGCAGTGTCTGTTCTCAAGGGTTTGCACACCTAACCATTCAGGCATTTCATGCAACTAGGCCCAAGACCTGAAATAAAGGTCAAGAACATGTAACAAAACAAGCTAAATTTATTATTAGGAATCCGTATCAATTAAATATTAACTATATATTTAATTTAGACACTGCTAAACAAGTTACATTTGCCTACACAATATAAATTTAAACTAAACTATGCATGATAAGCATGAGACAACATAGAACAATTACATCACTAATCATACAGATTTACAAAATATTGAGTAGCTTAGTTTGCCAACTTTAGCATGATCTATGCTGTAGCATAGATGGCAATAAAATTAACTAAAATGGAAGTAATCCACAATAGAAAATGCCAAAATGTATTAAATCTCAGTATTAAAATATTAATGGCACACCTATTATCAAAGAACTATCAAGAGATAATAAAAGCCTCAAGAGATTAAGCAGACATCCAGAATAATAGATTCATCAATATGTGGGCCAGAACCCAGGTTACAGATAAGAGGCATAATGTAGCTAAAAAACATTGGCAGAGGTGCTCCTTAAAGTCACCTGCGACTAAATCTGCTCAGCTTTCAAGTATATGGGCCTGTCTAGAAAACATTCACTACCTAGCATCACTGTTACTGGGAGGTCTTGAAGACAAGTCTCTCCCCACACTCATATGCTACACAAAACAAAAAGGCACCAGCGTGCTTTGAACAGAATTTCCTGAAGGATTTACCAGACAGTTGAGGAAGTCTTCTGTCCGATTCTCCGGCTGGGACAGATTCCATGCCATCTGTTTTTGGAGTTTACACGCTATGTTATCTTTCTGCATGTAAAAGCTCGGTCTCAAATAAGTAATGTTGTGTCATAACTGAGTCTTCATGCCAGTCAATGCCTTAGCTGATTCAAATCAAGCCCTTACATACAGGACCAAGTGTCTGCACTAGCTTTGCTAAGCGAATTAAAATCACGCTGCCTTACTTTACAAAAGGAAGGCTTTTAAAAGTCAAAGGAAGCAGCAGCTCACACTCACACACACTTTCCCTGACTAACAATAGATGAGTGAGGTGCATAAATGCTCACCTGTGCTGTGATTTTGGCAGTGGCGGCTGCGGCGGCTACGGCAGCAGCGGGAGGCAGTCCGCCAGGCGTCGTTGGAGTCAGGAGGGGCATCGGTGGCGTGACGGCTTTGCCCACTCGGAGGTACTGCCCACCCAAGTCGAAAAGGTTCATGGAGGAAACGGCATCCTGCGACGACTGCGCCTTGTCATATTCTACAGAGGAAACAGGGAGGACTAAGACTCAACAGCATCCAAGAAGACTCAGCATAAATCTACCAGAGCTCTGAGACAGTTACTGTGTAATTACCAGCGGGTACTTATGGCACAAATGTCCGTAACAGAGCCTAAGAAAACAACGACAACAGAAATAAAAACTTACTATGAAAGCATGTGAGGAACCTGCCCCCACCCTTCTCTATCCCCTGTGAGACATGTAGAGAACAGCATTCTGCCATGACTGACTGCTCTCAGTCAGATACATTTATATTCATCCGAATGGGTGAAGCAGTCGCCCGCTCACCTATGAAGCCATAGCCTTTGTGTTTTCCCGTCGTGGGGTCCCGCGCCAGCGTGCAAGACTTGATTCTTCCGAAGGCCTCGAACACGCTCTTGATGTCGTCGTCTGACAAGTCGGGATGCACGGATGCCACGTAAATCCGGTTGAAGGCGCGCGCTTCTTCGGCTAGCTGGTCTATGATCGGTTGAGCCTGACCAATGTTGCTCGGTCGCCCCACCTACAAGTGTTGAAACGCATCAGAAATAACACATCAGAACAGAATTCATTTTAAATATTTAGGGGGAAAAAGTTGGCTCACAAGTTATTCAAATTAAGTTTCACAGTGCTCACTTTGATGTTTCTACCACCCAGCATAACGGAGTTCATCTGTTCTAAAGCGAGCTGTGCTGCTTCTGGTACTTCATACTCAACAAATGCAAAACCCTGCAGAAAGAGCAGATTATCGTCAGTTTATAAATACAGCAATAAACATAAAATGGTAATTCATAAAACCTCACACTTATATAAAAAAAAGACCTCCTGACCTTGTGTTTTAATGTAACAGAGTCCCAAGACATGTCAATGCTCTTAATGGGACCGAAAGGAGCAAAGGCCTGTCTGATCGTGTCTTCTCCCAGCTCGTAGTAGATGGACCCAACATAAACACGGCACATTATGGCTAATGCTCGTTGCCTCTGTGCTGCAACCTGTAACAGACAACTGATATGATCAGACGGTGCCAAGTCAGGCATCTGCTAATTCAAAATGTTTATCATTCATAGGCTTGTTCCACTGATTGAGGATAGAACCAGCAGACAATAAACATGCTGGCACCGAAGACATAGCACTGGCTTTTCTTTACCTCCAAACATTACATACATGAGTACTGAACAACCACATATATGCCAAGAAAAGGAGGGAAAGCAAACATTTACAACTGCATTAACATACAGAACAGGTTGCACAGTTACTCTGAGAAACTGTGTTGGACTTACAGACTGTAGTGGTGAGAGGGGATCTCCAAAGCCCATCGTTAATGAGGCCATCTGAAGGGAATTAGGCATCTGTCAGGAAAAACAAACCAACTTGAGTATTGTACCACTGTGGGATGTTGTCAGTTGAGTTTAGAAAGGGTCCTTCAGATAACATTATGATACATAATTACAATCGTTTACGAATACACCAAGTATTAAAAGTTTAAAAATACCATTTCATACGTTCTTGAGCAGTTTTACCTGTAGGTTGCTGAGCTGTTGCTGCTGATGGGCGAGGGTCTGTTTGACCAGGACGCTCTTGATGCTTTGTTCCATGGCATACTTCTTTGCCTACAATTGAGAGCACATAACACCAAGTGAGTGTCCACTAAAGTAACAACTTCAAACCACCTCAGCAAGAGCACAAATAGCCAGGACTCTTGCTAGATATAATATTCGATTTTACCAGACAAAATTGTTAGTTCATTTGTCTAAAGTACGTCAATAATAATATTTCACAAATCAGATAAATATATATATATATATATATATATATATATATATATATATATAAATATATAAAATCCCCCACTTTAAATAGAGTACCAGTAACTGAGAATAGTTCTAGCAGATAATCAGACGCCACTAGTACTAAAGGCATAGCACTGGCTCTGCTCTTGTCCACAATTCTACGTGGCATTGATTCAACAAGGTGCTGAAAGTATTCTTTAGAAATGTTGGCCCATATTGATAGGATAGCATCTTGCAGTTGATGGAGCTTTGTGGGATGCACATCCAGGGCACAAACCTCCTGTTCAACCACATCCCAAAGATGCTCTATTGGGTTGAGATCTGGTGACTGTGGGGGCCATTTAGTATGGTGAACTCATTGTCATGTTCAAAAAAAACAATTTGAAATGATTCGAGCTTTGTGACACGGTGCATTATCCTGCTGGAAGTAGCCATCAGAGGATGGGGACATGGTGGCCATAAAGGGATGGACATGGTCAGAAACAATGCTCAAGAAGGCTGTGGCATTTAAATGATGCCCAATTGGCACTAAGGGGCCTAAAGTGTGCCAAGAAAACATCCCCCACACCATTACACCAACACCACCAGCCTGCACAATGGTAACAAGGCATGATGGATCCATGTTCTCATTCTGTTTACGTCAAATTCTAGGTGGCGTTTTATCCTCTTTGACGTCATAGTGTCCCACTTTGAAAAAAAAGAGTCGTTTGCTGGGGCTGGTGTCAATAAAAGCTTTTATTGGATTAAAAAGGACATTTTCAGTTCTGAAACTTACAGGATATTCTTATAATACGATGACCTCTTAGATGTCAAAAGCTCAAGGAAAATTTAATTTCTCAGTTCATCACCCCTTTAAACGATACAACTATTTTTCAGTATGTACACTGATTATAGGTTATTCATTACTATTTTCATTTTGTGACAGCAAGAAAAAAGGCAGCACAGGAAGCAAGTCTTTTAGCTCTTCATGCTGTTTTCCTTAAATACCATTAGTGCACACTCCAAATTGCTCTCCGATCAACATGATCATAATGTAAAAGCAAGGTGTAACTAATCACAAAATTATAAATGAGGGCCCCTGTCTGATACACTATCCCACTCTCAATAATTATACACAATCATTGATTTCACTACAAATGTGCAGAAGTAGAAGTATCTGGGGAGTCTCACCCTTTGCAGCGCCTCCTGCTGTTCAGCGGTGAGTGGCGGCAGGCCGAGCTTCGAGGCTGTGCTCTGTCCATTCTCCATCATCAGAGCCTCGCCTCCCTGCACAGAGCACAGTCATCCGTCAGACCTGATGAATGTGAGCTGCAGCAAAACTGTAAATTCACACTGGACAACTTCCTTACAGCTTTTAAGACCATCTTGTATAAGATGTATAATTCTTACTTCTTCTATACTTCTTGTGTACTTCTCTTGAACAAAATTTTGAATTATGCATTTTATGCTAATCATTTAATTTTTGATCTTTATAAATGCATTAAAAATCACTGTTAGGGCTAGTGCTGGAAAAAAAATCTACATAAATAAATGTCAAATGATTTTAGATAAACAAGCTTTTTCAAACTGCTTTCTACATTTGGATGCCTAGGGCTTATCAAAAATACTGCTGAAATAAAACCCTTCGGTATGCATTCAATTTACAGGATCCTCACAAAATTGTAAGGGGAACAAGGTGACTTTCCCTCAATGGAAACAAATACTTGGATTTTGTTATCAGGTTATATATGACCATATAACCGTGCATATTCTAAAGTAATTTAGCCATCTCATTTTATACTACACAAGAGAAAACTTAAGTACCTTTGCTCAAATGAACTCCAGAGTGGTGCACTGCCCACCCCCCTTAAGGAGGTTTGAACCCAAAAAGTTCTGCCATTGGCTTTGGAAATTTAGTACAACCAAGAGATATGTTCTACAGCACAGACGACACATAGAGAGAAATGACAAAAAAGAAAAAAGGAAAAGAAAAACAAACCTACTTAGAAAAGTAGAACTGGGTAGGGAGACAACAATTTGAATTCACGAACATCCAAATCCATGGAAAAAAAAAAAAGTTGCCTCTAATGTACCAAAAAACTAGATCGATTTTGCCGATATATCGGTACCGATAATTGATTGGTGGAATTATCGTTATCAGCAAAAATCCACGCCAATGTTTTTTCCGGGTTGCGTCCATTGCAGGAATGGCTGAGAAGTGCGCATGGTCATTACACCTGACGAGAGCGCTGAGAAAAGACCGCTGGCATTATGCAGAGCAAGAGCGGCTTCTACAGGACAAATCATTTTATTGGTCCTCTAGATGCCATTCTCACTCTGTATAATGCCAGCAGTCTCTTTAGCGCTCGTCCGGTGTAAAGACCGCGCGCACCTCTCAGCCGCTCCTGCAACGGATGCAACCCGGAAACACTATCGGTGTGGATTTTGGCCAATAAATATAGTTCCATCAATCAACTATTGGTACCGATATAACGGCAAAACCGATGAATTGATCGAACACTACAAGTTTTACTAATCATTCTAATTCAATGAGAACAAGGAATTCCACACCACAGATAACACCGTGAAACAATACAATTGGAAACAATTTGTTTCCATCTGATGATCAATCAGATCCCAGCCAATGTAATGAGCTACAGCATTTAAAACATTAGATGAAATAACTGCAGCCCACACTTAATAAACGGCTATTATTTATGGCTATCATTCTTGGTGTGAACGAACCTTTACTCGTAATGGCAGATGTCAACATTTTCACTAAAGAATTAAATTTGTTTTGTTTTTTTGCCGTCAGAAGGTTTAAAATATAAAGGTTTGAGAAGCATGGAGTACTTCATGTCCTTGTTAAAGTTTGAAAGCAAGTCCACTACAGTTGTATGGAAAAGAGCAACCAAGTCGATCCTCAATTTATCCTACTGAACAAAAAAAAAAGTCATACAGATTTGAGGAACAACATAAGCAAATCATCTTCATTTTTAGCTTAACTATTCCTTTAAAAGACTGAAAACAATCTCCCAATGCATGAATTTTAGTGCAAAAAACACGAACACTGCTCGTATTCATACAAAAATTAAAAGGATGTCTGAGAGACTGCTACCAAGATGGTATAACAGGATTGATTGACAAATAATGAACAACAAGATAGTGAAAGTGTGTGTGACTAAGATAGACTATGCAAAAAGCTATTTACCACTCCTTAACGCTCTGATGCTTTTTCCATACATACTGGTGACATTTGAACATTATATTACGTACGTACAGGTTGCCTAAATGCAACCTTTTCTGGATCGATATTTAAAGAAAAAATAGGACACATCGAAAGTGCTTTGCAAATCCCTTTTATAACAAAGGCTAATCGTGGTCTCGGGGTAAGCAGTGGATTGACCCCTTACCTAGCGCCTGCTCTCCGCTGGGGTGTCTTGTGAGATTATATATGGGGGAGCTTTTACTGTTCAAAACGGATTCTATAAGGAAAGAGAGAGGTTTCAGTAAACTCATGTACACTGTGTCCACTTGCCAACTTATATGGGTGAATTTCATCTCATCATAGCATGGGCTTAGAGATATCTGTAAAAGACTTGTAGAAGGTGGATAGACTAATTAACTTGTACATGCAGTACTGTACTGATTTACAATACATACATAACTAACGTTGAAAAGTAAACACTGACTAGGAAGCCAAATAAGCAGCATTCAATAAATGCTGAATGTGTAGCAGCTATCCTGAATGTGTAGCAGCTATCGTTCTGACCAGGCCAGAGGCCTTATATATCATGTTGGGTTAAACTGTATTCAAGAAGATATTGAATACATCGGTGTTGCACATTTTTTTCAAAAGAGAATTGCACCTGCAGTGCAACCAAACCTCGGTGTAAAACACGGAAACAGAGCGCTTCGTTTATATAGTCGCGAGCACGAGCAGCAGTGAAGTGGATTCAGCTCATGGAGGACAATGTGAACGGGTTAGTGCTAACGCGTTAGCTCATGTAACGTTCCAGAAAGCGAGTACGCACATGCGTTTAGGTTACTAAACTAGTAATAACCCGCTAAAAACAACCGTTCCAAGTAACGTTAAATCCTAGCTGTCAGAAAAGACATGGTCGGTCGAACATTATTAAATAATCACTGTTTCAAGAGAGACACGCAGCAGCAGGCCGGGAAGAAAATCCCGCTCTCAGTGCGCTAAGCTAATTAGCCATAACCCTGTACATCTAGCTGTTTTAAATTAAATCTCTATCCGGACACATTACTGTATGCACATAAAATAATACTGTGTTTATATTAAAAGGGAAATTAAGCAAAATATTACATTTACCGCTGAAACAGCCACCGCCATTGAGCACACCTTCCAGCACTAACGTCCACACCGCGAGGAAGACTATAAAATCTCGCGATAACGAGAAAGCGCGTTAGGTAAGAGCAGAAGAGGCGCGCAGCTGCAGTGTGTGGCCGATCAGGCTTTGATTGAGTAGGGGGAGGCTGCAGACCTGGAGCCGGCAGATTTACGCCCCTGGCAGTTTTACGCCCCTGGCAGTTTTACGCCCCTGTTGTTCCTGATGCGTCCAGTAGGGGGAGATAAATAAATATTGTATGACGTTATATGAGCCTAATCCTATCCCATATCATAACAGACCAAAGCTATAAGCGACACAAATTGAGGTAGCGTTATTTTAAATAATTTGCTAAAGTTATTGTTGTTAATTGTTTTGTAATGATGCAATATTTATTATTTATAAACGATTAAATAAGATCAGATATCAATTCAAAAGATTAATAAAGTTTCTATTATTTCGAGAGAATAAAAGTTGGCCAACATTACTTGACTGTCAGGTTGATGCTCTGCTAAGCTAACTTAGCTAACTTAACAACATATAGGTTTAAAAGCTACCCTAGTGTTCTCTTTACCTGTTATGTGTCACTCACTTTTAAAATTAATTTAATTTTTATTTTTATGTTGTCTGACTTTAGCTTGCGTGACATGGCATCTTCTGGTAAGACCCTGTTTACTCTTTGCATTTAAACATAGCCTACTCCACGTGGTTTCTGGAGCAACATTAGAGTGGATATTGGAAATGTGTTAATAATGTGTTAGTTTTTGATGTGTACACAAACACATTTATAATAGGCATGTATGCATGCATTTGTATGCAAATCTCTCTAAGTAAAGAGATGAACTGCACACTCACTCAAATATTTTGTCATAAAATACATACATACACAATGCATGAAAAAACCCACATTAAAAACTCTGGTCCCATATGGTTTAAATGTAGATTTTGGTTTGAGTTGTTTCTTTTAAATGAGATGATCTAATTTTCGGATCCGGATCAGATTCATTATGTCCTTTTTCCAGAGGTAGGTGTTGTGTGTTAGTTGTGCTCTGCATGGTGTCAGATTCAAATTTTTATTAATGTCAAAAAGTTTATCCATAATGTTAGACCATTGATCTGAAAATAATAGTTTTTGTGCTTATAAAGAAAAGGCACTTTTGATTTTGTTGTTAAAAAAACTAAACATGGAAAATGATGCTTGGCTTATTTGGGGTGTGATGAATCTCTATTCTTTCTCTGATAGTCCATCATCTGTGCTCTCTCTGTTGTGGGACATGTGTCCATCTTGGAGGCTGAGGAGAAATTTCTGCGAGGACCTGTCATTGACGCAAGGTACTGTAAGGATTCTATAAAGTAAAAAATGTTCAAACATGACTTCCTGCCATTATTTTATAACCATGGTTTCTACCACTATTCAACTTTATCTTCTTTTTTATTTATTTTTAATCAGTGAGCGGGAGCACTTTGATAAGAAGATAAAAAAAAACAAGAGAGCCAAGCCATAGGAGAGTCAACTACAGTCATCCTATACATGAACAACTATCATCCTATACATGGAGTAAATAAATAAATAATTTTTGTTGAACAACAACATTGTCTCTTTCTTTTAAATGGCCCTTGGAATTTTAGAAAAGGGTTAAATTGTGCTTGTCTTCATTAAAGGTTATGTAGGACACTGTTCTGTAGCTATGATGTCCAATTGTGAATAGTACTGCAGATATTACATTGAGAATCCAAATGATTACACAGTACTGTATGTCTAATGGGCTATATGGTTAATACATAAATGTATATAAATTCACAACAACATATATTAGTCAGTTTCCTGTATGTAAAAACAGTTTAAAACAATTAATTCTACAGTTGGTCATATATCATTACTTTGTCCATTTGATCCAACTATGAGTATTATTATTATTTTTAAATTTACAAAAACAAATAGTCTTCTGTAGGCTGAGTGAAGAGTGAAGCCCAACTTAACATCTGGATGTTTTAATCCTTAGTGCAGATAATTCCACTGTCTATAACGTTTAATTAAATAAACAAATACTTAAAAATGGTAAAAGCCGGGGCGGTTATTATTATTAATGTGTTTGTTTCAAGCGTTGTTTTATGTTTTTTCGCCGTATATCCTTCATATAACGTCATACAATATTTATTTATCTCCCCCTAGCGGACGCATCAGAAACAACAGGGGCGTAAAACTGTCAGGGGCGTAAAACTGCCAGGGGCGTAAATCTGCCGGCTCCAGGTCTGCAGCCTCCCCATATAGCTTTGATTGGAGGAGGAGAGCCTACGTTCGAGGGGCTAATAAAACATTACTTTTCAATTTTCTTGTAGTAATATGTGGCACCACTGATAAGACGATCCCAAAACCTGTTTTATAAAAGTAATTTTAGTCTGGACACGTAGGGCTACATAACAAAAAAAAACAAAACCAATAACAACAAAACTATTAAATTTTCCATCACCAAGAAAAGAAAATGTATACACAATGTGAACAATTATTATTAATAAATATACTGTCTGGCATTAAGCAGCCTATTATATGATTTTCAGCATGGCAACAGTAAAAACAATTGTGAAAAAACTAAATTAATTAGGCCTAAAAATCAAAAACGTAAAATGCATAAAAATATTCTGTAAGTAATTAATTGTATAAATGTAAGACTGTTAAAACACGTGACTTGACTTGCCCCTACACACACACACACACACACACACACACAAACCATATTATTCATATTCAGAATTGGGAATTTTAAATGAGTAAAGAACTAGAGCTTAATAAAACATTTTGTATAAAAGGGAATGGACCATTTAGTTTAAGTTATTCGTATTCATACTTTAAAAATGTTTTAAATTTATTCAAAAAAATATTCAGAAAGTTTTATTAAGCTCTATTTTTTACTCATTTAAAATGCATAATTCATAATATGAACAACATTACATTACAGGTTATTCAAATTATGGAATTTTACTATTAATTGAAATGTGTTCATCTTGAAAAAAAGACTTGTTTGTTTTGACTGTAAACAAACTGACCTGAAAATCCATTAAATGTTTCAGTTAATATACATTCATTACTAAACCTTTTCTATAAACATGAATAAATTCAGTCATATTAAAGTATTAATAATATATTTTAATGTTATAGTATTTCATGTCACAGTATACAACTTCATCACAAAAAAATAAAATAAAACTGCCCAAATCATAAGTCTGGTTAATGCATTTGATTCAGATGAGAAAGGAGACCAGGAATTAGGAAGAGTACATTTTAAAAGCTGCTCACTGTACATTCATATATCTCTCATATATACATACAAATGAATCACATTGCAAGACATTTAGTCTCTTAATAACACTGGGAAGATGGTGACTGATTTTTTATGACATCTGACTCATTTGAATTTTCAAGAATAAATGGAGATTAGAAATCTCTTGCAATGGCTTTCTAAAGCTGCAATACATCCATGCCTATATATCAAAAATGAAAAAATGCTGTCAAAGCATTCATTTCCTGACATGCATATACATTTTTAGGGGATATTGGGAAGTCAAAGCCATTGGAGAACATAGTACTGAAAGCATCCCTAAAATATTGCTCTGGACGGCATGGCAACATAGATGTTTTCACAGAATATGCAAGTGTCAGTCAAATACAGGACAAGTTGTATTTGCAATGTAGTACCCATTCTTGCCATCACAGCACCCAGTACATATTTGGCTTTGACATGGTTCAAGTTCTCATTTGCATGTAGAACACATAGAAAGTAGTGTATCATTCATTTTGCATGACATAAAATATACACATAGTATGGTAATATGTAAATGCCTTATAGAATAACAGCCCTTCATACCCAAAGGAGGGATTTATTAAAGCAAACCTTTGTTTCAGTCAATGGTCAGTTAATTGTATTTTATCATAATGCATTAATCAGTATATGAGACAAAGAAGCAGATAAATGTTAAACACCTCTGAGCAGTCAGCTGATCTAAGATCAGCTCATATTCACATTAAGGCGGAAAAAAAAAAATCCCATGATAACACTGTTAGTCATGAACAGGACCCCTGTTAGTGAACCTATCATTAGCTGCTCAAAATGCATGATTTATAGAGTTTGTATCAGTCGCTTTGGTTAAAAGCATCTGCTAAATGAATGAAAGTAAATGGATTTGGAGTTCTACTCAGTTTTTTTTTCTTGGTAAAAGTCATCTGGATGAAGTGCTCTTCTGCTTTACTGATTAAAAATGAGGAAAGAAAAGATCGAACTTCACTTAGGCTGCATTTATTTAATCAAAGATAGAGTAAAAACAGTAATATTGTGAAATATTTTTGTTATATATTTAAAAACGTTATTTATTCCTGTGATGGAAAAGCTGAATGCTTAAGATTTCTTATTTGGTGCTCAAGTAAGTCATTTCTTATTATTATATTGTTGAAAACAGTTGTGCTTCTTGATATTTATGTGTAAACTGCGAATTTCTTTTTTCAGGATTCTTGAATAGAAAGTTTAACAGCATTTACTTCATATGAAACAATGCAAGTCTTTACTGTAATTTTTGATCAATGTAATGCATCCTTGTGGAATAAAAGTATTCTTTTCATTCATAACATAAAAATCTCACTGACCCCAAACTTTAAAACGGAAGTGTACCATTCCAGAAAAGCATTATTGCCACGGTTTACAGATATTTGCAAAGTTCATTACCGTCTGCACGAGTAAAGCTATTGAGATCACCATAGTGTCATGGAAGCAATTCAGAACAGACATTTTAAACTCTGTATGTATAAATCACACCACATTAAGAGCAAGAAATGAAGTTGAGGATCTTAAATAAAAAAATGTAAAAAAGAGAAATATAATTATAACAAGAGCACTTGTCATTGTACTGTACATTCGTTTGCTCAAAGTCAGCCTGTTAAAGCATACAGAATAAGATAATACAGACATGTAGAATTAAACATTTTGATACATTTTCCTTTTAAACATGTATACCAAGACCATCTAGTATAGTACTTGTTTAAAATAATAAATAATACATTTTACGTCTAGAACAAATGTGCTCCAATCATATTGCCTGATGGGAAGCAGCAAATATTTCTTAGACACTTACCCTTCTCCCTCAGGTTCCCAAAGCTCTTTCAACCTAAAATCATCGGTTTTACTAGATGTGGATAATGCCATAGACACGATGACTCGGAGAGATGTTTTTAAAAAAAATCTGTGAATCCGTCTTTAAAAAAAAAAAAAATTCACGACCCAAAATGCTGGCACTGAAGGCAGAATCTCTGCAAGGAATGGAAATGTATTTCTTTGTCATGGTAAAATGACATCAGTAATTTAAACTTCAAGATTTAAGTAAACAGTTCGAGCTCTTTGGAGTTTGTGCAGGTATCATGCTGTGTGACGAGCTTTCTCCCCAGGCCCATCGCTTGTTCTCAAGCCATCTTGTCATGACCATTATGCAATGCTGCATTTTTGGTCTCATTTCCCTCTAGTCAGTCTGGATCTTTCGCTCTCTCTTTTTCTCAAGCTCTGGCCCAGTCTTCCGGCACTGTGTCTATTCTAGGACCAGCTGGGCTTAGTACATCACAGCCATGGCAGTAGGGGAGGTGGACGTCCCCGACCAGTGCTTACATAATGCATCCTCAAGAAAACATGCCAACTTTTCGCAGTCTTCCTGCAGGACACAGAAACCAGACAATCACATTCACACATAAAGCAAAACTACACAAGCTATGTTTTTCATTCCTTGCCACAGATGCTTTTCATTTGCACACTAGGGGACTAAAAACGTAGTATTATGTATAAGTATTATCCCACGACTTTAAATTAATTCCTTAGATAAATTGCTTAGGGGTGGGTGATGTTCCAAATATTAACCTTTTCATTTATATGCATCTTATTATTATTTTTTACCATGGCAGTGATGCACATCTTAAAATAGTAATTAGGCTTGTCACTACACCAATATGTTATAAATTAAAACAAAACCTTAAAGGTCCTCTATTTCACCACATCACAAATTCCAATCTTCCAAATTCCATTTTAAACTCCAACATTCAATTAGTATATCCAACTTACTTGACTCACATATAAAGCTAACATATAAGCTAAATATTGCAAATCTGCTTGTTTATATTGCCACAAAATGTAAACCATACTGGCAAAAAATTTAAAGTTGGATATATAATGCATCCAACTTTACCCACTTATACAATACACTTATGTAGAGCAAATATAACAAATCTCAACTGCCTGATTGTTTAGATCCTTCTTAGGTGGGTAGATACAGTCAGTATGGACTGTACAAAATACAATGAGAGGTGACTGAGTGTGGTAGTTTTATGTGGTGATGAACCTAATATTGAGGCTAATTTGTTCTGTTAATTTGTTTATTTTGTATTGTTATAGTATTTGCATTGTATTTTATTTTATTATTACTGGTAGACAGATGACACCTTCGGTTTTCGGTAGCTAATCGTCATACACAACGATATGAGATCTAAAATCAGCTCACATCTGCCAACTAGATGGAATCATAATCTGAAGCTAAAAGATTGAGTCTGTGAAATTTGTCAACTTCAACAGCCCAAAACTATTGTCAACTTATATCGACGGCAAATCGAGGCAAAAATCTGAACAAAGGTAGTTTAGCGTATTCCAGCCTAAGATAAATAATAAAGCCTGATGGTTGGAAGAACTCATGCTTACCTCACTGATGAAAGCATGGTGAACCAACTCACTAGCCAAATCTTTGGGACTGTCAGCTGTGGAAAAACAAACAAAAATGTTTGTATATATATATATATATATATATATATAATAAAATATATATAAAAATTGGATATTTTAAAAGAATAAAAAAATTTATATATACACACACACACACACACACACACACACACACACACATATGCATAAATACATAAACACAAACTCATTTTTATTTATTCTTTAATTTATTAACTTGAATTCTTGTATTTATACAATTTATACAAAGAAAAAAATGCACCAGGAACACATTTCAATCTGATTACTTACATGGCAAAACATCACAGCTAAGCTGACGGTGAAGTCTGTCATCCATCTTTAAAAAGAGAGAGAGCTACAGAGAAAGAAAGGATGGATTATGCACAATATTTACAGAAGCCAAGTAAAACTACAAACCAAAATGTTTTTTTTTATTAACTCACATGACTCCTTGTGCCTTCCTCATTTGCTTCCAGATTACATTGGATCTGTACAACCTGTACGAAAAAAAAGCCAAACACACCAGGTATTTAAGAGGACAGAATTAATTAAAACTAAAGTAACTAAAATACTGTTTGTACATGGATGAGATGCATTGATCACCATTTCTGGGAAATGTTGAAAAAAAGTCAGCTTTTCAAATTGACCCTTGCTCATCATCAGCGTCATAACTGGACACACTTCCCATTAGTCACCCAAACATTTGTTGGCTAATATTTTGCTTCAAAAAATTCAAGACAGCATTTCAAATGAACTGTTTTTAACACAGAGGAACTGATTCACCAACATATTCAGACTTCCTAAAGCTTCATATGAGGTATAGCATCACTACTTGTGGTTAGTTACTCCCAAGAATGCTTCTAACATAAACCTTCTAACCTTTCTGGTTTCAGTCTCCTGTGGTTCTGGCGTTGGGGTCTTCACAGTCTCCATCTGTTCCTGCGACAAAGAAAGAGCGCGGGGGATAGGATGTGGCCGCTGGGAAGCAAAGTTCATCAGGGGATATATGCCATTTC
This sequence comes from Cyprinella venusta, assembly GCA_038021265.1. Classification (NCBI taxonomy): domain Eukaryota; kingdom Metazoa; phylum Chordata; class Actinopteri; order Cypriniformes; family Leuciscidae; genus Cyprinella; species Cyprinella venusta. Next base: position 22,309,152 of record CM075870.1, on the reverse strand, counting down.
TGTTCATGCAGAAGAGGAAAGGTTTCAAATCCACAAGCATGGAAACAAACACAGTCTAAATCAAGGATCAGCTGATCTTCTCTATGACTCACTTCACATCCTCAAGAAATTTGTCCAATTCCAGAGGTGATACGTGAGAATACCTTGGAAAAAAAGGGGGAAAAATGCCTAAACTTGGGAAACAATCACAGAAGAGAAACAGACACTTCACATTTTGTTTGAGAAACTCACTTTAGATGGACTCCAGGTCGGTCACGATGATTAATCTCTGCCATGATGCCGTTAGGGTCAAAAGACTTGGTCTTCTCTTCTACACAATTCTCAGGAAGGAGATCTGGAAAAATAAAAAAAAGTTTAAGACTGAAACCAAAGAGGAATGGAACAACAATTCCCTTTTGGATGATTGGGCCATTCATAACATTTCTGTTATTTCTCAGATTAAAATTAAAGCAATATGTGTTTTTTTTTTACATGTTCCGCTTACACTGGTTATTGATAAAGCAATGCGCAGCAAGCAGTTTTAAGGAGTGGACCTCAAATAACACTCTGTGGAACAGCAGGTCATGAGCCGTGGGTCTCAACTTGGCTTCTGTGCGTACACACGACTGGATAAATTCCTGTCAGTGTGAAGAGATAAAGGCATTCAATTAAACAAAAAGAATTAAGCAGAGCTGTTTCACTTATAAACATGGGCTTATGTCTTTTACCCTCATGAGAGGATCCTCAAGTGACTTTCCAGCATGATCAACGGCCTCTTTCAAAACTGCAGAGTCTCCATTGGCCTGGATTTCCAATACTGCCATCTAAAGGAGAATGTGGAATACAACATTAAAGGTCATAAACCAGTGTTGATTAAAATAGTATTATTTATATATTGATTATTTTAATTTTCAGACCTCCAAGGCACAGATACCAAATGAAAATATATCGATGGCATAGTCATCTTCAGCAACTGGAGAAAAAGAAATAAATAAATGTATCTTACAAATTATAAGCAAAACAATTTTCCTTTGTTGAACAAAAATATATATTTTCCAAGTTTAAATAAAACATTTCCAGATCAGATACTTACTTCCATACTCTGGAGCAAAAAAATGCTGGTTCCGCATTTCATCTCGATGTTGATGCACATTCCCATGAATCGCCTCAGCAAATACTAAGGCAAACGGAGACACAACATTAAAATTAAACTCTATTTATAACATTATATGGATGGAAGAATTTTAGCCAGTAAACATAAATAGATAAAATGTCTAGCACATGAGCTAGAGTCCAAAATAAATACTCTGAAGGGGGATGTGGGTCTTATTTTCCTTCTTTATGTCTTAGATTGTCAAAGCTGACAAGAAATCTTACAGTGCATAACACAACTGCCAGGATTTTGGGCCAATATAAGCAAAGCATTGTTTAAGGAAGGAAGGAAAGAAACAGTCTAAGTATGGCCTGTGTTTTCTTTCTGATGAGATAACCACATTCATTTGCACATGGAGCTCAGAGCGGACTCACCATTTACAAACAGCCTGTGCCAAACTGTGAACGAAAGAAGAGACAAACATCTATGTTAGAAATGATCAAAAGTCAAATAATTTTGAGCTCAAAGGGATAGTTCAACCAAAAATGAAAACTATGTCATTAATCATGTCATTCTAAACCCATTAAATCTGTTCATCATATAAAGTGATTGTGTCTCTTCAAAAAATGTGGACTAAACCACTCAATTCTTTCTATGATTAGTTCTACGGTCCCTTTATAAACTTTTTGAAGCATCAAAGTGGTAGTTGCGTAGCTGTCAATGGAGAGTACAGAAAGCTCTTAGATTTCATTAAAAAGAAAAAAAATCTTCATTTGTGTTACGAAGATGAATAAAAGTCTTACACGTTTGGAATGACATGAGGGTGAGTAAATGATGACAGGATTGTCATTTTTGGGTGAACTATCCCTTTAAATAAAAGGTAAAAGACTTGAAAACCTGAGCCGATCTTTATGAGGCCGTTGTGCTGAATGAAGATGGTGTCACAGGTCAGGTTACCGTGGATAATGGGCGGAGCACATGAATGTAAGTAACTAAAGAACCAAAGGAAAAAAAACTTCAGTACCCACAAATTACCCACACTAAAATAAAAAATAAATAAATAAAAGGGAAAGAAAGTTTACACGTTGAACTATTTCTCTCATTATAATTTTATTGTAAATAAAAATAAATGTAAATTTTATATAAAAGTTGCAAAACATTGAATGTTTAAAAAATCTGAAGAAAAAAAGCCCAAAACAAAACATTTAGATATTTTTTATTATTATTATTATTTTTTAAATTCTAATAAAATTATATAGAGACAAATTATAATTTATAAGAGAATTAAAATTGTACTGGTTTAAAAGCTGAAGTGTGTAACTTTTAGCGCCATGACACTTTTTTCCTCAAACACTCCCCTCATCTGCCATTGGCCAAACAAACAGACAGCCCCGCCTCTAAACAGCCACCATTGGTTGAGTCAGTGTTGTTATGCTAAAATGCTCAAGATGCTCAAACAAACAAGCAATGTTTTGATAGCCACAGAGCCACCGTGTTTACACTTTTGTAAAAGTCAACCTACATATAACTGTCTCTGTATATGAAACTGGGAAAATACCTACACACTTCAGCTTTCACAGCAAATTTGCAGATGATTTCCAGAATATTGAATTCTCAATGTCCTACCTGAGTGCAGAAAGTATCTGCGTGCACCAACGCTTCCATGCCTGAGACACACAGAAAGTACCAAAGTGTTTGTCATATTTCTGCCAGAAGGTGGTGTAGTCCTCCAGCTTTTCACTTTCTATGTTCGATGAAACGTCTCACCTTCACATTCATTGTTTTGTGGTTTTTCTTTGTCTTCTTCAAAAACTGCTTGAGACTTCCTGATGACATATATTCAGTGATAAAAATCACCTGTGTGACACGAAAAGAAAGAAAACATGAATGTCTGAATTCAGGGCAAAGTTCACAGAACCGTTTGCCTTTATCAGGTGAGTTTTGAGACTCACCCTCGCTCTGCTCTCTCTCATGTCCAGCCAGTACTTGTGAAATTTTACGATGTTCGGATGCTCCACCTGCATAAGGTTCTCAAACATCTCTCGTATCCGCTCCTGCATAACACAAAGTACATACACGCTTGGTTTCACATTTCAAGCATTTTGTCTGTCACCGTACCACCATTCCAGAATGATGACGCTCCAATACAGTAACATTTCACAGATGTTTGTGGTGTAGCATGCCAAGTATCCCTCCCAGAATACTGATGTTGGAAAACAAGCATGGTCCTACCTCAAAGGACTTGAAAACCTTCTTGTCTGAAAACTGCACTTCATTCCACACCACCTCCACCCCCTCTTCAGTGTCCATGGCCAAGTACGCACTCTCAATGCCTGGGACATTTCCTTGACTGACCTAAACCAGGGAGAGAGAAAAGAGTGGAAAGAGGGTTTTAGTGCTGCCAAGTTCATACAAAGTACCATTTAGCCAGTGATATCTGCAATATTTACTTCATATTGCACAACTTTCTACAATGTTTGCAAATGTGATATTTTAGTATCAACTTCTAGGTATTGTAAGTACAGGAAATTGGTATTTCTGTGAAAGAACACCCCCTTCTCCACCCCCCTGCTCCACAACTCTCCCAAGGTGCAAGTTGTGGTTTGGGCTGTGATGCTCGAGAATGAAAACACAGCCTTTCAATGGCCTGTAAATTCTTGTCCGTTTTGGTCTTTGTAATGCTGTAAATGAAGTTCACAAAACCGAAGAGGGCACACTGCTGTTTGCTCACCAAACACCCCAAGTCTCCACCTTTTTTGGACAGAACCAGACCTTTTATTATCACAACTGTCTAAAGGAAAACAAACCGTCCATGGTTTTCATATTTTGATTTTCTATATTTAAAGCCTGAATTTGCTCCCCTACAGCTGATCATTGAAAACAAGTTATGTGTTTTGGAGACAGACACAACATGATCCAGTCACGCTGAGATACAGCTGCCCTCTAAAAGGCCTTGGATGGATTTAACTATCTCAGATTTAAAAACATGACTACAAATTGATAATACTGTTTGGTAAGTTTCAACAAAGAGCTTTTTCATTAGTCAGGGCATTCAGGAACAACAAAATAGGAGTAGAAAAAGCTGTACATGTAAGAGAGTTATTATAATGTTTACAACACTAAATAGTATCAAGTAACAATTCAAGCTCAGATAATGTGCTTGATTGATTACAATATCTCTATAAAGTCTATGAAGGTTCATCTTAAAGGGATACTCCACTTTTTTGGAAACAGGCTCATTTTACCACTCCCCCAGAGTTAAACAGTCGAGTTTTACCGTTTTCGAATCCATTCAGCACATTTTCTGATATTGAGAAGAATATCAGTCACCAGACAGCTTCTGGTCTCATTGACTTCCATAGTAGGAAAAAAAAATCTACTGTGGAAGTCAATGAGACCAGAAACTGTCTGGTTACTGATATTCTTCTAAATATCAGAAAATCGGCTGAATACGTTCGAAAACGGTAAAACCCAACTGTTTAACTCTGGGGGAGTGGTAAAATGAGCCTATTTCCAAAAAAAGTGGAGTATCCCTTTAAAAATGTTTGTTTTGGTATTATTGGTGAGCGCATTGACTGTCACTCACCAGTCGCCATCGTGTTCCAGGCTCAGAGGTTAAAAAGTCACCATTAAAAGGACAACCTCAGGGCAACCGTAAAACAGAACTTTTACTGATAATGACAGAGCACAGAAAAGCTGGGTTATGTAAGGCAGAGAACACAAGGACACCAAAAACATGTCCAATTACATTTGGAGTTAATTCATTCCCTAGATGCTGCACAAACAGAAAAGGAATGTCTTTGAAAACAAATAAAAAAGTTCTTCTGAGAGCCAGAGTATCCTTCTGCCCAGCTGGCGACTACAAATTATGGGCAATCAAGGGCAGCTGACCCTGGATAAGTATTGTACCTCAGCGTGCCCCAGTGACGTATATATAATGTTACTAGGATTGATCAAATTATTGTCTATTAGCCATGGTGCATTTTAAATCAATGTTTAAAATGCAGTATGCATATGGGTTGTTGACATGATGTCTACTCAAGCATGCCCTAAAACTATTGCAGTGTTCTAAAATTAATTAATTTAGGAGCAATTTTATACAGAACCAGTACCAAAAAAGGGAATGGAACGACATCCTAGTGCCGGGGTTCTCAAACTCTGTCCTGCAGAGTTTAGCTCCAAGTTCTGATTAAACACACCTGAGCAAGCGAATCAAGGTCTTGAGGATCACTAGAAACTCACAGGTAGGTGTGTTTGATCAGGGTACCAGCACAGGCAAAACAACAGCTGATATAAATCTCACACTCAGTGCTTTTAAAATCCTCTCTGACATGAACCCACATAAAAGCTTTTCCAATGAAAACAAACATTACGATCTTCATTTCCTGCCCTTTCATCCCCTAACCTGCATCCGTCACAGATCCGTTTTCAGCTGTATTACCTCCTCCTGCATAAATTATGTAAGAAATCTAATAAGTTGTTCAGTGGAACCACTTTCATTTCTGGAAACCTGACCCCGAATGCTTCATTTTCTCTTCTGCATCCTATTAAACATCTGAGGATTAACAGAGAGAAAATGTGAATGGCTTGCATGCATACTTGAATGAATCAGAGCTTTATATCCAGGTGCAGCTTTTCAGATATACAATTATCATCAAGAATGGTGCTTCAATTCAGCACACTAACCCCATATGCATACTGGGCCCCATAGACAGGAGGACTTAACGTTTTGTCTGGGTACAAAGAAGAGCCTCACACTGTGGCATCAGGTCACCTTTCTCCTTTCAAAAAGGTAGCCACCCCATAGACTACTGATTTTAACTGACATACAAGAGACAATCATGTCTGTGCTGTAATTTTGGAACAAAATGGTTTGTGGAACACTCTTAGCAGGAGGAGAGAGACCCATTCCAGATGTTCCAGATGTGAAAATAAGCAATCCTTGTTAGCTAAAGTGCCACCAAACAGCCTGAGGGGACCACATACTCAGAGGTCTGGGGGCGGAGATGAACATATTGCATGACACGACATGAAAGAGATACAAAAGGTGCTGCTCTGCATTTTTGTGGTAAAGCTCTCCAAGAATTGAGGAGTTGCCTAAGATGAGCAGAAATGCTGGTATTCGCCTCGGTCATTCACCGCCCACTATTTTAAAGGAAAACAAGCCACTTTGACCTGCAGAGTGTTTGATGATATCAATTTATGAGCTGACAGAAAGTAATAAATGGCCCAAAAATGTATAAGAACCACTGCATTAGCATAGCATATATTTTATGGAACTGTTATGCGATCAAGACCTGTCTGGAACTACTTTAGCCGTGCGTTTTCCTGAAAATAATTGCACACCTTAGGCTTAGAATGTCCGTCAACCAATCAGAATCAAGCATTCAACTGCCCCATAGTAAAAACACATGACCAATTTGGTCCCACTTTATATTAAGTGGCTTTAAGTACTATGTACTTACATTGAAATTAATAATTTGATACAATGGACTTATTGTGTGCATACATGCTTTTACATTGTACTTATATTTTGAAAATACCTGCATGTAATTACAGCTGTAATTAATAAATGTAATTACGTTTGTAATTACACAGTTGACCCTTCCCTTACACCTTAACCGACCCTTAAACCTACCCATACAACCACACCTGACCCTAATCTTACCCTTATCACACCTCAATAGCAACTAAGTGTTTTACAATACAACCTAAACAAAATAAGTACATTGTACTTATTTTTCGATGTAAGTACATAGTACTTAAAGCCACTTAATATAAAGTGGGACCATCAAGTTGACTTAAATCAATTGATTAATCAATTAACCCAGTTGATTAATCCCCCAATTAATAAACACAAGACAATAATAGACAGAAAGACCCTTCATAACAAAAATCTGTGCAATATGCAAAATGAAACAAAAATAAAACTAAAGGGAAGGATGACGATATACAAGGCCGACCTTTCCAACAAAGTATAATTACAATATTTACAAAAAGTAAATGTCACAAATCTGAAAATAATACTAAATAAATCCTTGTCCTTGTGGCTATAGATATAGTAAAAACTGGTTCCCACATTTTGTTGAATTTTTCAGAATTCCCAGAAATGGTGTATCTAATTGTTTCCATGTGTAACATAGAAGAGAGTACAGATAGCCAGTCAGAAAAGAGGGGCGTAGTATTTTTCTTCCACAAAAGTAGGATAACTTTCTAAGCTACTGTTACATTATATTGAACAGGTAATCGTACCTTTGGCCTGAGAGACTCCAGTGAGTATGACCAACACAAGGGTCTTGTTAATCATGGTTTAAAAATGACTAGTTCAACATTTCCCTTAAAGGGGTGGTTTACTGCTTTTTTTCTGCATGATTGTGTATATGGGGAGCAATATAACATGTCTTCATGTTTGTTTGTTTTTTAAAAGCCTTATTTTTCATAAATTTCCCTTTTATTGTAAGCCGCTTTCTTCTCTGTCATTTGAACGACCGGTTGACTTTGAAACCACTCCCCCAGAAACAGGCAATGGGCTCAGATTGGTTAGTTGGGCCGGTGTGTTGTGATTTGCTAAACTGCGTAGTGCATGTTGTCTGGAAACTTCACGCCCATTACCTTTAAGGGCGAAAGTTGCATGTGCTCCAGTCAATGTAAATAATGGTGTCAATACTGCCGTATCAGTTTGAGCCAGAATCAGACCCAGAAAGCGGCGATGAAGAGAGTAAAGCAGAACCTCCCCAAAATTTTATTTAATTTTTTATTATATTTATTTGTTATATTTATTATATATTATATTTTTTTATTACACAGCACAGAGAGCTAAACTGCGATTGTAATTTCCAGGAACATAATCAAACATAAATTTTAGCCATTGTTGATGAACTACAGCATCCGTGGGAAGACCTGACAGCTGGCTGAAAATAACACACTTTCGACAGCATAATATGGCTACAGCTCTCCACTATAACTCTTCCTCTTCGACAAAGCCGCAGAAATATGGCCATGCCCCGTTTTTTGCATATTCCGGAGGGAGGGTTGATGTAAATTTACGGGTTAGTTACATATAAAACCCGGAAAGTATTTTGTTGTAGTCCCATTCGAGTCATTTTTTAGGCATTAAACTTCCTCATTTTTAGAAGACGATATCTCAGCTAATGTTGAACTTTCAGCACAGCAACATTACACACTATTTAAAATGAAAAAAGTGAAATCGCAATCAACCACCCCTTTAAAGTTATTGGGAATTACAAATTGTCCAAATGGAATGGATCGCAATCACCGCTGATCGTCAGGTACCTAGACGCTCTGAGAAGAGCATGCTGTCAGTTGGACGGACCATTCCTGAGATTCACACACTTGGCAGTCACTCAAAGGAACTATTCAACGTGATAATCCTACGGGTAAAGTGTCAAACTCATCAAGCTTTCATTGCATCCTCCACCAGCTTAAGCTGTATTGTGCAACTTCTACCAAAGAGTGCTGACAGATGCGTCCTATTTTCAACTCCTGCCTCAGGGCGTCCCTATCCCAAAGCGCTCAACCTTTTATCTTGCACTTACATATGGAATAAAACGGTAGGCAAAATCAGCAGTTGAATACCGCTGCTTTTGGGTAAACAAAGTAGGTGTTTTCTAAAGTAGGAGGATGAAATAAGGCAGGGACCGAAGGAGTTTAAGGCAGGTCTACAGTTGCACTCTTGCGTAAATATGTTACTGTTTGTGATCTGCAGGATGGTTTTGTTTTACACACCAGGATTCAGAAGCCAAAAACAGGCCAGTAGTGTCTAATCCACCACTTTATTACATAAACCTGAACCTTTTAAAAGCCACATCAGGAAAAGTGCACCACTGGATTTGAACAAGATGAGCTCTAGCTTTAAATGAGGGGTTAATGCAAAAAATAAAAAAAAATAAAAAACGACCAATGCTGATAAACTTGGAAGGATCATAAACAAAGAAAGGTGCAATTTTTAGCAGACAACATCAGATGACTTAGTAAAAAGAGAAGTAGAGAGAATGACAAAAAGAGGAAAGTAAACAAAGAGAATTATAGAATAAAATCATGATGTGATGTCCACACAAAACAGTGTTAGTCACCACACTCATGACTCATGAATGCCCCGCATTGTGACGCTAGAGATGTGGGAAGCCATGGTGTGAACCTACTGAAAGCTTTCCCTTTCTAGAGGTTATTTTTCTTCCTCTACTAGCTTTCGCTTTCTGTTGCAAAGTTCTGAAAACTGGTATTTTCCAGAGCTGTGCCAACAGCAAAACCAAAACTATGCAGCTTTGATAAGATAAACAAGTAGTTTTGACCTAACTTTTTGGTTGGTGAGAGATCAGCCTGACACAATAATACCACAATCACAATCATGTCTAAAAGACCCCCTTTAGTTTTTAATGTTGTTTATATGTCAACATTATGTGGTGCTTTTAATATGTTTTAAGACAAGCCATGTGCAAATTCATGTCAACAGCATTGTATAGTATTTTCTCTTTAAAACTGCAGTGAAAAAAAAAACAATACGTGACGTAATGGGCGCAAAGTGCCCATTGGATCTGACGTCACCAAGGGCCTCTCTCGATAGGCTGCTGCAGTTGGGGCAGGACAGCCAATACGCATGAGAGCCATCTTGCCTATGTCTGCATGCTGCCGCAAAAGCATTTTATATTAATTCAAAATTAAGGATAATAATTTTTGGCTACAATATCTCGTGGAAAAGAGGTTTTCCACTAGCGTTAGATATTGCGCAGTACGAGAGAACCTCTCACAAGAGAAAAAATTCAACTCGTGTAAACAAAGATCTCCTAGATAAGAAGTTGACACATGAATACGGGAAGCTACATAAAGGAGTCACTTGTCTTTACTTGTAACATTCAAATAGTAAACACATTCAACTCCCTAAAGAGATACTCCACCCAAAAAAAATGAAAGACAAGAAAATTCTGTCATCATTTACTCACCCTCATGTCATTCCAAACCAGTAAGACTTTCTTCTGTGGAACATAAAGAAGATGTTTTTAGAAATGTGTATTTTGTCCATACAATGGAAGTCAGTGGGATCCAACGTTGCCTGGATCCCAAAATTAATCAAAATATCTTCTTTTGTGTTCTACAAAAGAATGAAAAAAAAATGGATCTAGGTTTGGAATGACATGCAAATCACTTTATGAATTACACCATGATTATACCATAAAAGGTCTGGGGTTTCATATAATGTATAATGATAGAAATTAAAAGCGCACAATTAAGCATGTGCACATTGCTCACACAAAGGCACAGCATTGCATAATCCACAAAAGGATCAAACATGCCATCCGCTCCATGCCTATTATACATAATACTTGTTAAAATATCAGGGGCGGGTAAACTTATAAAGAAGCTATATATTTATCACAAATTAATATGTCACAGAAATGCATTCTATGCGCCTGAATATAAACATTTCAGAATGATTTTCTAATGAATCATTTAGACAAATTTGTGAATCTGTCCGACTACCAAAAAAAAAGTCCACAAACCCCAAATTATGGCCTTCAAGCAAGTTTTACTCTACACACAGTTAATATCTAGGAGATGAAAAATCAAAAACAGAGCAGAATAAATCAAGAAAACTTTAATTTTCAAGCCTGGAAAACAGAATTTGATATTTGCAGGCTTTTCAGGACCATGGGAACTGTGTCAATAAATCATTAGGGTCGATTAAATAATGATTTTAGTCATTATTTAACCCTCACCAGAGGAAGTAAAGCTGAAAGCTGGATGGAATTTCAGTTATAACTTGTATCTGACAGTTCCGGTCTAGTTACTGCTAGTCAGTCACATGAGATTCATTTGGGATTCTTAAGAGCATGAGTGAGCTGAAATACTCAACCTGTCATCAAAAGCTCATTCTGTAGACTCACACACATGACACTAATAAGTTCGAACAACCTATCGCTGTCATCTAGCATCTCTAAATTCACATCTATGAATAGAGGCATTGTGTCAACTGATTGAAGAAGCAGCAGATTACTCTTGCACAATTAATCAGTCCAACTCCTGACAGAAAGAGTGAATCTTATGCTAACTGCAATTGATGGTGGTAATAAAAAAAAAACAGTCTTGCATCTGAAACAGACAGATGGAATTGAAATTGAATTTTTTTTAAAGGACACACTCGGTTTTACTTTGAATTCACAAAAGAGGAAACTTTAAAAGTGATGCAGAACACTTAAGTGGTTTAGAAATACAATAATATCTATATCAGAAGTCTCGAATAGAGTCTCTGCGACATCCAAATCTACACTACTGAAAGCAGTATAACAAAAACCCAATGCAAAAATGAAAATTCTGTCATCATTTGAGGTATGCCGAGTCAATGGGGTCAATTCAATGCTGTTTGGATCTGAACATCTTCAAAATGTTCCACAGAAAATACAGAAAGTTGGACAGGCTTGAAACAACACGAGGCATAATGAAATAGTGTTTTATTTTTGGGTGAACTATCTCTTTGAGTCAACTTCAACCTAAGCGAATGTTAAGGTTCGGCTAAATGACAATTAAAATGTAATGTACGGGTACAAAACAAATCTCTAAACCAAGAGAACTTTTTAACATTGTTTCACAGGAAACTAACTCTGCTAGTCCTAAGGAAGGAACTTAGAGATCTTTGAGAGAGGTTGGCACAATCTTCTAGAGCCCAGTGCCAGATACAGCCATCCTGATAATATAGTGTGTCGAAGAAAGATGAGCAGTGGTCAGAATAAGGCCAACATAATTGTTTTCCTAACTGGACAAATGCTCATGCAATAAGATTGAGTGAGATAGAGAAATACCATATGAATGGCTTAATGCAGTGAGACAGATGGCGCTTGCTGGTTTTGCTTTACACTGGCCATTAGCCAAAGAGCGCACACTCAACACACTCTCTCTCTCTACCACACACACACACTAAATTAGTCTGCTGCTCCTCTCCACTGGTTTAATTAGTGTAAATGCATTACGACCACCTATCAATGGGTGAGAGGGTACATTCATTGCCTGTGAGTCTCTGATAATGAAATAGTCAAATACACCAGGAGTGCATGATCAAAATCTTATATTACGGTTTGAGGGTTATTTTTGTTACAGTAATATCTCAATATACACTATTCAAAAGTTTGGGATCGGAAAGAGTTTTATAATATTTTTATGCTCAACAAGGGTGCATTTATTGTAAAATAAATGAGCAAAAATACAGTAAATAGCAATATTGTGCAATATTATTACAATTTAAATTCATTTTAAAATGTCATTTATTCCTGTGATTTGAATTTCCATTTCCTATTATCAATGTTGAAAACAGTTGTACTGCGTAATGTGTTTTGATGAATAGAAAGGTCAAAAGAACAGCATTTTGTTAAAAATAGAAATCTTTTGTAACATTAGAAAAGACTTTACTGTCACTTTTGATCAATTTAATGTGTCCTCGTTAAACAAAGTATTAAAAGTACTAAAATTATTACTAACCCTAAACTTTTAAACAGTAGCATAACTATCATTACATGAAACTCAACCCTGAAATGTTTTATGGAAATTCAAATATCATTACATTTAGGGATGCACCGATTTTGGCTGACACGCGACCGATAATTCTATATTTGAAAGCCGATAACCAATATATTGGCCGATAAATCTATCCAAATTTGAGAGTCTGATTACTAAAACAAAAGTCTCTCACCATTAAAAGTCATGTCCCAAACACACAATTATAATAATTTTCTCATTATAATAGCCCATATGACAGACTTCGCTGCATGGTGCACTTCACTGTGTTTTCCTTTTTTAATTGATAATAAATAAATAAATAAATACGTCTTTATTCAGCATTGTATTCTCTTACGGTTTAATGAGCCACACTGTGACGTTGCCTGGCAACCACAACCACAGTTACACATGTTTATGCCAGACATCCGTGGTTGCTCCCATTATAATTAGTGAACCCGCCAGCAGTGGCTAATCTATTTGCATTGCTACAATAAATAACAACAAATAGCATCTTAGTAAATATTGTAAAAGTGCAAATAGTAAATGTTACTATTTAGATGAAGTGTAAATAGCCATGATACGCTATTTGTACATAAGATAAATTATCTGAGCAATAGTTGGCAGAGTTAGTGAAAACAGTCTTCACCAACAACACTAAATAGCATCTTTGAATCTGATGACAACATCAACGGCATAAACAGGTATAACAGAATCTCAACCATTTCCCAACTATAAAGTCACAACACACAGCCCAACAAGACACAGTGCAAAGAAATACAATAAAAACATCAAATGTTTGAGTGATCTGTGTAAAAGCAATAAAGCTTTACCCAAAACAATTGCTTTAGTTGGAAAGGTTGAATGAATGTGGGTAACACACAAAGTTTTTTATCTGTAATCCTGACAGAATATTCTGGTTGCTCGCCTGAAACACAGCAAATCTCTTAAAGACAAAAAATTTAGCTACTTTAAGGCAATCCTATTCCTCCCTAGCCTCACTATAAGGGCCTCCTTTCTGGGGAACGGCAAAAGACTCCATATCGCAACTGTGAAAAATGCAAACTACCTATTCACCTTTAAGACCTCAGGCAGATAGTTTTTCACAAATGCTTGTGGAATCTTTTGTCATTGTGAGGACTGAATTAAAACAGCAGGCTAAATGCAAAACTAACTTTACCTTAAGCAACAACTGCCTGATGCATATGAAGATATGGAAAATATACACGTACACTGTAATATTAGCCTGTGTGAAAACATTCTCAACTGTTTTTGCTTCAAAACCCACATTTTACTGTATAAATAATTTATCCAACAAAAATGCTAAATTATTAACATTAAAATAAGCCTATTTATTTTGCTATCCTTAATGTGCATGTTATATGGTAACTAGTTGCACCTCATTTGCATTTACCATTGTTTCCTGCATCCCTATCAGAACAGACCAGGATTTTTCTCTCACAAACCATCAGTTTAGAACCACTAGTCAAAAAGACCAACAACAACGACACTAAATGCTATTATCGGTACATTGCTATGTCAAAGCAAGTAAAGTGATTTCTTGAGAAACATGATCATGAGATCATCGGGTTGGCAAGGCTAATGCATTGGCAATGTGCAGTTAAAGACAACATTTAATGTGCTAGTGAATGTGCTTTCATTTGTGTTGGTCTGTGCGAGTCAAAGACAGAAAGACCAGAGAGGGAGACAGAGATGATATGCATGCTGAGCAGAATGACTAAGTGTACGCAGATTTGTGTCAATGAGAGTGCCTGTAACGCAAAGCCGTTTGTAAAAGCACTTGCCTCTGGGGAAAATTTTACAGTCACAGATCTAACTGTTAGAACATTTCATTAGCACTGCTCATTAAACACAGAGTCTAGGTGAACTTTAGTCCTACTGAACCTCCTCACAGGCTAATTATTCTCTTCCTATACACTGATGTCCTTAGGAGAGTTGATGATGACTGGGCTTTTTTAGGTTCTGGGACACTTTTCGCCTTCTCCGATTTTCCATTGACTCTGTAATCTGTAACCCAGCGCACTCCTTTGGAATAGATTTTGTTATTGCACTGTTTAAACTTTAGGTAAGACAGCTGATTAAAAAAAAAGAATGGTTGAACATTAAGTTTCAAATGTCCCATTATCCAACAATCACTATGGTTCTTGAAACAGGCTGATCCTGATCCACAGCCATATTGTGTTTAAAATTAAGGAAATCATTTTAACTTCTTGTTTATTTAACGGCTGTATAAAAGTACCAAAATAACTGTGCTGTACCTACAACCATGCTATGTATCAGCCTTGTATCAGATGAAATTGCAAGATAAGTTTGGTAAGTCTTATGAGAAAGAGCAAAACGGTGGAAAACAGTTGCACAACAAAAGTCTTTAAGAGCAAAGCCAAGCTGGCTGTGTTCACATAAATCTCTTTAATGACTATTCTGCAGCCTCAATTAATACTAAACTTGAAAATGTGCTAATTCAGAACAGAATACCGATATAAAGAAAGTTAGAATAAAAGCTAATTGAATCCAACGGACTCGATTTGGACTCGTTCGAATGTGCCATTCCCATGTGAAAAGTAGCACTTCACCACCAGAAAACATCATTGCTCGCCCATCTGTCCACTGAGTCATTTTCACCTCAGGTTTCTCATTCACACACATGTGCTCGCTGTTAATTAAGTGTAGAGATTGAACTGTGGTAAACGTCAGCTCAAAAAAAACTCTGTTGACGTGGTTTACCAGAGGGCAAATTTAGTCTCAGATGCATCTTGTGCAATAAAACAAAATAGACATACAATAAGTTTGGATCAATAAAGTGAATGTGAATAACATTGCTCTGATAAATTGGTCTTGGAGGTATGTGTGAAATGTCTACATAAAAAAAATTAAATCTCCAACTTTCTATTGTAGGCTTTTTTCCCCCCCACCATTTAATGTCGTTGGTCAAATAATTGAGATATCAAAGAGAGTGCTAAACAAGTAAAATTAGGATGCAGGATATATTGGCCACCATTTCAGTATCGGCCGATATATGTTCATTTTTAATGTTATCATTATCGTCCCAATAAGAAAATTTGGCTGATATATAAATTAGTCGATAAATAATGGATTATTTCCATCAGCTGAAGACACTGAGGTTTTGAGTTGCTTGAAATATGATTGGAATCACTTCAAAAAAGGAAAATACAGTTCAGTGCAACATGAGCATTGCAAGACTGTCATATTATAGTCTACATAAAAATAGAATAAGAACATTATAATTGTGTTGTTGGGACATGGCTTTTAATGGTGAGGCTTTTATTTTGTAATCACACTCTCAAATTATATACAAATTTGAATTTAGATTTATCTGCCAATTTATCAGTTATCGGCTTTCAAATAAAGAATTATCGGTTATCTGTATTGGGCAAAATTTTCATATCCCTCAAATTATTTGCAGAAGTTTTTGCATTAATTAAAAATATTTTTTAAATGTCTTTTTGTTTTTATAGTAAAGCCCACTCTACTAAACAAACAAAGCTAGTAATTGTAATGCCACAAGGTTGAAACTGTCGCAAAAAAACATTAATGCTAGAGTTTTGTAACTACCTAAAAAACTCCCAACATTACATAATTTCACATTACATTAAGATTGGGCTAGTTTGGCAGTGATTGGGAGGCTTTTGAATTGCAATAGAGCAGGTTTTGTTACGTAAACCTGGCAACCCTGGCTGTGATGTATGATCCTTGTCTTACCACTTAAATGTCAGAGTCATTGAGAAAAGAAAACATCCACTGCCAACAAAACTTTCACTCTTGTTGTTCAAGTATACTGTCCTTCTCTTAGCCAACCCTTTGCGCTTTGGCACCATTAACGACACTGACGCAATAAGAGAGTGAGCCACATACTAATAACCTTCTTGCACTTACAAGCTATTCACAAAGATACAATAATTACAAGTTGTGTTCCAGCCTCTTTGTCCCACTGTTTTTATCCAATTTTGAATTTTGCATCTGTATTGCTTTTAACAATCAAGTGTCAAGAAAAAAAGAACACTGACCTCTGAGAAACTTCAGATGGCTTGTAAACATTAAACAAAAAACTTTAACAAATATGCACATAAAGTGAGTGTATTATATTTAACGCTTTTGAGTACACTGTAAATAGAAGGTATTTCAAATTAAACCATTTTGTTGCCTTGAGCGCAATTGTATGCTTATTTTATTCGTTTTAATTAAGTTACTTTTACACAGTAAACACAAAAGTTGTTTTCTATAAAACAAAATTATCCAAACAAAACTATCCAAACAAAATTACTATGTATTATTATAATTTCAAAACATTATATACTACCTGCTTATATTTAGGGTATATTATGTATATGTATGCCAGTTACATTTTTAAATAATTTTGAGAAAATTGAAAAAGTTAAAACCGTATTACTTTAATCAAAGATTTGAGTTTATGCTTTCAATTATTAAATTGTTTAAATTATGTTTGTACATTTCTGAAATATATAACTTAGTTACCTCTGATAACAGATCACTCTAAATTGTAATGTGGAGCTGCCTTGAAACGCTGTGTATTGTGAAAAGCCCTATAGAAATAAATGTAAATTGAATTGACCTCATGTGTTATAGGTTGTTCTGCCCTCATGCAGGGGTGTGGCCACAAGTGTTGCTGCTGCCACCCTAAAAATGAGTTTTCCCACCCCAAAGCTGATCAGTGAGTCAGTGAGCTCATGATGTAAATGTAATGCACAAACAATTTTAGGTTTTGGTTTATGGAAGGGTGTCAACTTAGTCAACTTATAATAAAAGAGTCAAACTTAATAAAAGATTATCTTACCTTGATTAGGTCCCAATAAAAGCACATATCAAATATTAACCATGTCTGATATTATTTCATTCGGATAAAGTCGCATTTCTGTCCCTGCAGTAGGCTAAGTGTAAAAGGCTAACTGAATTTCACAGACTGGAGGGCATGCTGTGCCCTTGCAGTATAACTGAAGTGTTGAAAGAAGAACGCACTCTTGTCCACAGGCCCTGTTCCACAATCAAATTACTGGATATGCTTCTGAAATTAGTGAGGGTGCTCTAGTAGAGTGCAGATGTAATGTGTAAGCATGCAACCACCATAACAGGAATAGCAATGGAGAGAGAGATTTACAAGATTTAAAAGTTATTACTTTTACAAATAGTCAAGTCAAGAATATTTATATAGCGCTTTCACAATATAGATAAAAGAAGCTTCACAGTATCAATCAAAACATAATAACAATGTTTGTTTCTAAGTGGAAAAACATCCACGTTTGGTAGAGCTGATCAAGGGTATTACTGATTGGTTAATTAATTTGAATATCCCCAACTGAGCAAGCCAAAGGCAACAGTGGCAAGGAAACGAAAAACTTCATCAAATGACCTAATGGTTTCCTAAAACTCTAACTCAATGGAGAATAAAAAACCTTGGGAGAACCCAGGCTCAGTCTGGGCCAGTTGTCCTCTGGCGATTATGAACTAGTGGCCGGATTAGCTTCCTCTGAATTCCAATAGGACTGCATGGATAAACTTTATTTTTAATGACGTTCCAGCTGATGAGGTAAAACATTGTCCGTCTGTTCGCTTCATTTCACCGAGGATTGTTTTGTAATCAAGACTGGATTTGCAGATCGATTAAGAGTAAAGAACGGTGCTCATGCTGTGCCGTCTATATAGGATCTGACAGGAATGGTGCAACACACAGACTCTGGGTCGAACACGTATGGGCAAATCATTCCGGTTGCCATTTTACAACATTGGACGTTTTCAAAACGATTTCCCCCAAGTGCATCGACGGGTGAGTTGAAACTCATGTTGAAACATGCAAAACTGTTATCCACTCACAGCAGTGGGCGTTTACTTCCAAGTATTCAGTGCGAGACGCCCATAAAAAACGAGCGTTTTTCAGCTAGGCTCAATAGGGTACAAAATAGCCTAGGCTATTACTTATTCATTTTGATGTTTTTGAATGCAAAAACCAAGGGAACGTCATAAGTTGACCTCAGACAACAATATAAAAAAACTTTAAAAAGCCAGTTCATGACTCCTTTAAAAACAATACTTTTATTCAAAATCTGAATAGATTATATAGCCTAGAAAGAGCACAAAAACAACGCTCCCTTTATAATCACTAAAAAGCAGTCATTCATCTCAGTTCATTGCGATCTCACAAAAGTAATCCAATAAAGTAATTTTGATTAAAGTAATCACATTATATAATCAATAAAGCTATCTACACTGCACAATTAATCTCCTATTTACATTGTGTCTACACTTTGTTATAATGAGAGGATTCGCGAGCATGCAGAACTTAGCACTGTACAAAAACTCTGGCGTTTTGACCGGTGAGAAGATTTTGAGTAACTTCTACGTTCTTCTGCTGCCATTGCGTTTAATACATCAACAGACATGACTGTGATTGGATATATTGCTCAACACAACAAAAACACTTTGTAAATAGAAACCTTTGACGCTTCCCTGAGCACAAACACAAATATGCACTGGAGCCGAGCATACAAATCTGTTCCGCCAATATACTATTATTACAGTTTCAAATGAGGGTGCTCTTGCTTTCCATCGAACAGGACCTGCTTGTCAGACAGAAACACCATGTACAGAACAACTCAATGGTGCGTCCATTTTCAGCAACAGTATTGTATTCTTCATGTAGATTAGATCATATTTAAAGGTTAGTTAGGTAACCTAAACATGAAAAGGCGGTCATCATTTACTTACTTTCATGTTGCTCTTATGTTATGCAGTAAAGAGGGGTTACAGTGTAACTTAAAACCTAATTAGAAACACCTGAAGCAGCTAATGGAAGTGTTCTGGATTACTTGAAAAATACAGCCAGATCTGTCCGTAGCCCTTCAGGAGCACAGACCCATTTTGTAGATGAATCAAACAACTGTTGATGTGCCTTAGCCTGGCTAACGCCAGACCAAGTATCGTTGAGAACGAGACGTGATCTGGAAACCACAAGTTCATTTTCTCATATTTGAGGTGGGGTTTACGAATGCCCAGAGCCATATTGTTGGGTGCTATGAATGTCTATCAAATGCACCTGTACATAGCTCATAGCCAATCATCTCAATGATACCAGATGATGCATGTTAGAGGGACAGAAAATTAGACGAGGAAGAAGACGATGGGGGGGGGGGGGGGGGGGAGATTTATGTACACAAAGGCTGCATTGAAAGGTAACTTCGCATCCGCTGCCAGGATGGATCCAGATATATACAAACTGCTTCGGTGTCGCATATACTGTACATCATCATCATCTTGCTGCTCCCTCCCCGTTCTGTGATTGGTTCCCTATCTCAGGTGAAAATTTGGTTTGCTACCTAGCAGCGTTAATAAAATCGCACTGCGACAAGGCAGCAAACCCAGGCTAGATGTGCCCAGTAATTTATAGTTGGGAACTCTTACTGTCAAGTGTGTTTCATTGTTTCCCCATTTAAATCTTTATAAAATACAGGTATCATACCTCATAATATAGTATAACCGGTTTTACATACCATGGCAAAGCCTCGTAACCACCCCTGATTCTGCTGCCAATTGTCAATTTTGATTTACTGACTTTAAATATTCACTCTTAGGTAAACTTGATGACACAACTTACTTAGAGGAAAAACATGCAATACTTAGTCCACTTTATTCAAAATAGTCAAATAAATATGCTTAATTAGATGTCAAGGGTTTAAATGCTTCTTAAAAGTCATCCAATTAGATTTAACAATCAGGTGGATGAGGTTGTCCAAGCATAAATAATTAACATTAATAATAAGCATACAAATACATTTCAACAATTAGAACAACTAGAAGCACATGGTTAAAAGAGGAGGTTACAAGTTTCCAGTGTCCAGTAAGATAGATAGCCTGAATGTGTGCCAGGACTGATAAGCTTTAGTTTACTGTATCTGTGACTTATCTCAAAGAAAGCCGAGATCACGCTTCAACACAAGCCGACAAGAGGGGTCTGACACCTCCACGCCCATTTTATCTCATACAACAACAAAAAAGCAAATATGATACACAAATGAATAAAATTATTAGTTGTAATATAGTGACATATTATGCATGCGCTGTATTTGCGTGCGCGCGTGTGTGTACGTGAGCGGAGGGGGAGGGGCTGCTGCACGTGAACTCAAATGTTTACATTGAATCTCATACGAAAACTGCTTGTGTAACACTTCTAAAATTATGTTAAATGTGCTTAACAACACAAATAGTGCTACTTGTTGTTAAAGCATCGTGTTACATGTTGTTGTTTTTTACAACGGCCATTCTTCAGTGAATTTAACAGCTGCAAATTGTAAACTCTCCATGCGGAGAAACCACTTGGGCTGGTTTATCACGAGAACTTGAGTACTTTAATTGTTAAATACATATTTTTGTTTGACCCAGTCGACTATGGGGCGATGATGAGCCCATTAACCTCGAGACGTACCTGCTCCCGTCGCTTCTGCCAGCGGCCGCAGGGGCTTTCCTCCAAGATTTCACTCTCATCTTCTTCACTCTCCTCCTCTTTCCCCCCGGACCCCGATATGTTCTCTGGAACGGACATAGTCATTTTACCCTTTCGTGCTGCTTTGACGGCTCCTTTAAGACCAACTGAGCACGCAGGACCTCCTGAGGCTTGCAGCGATGTTGTAGCTGCAAACGTGTTTCATTGAATATAGAAGAGTGACGAATAGGCAACCGCTGGTCACGACTTCAAGTTACAATTCCGCCATCAGTCAAATATAAATACTGCAACAGGCCGTTAAAAAGACACAATTCGCGAAAAGCGTTTTAAAAGCAAGGCAAAACATTCACTATTATGGTCAATTTAATCCCATCCATACGAATACTTAGAAAAACGATAAAGCTACTGAAAGCAGACAGCGTCGTACGTGAGAGACGTGGGTCGCAATCCAGTCCACCCTACACATACTCAGTGTTGTACACTAAGAGTCCGTCCTATAGGCATCATTTCATCTCCGTCCAGCTTTCCCGACTGGCTGGAGCTTTGTGAATTTCCCCTTTTTAACATGCTACCGTAAAGCTTGTACAATATGCACATAGAGAAATAATTTACTGTCCTGTGCCATAAAACTATTCAGTGCATATCAGATTACTCAACCCCAGTCATAATTTACACAGTGCAAAGGGTGATTGGGCTATAAATGGCCAACACTTGCAAATTACAATACACGTTTTGTAATGTTGCTTTAAAATGTCATTTATACAGTTTTGTAGCCTATTGAGTTCCTTAGAAAAAATTGTTCAATGCGGTTTAATATGTAGAACCCATAGGGTTCATGCCAAAATAATAGCCTAATGACAATTTGAAATGCATTATTAATTGACTTTCTAATGATGAAGTGTTTATGAGCTGTTTCAAAGCATATAATTAAGATGAAAAAATATTTTAAAAAGTAAAATAAATAAATAGGCTACATTCATTACAACTATATATCCATAAAATGATCCCATGCCCTTAAAATGGCCTTATGTATGAAGTGCCTGACAAAACTCTTTAATTTCGACACTTTCTTCTAACAGTGCAGGTAAACTAAATGAGAAGTCAGTGTGCAGTGGGTGTGAACAGTGAATTGTGTATGTGATTTAGTATTTCTCAAGTCAAGGCTTGCATGAGTGTTGAAACTAATATTTACCGTAAATGGAGTGACTGGGTTTAGATGTGTGAAAACTTCCCACAGACTCAAAATCACATTCAATAGCATACATCAAACCAAGTGGCACATAAACACACTTGACAAAAAGACATTTCTGCTTTAAATTTTAGATATTTTATTTTCAAATAGGACTCTTCAAATGTTAGTGGAACATGTCCATATTTAATCGGATGAACTGAAGTGGTTTCTCTTTGATAGAAATTTGAGATACACTTTATACAATAGGCTATGCTCTAAATGACCTTGAGACTAGCTGTTTAAAAGTAAAATGACAGAAATTGCTTAGAAAAGGGAAGTTAGTTCTGAGAAAAAGTCTTGCATAATTAATTTGTGGATAGATGCAATGACACATGTCCACATTTCTGTATATATATATATATATATGTGTGTGTGTGTGTGTGTGTGTGTGTGTGTGTGTGCGTGTGTGTGTGCGTGTGTGTGTGTGTGTGTGTGTGTGTGTGTGTGTGTGTGTGCGTGTGTGTGTGTGTGTGTGTGTACCTTTCTACCTCTCACACTCTTTCTTTCAAAATCCAATGAGAAACTGCTAGTCTACTAGGTGTAGTATGAATGCATTTGTTACTAATAATGCACCAATCATCAGCAATTGTACTTGAACAAGGCATTAATAATTTTCTTTTAATGCATACATGAAAATACTAACTTTTTACCACATTATTTCTTCATTCAGTTCAGTTCTGTTCTGTTAAGTTATTTCACCAAGCTTCCCAACAGCTACATCAGTTCTATTTTTTTTTAATTATTTGAAATAATCCTCCTCTTTTTTAACCAAAGATTTCTTAGCTCTTTCTTAGAAAAGCACTTCTAGCAAATCCCCCCTGAGGTAACAGCTCTTCTGAACAACTTATTTTCCTGCCAGTGCATGCCTGCCAGAATGACTGTCTGTTCTCTGTTTATTTTTGTAAATAGAATTTGTACAAATTTTGTCAGACATCTCTTACTGGATATTTTGTGCCACCTGCTGGTAAAGTTGTGCAGTTACAAAAAGAGTATGGATAGGATCTGATATCTCTAATACTGAATCATGCTTATCGATCATGATGGCGGGTACTTGTTTTGGTTGTGTTTCATTGTACTAATATAGCTGTAGTTTTTGTCACCTGAAGAGATATAAGACATTTACAATAACCAAGAGTATACAATAAAGGTTCTTTTAGGCAACCCTTTAAATTTAAATATAATGTAACTTCTTGAACAATCATCTAATAGTCACTCTAGAGATTAAATGGAACACACTGGAATAGCTGTTTGCCGGTGTGGTGAAGTGTTTTTCAAGGAGGTGAAATTTTAAAATATTAGTGTTATTGTGTCACGAAATGTAGTTTTAAGAGTTTTTCAGTCGAGAATATTTTTGTTTAAAGCTCAAATCAAATGTGTGGTTTAACCTATTTGTAAAGATATATAAAAAATTTGATCTCACTTTTTCGGACTTCCAGGTGATCACCGGGCGCTCAGCGCTCATGTCGCAGCCTTACCTCGGCTAGCAGTCATTCTGACGTTTCCCACGGGCTCTGTGTCTAGGGGTTAAACATGAGCTATTAATCGGCTTTGTGTATATCTAACGGGCGATCTTTGGTCTCATGAATCTATGATTTTTTCCCCTGGTAAATCGTTTTGGCCGAGAGGGCAATGTGAAGTTTCATAACTTTATAGCCTATTTAGGCTATTCAACTGTAACGTTGTAATGTTAGCCTGTTGACTTATGTTTGACTGAATCTTTAGGCTACTTACACTTTAATAATGTCTTAACTCTTTTAATGTTAAAAAACGTTTAGTGGCATCCACTTTTTTATCTGTGTTGGATTATGGTGATATATTATATATGCATTCATCAGCTCAATGCCTTCACAGGATTGACGCAGTCTATCATGCATCGTTAAGATTTATTACTAATTGTAAAGCTCGCACCCACCATTGTGAACTGTATTCCCGTGTAGGGTGGTCTGGTTTGACAACACGGAGGCTTTGTCATTGGTATACATTTATATATAAAGCTATTCTTGGTGTGCTACCATCTTATTTATGTTTACTTCTTGTGAAAAAAAATGTTGGTAATTACTCTCTCCGTTCTCAAGATGTTGTCTTGTTTTCTGTCCCACATGTCAGTACTGTGATGGGTAAAAAGGCCTTTGTTTACTCTGCTCCCTCTACATGGAATTTGTTGCAGAACAACTTAAAACTTAGTAAATTGATTCCTTTGAGTGTTTTTAAGTTGAGAATGAGAGGTTTTGAGTTGGACTCCCTCACATGCCAATGTTTTCGTTGAGATTTCATTGTAAGTGCATAATCGACTTTTATTCATGTGTCTTTGTACGTATGTAATGATGTGATGTAATTTTGCTGCCTATCTTGGCCAGGTCTCCCTTGCAAAAGAGATTTTTAATCTCAATGGGTTTTTACCTGGTTAAATAAAGGATAAATAAAAATAAATAAAAATAAATAAATTGATCAATAAACTGAAATTTTAAACAAAAAGAGAGGGTTATGTCATTTTATTTCATAGCCGTAAGACTATTTTAATATATAGCTTTGCCTATATATGATATATCACCAACACGTCATGTATTTTTTTTTCAAGTATGGGATGAGAAGAATTTCATAAAATAATAATAAATAATTTCATATAAGAATTTCGTATGATCATCACAACAGAATTGAAGTAGATTGTGATGTGTGTAAACCTTGTCCCAATTCAAAGCTTCGGACCCTTGCGACCCCCGAAGACTTTAAACAAGTCTTCGAGGAAGACCCTATAGAGCATAGTGTGGATATTGGAACAGGGCCTGACACACACTGACTGCAGAACATGAAATTCACGGGTATGAGGGGAGGAGTCGGATCCAGATCCAACTCCTCCTCCCCTCCCTTACATATACCTAAACCTACTAAACTCCGCCCCCTAATACCTAAACCCAACCCTAATCCTACCCATCTCCACCCCTTGGATCTTGACCCCGAGTCCGACTCCTCCCCGTGGACCTCATCATGAGGTGCTACTGCCTGACACCGCCGGTGGAGGGCACTCAGTTTAACAGCTCGATGATCTACGGCATCTCGGTTTGGACAAAAAGTGTCGTCTCCAGTCCATCAATGACGATGGGTGACACGATTTTTGAAGAATTAGAAGATTTGATGCATTTTTCTGTCGCCGATTTGCCCGCTCGTGGATATGCAGTGATGGAGGAGATCCGACGACAAGGGAAACTGTGTGATGTTACTCTAAAAGTATTGTGCTTTTCTTTGTTAGGGTTAATTTGCTACTGAAATGCTAATCAAGTAGCACTGGGCTGTCAGCATGGTAGAGGCTAGTGAAGTTACACTGTTAACAGAAGGAAGAGCTGTAATGTCAGGTCGTTTGCTAATGTGTCTCATTGCATACATTTCTTGAAATTGATCTTCCTATGTTTTGTATACATTTTAAAGGCGATGTATTACAGTGTTATTTGTTAGCATGTACAGCTAACATCCTTATCAGCTTTATATTATAAACTACTTAATCACGGAAGAGGAATACATCCTCCTATTAGTGCTATTTTTATTTCAATGTGTAGAGAAATTATAAACGACTTAGGTTGGGAACACTCCTTCCATGGTGTGTTCAGAAGTTTTCATTTCCTCATGTTTAATGTTTAACAACGTTATATTATTAAGCTGAGTTTAAACACCTGCTTATTTTAAGCAACAGTTTCTAGCTATTTATTTTGTATCTATCTGATTATTTTTTAAACTATCCCCCCCCCTCCCAAAATAACAATTTATATGCAATAAAATACTGTACATCTTGACATAACTTGACAAAAAATATATTCAATTGAAAAAGTCATTACTTTTTGTGAATTAGCTCTGTTGATGGAATTAATTAAAAGTTTTATGAATAATTATAATACTTTATAAGAATAATGCTGTTAGTAATTTCCATTTTAGTTTATTTTAAAGCTTGTTCTAAACATTTTTGTGGCCCCATAGTCCCATGGTCCCAGCCTGCCTTTTGAGAACAACTGGTTCAGATTCATTATAATATGCAAAATTCAGCCTACTTTAAGTCAAGTTGAAGTTTATTTATTAACAGTACTTGCAGGAACAGAAATGTAGTTTCTGGAGCTCAAAAGAAGAAAATAGAGGTAAAACTAAAAATGAAACCTCAAGATATTAATATTAAAGTGTGTTAAAGGAACATGTCAAGGATGCAAGGATAAAAAAAGTGCACATTTCTTATGTTTTCTTCAAACCTAGAAGCTAATGAAACCTGTGCTCAGTCTCTTGCATCATCAGCCCTTTATGTGGGTCACTGAGAGCAATAATCCTATTTATCTCTTTCACCTGACCTGCTGTACGCATGTCTTTGCTGACTGACACCTGGCTTATAGTGCATATTACAGATCATGCTGAGGTTTATGGTATACTTTCGGTAGCCTACATCAGATTTTCTTAATGCCTGAATGTGCCATTTCTCTCCACATTTGCTGCTTCATTCAATACAATTTCACTTGCCTGTTCGTTTTTGTTACAGTTTACAACACTGAACCAGGACATTTATGTATAATGTGTGTATGAGATGATTTCTGACCAGATTTTTTGCATCCGTCTGTGTGTATGCAGGTAGGAGAGCACAAATTCAGTGCTCACAGAATAGTCCTTGCTGCTTCTATTCCATACTTCCATGCCATGTTTACCAATGACATGGTGGAATGCAAACAGGATGAGATTATCATGCAGGGCATGGATCCCAGGTGAAGATACAAAATCAATCAAGATCTCTAGACATGGTCTTTTTTTGTTTGTAAGTGTATGCTAATATTTGTATCTCTGTTTTGCCTCTAAACAGCGCACTTGAATCCCTAATAAACTTTGCCTACAATGGACACATAGCCATTGACCAACAGAATGTCCAGGCCCTCCTGATAGGGGCTAGTTTCCTGCAGCTTCAAAATGTCAAAGATGCCTGCTGCTCTTTTCTACAGCAGAGGTACTGCTTAAACAATTATGATTTCTTCATGCCATATAATATAGGTAACACTTTACAATAAGGTTGCATTAGTTAACATGAACTAAGAATGAACAATACTTCTACATCATTTACTAATCTTAGTTAATGTTCATTTTAACATTTACTAATACATTTAAATATATTTTTTTATTTTTTAACTAATGCACTGTGAACTTACATAAACAATGAACAAGTTTTGTTTTATTAACTAAGATTAAAAAAGATGAATGAATGAATACTGTAACAAATGTATTGCTCATTGTTAGTTCCTGTCAGTTAATACATTAAAGCAATAGTTCACCCTAAAATGAAAATTCTGTCATTTAATCAGGCCAATTAAGTAATAACTGTGAGAAGTCTTTCTCAGGTAATAGAGTTATAAAGATTATAAAAATGAGACATAAAAGTGATTAATTTCACAGATCATTCTAGACTTGCTCCTATTAATTAACAGGTTGCATCCAAAGAATTGCCTTGGTGTACGGCAGTTCGCAGAGACTATGATGTGTACCACACTTTACGACGCAGCCAACATCTTCGTTCACCAGCATTTTGTGGAGGTATCTTTGTCCGAGGAGTTCCTGGCCCTTCGCCCGGAGGAGGTGTTTGAGCTCGTGGGCTGCGACGAGCTCAATGTCCAAGCAGAGGAGCAGGTCAGATTCTAATGACTAACATAAAGTGACAAGAACAGGATGGTACTGAACGAAGGATGTAAATAACACATTTTCATTGTTTGACAGTTTTGGGTGTTTTCTTTAATGAGAGACTCTAAAATTAGAGAAAATCTGATATTTTTTGTTGTTTGTAGGTGTTCGAGGCCGTGCTTGCTTGGGTGCAACATGCACGTGAAGAGCGTGAGCCACGGTTACCGGAGTTACTGTCTAAAACCCGACTGCCTCTATGTCGACCTCAGTTCCTTGCTGACCGAGTCCAACAAGATGAGCTTGTACGCTGCTGCCACAAATGCAGGCATGTTTCTTTCAGATAACTCATGCTCCATAAATGGACCTTTTGGCAAAAACACACTATTTCGAATCCAAACTAAGTGATTTTTGTAGATCCAAATCTACCGTAAATACATTTTTAATACATTATCTAAGAGTACCATTGTACTTCAAGTCAGCATGAAACGGTAGTTGTTATAGTCTTTTCATGCCTATTGTGATGTACTGTATAACTGACTGAAACTCTAACAAGAAAAAAAGTTGCACGGGACTTTATTTTGGTCATCAAAAATTGATTGGATCATTGTTGTTTTCTATAATAATGATCTCATGTGAGTGACAGGTTATCTTGCCCTTACACCAAAACAACATGTCATCAGAGAAAGGATGTAGGGATTAATTATTTTGTGAATTGTTTGTGCGTTTCCAAAAGTATCCATGCATGATTATGCATTTGACCTTTACTCTAACAGGGACCTTGTAGATGAGGCAAAAGATTACCATCTGATGCCGGAGCGACGGCCGCACCTCCCAGCATACAAGACCCGACAGAGATGTTGCACATCCATCGCAGGTTTAATCTATGCGGTCGGGGGCCTCAACAGTGCTGGTACCTCCTTTTTTACACTGTCCTTTTGTGCTAGTTACTGTCAAGTGTCCGTTTTTGTTAATAAGTCAAAGTTTTATGCACAGGTGACTCATTAAATGTCGTGGAGGTATTTGATCCAATTGCAAACTGTTGGGACCGATGCCAACCTATGAGCACAGCCCGCAGTCGAGTGGGCGTTGCTGTTGTGAATGGGCTGCTTTATGCCATTGGTGGATACGACGGTCAATCACGGCTTAGAACTGTGGAAGTTTACAACCCAGAAACCGACACGTGGACCAAAGTTGCTAGCATGAATACTCAACGCAGGTAAGAAATCGTGAAATTGTAAGGGGAAATATATTAATACATTATTTGAAAAGCTACTGTATTTGAAGCTAGCCTGGCTTATGTCAGACCACGTCTCTTTGACATTAAGATGTGGTCTGGGAACCACATGTTCATTTTCTCGTATGTGTGGAGGGGTTTACAAATGCCCGGAGCAGTTTATTGGGTGCTACGAATGTAAAATGCGCCTGTACGTAACTCATAGCCAATTGTTTCAATTATACCAGACAACGTATGTAGAGCGAGAGAAATTAGTCGAGGAAGAAGCTGATGGGACAGAGATTTATTTGCATTCTAAACTACTTAGAACAATATCTAAGGCTGCTTCGAAAGATTACTTCGCATCTGCGGCCCGTTCTGTGATTGGTCCCCTCGCTGAGGCGAAAATTTGTTCCATGGTATCCAGACTGCCTAGCAGTGTGAATAAAATCGCAATTCACAAAGGCAGTATGGAGAAAGGCAGGCTAGTTTGAAGCTGGATTTAAACCAAGAGTTTTAGGTGTTTGTATGTATGCATGTATGTATATCTGATGCTTTTGGTCTATCATCTCTTCTTTCTATATTAGTGCAATGGGAACAGTTGTTGTTGATGGCCATATATATGTCTGTGGTGGATATGATGGCAAGTCCTCTCTAAATTCAGTCGAGTGCTATTCCCCAGAGACTGACAGGTGAGTCATACATTCTTTAGATAATGTTTGGGCTGTCACTTAATTCATTTGTAATCAGCATTTTAATTAATGGAAAATATTTTGTTGAAAAAAAAAACAACAACTAAGAAGGCTTTAAAATACATATAATTATGTGGCAATAATATCTGGATCAAAAAGAGTATAAAAAATGTTTTAATTGTTTAATTGTTTAAATTGTATTATTTAATGTTTAACATTATTTAATAGTTCAATTAAAATACATTCCATTATGTAATAATAATTCATATATATAGATATGTGTGTGTGTGTTATTTTATATCAATTTGCAAACGAGACTAATAATAAAAAGAAAAAAATTACATTAAATTAGTCAAAAAGTCATATTGTTAATTTTAATTTTAATGGAAAAACGTGTTCAATAGCAAAGTTTTTGCTGTGTTTTTTCAGAATCAGAATGTGTCTGATTATGTGTGTCTTCTGTTACCAGATGGACAATAGTTACAGAAATGAGTGCAAGCCGCAGTGCTGCTGGTGTTACTGTGTTTGAAGGCAGAATATATGTTTCAGGCGGTCATGATGGTCTACAGATCTTTAACACAGTAAGTGAACATAATTCAATTGGCAGGATATAATTTACAAAATACTACAATATGTAAAGTTGTGAAAACTCCTTGTTTCATGTCTCTGCCACTAGGTGGAGTACTATAACCAGCATACGGCATTATGGCACCCTGTCGCTCCCATGATAAACAAGCGCTGTCGGCATGGTGCTGCAGCCGTGG
Organism: Cyprinella venusta; assembly: GCA_038021265.1. Lineage (NCBI taxonomy): Eukaryota > Metazoa > Chordata > Actinopteri > Cypriniformes > Leuciscidae > Cyprinella > Cyprinella venusta. The sequence goes on along the minus strand of CM075870.1, from coordinate 22,278,556 downwards.
GCAGCAATCTGTATGTGGCAGGAGGTTACGATGGCTCTGCGTTCCTTAGTGGAGCGGAGGTGTACAGCTCAATAACAGATCAGTGGAGCCACCTAGTGGCCATGAACACTCGACGCAGCCGCATTTCTCTTGTAGCCAACTGCGGTCGACTCTATGCAGTGGGAGGTTATGATGGACAGTCCAATCTCAGCTCTTTGGAAATGTACGACCCTGAAACGAACCGCTGGACGCTTATGACACCGATGCTTTGCCACGAGGGCGGGGTAGGGGTAGGCTGTATACCCTTACAGCCAACTTAACGCCACATCTCCCTTAGCCCAAAAGGATTTTGATAATTTAACATAAAGAAAGAAAAGTTTTTGTACTGAATAATCTAACGAATTGCACTCATGATCCTCGTTCACATGTTTGCATTAAAAGGTACCATTATTCAGGCTTTTATTGTAAGAAAAGCCTAAAGCAGATATGCCAGTACACCTTTAATGGTGACATAATCCTGTTCTGTTCTTTTGACGACCAAATGTGGAATTCATGCGTACGTTAAAAGACAATGACAACAACTGGGCCGCACTTCTGCTAAAAAACGCACTTTTGCACTGTTAACAGGTAGCGTCTGTTGTGGGCCCTTTTTAAGCATCAGTTGTATAACTAAACTGGAAGCCAATTTCGATTTCTAGACAGGTAAAAGTTAACCACTGTTAACCCATGCCATAATTGGGAGAAAGAGTATAATCAAGTGGGTATGATTAATGAGGATAAAGCTGTTTTTAATTCTATTTTATCAAGATTTTTCTTACTTAGAAGTACTAATCAAATGTTATTTGGGATATTGCTCATAATGAATGTTGCTGTTTTGCAGAACATGATAGAAATGTGAGCAAAATGTGTCTGCACAAAACATCTGCTAGATGTGCCATGACTTTCCACTTTACATGGGACTGTTCTGATTTCACCACTTTATTGACTTGAATTCTCTTACTTTTTTGGGGGGTCAGGTTTTAATGTGCAGATCTATTTGATTTTGGGATTGCCGATCACCAGCTCTGTATACTGGATGGATGGGTTGTGATGTATCCATCTAATCCCATGTCTTTTTTTTTTTACTTTCTCACATACCAAAAAGAGAGAGAGTGAAATTGACATTAACTGACGATTAACTTGTCAGATATGTACTTTCAGGATTATTAAGGATGAGTGTTGGAGATAGGCTATAAGTAGAACGTTCCCTTGTGCTTTCTGCAAAAAAATGTCAAAATTATGGTTTATGACTGTACATTTTTAACCTTTTGCTTTTACTTTCAAATAACCCATCTGAAATTAGGATTACTGGCTGTGAATTTTTAACACGGTTTATATTTTCTTTCTCATATTACCAATACTGCATTTCTCTGCTGATTTTTCTTTTTTTTAATGATTTTGTATTAACTTCCAATTGTGATGCAGTATTTCTATGTTTAATTTATTATTAGCTGTAATCATTCTTTTTATAGCATTGCACATTGCAGTCACTTAAATGAGAATCAAGTTTACGTTTTACAGAAATCTAATATGATATATAGATCACATTTTCTGTATGTGTTTGAATATATTCCTCAGCTACCTCTGTATGAGATGGGAGAGCTCAACAGGGACAAATATCGAGTCGGTCGCCCTGATGTCTTTTAAAAACATTTCCATTTAACCTGAAGGAACGGCATTAACTGAGATCTTTTGTGTGGGACTAAAATATTCTTTTTCACATAATTCCTATATGTCTTAAATAAACATTGATTTTATGGACACAATGCCACCCTGTGCTGTAATTTTCCTTGTGACGCACAACAACTTTGGGTCACACCCTTTGAGTGGTGTTTTAATTGAACAGACGTGTGCCTGTTCACTGTTAGTATGAGAGTGAAGGATGACTGGGAACATGCAAAGATCTCTGCTGGTGTTGCTGCTCATCTCTATGCTGAACTTCTCAGCTGCTTTTCCCATGGAGCCACTTCAGAAGGTATGAGAATCTTTTTATTAAGTGGGAATATCATTCAATCTGGTTATATTGAAAAGAATAGCAAATACTGATGCAATGCATTTATTGTTCATCATACAGACACCTCTACTGGTCCAACCATCAGATCCACAGCCGTCAGAAAGTGTAACACGAGGAAACTCGCAGGTGAGAAGTGTGTTTGTGATGTGACACAATCAGACCCATTTGTTCATGTATGTAGATTATTACAGCTGTGCTGATGTTTATAGGACGTGAGGGTCAGCAGTCTTGGATTCCGTCTGAAAAGAGCGAATTCTGCTAACACAAAGAAACCGGCCCGTTACTGTGCTGGATGCTTCTCGGTTATTGGAGACCCAACGAGACCAGAGAAATGAAAACTGCTGTATCCAAATTCTACATAATTCATATACCTAAATATGCATAACATTCAGTTTCAGTTTGTTTTTTATCTGTTTATGCAGCTATGTTTTAGTATAATATGTTAGACTGTCATTTCCAAATTTTTCATGAATTTGCACTTTTTTAAAGATAAAACATTCAATACGTTTTTACTAAACTGCTTAAGTTAGTGTGAATGTGGGACTGGTTTTATTTAAAACGCACTATGGTTACCTATTTGTACTAGAAATGTCAGTCCGCTATTGTCCTTTGTTATAGCTTTGTGTTTTTTCCCCATGCACGCAGTAAACTGCTATTTGAGGATTTCCTAAACAAAGAAATGATAGTTCAGAACGATAACATGGATTTGAAGTAATGTCTAAGTGGCTGTTTCATAGACGTGTCATTATAACCACAAGGTGTCATTATCGTGTTAAGGAGCTTCAGTTTTGACCATAGTCAATTATTCATATTTCCCACACTATCATTTATGGCTTTGGTACCCGTGGGAGTAAAACAGAATTTATACATATAGGATCAGGATATGGAATGATAGAGGCTAGAGAATCAAGTGTGGAGAGTCTGTATATAAAATAAGCTAAATAAAAATGAATTAAAGTCAATGTTTTATGATTGGATCTTCAATTTATGTCTTATGTGTTTATTCATTTCTTAACCTGCACAGCAATCTTGTAGGCTATAGATGCTGTAAACTACAAGTGAGAAGAAATAAATGAAAATCAAGAAAATTAATAAACTATTTCATTCATTCTTTCTTTCTTCTGGAGCACCAGGAGCATTAGAACCTGACGAAGGACATCAAAAACATGTTTTTTAATCTCCAAAAAGCTTAATGTCAAGTTAAAAAATATTTGAAAAAGCTTCATATAGATTAAAGGAGTAGTTCACTTTAAAAAAAAAAAACTTTTGCTGATAATTTACTCACCCCCTTGTCTTCCGAGATGTCCACGTCTTTCTTTCTTCAGTCAAAAAGATATTAAGGTTTTTGATGAAAACATTCCAGGATTTCCTCCATATAATGGACTTAAATGGGAACCAAACGGTTCAAGGTCCAAATGAGAGTTTCATTGCAGCTTCAAAGGGCTTTAAACGACACCAGACGATGAATAAGGGTCTTATCTAGCGAAAACATCGGTCATTTCAAAAATAAATAAAAAAGTTGAAGTTTTATAAGCACAAATGCTCGCCTTGCTCTGTTCTGTGATGAGCATTTGTGACTCTCCTGTTCATATTCGTTCATCAAAATAAACAGATCTTTTTTCGAGTCATGACTCGAAGGGTCCTAGATAAGACCCTTATTCATCGTCTTGTGTCGTGTTTGAAGCTGCACTGAAACTCTCATTTGGACCTTGAACCGTTTGCTTCCCATTGAAGTGCATTATACAGAGAAAATCCTGGAATGTTTTCATCAAAAACCTTAATTTCTTTTCGACTGAACTGAAGAAAGAAAGACGTGGACATCTTGGATGACATGGGGGTGAGTAAATTATCAGCTAAAGTTTTTTTTAAAAGTGAACTACTCCTTTAATATTCCTTCTACAGTCAGACAATTTGAGAACTATGTCTTGTAGATAAAATATTTTATAGAAACAGTACCTTCTGTCTGTGGACAGCTCTGTGGTTCAGATGTGGAAAATGTGGCCTCAATTCGTCCCTCTGGTGCTGAAGAACCATCGGGGAACCTATAGTACAGAACATTGTGGTTACATACAATATCCCCTGAGAGAGCGGTTTGGAATCACAGAAACTGAAACTAGGGAGAGTTTCAAAGAACTTCGGAAGAACGAGGAAGAAGGTTAACTCAGGGCTTTTTTTGTTTTTACAGTCCTTGTCCTCCTGTCATAAGCAGATTGAAAATGAGCCTCACGCTGAGGAGTGGAATCTGCTCTCCTCTCCGTCCAGGATTCCATGATACGCTCCAATCTCCTGCTCCAGCTTCATCTTGTTGTTGTGCAAGGTTTCATAGTCCCGACGCTGCTGCTCGATGTCCCCACGGATGTCAGTGAGCTCGCCCTCCAGCTTTCCGATAACAGAGCCTAGGTTTTGGAGCTCAATGTCGTGCCAGTGCTTGGCATCGTTGAGGGCGTTCTCCAGGCCTCGTTTCTGCAGGGAATCAGGGATCATACAAAGTTCAGTCAATTGAATATTGTTATGTTTTATGATTTTTTTTACATCACGCTTTGAGAAAGTTGTCCTACCAGAGCTCTAATAGACTCAGTCTCGGCCTGCAGACTCTGAATCTTGCACCCGGCATCATTGCATTCAGTCTTCAGACTCTCAAGCTCCTCTTCTTCTCGACTCAGCTTACTGTTCACACTGTGGGCCTGCTGCACATTCACACATAGGGTTAAGTGTGTGTGTATATATATATATATATATATATATATATATAAGCCATAAGTGTTGTGTAGTGATACACAGAACCGTGTGAAGCGGTCATAGCTGTGTTTTATCGTGAATAAAACAGCTATTTACCAATCAGAATCAAGGATTGGATCTAACCGTTATATATATATATATGATTCATGTTCTATGGTTTACCTTGCACTCAAAGTAGCCGTCAGTCTCAGCACGGTTCCTCTCAATGACCTTCTCCCAGTGGGAACGGATGAAAGCTAGAATCTGGTCCAGGTTGGTTTCAGTGGGAGCATCCGGCTTATCACCCTCATGCCCTGACATCTGCTTATAGAGCGCTCTAATATCCTAACAAATGAGCAAAAAGAGATCCTAATTTAACTCTAATTCTTCAGAGAATTCTATCATTTAGCAGTGGTCTTATTTCACCTCTATATGACTTTGCTCCAGATTCATCAGCTCATTCTTCATGCTGTCAATATCATTTTCCAGGTCCATCCTGGACAGGTTTGCATCATCGATGACTTTGTACAAAGAGTTAATCTCCTCCTCCACTGCTTTACGGAACGGCTGTTCATTCTCGTACCTGTAAAAACACAGTCTTTGCTGGAAATCTGTTTATGATGATAAATGCTAGAGCGATGAAAATCTGTTGCTCTGTTTTAATCAATGAAGCACACTCACACCTCTCTTTGAAGTCCTCTGCATTGGCTTGAACGTTCTCGGTCTGGAGCATAAGTCGAGCGTTGTCCAGGGTGGCCTCACTGACCTTACAGAAAACAGGAAGACGTTAGCATGTACGCTAGTAAGTAACATTATGAGTATTCATTAGTAAAACTCACGAGTATTCATAAAATTCATAATATTCACGAGTATTCATAAAACTATAGGCTAATTATATATATTTTAATATTTTAATTTATTAATATATTGATTAAATTAATAAATTTATATATATATATATATATATATATATATATATATATATATATATATATATATATTTCCTGTTCCCAGAAAATATATATAAATTAATTATGATATAAAGTTTGAATAAATATTCTCTATCTCTCTAAATAAATAAATGTTCTTCAAATAAATATCCAGTTATGTTTAAAAAAATGTGTTCAGTGTGGTGTAAAAAAACTTAAATTTAAGATATTTTCTCTACAAAAAAAATATAGGATAAAAAATATATTTTTTTAATTCAAAAGATATTCAAAGTTTTAATTCATTAAATGAAAAGTTTGATCTATACAGTCCAATTCCTACCTGTAAATAAACGTCCTCCCAGTCTTGCTTGAGGCCGGTCCATGTCCCGGCGCTGACAGCTTTCCTATCTAAGCAGTGTCTGATCTGTTCCTCCAGTTGTTGGTTGAGTTGTTCCAGAGCGTGAACTTTATCACGATACTCCAACAGGGACGTGTTAAGGCTGTCGAAGCCATACTGGTGGCCTCGATCCCAGGGCTGGGGCACTACAGGAACCGTGGTGCTTCTAAGGCCCTGCATAAACACGCTGCTGATGCCCAGTGCTCTGCGGGACACGCGTGCACCCAGGCTGCTGGTTCCTCCGATGGGAGTCATGCCTACAAACACTCCCCGAGGCGCAGAGGTCCCTGTTGCACTCATGCGGCCCACACCGCCGGGCCGTTCCGCGGCAGCCTGGCCCAGGAAGGAGGATCGACGTCGTGGCAGAGGCATTCCTGTCCTGATGGTTTTTAAGTGACAGACCACTATTAGTCCATAGACATGTCCACAATGCAAGCGTAAGTATCCACTGACCTCCCCTCAGCTAAACGGCAACAGCCACCAATGCATGCCTCTTTATGGTGGCCTGGCCTTCTGGAAAGCAGGCTCTTTGTTTTAATACTATTGTGATGCTGGTCAATGCTCTTTGTTCATCACCGCTAGGCAGTTTTCAGCTGTCTCAGCACAGTGGTCTTCTCAGGAAAGCTCTATGGACCAATCCAGGTCCCCCTCTCAGTATGTTTTCTGTTTGACAGTGCATGGGGAAACTAAACTTTCATCACAATAACCCAAGAGAGTAGGGCTACATGTGAATGTGGGTATGTGTTTATGAGATATAGACTATACAGAACCTGAAATAAACAAGAGTTGTAAAAAAGGAAAAAATAGACAAAAGAAATAATTTCTTGCTTCACAAGATGATTTTGCATTTGATAATTTTTACCGCAACATCCTGTTTGCAGGTGGCAGATGTATCTGCCATCTGCAACTGTCATCAAAACATGAAGTCAGAAGAACTTTTTTTCCCAGGAGAAAGTGATATTAACTATCTTTTTTAATCACGGACACTCAATGACCGATAATTCACTCAACTGATTCTTTCAAAACATTGATTTATTCAGGAACGGTGTTTTACTGAATGAGTCATTGAATCATTTATTTAATTTCAACCGTTTCGTTCTTACAGAAACACTGATTTAGGCAGTAACATCATACGTTGTGTTGCTATCAGTGCGGTGGTAACAAAGCATGTGATGACATTTCTAAAATGTAAGTTTCTCAGTATTAACTTCTTTATTTAACTTGTATAACAATATCACACATGCAATCGTATTAAACATGCAACTGTATGGCACACCAGGACGCTTAGCTTTGTGTGATGCTGATGATTTGTATCTATCTATCTATCTATCTATCTATCTATCTATCTATCTATCTATCTATCTATCTATCTATCTATCTATCTATCTATCTATCTATCTATCTATCTATCTATCTATCTATCTATCTATCTATCTATCTATCTATCTATCTAGTCTGTCTGTCTGTCTGTCTGTCTGTCTGTCTGTCTTGCCGTTTTGTTTATGTAAATTCAGAGTCTTATGGGACCCATACTGTATGAAACTGAAAATACATTTTAAAAGAAACACCGACATTTTAGTATGTAACCCATATTCAACTTTGGTTTCGCAATTGTTTCTCAGAGCAAGACTCTCTTGCTCAAAGGGGCCTTGCCCTTTTGAACCAAAAAGTTACACAACATTCATTTTGAAGGCAAATTCGTCACCATGAGTTCTACTAGTTATTTCTGCATTGTGAATAAATGTACAGTTATGTAAATCAAGAAGGATTAACCTAACCTATGAGTTTGTCTCTTACAATAAACCAGTATCAGAATAAATATTCAAAATATTCAAAAATAACCCTGGGAGAAGTACATAGTGCACTTTAGACTGTTCTGGGATTTATAGAAACAAAAAATGTCACATTGCTTTCCACTGAACCACAGCCAATTCCTCTTCTGATCAGAACAACAGGGTGGGATTTCCAACCCTTCCCTTTCCCATCATTTATCGTTGAAGGGATTTTATACATGACATTGATATTCGTGTCTGATTCTGCGTCTGGATCCAGGGATCCTAATCAAGTATTGAATGATTTAATTTTCACATTTTTCACAATAATTGAGTTGTCATGGCCTTTCTCTTCATACGATAAAGGTTTCTATTACATTAAATTTTAATTGCTCATAACATGAATCACAGATGTGACAGCTGAGTGTTATTGACATGGGCTTGCCTTGAATTTGTAAAATGAGTGAAGGTATGCTTCACCTGCCTTCAGAACAGGCACAAACCTATCAGTAGAGTCTACCCTTGAGCATAACACAGACTTTCAAGACTAAGCAGATTCCACATTTTATTAATGTCACTGATACCAAGCACTGACCTTATGTAAGAGATCTGTAATAATAATTGCATAAAGGCTGGAGCTTAGAAAATTGCATAGTGCATGATGTACTCTTGTGCACTTTTAGCGTCAGAATATGATTTCATCCATTGGATCAATGTTGTATATATTGAGCCAATTTTAAAACACATTTTTTCAAGCATCTCCTAGCAGCAATGGTTCATGCTTCTGAGGGAGTTTGTTGTGTTCGGAAAACTGTGAAAGTTTGGTAATCTGTGGGCTCTAAAAAGAAGCTTTGACTGGTCTAAAGTAACATTGTAATCTGAATAAATTTAATTTAAATATACAGGCAAGCAGCATGTATTTCACTATTTCTGAAAAGATGTTTTACCAGTGCCTGATTCTTCATGGATGGCTTTTAAAAGCACAACATTGTATATTTGGTTTTATTTTAGAATTTTAATTGAATTATATATAATTAATATTTAATCTGTTCCCATTGAAGTAACAGCTCATAATATTTGCAAATGACGAGTATTTAAGACTATAGTTTTCCCTATATATTTCTTAGTTTGATTTAGCTTTTATTTTTATATTTTCAGTTTTTTTATTTTAATTTAAGTTAAATTTTGAGCAATTTTGTTATGTGCTTTTGTCATTTTTATTAGTTTTTTTATATTTCCATTTATTTTTATTTTATTTTTAGTATACTTCAGATTTCAAAGTAAATTCTCATTTAATTTGTTAAAAAATATATTAATTCTATAGCTTTATGTTAATTAACAAAAAATGTCTTTTAGTTATAAATCAGTAATGTAATTTTCCTGTGATTAATCTCATTAGGCGATTGGCTCAAAAAAAAAAATCTCCTGTTCCAGCAAAGACAGCTAAAAGTTTGGGGAACCCATTTGGAAAAAGTCATTGTTTTGTATTTAAGTGTAGTGATTGTCCAAAATAGGCCATTTAAACATTCATTTGGTTAGTTCTAATATATATATATATATATATATCTTTTAGCTTTCACTGCAAATACAGCATTTAGATTGAAGTCCCGTCCTAGAAGGAAAATATGCCTGCAGGTGAGACTTTTTTGAAATGTATCAGACAACCGACGCCATACCTTGCCACTTAGACAAGTTACAGCTTATTCTTTCTCAATAGAGTGTCTCTTTTTGGACTGCCCTCCCTCCCTTAAGTGTATTTAAACTGCGAGCATTAGTCTCTCGCCCTGTCTGCACTCTCTGCTCATTTCAGACTCTGATCCTTCAGCACTCACCCATAGCTATTCACCATGGCTTTTTCTGTTTCTTTAGCCTCTTCCAGGATGTCTGGGGGATACGGAGGTCTTGGTGCAAGTCGTGGAGCAAGATTTGGCCTGGGGCTAGGAAGTGGTGCTGGCTTAGGTGGAGCTCTTGGCCTGGGAGGAGGACTGGGCTTGGGAGCCGGTGGAGGTCTTGGCCTTGGTTTTGGCCTTGGTGGAGGTGCTGGAGGTGGTGCAGGATTGGCACTGGGAGGTGGTGGTGGTGGTGGTGGTGGTGCACTGTTTGACAGTTCTGCATTTGCTATGGGTCGCGCCGTTGCTGCAGGAGGACTCGGTGCAGGCGCTGCACTCGCCTCTGGTCCAGCATCAGGCTCTGCCTTGGCCCCAACACTTTCCAGAGCAGCTGAGAAGCACACACTCTCTGGGCTCAATGACCGCTTTTCCACATACATGGCCAAAGTACGGGCGCTACAGCATGAGAACGCAGCTCTGGAGGCCAAGCTGTCCCAGCTGACTGGGGGGACAGATGTGTCCCAAGAGTCATCCGTGACTGCCACGGTGGAGTATGAGGCCCAGCTGAGCGAGTATCGCAGCACATTGGAAACGCTCACCATCGACACTGTCAAACTGGAGATTGAGCTGGACAATGTCCGTGGAACTGCCCATGAACTGAAGGCTAAGTGAGTGCTTCCTTTTTTCAATGGCATAGTTTTGTTATTTTTCTTAAACTTGATTTGCTTAATGTTATTCGAACTTGAATTATACAGCATATTGTCAATAAATAACATTGTTCTTTCATTGTGATTTTCACTAAGGCTTGACTTTGAACAAGGAGTGAAGTTTCAGCTTGAGTCTGATATTGCTGCCATGAAAAAGGTGAGCAGGATGACATCCAGTAACATGATGTATTCCAAAAATGATCTGTTATTGTTTTAATATGTTGTTCGTAGAGAAAATTTTGACAACAAATGGCTATATCCCTTTTCAGGACATTGAATCTGCCTCTGACTTAAGAATTGATTTGGATGCCAAATTCTCCAGCCTGAAAAATGAGCTGGACTTTGTCAGCAAAACACAAGAGGAGGTACATTTCCGTCAATTAAAATCTGAAATCCAGCAATCAAGATAATGTGAAATTTTGCAAAATATAAAAAAGCAAATATAGTTATATTATTTTATAGCTTTCACTTAAACAATGATCACCTAATGATCACTAAGACTAAATGTATTTGGTCAAAATGGAAAAACCATTAAATTTTGTAGCAATTTGGATTTAAATATGTTTTAATTATTTATTACTAAGCTCAAGAAACATTTCTTATTATTATCAGTGTTGAAAACAATACTGCCGACTGTTTTTTTTTTTTTTTTGTGGAAACCATGATACACTTTTTTTCAGGATTCTTTTAATGAATAGAAAGTTTGAAAAAACAGCATTTTTTAAACGTTTTGTAAAAAAAGTAAGAGATTTTTGATTAATTGAATGCATCATGGCAAATTACAATTATGTTTTTCTTGTATTGACTTCTCTCTCTGTGTTATGTCTATCCCTTTAGGAATTGTCATCTTTGCAATCTAAACTGGGCACAACAACAATGGACACTTCAGTCTCAATGATTGAAGTAGACACCGGGAAGTCCTTTGACATCTCTGTAGCACTCCAGAAGATGCGAATGGAATATGATAAATCTGTGCAGCAACACAGAGAGGAGGCTGAGGCTTATTACAAACTCAAGGTCTGCACACAAGAAGTGCTCGCATTGTCTGAATGTTTCGATAATTGTGGCATTCTAACTAATAACTCTCATTCTCTCTTCTCATGAATCTAGATGGATGAGATGCAGGCGACCAGTGCCAAAAACACAGAAGCCGTGTCATCGACCAAAGCAGAAATCACAGTAGCCAGGAAAGAGCTGCAGACACTGAATTTAGAGCTGCAAGGGCTTGTGGCTACAGTAAGATTTATTAAATAATGATAGCCAAATCAAGGCACTTTTGACAGAAATGAAATTAAGTGCAGTTTGATTAACTTAAGCACGGGAAAGGTATATTTTTGGGTCCGTTCAGGTGGTAAAGATGCTCAACAGTGGCAGGTCCCTTGAGAAACAATGTTTGTCAGCAGTGTGAAATGCTTCAGGGCAGGTTCTCAGCGTATTATAAACATCTCTTGAATAAATCACAGCTGCCTGAGACAGGAAACAGATGACATAGGAAGTGGTTTATTGATCTCAGCCGTTTCGAATTGGTAGCAAAAGCCCCAATGCCACAAAAGAACATCTTAACCAGTTGCACTGCTGCAAAAGTGGCAGTTTCCCAAACAACTCCGACAATTCAAGAGTTTTATGACATCATTTACAATAAATTCGATGTCTGAGAAGATGAGATATCATAGTGCTGAATAATTAGGTGTTTTTGGTTTACCGTACGGTAAAGACAATTCTATGAAAAGACAATGAAACAAGCATATCATGCATATTAGATATTGGCTGTTTAGTACTTACTCTTAATAATGGTTCTAATTCTGTGAAAATAGTGGAGTCCATGCAAAATTATCTCAATAACAACTCAGAGGAAAGATATTGGAATCACTTTCAGAGCATTTTCCCCCCAGCTGATCCATTCTATCAAAAATCCATTGACAGCCAATTAGAATCTATTCTGCTTTAAAGAGCTGGAGTATTTAAAGTGGTAGACAACAAAACTGCAGCAGGCACATATAATAAACAACATGTTATCATCCGTTGGTGTGGATGCAGCTATCATGTTTTTGAATAAGCCTTTAGTCTTTGAAACATAACATATCACGACAGCCATCTATGAAGAAGAAATTTTTTTTTGTGTGTGTTTGTCTTTTCAGAACATGTCTCTGGAGCAGAGTTTAGCAGAAGCCCAGGCTCAGTCTAGTGTGGGTGTTGCTGAGTATCAGGCACAGATCGCTAGCCTCACATCAGCCATAGAGTTGGCTAAAACAGACCTCCACAAACAGATCCTGGCCTACCAAGAGCTGCTGGACATCAAACTCGCTCTGGATGTTGAGATCTCCACCTACAGAAAGCTACTGGAAGGAGACGACTTCAAGTAAATATTGTCACAATCAGATGGCTAGTTGAAATATAACATGGTCATGATTAATTCAATTCAAGTGGCCGGTTGCATAAACATCTTAGACTAGTCTCAAAAGTTAGTAATCTCATTTTCTTCCAAAATTGGTCCTAACTTTTTGAAGTCGCATAAAAAGGTAGTTTGGTCTAATCTGAATCTGAGTGATTACCTCTTGTATAACTGCTAGTTGGTCAAACTACTTATTAACTGGCACAGTCATAGAGGCCAAGTTTTTGAAACTGGCCCCAGGATCTTACACTAAAAAAATGCTGGGTTGTTTTAACCCAATTTGGGGTCAAATATGTAACCCAGTGGCTGAGTTTGTCCATATTTGACCCCAAATTGGGTTAAAACAACCCAGCATGTTTTAGAGTGTAGGTTAAAATGTACATATACACAGTGTTGGGGAGTAGTTAACTACAAGTAGCGGCGCTACTAACTTAACTACATTTTTCAGTAGCTCAGCAGTAGCTCAGTTGCTTTTTAAACAGTGTAGCTTTTCCAGTAGCTAACTACTTTTTGCAGCAAGTAGCGGTGTAGCGCGAGCAAAAGCTACATTGCGTTTGTCGAGCCTGCGCGAATCAGCGCGATGCAAGGATATTCTTCTTCTTGTTAGATTACAAACTCATTTTTTGCCATTACCGCCACCTGTTGTTTAATCACGCATCTTGCGGCTAACGGTTCACTGACGTAAAGAAGTGCGTTGACACACCCATATTATGATTATCCATGATGGAGCAAGACGTGACGGCAGATTTGGAGAAAAAACTAACGTCAATTACCCGTGGCCTTATTTGTCCAAGCTAAATCGGTATTTTTGAGAAAATGTTCTAAATGCAATTTATGTTGAATGTAGGCCTATATTTTGTTCTTGCAATGTTGTAGGCTATTTGTTGCAATTTTGCACTTTTGACAAACAGTCTGAAATATTTCAGTGTTGTGTGTAAAAAAAAACAATATTCTATGAAATCATAATTGTATTGCATTGTTTTAAACACTAAATATTTTAATTAAAACATTCATCAGACACTAATTCAGTTATTTATAATATAATTTATAACATGTTATAATAATAATAATAATATGTAATATAATAGCCTATTTATAATATGTTGTTCAAAAAGCAAAAGTAGTTTCAATGTAGCTAACTACTTTTTGATAGTAACTTGTAGTGTAGCTAACTACTTTTCCAAAAGGGTAGCTTGACTGTAGTTAAACTACTTTAACGTACAGGTAGCTTGTAGCTTGTCAAACTACAGTTTCAGAGTAGCTTCCCCAACACTGCATATACAGTATGTGCAGATCAAGGAAAGTGTCTATTTTATGTCAAGTTTTTCCACCATATTCACCTTTTTGCCTTCATAGTTTAGTTTAATGTGATGGTCTGTGGTATTTCGAAATACACATATTCTGTGTAGTTTCTTGATTGATATAAAATAAATAAACTGGAAAGTGTTAGCATTAGACAGGACAATTCTAAAACTAGTATGTCAAGTCAACCTTTCTATTGCATTGTTTGCTACATTTTCTTTCTTTATTTCTTTTTTTCATTTGTACTTTTTAACTTTCAGGATGCCTGAGTTCACAGAGTCATCATACACTTTTTCAGGTGAGAGCTGCTTTAGTTTCAATATCTTTGAGTAGGAAACCAAAAGTTCATGTAAGTTTAATAAATCAAAAGGACCCACAGCAACAATGGCATCAGATGCATTGAAATCAATCATCAGGGAGTTTCCTGGGTACCTTGGAAAGCTTCTGTGGTCAGACAGTTGAACCTCATTGAGTGTTTGCTTGGTTACTGTTAACAAACCGTTATAGTTAAATGAGCATACACATTGCATGACTGCTCAAACCAACAGAATGTTAGTACTCATATGAGTTTGAATTTGATGATGAAGATTAGATGACACACAAATATCGCCTTTCCATCTGAGATAAGAGAGAGATGGATTTCAAAGTTTCAAAATTCTGTCATCCTTTACACACCCTCATGTCATTCCAAACCCTTATGACGTTTTCTCTTCTGTGTAATAGAAAAACTTCCATTTGGTATTCACTAATAATCTTCCCCTTCAATGAGCTGTTAACAGCATCATTGCTTTTAATGAGAACCGAATCTGAGCGATTTGTTAGTGAATCATTTAGACAGGTTTGTGAACTGGATCCAGTTGATGTAAAAGGACTATCAAAAGAATTATTCGTGATATCAAGTCATATGGACGCAGTTTATGATTTGTTTGGTTTTTAGTTGCCATTTTGTAGTTTGGCAGCCCCAGTCCTCATTGACATTCATTATATTTAAAAAGTGTTCAATATATTTGTAAAAAAATCCCTTAGGTGCTCCTTGGTAAAGGAAACTCTTATTTTTTTATGATTGGCGGAATTAAAATTTTTTGGTTAACTATCCTTACTATACACCCCTACAGCAATGCAAATTGTCGTTGATGTCACAAAGCAGAAAGGATGATCATTCTGTTTTCACTTTTCATGAACATTATGAAGGGACGCATGTTGTTGAAATATGGTTTTCACTTGTTCAGCAAATGGAATTGTGAGGAGAACATTTAGATAACATGTAAATAGTTGTGATGGTAGGCATTTTTATTAAAAAGAAAAGTCCAGGGGCATGGGGAGGGGGGGCGCTTTCTCATCTGCGCTTTTCCATCCTGTAGGGAGGGCTTTGCCCCACACCAGCACCCCCCTGGACTCCCCCCATAACCCTAAGGACATACAAACTAGATACATCCTGACAGGCAAGTTTTACTCTAACATGCAAAGGCAGTGTAGGACAGAAACTGCTTCAGGTTTATGACTGTTGACAACTTCAGCCAATTAATAGTGCTCATCCCTCGCCCCCTTCTCTCTCTGTTTATTAATGTGTGTGCTTTTATTCCATTGTCTCTTTTTCTACCAACAGCTGCTCAAATAAAAGTCAAAGAAATCATTACAGGTATGTTCACAATCATTTCCACTGTTGGATTTGAAGTCAACTTTTATTTGTGCTGTCCATTGCATTCGCCATGTGACTTTACTATTTTTACCAGTCATCAACAAAACCAGCATGTGACTTTCCTCATCTTTCTTACACAGAGACATCCGTCATCTCTGATGCAGATGATACTGAATCCTCTTGAATTCAGCGAGGACCTTCAGTCAATGCAGTCTTGATGAATGCAGACCCTTGGCCCAAAGTGTGGAGTCCCATTCGCTGTTTCTGAAATAAAGCTGCATTTTTGATTAGATCCAGGCCTTGTTTCATTTATCATATGATATTTGATATTTGATTTCAATATCAAACTTAAACAAGTAAATGTAGCTATATGAAATACAGAAAAAGCACCATCATTTACATAACTGAGTCAAATACATAGTGCAGGGACTCAAATTGGTTGGTAATGCTATTGAATAGTAAAAAGATAGTAATGCTTTCAGTGAGTTACAAACCAAAAGTACATGGAATTGCACTATAGATTTCCTTTAGCCCTAAAACACAACACAATGTAGGCTAAACAAACACCTGTGAAGATTCAATCTGGAAAAAAAATCCCTTATATTAACAAAGTACATTGGGTATCACCAGAGAGAAGTCTGTTATTTTCATTGGAAAGTCCACTTATAACCTTTTGATTAAACATTATGAATTTAAAAAAGGGGGAAAAATAATCATACACAGCTTCATTGTTCACAATACGATCTAGGCCTATTGCATGCATTTAGAAAATAGATTTGGTGATATTTTGCATGTCGATTTTAATGCTTCAAAATGAACTATACTCTTATCTACTTTAGACACAATGCTTCTCCGAATCTTTTATGGTTTCTTTCAGAAGGTTGTTGTTGTTAGAAGATCTCATGCTGCTCTGACGAAAAATTGAGGAAGTCACGCTTTGTGATATCACGCTCATGTCATTTGTTTTTCTCACTTTTTTTGGTTTAATTTTTCACTTTACCACTGTGATACCACAGGGCTCATGACTCTATTCAAAACATCATGTGACTGAGAAGGGTATAATGGAAACATGGGCACTCAAACAAACAAAAACAAATAGATGTACACCTCACCTCAGCCTTACTTTAGAACAGAGAGTTAACCAAAATAGTGTGTGACTAAAACTAAACAAACATTGCAGCTACAGATTAGCATCCAGCTAACAACCTGAAATCTCACAATAGTATTAAAATGCATTTTTTGCTTTCTGCAAAAGTGTTTTCATAAACCCTCCACACTCAGAGTAACAGTTTTGTGGGGGTGTATGAGATGCATTATCTGTGCTTTGTTCCTCTATATAACCTTGTGGTCTTAGCATGTCGTGCAAATGTTCACCGCAGAATGTTCTCAGTAGTACTAAATGACATTCGTCCTCAACTCTCAGTGTCAAAACAGTTGCTAGGTTATGCAGGTTTGTCATGCGATTTGACGTATGCAGGGCCACCACCTAAATCAACTTTCACATCAGTTTGCACTGATTTAAAACAAGACGTGCATTGCATCAGCTTATTGCTTTTTAAACTTGCGACTGATAATTTATAACAGTCCTCAGTTTTAGTGAAATATATACTGATAAGAAATCTGCAAAAGTTTAGCGCTTTTTATAGCAGTGTTAACACTGAAAGGGTTTTGGAGCCAGTTTAACATGAATCACACGCTACCTCCTCAATGTTTTTTTGAGTTGTTTTTTTTTCCACAGTCGATGGTTTTAACAAGGGCTCAAACTATAGTTTGAGCAAGGCCTAAAATGAAAAGGATTAAAAGTGCATGTGTGTGTGCATGTTTTTTTTGTTTGACCTGATCACTGAAAAGAAAGAGGAACAGTTTATGGTTGGCGTGCGTAAATGTCATGGAGGCCACAAGGTATAATTATAGACACAGAGCACAAACGTCTATGACCTCTTGCTCTTGTAATGTAGACATTCTCTCTAAAAAAAATATTGTGCAAAAATTTTGTAACTGGGGTAAAACAGCTTGTAATTGTAGTCCCCTTAAAGGGATAGTTCACTTTGAAATTAATTTTTGATATAGCCTAGCTCAAGGGCATCCAAGATGTAGGTGTCGTTGTTTCCACAGTATTTTCAATTTTGATATTTTTAGGTCACAATGTTCTTGTCTGTCACTCATATAATGGAGGTATATGGGGTTCACCTCAAAGAGCATGCACAGAGAAGTCCAAATTAAACATGATTTAATGACTCGTGAATGTAAGTACACACTGATGGTCTAAGACATGAAACGAGCGGTTTGTGTGAGAAAACAAACAGTATTTATATCGTTTTTACCTTTTGTAACCATGCACAGCCATGTCCAAGTACTCTGAGGGCGAGGGTGCTTCTATCCCTATCCCTTTAAAAGGACATCTTTGTACCTTTTTGTTTTACCCATTAAAGGTGCGTATTATTACCTTAGAAATGGTACATAAGGTACAAAGTTGTCCTTTTAATGGGACTGCCCCAGTGACAAGCTGAAAGTATAATTTGTACTCATTTTGTTGTTGAGAGTTGTTTGCATTTTAAATTAATATATCCAACACATTTTCTCACAGAAATAGTTTATACCAACACAGAACATGTTTTTAATCTTATCACTGGCAATCATGTATGGAAACGAGAGATAAGAGTTTGTAAATTGAGCAATCTTTGCATTCAATAGCGACAGCAGATCCAAGATAACCCAAAACGACTTTTTTGAGAAGCCGTCCAACAGCTTGACCTAAAAACTATCTTTCATATGCTAAGCATCACAGATGTTTATTAACTTGCACTGTTATATGAAATCAAATATTTTATATTTATATTTAGACTAAGGGAGAAAATGCAATAGTGTCTGACCTGTGAGTAAGAGGAAATTTGTCCTTTGAAACAGGATATGGCATAAAAAAAATAAATGTAATAAGTGTCTGGGATGACAGTTTTAATGATAAACAGGATGTCTGGGTCACGAAGACTCACACTTGCAAATGAAAGCTTATTTATGATAAAACGTTGAATGTTATCAAGGCATAGCCAGTATCAGAAGTATTGACGTATCATCTGTATTTCATAAATTGTTGGTAAAGAGGTTGCTGTGTATGCAATTGCTCTAATTCATGATCATCAACTAACGAATGATTAGTGTTTTTTACTTGTCCGGATAAAAATCTGGATCATGTCATGTCATCAATGTGACTGAACACAGTGACAAACAAAGCTTAGAAAACAGTGAAAGAGGGAAGATGATGAAGATCCAGATACTTCCTTGTTTTCTTTATTTCTTGACAATCATGACAATACCAGTGTTACACAAGTGAGTTGAAAACAAGAGTTCAGTGTTTGCAAAATCCCCCAAGAAAAATGGAAATGAATCAAGATGTATAATAATAAAAATATTTGATCCGAAGTGTCAACTTTATTCCATGGATGTCCAGTACACATCTATAAGGCAAGCCATTCGCTCTTCATTCATGGTCAGAAAAGTTGGATATGGTGTTGGTAGAGAGTAGCATGACTGCAAAACACATTTTAGTCCTTTGCATGCAATAATGTTGCAACACAGATAACATTGCATGATGGAGTAATGCTATTGGGGAGTATTTTCACACACTGTGAGTAAACAAGTGCAGACATTTTGAAGTGTGTCCAAAAATGATCTAATAAAAACTAAACAGTTTTCTTTTTAATGTTGCACTATGTATAAAATGGGCTAATAAAAATTAAAAAAAATTAGAATGTTGTGTGACTCTAAGAGAGAAAATTAGGACCCTGGTATGACTCTGAGAGAGAAAAAAGTGTGAAGAGTTCCTTCTTGTGCGTCACTGTGGTTAAACCTCAGACCTTAAAAGCTTCTGCAAAACAGACATTTCCCAGACGGTGCCAAAAACAACGTGAAAGTGATCATAGTGATCGGGAAGGCAGCAGACAGCAGCTCATCTCTATTACAAGTCCCTTTTTTTCTCTAAGATTGTAAAGTAAGTATCAATAGAATTTATGCAAAGGATTCAATTATTACCAAATTATTAATAATGATATCCACTCGTTTATCGGTTGTGGACATTTGCGAATATAATATTTAGTGTACTTAAATTAAATATAAGTGAATCTGTGTTTTTTGTTTTCCATATTTAATTTTTAAAAGTTTTTTTTACTTATTCAAGAACAGAGATCAACGATGAACATAACCGAGGCTATGACGGCATTCACTGAGAATATGACGTCAGAATATGTAAGTGATTTTTGAATATTTGCATTAAGTGCATGCTGATAACTCTGTGTTTGTCTGAAACTTTAACATAAAGTGTTGTTTAAATGCACATTATCAGGGTTAATAAACTAAAGGCTAAGACACATGCTTTGCTATATTTCACAGGATTATGATGAATCTTCCACAACTATGGGTGAATATGAGGATGGGTCGGTGTGTGACAGATCAGCAGTGCGACACTTTCGCAGCTACTATGAACCTGCTTTCTATTGGATAATTGTCATTCTGGGAGCCATTGGCAACTTTCTGGTGGTCTGGATATACACACACTTCGCAAACCGCTTGAAGGCTATGACAGACGTTTATCTACTGAACCTGGCTCTGGCTGATATGTTCTTCCTCTGCACTCTGCCCTTCTGGGCCGCCGATTCCATCTACGGCTGGGCCTTTGGCACGGCCCTCTGCAAAATCGTCTCGGCCGTTTACAAAATCAACTTCTTCAGCAGCATGTTTTTACTTACCTGCATCAGCGTCGACCGCTACATTGTGATCGTCCAGACTACCAAGGCTCAAAACTCCAAGAGGGTCCGTCTCTTGTACAGCAAGCTCATTTGTGTGTTAGTCTGGATCCTGGCGGCCTTGTTGTCCATTCCAGAGTTTCTCTTCGCCAAATCGAAAGAAGATGACGAGGGCAATCGCTTTTGCACCATGGTCTACTCGAACAATGAAAACAACCGTACTAAAATACTGGTCCTGGTTCTCCAGATCTGCATGGGCTTCTGCATCCCTCTCATAGTGATGATCTTCTGCTATACCAACATCATCCGCACCTTGCTCAAGACGAGAAACTTCCAGAAGCACAAGGCCCTGCGGGTCATCATGGCAGTTGTGGCGGTGTTCGTTATCTCTCAGCTCCCGTACAATGGCATGTTGGTCTTGGAAGCCACTCAGGCGGCCAATACGACAATTACAAACTGCGAAGAGGTCCAGCGCTTCGACATCACCGGACAAGTTCTGAAGAGCCTCGCCTACATGCACAGCTGCCTAAACCCGTTCCTATACGCCTTCGTTGGAGTGCGTTTCCGAAAAGATGTGATTCGAATTTTCTACAGTCTTGGCTGTCGTTCAACCAAGAACTCCAAGGCGTTGTTGGGAAGCCATCCCCGCCCATCTGTCATGTCGGACACAGACACCACCAATGCTCTGTCATTGTGAGCAGGGTCAGATCACTGTCAGTGATGATTGCTTAGCAAAACCTTCTGTTTGGCTGCAGGTGCTTGGCATCTGAGTTTCAAAACAGAAGTTTGAGGTTCTGTAAGAGCTCTTTGCATGCTTGAAAACAGGTTGTCTGGCGGAGGGCTGAAGTAACCTGCTCACCGCAATGAGATGGCTGCAACTTTGAATATTGCATAACAAGAGTTCTCTCTGTTTGACTGGGCCATTAAAATGAAAGTCAAATCCTGATCAAATACATGTGTACTGTATGAACAGAAAAACAGTGTTGCGGCAGGGAATGATTTGCCCACTTAACTGTTATAGAATATTTTCCATCTATTTTTCAGCATTAATTGTCCCAGTTTGTCAAATGTTGTATAACAACCTGATTTGTCATGTATGAGATTTGTAAGAGCACATGAATGAGCACTGAAACGTTTTTTTTTTATCTGTAAAAAAAATGTTAATGAATGTTATTTTATGATGCTATTTTTTTTATTTCATTTTAATTGCTGCAAAAGTATAACTGTGAAGTTTTCTTCAAGATTTAAAGCCAGTTTTGTACAGTCTGTGTTTTGTATTTGTATTGTTTTCATTCCATACCAAAGATAATGTGTATACATATTTGCTGCTTATTTTGTAAAATTTCAAACAGTATATTAAATGTAAAATGTCAATAAACCTTAATAAGACTTACAACTTTTTTTTATTGTAGTCTTATTCCTTTTCTCTTATTTAAACACATATGCATAAAGATGTTTTCTCCATCACATATCACTGGGGAAGTATGGGGAATTTATATATATATATATATATATATATATATATATATATATATATATATATATATATATATATATATTTACTTTAGGGCAAGAACAGTTTATCACTGGGGCAGTTTGAACAAAATGCACCCTTTATGGGTAAATAAGGTACAATATTTGCACACAAGCATTCTATTAATATAGACATGAGAGTATAAGATGTTTTAATTGTGATTCTCGAATCTGGCAGATTGCCACAAGTGCGTACTCTGTCACGAACTGTTGACTGTGACGTACATTGTCTGTCTGGTTTACTCAGTGTGGTCTTGTGGGGAGACAGATACACTCACTAGAAAACAGACACGTGCTTGCACCCACACACCCACACACACACACCTTACCCAAGCAAGCATTTCAAAAATCAACACACAATGCACTCAAAAAGTACCTTGAATTCAACAGGATGGGACACAGAAAATAAAATAAATTTCCATTTTCCACATTGAACTGTCTGTTTATTAAAATGAAAACTGATTCAAAATGGGATTTTCTGTAACTTTCACAGTGTTTAAAAATTATTTCAAAAACAAACAAAAAATTCCCAACCATCAATTAAACCACAAATTAAAACAAAAAACACTGTCGGATAATAATATAGGCTAGTCATTGGAAGTGCTTTTTATTGTGATTAAAAAGGAATCATTGCATTACATGCTCAATGTTTCTCTGCTCTTAAATATATGAAGTGCAGATGATGAGGTCAAATAACCACACAGTACAAGCACACCTCTGTCTCTGCAGAGTTTAGACAGGAAGTGGCAGACAAGCCAGCCGACAGGCACTGGCTGTCAGTCAATGAGGTTAAGTAGGCTAATCATTAAAAATATATATATATATATATATATATATATATATATATATATATATATATATATATATATATATATATATATATATATATAATGTATAACAATAATGTAATTTTAAATAGACTACAATGTGCATATCAACTAGTGTATATAGTTTTTATTATAGGCCTATGTTTTTTAATATATATATATATATATATATATATATATATATATATATATATATATATATATATATATATATATATATATATATATATATATATATATATATATATATAAACACATATAATTAAAACTATAAACACTAGTCAATATGCACATAGTGGCGTAGTCTGTTTTAATATATATATATATATATATATATATATATATATATATATATATATATATATATATATATATATATATATATATATATATATATATAATTACATTTTTGTTTATTTAAATATTTTGATCAGATGATAATGGTTTTGGTTTTTGTCTGTATGACTCCCCCTAGTGGACATGAACATTTTTTTCATCTTGGAACAGATGTTCAAAATTAAAGTTAAATAGGGAAATTTAGTTTAAATATAAGAAATGCCGCGCCTAGGCATCTTTACTTATGAAATTATTCATCCAGAATTATTATAAAATATAAATTCAAATTATTCATATAATTTCAATAGGCTAAATTATTAGCCTATTGAAATTATATTTCAATAGGCTATTCCTATGAAATATTAGGTATCAAGTCAAGTCTCCAAAATCCCTGATAAACATTATTTAAGTCCTGCAGGGTGTCCTCTCACTGGACATGTGTAAAATCGATGTCGTAACAGAAACTCATATTTTAATAACCCCATAACATTTTCCTGAGATGTTGATTCATTTAAAAATTAGCCAGATTTACCAAATATCCAAATATTATAATGTTACCACAAGAGTGTTAAATTTGATTACTAAATGAATGTCAGTTACTTTTAAAGAACAAGGAGAGGCAGTTTTCGGTGAAACTTCCAAACATTTGGTATCTCTGTGACGTATGGTGTGAGAGAAATTGACTAAAATATAATGTCCACTAACGAGGACAATAAGGGTCCCAGGAGGATAAGAAAAATTAAGTTAGGACATAGATGTAAATGAAATCTTAATATAATATGTAAATAGAAGAAGACATAAAAACCAATCACATTTCAGTATGCAAAAATTAGCGTGACATCATGATTACCTGCCAAGTGTTCCGAAAGTATCAGCGGTGTACTTTCTGGTTTCTTGAAAACCTTACAGAAACTATCTTCAAATCCAAAGTTTGAATGGTTTCTTCGTGGAGCACAACTGACTAGTGGACTATATTTACTTTTTGTGTAACCGGCCAGTCCAGAGCAGGTTTCGGGAAAATCGCACATCACTTGCAGGTGAGTGCACGTCTACCACACGTTTCATAATTGCAGACTTGAAGGGGTGTTTTATCTGGACAACTTGTCTTATCTGTGCTTCTTCGTCGGAATTAAGATAAGGTAATGAGTTTATTATTCTTATATTGGACCCAAAAGAAAGAAAACCTTTGTGGAGCTTATCGTGTCATGGTCATCAATTATTGGGGTGTTGCAAATGTCTTGTTTTTGTTGCAAACTTCACTACCAACAAAAATGTCAATTATTAAATCTCTGCAAGGTAAATATTTTCATATACGGTGTTCAGAGAGGTAACTTTAGAAGATATATCCCTTTTCTATTGACACTTGTCTGAATATTCTGTGTTCACAGGACGTCTACATTACTGTTAGTACATCAACTGGAAAGTCTGCACATGTCTGTGGTAGTGAACACACAACAGGTATCATGATAGTGTTTCTGCTGCTTATGAAGTTACATGAGCTCCCAGTTGAAACATGAGCATTATTGTTTATAGCATTTTTGAAACAAAATATCTAGATTATGCATACAGTGGCACCAAAATGTATTTAGAAATGTGGACACTTAAGCCACACTTAAACATGCCTGAATAGAAGTGGCTTTTCGTTTTATTTTTTTAACAAAAAGTAAATTAAAGAAGAAGAGTATTTCACAAAATGGCATTTCTTTCATTTTAAATTATTAAACAATAGAAATATTGTTCAAAATGAATAATAAAAAAAATGTCTGTACACTTTATGGTTGTCAAGCTTTAGTGGAAGATGAGGATAGTTAATGTGATGTTTGCCATCCATTAAAATATACCTGAGACCAACTGGTTAAAAATGCTTAGTAAAAATGAAGTTAGTTTTAAAGTTTTGAGACATTCAGTAACAATTATATTTGTAAAAAATTTGTATGTAAATACTTAAAAGTACACTATGTAACTTTTGGGCCTCTGGATAGATAGTATATCAGGGACAAAAGCATGTTTTGGAAGAAGCATCGAATGTGTATTGACTATTTAAATTGAGTTAATTTTAAAGAAAATACTTGCATAGTGGAACTTTTAAAAAGCTTTAACTTGACTGACTGCTTCATTTCCAGTCATTGTATATTTCAATGAAAATCACTAATTTTATTTTGCAGGTATCTTTAACAGCCAGCATTTCTAATGACTGTATGGCACAGGAACAAACCACCTGTTGCAGCCAAACAACATCATCCCAGGTGTAAGTAGATACTGACCCATCTGGTATTGCCAACAAGATATAGTCAAGTCAAGTATATTTTTATAGCGCTTTTCACAATATAGATTGCATCAAAGCAGCTTCACAGTATCAATCAAAACAATAACAATGTTCGTTTAGTGGAAAAACGTCTACATTTGGTAGAGATGATCAAGGGCTTTACTGATTGGTTAATTAATTTGAATATCTCAGAAGAATATACTCTTCTAAGTGTTTTGTAAAATCAATCGATTCAGTAATGAGCAATTGCACTGGCAGTGTTGTATGGAATAGATTCTCTATTACCTACAAATATGTTTAACACTTTGCGTTTAAAATCCAGGTCTAAGTAAAATGAATATATTAGAAATGTAGATCAGGACTTGGCACAGAGGCTTGCTGTGTTTGCCAAGAATCTTAACCTTTTGTTGAACTGAATGTTGCTTTGTTTCATGCTGCAACACTAGACTTCTCACATTTTGCCAACCTGGAATTGATACTCCATGTGACAATGCTCGGATATCAATTGAAGAGGTTAAATGGCTTCTCGAGAAATATTTATTTTATAATTGCATTTGTACATATTACTTTCTTCAGCTTGAAGCAACATCATAAAACACAGTTAAGGATGCTGTCACACAGATGGCAGAGGCTTGGTCTTCAGCCTCCAATCCTCTGGGACACACAAGAACACATTTCTGAACATAGCCCTGAGGGAGAAACCAGACCAGCACTGGAAATTCACCCCATACAGGTCAGCTGCATTGTTTCTCCAAGGGACGAAGGAGCAGATGGGATCAAGATAATCAGCGATTCCCACTGTAGGAGCTGCGGTAATGAACCTCTTGTGGCAAATGTATCTAAACAACCCTGCAGCCAGGTATCAGTTGAGTCTGAAAACAGTGACCTCTCTGATCAAGAGAAAGGCAATATCACTGGACTAAAATGGGAAACTCCTTTAGAATTGGACCTGAGGCCAGACTCATTTGATAGAGATCTAGAATCTACAGAGACTGGAGAAGGAGAACAAGTGTATCCTGAGGTTCTCCCATTTCCCATCAAAGATCTTGACTTTAGTCAGTTGCTATCCAGAGCGGATGATTTGGAGAGCCAGCACAACGTTTGTTTAACTGACCCTTGTCTTGCAGCTATGGCGGCTCGCATGATAAAGATGGAGAAACTTCAGACTGCGACTATACAGAAAGAACAAGGAAAGGCAGTCAGATCTCGTCCAGCAACTGCTTTGGTACGAAGCGACAATCGTCTGAGACAGGCGGAAAGCACTTGTTCTCAGGCAGAACACTTGAGGACTAAAGGCAATAATTCAATTTTAAGAGAAGTAACTAAACTCACACTTTCTTCAAGCTCTCATTTAAAGTCAGTGC
Source organism: Cyprinella venusta (assembly GCA_038021265.1). Taxonomy (NCBI): domain Eukaryota; kingdom Metazoa; phylum Chordata; class Actinopteri; order Cypriniformes; family Leuciscidae; genus Cyprinella; species Cyprinella venusta. Next base: position 22,251,774 of record CM075870.1, on the reverse strand, counting down.
ATCGTAATCGTCCCTCGCCAAATTCTAGCAAGGTGTGGATTAGATTTCAGCAACCACCGGCTTTACCCAAGAAGCCACACTCTGGTGTGGTCAAATTAAAGAAGACTGAAGGCCTTGTTCATGATCGTAATGTTCATTCGAGTATGTCACCAAAATGCAATAGTCCAAATAGCTTTAAGAGTTGCAAACCCACAAAGAACGGCATACCAAAGCCTCAGAAGACTTCCTCTGAATAGTCTAGTGTTCCTGTTAAAGCTCCTTGTTGGTAGACATGATATAATTATCTTGAAAGGGTTTTAAGCTTGACGATTGACAGTGTGTTATTAACTGTGCGTGTCACTGTATTTAATGTTCAAAATTCAATACAAGTTAAGCTCCATCAACAACATTTGTGGCATGCTGTCAGTTACCACAGAAAAATAACCTTGAATTTTTAATTCTAAAAAAAAAAAATGAAACTAGACAAGTCATTTTAAAATTCACTATTTATTAACATTCAGACATGTTTCTATAAAATGTGCAATATTGACTATATAATGTGACAAAATGATTGCGTTGTTTGGCTGTGTAGATCATTTCCCCAAGAGTGGATGAGGAGGCACTTCAATAATAGAGTAGGAAAGCAGCTGGCCATCAGGATCTTTCACACACTTGGAGTCACATTGACAGTAGGGAAAACTTTAACACTTACCCTGAAAATAGAATTAAAAATGGTTAGTTGTGGTTTAAAGTAAAGGTCACTTTTGTAGGTGACAAGCAAACATGTATATCATAAAAAAGAAAAGCATTACCTTTTGGTTGAAAAATTTAAAATGTATTTACCAAATTGAAACTTATGTTTGTTGAGCCAATAATATAATTTGTGAGGAATATATATATATATATATATACACACACACACATTCTCAATTATATATATATATACAATCAAATATAACATGCTTATAACTTGCAAATGTAGATATAAAAGTGTTATGTACTGCATAAATACATTTGGATGTGGCCAAATGATTCTCTATAACTTTGCCAAATTGTTTAAAGGCTAATACTGTAGTCAACTTAAAATCAACAGCTTAATTCTCATTAAGAGCTCTCGCTAAAACAGAAACCTTTTTCCAGATGAGATTTCCTTAAAGATTCTTCTTTATCAGACGGCACCTACAATACAGAGAATATATAGCAGTATCTTGGGACATTACAGAAAGCACACGTTCTTGAAATATCCTGTGGAAATACACAATTATCATCTGACACAAAAAAATTCCAGGAACAAACCTCTGTGGTTCAACCCAAACTAAAGTGAATGCAGTGATCAGACCAATAATAATGCCAGCAAATAGAATTGATAAAAGTACAGAAAAATGTGTTATAAAATGTGATTTTATTTTAGGGCTGTCAAAATTAAATTGGAAGAATTGGAGTAAACTTGAGTAATTACTAGTGGATGTACAGTATGTATAAATACAGCGATGTGAAAAATAAAGTACACCCTTTTGAATTCCACGATCGACATAAAGCATCTGGCCTTTGACCGGGCTTAAAATTGGGTAAATACAACCTCAGATTAACAACAACAAATATTACACCATGTCATGGTTTATTTAACAAAAAACTAAGCCAAAATGGAGCCATGTGTGACAAATAAGTGCACCCTTACTTGTAAGTTAGTCAGGCGCTCGTAATCAAATGTCTTTGATTAATTTAATTCACCCCAAGGTCAGAATGTGCATGCAAGAGGACAATGATGCCAAGGACTCCAGCAAATCTACAACGTAATGGATGAAAAAGAAAGAAAAATCAAGGTGTTGTACTGGCCAAGACCTCAACCCAGCTGAAATGCTGTGAAAGCTCAAACCTCAATGAACTGAAGCAATGTTATTGAAAAAAAATGGGCCAAAACTCCTCCACAATGAAATTACTACAAGTTATTACTTCTAAAGATGGTTCTACAAGCAATCAAATCATAGGTGTACTTAGTTTGTCACACATGGCTTCACCTTTTTGGCTTTATTTTTGTTAAATAAATAATGACACGGTGTAATATGTCGTTTAGGGTGATTTTAAGACTGGCTAATGACCAGGCGATTATTCATGTCTTGATACGTAAAACCATAGAATTCAAATGGGTGTACTTTCTTTTTCACTGGACTGTATAGTTAGTTCATTATAACATCACATTTCATTTCACATGCAATATACAAGGGTTTTATTACATGAAAATATATAGCTGCCTCTATATTTTAGAAAGGGGCCCTCTTCCTATCAAATTTGTGGTCCTTGACAGAAATGATCACTGTACAGATCTACAGCTCAAGCCAAAGAAGGATTTTTATAAAAATATTAATAAAAAAAAAGAGATTTAGTGATGCTACATATGAGATGGGATCATAAATCCCGTATGCATCAACTCTGAACTAGCTGTTTATTTCTAATCGGAGCTTTGCTTCGTGTTGGATCTAAACATGCCTTTAGGAATGACCTGGATAAAGGGCCTTGAAGAGGTCTCGTCCCTTTGAAAGCAGAGGCAGGCAGGAGGATGATGGACACACGTGTCTCCATTGGCCAGAGAATATACTCGAACACAAAGAAACAATGGGAGAAATAGCACAAACAGCAGTTAGTGTCGATGAAACAAAACCCACCATAAGGTTCCTAAGACGTTGAATTATGTTCTTACAGAGATAAGACTAACTTGAAAGACAGACAACTTGTGGGAAGTATAAATTTGTGTTTTTTTGCTCCACAAAACATCTTTATTTTATGTTGTTTAATGACAAATAATGTGAATTTACAATAAATTCATATTATTCCATTTTCATGCAGGACAGACTTTGCAAAAGATAACAGATAATTCTTCCAACATGAACTAAACTTGTATCCGGTGTATCTTAAAGGAATTGAGATATGAATAAAGAAGCAATTACCGCTTGTAACAAGCAGATTCATAGATCAGAGCAGGAAAACCCCTGTATCAAAAGACAACATGGTCACAAACATAAGAACAAGAGTCACAGAAAAAGACATCTAAATTGTCTACACATAGCGAAAAACACACCAGAGGGTTTGTACAGTAGTGCATTGGAAACCATACAGATTCTCATGCATATTGAAAAGCACTCAATAGGTTATACAAAAACTATGACAAGTGTGACAACTCTGAAAAAGGTGAGGTATGTCTATCGGAGGCAGTACACTGAAGGTGCTTGGTCCATTGCAAATACTTGGATTCACTCTTACCCTCAATGTCAACCATAAATGGTGCCGACCATTTGAGAGACAGCAACGCTCAGTCTTTTCATTCATTCTGACTGATTTGTCTCTGTGAGAAACCACAACAGAAGCTCTGTTTCAAAACCTAGTGAGCTACCTCACTGTCTATTTTAGGTAGCAACCTAGTGGGTTTTTAGCTTTTCAGTATTGAGCAATAGTTTTGGGGTCAGAAATTTTCTTTTTCAGCAATCTTTTGTTAAGCAATTATGCTTCCAATTGATCAAAAGTGAGAGTTGAGACATTTATAAAGTTCTGAAATATTTATATTTCCAATAAATGCTGTTTTTTTTAACTTTATATTAATCAAGAATCTAGAAAAAACAATATTACGCAGCACAGTGGCTTTTTATTTAAAATTAAAGTATTTCACAAAATTACAGTTTTTAACTATTTTTTTATCAAAAGAATGCTTGAATGCGTATTTAAAAAATACTAAATTATTCCAACCACAAACATTTGAATAGTAATAAATTGCCTATCTACAATGCCTCACTAGGCTTTGGAACAGAGCAACAGGGAGACAAAAGGTTTTAATAGGCATCCAAATGACTTAAAAAAAAAAAAAAAAAAAAAAAAGCAGAAGCCGCCAAAAGGGCCTGATGACGCTTTATTTTGAGTTTGAAAAGAACGCGAAATGATGCCGTTTGTTTTGGAAGGGTTAGCTTACCTTCAGTGTACCAATAGAGGTGTACAACCTGCCTTTACAGAGGAGGCTTTCCCTGCAGACCAGGTCAAGCAGGACCCAAGACCTCAGATTCAGCAGAAACACACCTAGGGCAAGGGGCATGCCGTGGGCCTGCACGCCAAGGTTGCGTTCTCACTCTCACACCTAAGGGAGGGTGGATATAGACAGCATTTATGCTGGCCTGACTCATGTCACACTCTAAACAGTCCTTGGTGGTTGAGTAATATTTGGTTTACATCAAATTCTAGAATTATACAAAATATAAGGTGTGCAAACGTAGCACAAAGTTGGATATTCTTACATTCTGAACCTTGATCGTAATATCAAATATATCTGGCAATATAATTTTAGCTGCTACAAGAAGCTGTGTATGAAGCATGAAATCGGAACAATATAGATTATCTTGAGAGAATTTACTCTTTACATTGTATGGGGTGCACTGTAGGTCATCTACAATAATAATAAAAAAATAATCCAAGTAAATCTTGAGTGTGTCCTGCGCTAAAAATGGCTATGAATCAGAAATGAAAATAAAGTAGCATGGCAATAAAATATGCAAATGTCTTTTGTTGACTGAGTCATATCTGCTGATACAAAACCATCATGAGTCTCTGAGGTATGCTGCTGATCATATCCTCTCCTGGATGAAAGGATGCTGTAATGCCTGGTTGATAGTGATCCGCTTGGCAGGGTCCAGCATCAGGATCTGGTCCAACAGATCTTTGAGCTGAAAGACCTTCTTTCGCTGGTCCTCTGGTAGCGCCTGGCGACCCACCATATCAATCGACAGGTCCTTAGTTGGCTTAATGGTGCTCATGACCGTGATCTTTTCCTGCACAATTAATTGGAATTAAACTGAATTCACAATTTGGCTTAGTGAGATTATCAAATCTCAAAAAGGCTACAATTTAGTTAAATAAAACAAAAAAAATGAACGTGAATGGAATGTATAACACTTACCCTTTCAGTGACCTTATCAACCTCGGTGTACAAAAAATTCAAGTTTTGGTCAAAGTGCTGGTCCTTGAACAGGCCCTTCCTGATCATCTGTGAATTTTAAAGAATATTTTGGTCAACTTGTTAGTATGATTTGTTCTAATTTTCCTTTTAATTCCTAATTTTATATGTACTGTAAATTAATTCTTACTTTGTTAGGCAATTTTCCCTTTAAGTCCATGGCCAGTTTTAGCATGTGGTTATTTGTCTTTCCAGGAAAAAGGATTTTTCCTGTGTAAAGCTCATATAGAGTACAGCCTACAGACCACATATCGATTCCATAATCATATGAATTTCCAATTACTGCAAAAAGAGGAAGAAAAACGCTTTAAAACGCTTAAAAACAGATTCATATTCAATGCACTAAAATAGTTTAATTTCATTTAAGTTTGTTTTAATTAGGTACAGTTGCTTTCTTAGTTCAATTCACAGCACACTCACCGATCTCAGGTGCCCTGTAGAAACGGCTGACCAGATATGGTGTTATGTCATTGTCAGAAACGTGAGACGCTGAGCCAAAGTCACACAACTTGAGGATGGTCTTGGATTCGTTCACCTTTAGGGAGTCAAATACATTCATCTTATAAGACAGAAATGAAAGCTACAGTCCAATATTTACAGCAAGAGATTGTGACCCACCAGAATGTTGTCAGGTTTGATGTCAGCATGCAAAATGTAGCAGCGTTTGAGGAGTTTGAGGGCCAGGAAAAGCTGCTGGCTGTACGAGCGCACAGCCTTGATGTGAAGCCCAACGTCCTTGCCGTACTTCCTCAACACCTCCCGCAGGTTCATGCTAAAGCAAGAAAACAAGAAAGTTTCTTTAATAAAAGAACTCAAGCTGCCTTGATAGATTCACATGCATAGATTCTTGTCGACTAATGTACCTGAGGGGTTCGAACACAAGGCACAGATGTTGCTTGTGATAAAAGTGTCTAAATAGCCGCAAGCAGTGGAACTTGTCATCAGCATCGGCGTCGTTCAGTTTTTTCAAAAACTCCAACTCTTTGAGGCCAGTCTTTTGCCTGTGGGACAAACCAAGGGCTTCGGTCATATGAAGACCAAATCCACATCTACTCTAAGTCTAATTTCTTGTCTAAATAAATCCTTACAACACAATTTGACACATCAAATTGCAATGTATGGTGTTGACCAGACAGAAATGTTTAGAGGCTAAGCATTCAGCTTTTAAGGGAAACGTCTTACATCATCTCATTGTTGCGTATTATTTTCACTGCCACTTCCTGATTGGCTCGGGGCAAGTCTCTGGCTCGGATAACGTTACTAAAGACACCTTGTCCAGTGTAGCCATACACCCCATACCGCTTGTCCAACACCTCGCCAATGTTCACACCTGAATACATTAAAAGAACAATCACGTTTTAACATGAATTCTACAGATTTAAATACAGCATTTGCTACAAGACAGCAAACTCACGGTAATAGCCCTCTGCATCTGTCCAGTTATCTCTGAGACTTGGGTTCTCCTTAAAGTCCTTTCCAATGCCTGCGGCCCGTAACCTGGCACTCTGCGGGGACAGATTAGATGTGGAATTGTCATTGTCAACACAACTGAATTCAGAGAGTTGATTAAAATGTTCATTCATGAATGAGTGACTGACACCGTAAGAGACCATTTCAAAGTCTGAGAGGCCTCGAGATCCAGTGAGCGCCACAGAGTCAGATTACCCACTTCAAAAAAAAAAAAAGCTTTGAACAAAGTTTCCAGAACAGAAACAACAGCTTGCACAGGAGTATGCAACTCTACCTGTAGAGATCCCCTTACATGGACAAATTCAATCAAATTCTGGGGCTTGCAAAGCCACTGTGGAAAGCAGGAACTTGGCTACTCACGTCAAAGTAAGCAGCGAACATGTCATCTGACTCTGTGAACATATCAGGGGCTGCTGGCTTTTTCAGATTAGCACCTAAAGAAAAAGAACAATGATGCAATGAAAGGAACATAGAATCGCTAATAATATATCAGATGACCTTGCATTATATCAAGGTTGTGAATGTTTCATGTCTCATATTTGAATCCCTCATCTTCACAAACAAACAATATGAGAGCCGTTTTGGACTTTACTGAAGTGGTGGATTCTGGAATCCACAGCTGCTTCAATATATATTTAAGGAGTGATTATAATGAAGGTATTAATCAATATATTTCCTTCTAAATATCACATGAGTTGAATGACTTCTTGAGGCTTATGAGATTTTACTTTGTTATAGAAGTTAGCAGTGTGATTGCTGAAATGTTGTTTTCATGTATTCTTTAATGTCTGTATTAAATGTCTGAGAGGTGACTGAAGGAATTCAGTAATTGTGCTTGCTCATTTAGTCCGGCTTCCTGGAATTAATTATGAACTTCTTTAATGTGTGTCACTTCATTCATCTGCTTTTCTAGGGTACCCTGACATCTATGGTCACAGAGGTAATTGAAGTCTATAGTTTAAGGGACCATTTCTTTGTTAAAACCTTATTTACTGTTAGATTAAAAGTGTCCTCTCATTGAGAGAAAGAACATATTATCTTGATGTTTTGAGATGTTTTGTCGGTGTGTGTGTTAGTATTCTTGGTTACAGGTTAAGGAACAAGTGGCATTATTGGAGACTGACTTGCTTTCTGCAACATGCTGGCACCTGGACACACAGTCTCGTGACCTTGGAGGAACACAGGGTCCCTGGTGGCAGCCGTACAGACTAAGGAGATATGCTACTACCTAACTGTCTGTATCGGTTATTTTGCAGATGACATACCTGTTTTTTCTTGAGAGACAAGACTATGCTTTGCCTTCACATTATCCTCAAATGTGTCCAGGTTCTCTTGCTCATAGGCTTTGACATCAGCAGCCACACGCTCAAGGATGTCATCAGGTGACGGCGATCGGCTGCGAGTGCTACTCTGAGGACTGCCGTGATCTGAGAGTCCTGATACGTTACTGTCCTCATTCTCTGGCTTGTATTTCTGTACAGGACATAATATACAATCACATTATATACTACAAACGTTTGGAGTAAGATATATATAAAAAAATAATAATTAAAGACATCTCTTATGCTCACCAATACTGCATTTAAAGGGTAACAACTTTTTCGGTTAATGATCTGTAAGACTGGGGCTTAATTATTGCTGTTCATTGATTCAAGTAATTGTTTTGACATTTGGGTATAAAGTGTTTTAATTCAACAGTACATGGTGTAAAAACATCTGAGTGCCGCCCTCTTCAGGTTAAATGGTAGCTACTGCAGTTGAATTTTCCTTCAGCTTACGACTCTCTAACGACTGAAGGGAAATTCCTCTCCCCTTAAAAAAATAGTATTGACCCCAAACATTAGTGTATGTCTAACACAAAGTAAAAGCCATAGCATAAATTAAAAATATTCTGACCTGCATGATGGCCAAGCGCTGAAGCCTCCTCTGCTCTATCAAAGCCTCCTCGTCCTCTTCATCAACGTCATAATCCTCAATCCTAGACAGATTGTAATATTCGTATTTAAAACCAAATACGATCAACAACATTGAAGCAAAACATAATTTTCCTTAATACTCACACTTCATCATCCGAGTCCTCCTGCTCAGCCTTCATTCCTTCAGACAGACTGCCCTTAAACATGTCCTCTCTTTCCCTGCTCCTTCTCCTCCGCCTTTCTTGTGATCCTGAACGCACCTGGTGTCTGCGCTCCATCCTGTCACGCTCCCTAGATCCACACAGTATTAATTCAGTTTTAATGCTACCGAGAGATTAAAAAAGGGCATTACAGAAAGAAACACACTTTTTTGGGGCTTAATCACAGTAGGGGTAAATCATCTGCTTTACACATTCTCTGTAAAACTAATCCATTTGAATCGAGCGGTTTAGTCCAAATTTTCTGAAGAGACTTGATCCCTTTTATATGATAAACAGATTTAATTTATGATTTTATTCACATATGAACAAAAGGAAACAGAAACTCAACCGAACCTCTCTGATGCATGAGAACAAACCTCTTGAGGAAGCTCCAACATGCTGTGTAACATGATATAATAAATCTAACTTGGTTAAAGCGAATTTGCTTGAGCTTCCATTTACCACAATTGATTTCTGAGTTTATGAGTGTTTACATATATATATTATTTAAATAAAATCTGTTTATCATATAAAGAAATCGTGTCTCTTCAGAAAAAAATGTAATAAACCGCTCAATTCATTTGGATACGTTTTATGATCTCTCATTAATTTTTTAATGCATCAAAGTGGTAGTTGTGTAGCTGTCAATAGAGGGACAGAAAGCTCTCCGATTTTTAGCTCACTGAAATTTAAGCTTCTTGGATAATTGTATCCTCTAAATGAAGAGTTTCAGTGTTGCAGATTTAAAAGCCACAGTACACCAGTCACCTGTATCTGAAAGGAGACCTGCTGCTTCGTCTTCTGGGCGAACGGGACCTTCGTCTGAGAGGCGAGTGGTTTAACCTTCTTCTGGGACAAGGACTCCCGTCTCTATGGCCCCCTACCTCATCATGAGATCGCATCCTGTGAGTATAACAAAAAAGTATGTAAACGAGTATAAAAAAATATTTTTGAGCAACAAGGACAATTCATATAAACAATATTAGTAATAATAACAATGTGTTTATAAACTAATATAGGCCTATAGTTTTTTATTATTTAAATACTATTACAGAATGTATTAATGCATTACATATTCATTTATATTAATATTTTTTATCTAATATTTAGATTTAATTGCAGATTTTTAATTAGCAAATTATTTTTAATAGTTATAGAAATAGTTTTATTAAACAATAACGACACTGATTGAATACAGATGCAATTACAAAAAAATGTATGGTGGAATTCTATCCAGCTTGAAAAGTTAGAGCAATGACACAATCGTTTCTATCAAAGATTTAAATGAACTGAGCAAGACAGAAAAATAACCTGTCATTGGGGAGTCTCTGACGCTCTTCTTCTCTCCTTCTCCGCTCAACTGACCGAGAACGCCCTCTCCTTGGAGGGGATCTTTTTTGGCATGAAGATCTATCCTGTCTGGATGCCCTGTCTGTGCTCTGCACAACAGGGAAGCGTTCCGGTGAGCGGAGGCCCCTGGGACGCACAGACGGGCTGTGATGTTCTGGACCTTGTTTTCTGCAAGGAGATCGATTCTCTTTTCCCGATGAGACTTCTTTTAAGGGTGCCTTTTCTGATTTCTTGTCTCTCTCCCGATCAGCTTCTAGCAAGTTGGTGTTTCTTTCTTTAGATCTAGATTTGCTCCTCCTCGCTGAGGATCTGTGGTCTACAATTTGCTCTTCAGGCCAAGTAGCAGATTTTTTGTTGCTTGATGGCAATCCCTTGGACTTCACAGGATCTTTGGATCTCTCAATGCTTTGGGACTGTCTCTGCTCCTTTTCCTGGCTGGGACCACTAGGCCTCTCAGAGATATTAACTAACCCAGTCTTACTAACTCTAATTCCTGATTTATGAGCTTGGACTGACATCTCGTCAGACGTGCTTCTGCCTTCCAGCAGAGAATAAAAATTTTCAGCATCTATGCAATCCTGTCCAGATCTTTCAGCATGTCCCTTAGCCATTACATTGTCATTGAGATCATGTCTCTGTTGTTCACCATTTTGCACAGCCTCCTGGACCTCGACATCCTCCCCTGAATCAGAATTGTAACCCTGTAATATCAGTCCCATACCTGATTGCACAGCCCCTTCCATTAGCTCATTATCAAGCTCTGCTTGAATCATAGCTCTCTGTTTCTCCAGATCCTCCAGAGCAGCAAGGTCATCAAATCTGGATCGCTTTGGAGAGATGACAGCACCTTCATAGCCAGCAGAACAGTCTTTATCATCATGGAATGAGTCTCTGTGTTTCCGCTTATGTTTGTGTTTGTACTTGTGCTTGTGGTCCTTCTCATCTGGTGAGGGATATTTATGTTTTCTATGCTTGCTTCGATGTTTGTGTTTCTTTCTCTTGTGTCTTTCCACCCTAGTGAAGTCCATGTTATTTGCTTTTCTAGCTCCATCTTCACCGGATACATGTTCATTTTCATCCGCGCTGTCAGAGCTCTCTATATCATCCCTGGAAACGAGTAGAGAATAGTATTATGATACAATCTACTTTCCAACGAGCACAACAAAGATATAGCCTGGTTTGCTAGGATGTATGATGATAAATGTCAACAATTATAAGGTATTCAAGACTTATGTTTCATTGTTGTTGGTTAAAACTTTAAAGTATATAGAAAAACACAGCTGGTTCACGTCGACCAGACAGAACAGTTAACAGATATTGACTGGAAACTGCATGTCAAACCAGTTGTACGGAAGTGTTTTCATTTTCAATACATATAACTTTTCTTTAAATATCTAAATACCAAAATAATGCGATATAAAGTCCGTAATGGTGTAACTTACATATAATCCTTCGCTATTGTTTTGGCTAATGCGTCCGTGTCCGCCATCTTGATCCTGCTGTGCTGCTGTGTTGAGTTGTTTGAATAAAGAAGAAGAGTCGATTCATGATTCAGTCTGGCTTTGATGCCATTACTAACTTTAAAATAAACAATCAACTGAAACTTCTAAATTTAGTCTAAATGTAATATTTAGTATTCTAAATATTAAAGTTAAAGGGTTTAACATTTCCTCTCACTATACATTATAAAGTGACTATCCACAAAGGGAGATTTGAACTGAACTAACTGAATCACTGAATCGACACACACATCGGTTAAGTTCATTGGGCATTATTTACCAAACAACGCATGCGCAGTGTGTATGAAACGCTGACGAACGAATGGATCTTAGAAAATGACTTGTCCACAAACATTTGTCGATTTAGTGTTAACTGTTTTGCCTATACACTTAAAGCAGTTGTAAATTAGGGTCGTGCACGAAAACAACGTTTAATTTAGTCAGTACAGAAAAAAAATATAGCAAATGCCACATTTTATGCTATGGATTGTGCCTTGATTATGCCTTGGTCCCTAAACCACACGTTTGCTTCCGCAGCATAAGCTACGTAATTTAAAGACACCACTCTGTTTGATACAGGTACGTAATTTACACATCCTTTACACATATAACTGGACACTTTATTAGGTACATGTGTTCGCAAATATCTAATCAGAACCTTTTAAATTAATATTTGGAAGACAGTTTCATTGTTTATTTTAAAGTTACTGTCAAAGTCAGACATTGTGAATCGATTAAAGTATCTTCGTCAAACAATTCAGGACTGCAGTACCTTTCAAAAATAACAGAAACATCAGAATGGGAGAAAGGTAATATTAGTGGTTTTGAACGAGAAAATGAAAGGCCAGCATGTTAATCATCATTTAACATTAATTGCTAATTAAGAAGAACACATTTTTTGTACTTAGGATCATTTACAAGACCATGTTATGATGACTAACTGATCTATTTTTCTCTTTTACTTTTTCCTAGAATGGGTGGGTTTAAAGATGCATATCAAGACGTTCAACCTGTAACCCTTCGAATTGCAGAAGAAAATGTCACTTCCAGTCTCTACTGCAGCTCAGCCGAGGGCATTGAAGCTCATGTGTCCACTTTAGTGGAAGCTTTCTTAGTTGAAGTATACAGATGTAGAGTCTGTCAATTTACCAGCAACCAAAAAGCCAAGATTAGCCATCATGTCATGGAAAGACATGATCCAGTGTCCCCATGCCCCCATCTGCCATGTCTGGAGAAAGAGGACGAGGAGAGTTTGGGTGTAGGATTGAGGGTTGTTGATGAAGATGAGGTCGACCATAACAGCTCTCCATACGACCTAGAGAGCGACCTCCATTCTGGCTCAAAAAGCAACGAGGATCAGATGGACATAGAGCGTATGTCTTTCCTCCTCCCGATGTACGGCATGTTTCAAAACATCAGCCCACGGTCATGTGACATTGGCCTGGGCTCCAACTCTGATGGCAACTTGCATGTGGCACAAACTTGTGAGGTGACTATAAAGATTCCTGCTATGTTAAAGGGATAATCCATCCAAAAATGAAAATTCTGCCATAATTGAATCACCCTCATGTTGTTCCAAACCTGTGTGATGGTCTTTCTTCTATGGAACATAGAAGATATTTTTAAGAATATACAGTTTCAGTTCAATGGGAACCAAAACTGTTTGGTTTTACCAACATTCTTCAAAATATCTTCTTTTATGTTCCACAAAATAAAGTCAAACAGGTTTGGAGCAATAAGTAAATGATGACAGAATTCACATTTTAGGGTGGACTATTTCTGTAATTTAGTTTGAAATATTAGAGAATTTACATGTAAACTTTTGTTTTATGAAGGTGAGCACACTCTTTGAAGAGGGTAGGCATGATGAGGACAGTGAGGAGGAACCTGTGTTTCAGCTAGAGGATACTGGCACAGATCTGTCTGTTCCTTTGAACAGTGGAATGGACACTGAAGTTCAGGATGAGGAAATGGCCCAGTCGGCTCATCTCATGACTCTTGGGTTATGCCGAATCTCAAGCACTAAGTGTCCACCTCAGTCTGAAAATTCAACAAAAAGCCTATCCCATCCAGAAGGTGAGCAGGATGCTGAAATGCAGAAGCCTTCTGAGGAGGAGGATGGCGGATTGGCCTGTATCCTCTGCCAGACAGTTGTATCCAGTCGTAGCATGCTAGAGGTGCAACTAAAATGCCATAGTGGAGACCAAGGCTTCAGATGCCCTCGCTGCGGTTGCGAATCAGAAGAGTGGGTTGATATGAAGCAACACTGGAGGGGACATGGAAAAAGAAAAGGCTCAAAAAGGCATAAATGTAGTGTTTGCCCCAGGACATTTAGAAGAGCTGATTCTTGTAAAGCACATGAAGAACGGCATAATCAGCGGCATCACTGTAGATCCGAGTCTGGAGGGCTGGTGCAGTGTTCTCTGTGCCTGGAATGGTGTCACTCAGGGAAGGAGTGGGAAATACACCAACAATGTCATTTTCAAGAAGGATTTAAATGCTTACACTGTGATTTCAAAGGTACAAATGATTTACTGTTGCTATGCAGATGTGATGAGCTATAGACCATTTCAAAAGATGTAAACAACACTGGTCCAGAAGCACTTCCTGTTTCAGTTTGTAACTGTTTTCTTTATTTCACATGTAAAGAAAACACCTTAAAGATGTTTGTTTAACTTTTTGATTCGGTTTTAAATGTTCTGTTGGTTGTATTTTATCCCAGCTTTTAAGTAGTGTTAAAAAACTGAAACAGGAAGTGCTTCTGGACCAGTGTTGTTTACATCTTTGTGAAATGGTCTATAGGTTGAAGTGCACATTTTGAAAGACTTGAGCCTAATACAAGAATTGTATGTTTTGTAATAACTAGTATTTAGTTAATTTGTTTATTGGCAGAATGTACAGATCAAAATAGTCTTTGCTGAACTGATGGGCTAGATTTACCTTAAAACTTGGTTGTGATCCAAAGCGTAATCACAATAGCATGTGTAATGTGTTTTTCCATGTTCCAGAACCGTAACATTCAATTAGAAATTTCTTTTAAATTCAATATTGGATAAAGTCTTTTTCGTCCCAGACACCGAAAATCATAAACTTTTAAATGTTTAATAATTTGAAACATTTCATTGCTATTTTCTTTGTCTTGCTCTGTATTTCTGTTGAGTTTTGCTGTTTCTTATCTGTTTTCTTTTTTTGTTTAGAGAAGTCATGGAAGAAAACCCTGAAGCATATTCACACTCAACACAAACTGGCTGATCAAGAAAAACAGATTGCTCACAGTATGTAAGTATCTTGTGTTATCCTCAGATAGAAATAAAAATGTTTAAAATATTAATCTCATCCTTAATCTTCATTAAATCTTTATTAAAAATATTAACCTCATCCTTAATCGTTATTAAATTAATGGGGGAAAAAATCGTTGGTTAACAAGAGTGGGAACATTCGGCTCTTGACACGTCTGGAACCCTGAAATTTACAGAAACGATGAAGTGTCCATAGATTTAATATTCAAAAATGATTGTAGACAACAGGGGTCTGTCAAAAAGGTTGAGAACCACTGCTTTAAAGATTATTTGGTGAGACTGTCAGAATGCTGAATCCAACTTCTTTGCCTATACTCAGAGAAAACCAGCAACTTAACTCATCCACCAAATACCCAGAATGCCTCAGAGGAATGAAGCCAGAGTCATGGTCCCAGGTTAGGAAGAAGAGGTTGAAAAACATGGTTGCGTTAAGGGAAAAGAGCAAAGAAGGAGGAAAGGACAGAGTGGTTCACCTGAAGGGTGAGACATCTGTTGGACTCGCTGTTTCCAGACGGAAAGAGTTCTGCTGCAACCTCTGTGACAAGTACGAGAATCATTTCTTTCCTTGCTATTTTATCTTGACAAAGAGACTGTTATTGAAGTGTAGAATCTTAATGTGGTCATATATTATAGTACATGGCATGCACTACTCTTTAAAGGATTGTCATTATGTGATAAATGAAAAAAAGGTTAAAAAAGCAGCATTTATTTGAAATGGAAATATTTTGTAACATTATAAATGTCACTTTTGATCAATTTAATGTGTTTTTGCTGAATAAAATTATGAATAAAATCTTACTGGCCCCACACATTATATGTCAGGATAAATTATCATTTTATGTAGAATAATCATGCTTAGCATGCCTTTTCTTTACGATAACTTTTGATTGTCAGTTTTCTATCATTTACCTCTGTCTATCTCTGTACAGGAAGTTTTCTACCAAGTTGACCATGCGGCGTCACATGGGCATTCATCAAGGAGATAAGCCATTTAAGTGCCCACACTGCCACTACTGCACTCGTCTCAAAGCCTCACTCAAACAGCACCTCCGCGTCCACACAGGTGCAGTTTCAAGCACATTGCAGATATCATCTTTTAATATTAAACACAATATTATCTTTTTTTTATGAATCTTTATCATTCATCTTGTCCACGTCCTTTATTATCCCTGGTCACTGAACAGAAATGATAATTATAGAGCCTAACCATTAAATGACTTTCCCACGCTGCTTTAATAGATGGAGCAAATATATGGATGTAGACGGCTCATGGTGACATGTAGAGATTTAAAGCTTAATGGAATTCCTTTCAAAAGACTGGTTCTCATAGAACAGTTGCCATGACAGTGCACTGCCTGAGAGTAAGAATTCCAGTGAATTGTTTTTCTTTTCGCTTTAGGTGAGAAGCCATACAAGTGTTCGCAGTGTTCCTATGCTTCTATTGACAGAAGCTCTCTGCGTCGACACTCAAGGACGCACACACAAGAAAAGCCTTACTGCTGCCAGTACTGTCCATACAGCAGGTACATGCACTCGCCTGTCATAAAGTGGACAGACTACTCTTGTTTCATGCTACTTCTCTAGCTAAGAAATGTCCTCTGTGTTTTGGTTCAGCATCCAGAAGAAGAGCTTAGACCTCCATTCACGGCGTCATCACACCGGAGAGTCATTCCCTTGTCACCTGTGCCAGTATTCCACACCAGACCGCCAGCTGCTGATGCGACACATGAGGAAACATCACAGTGCCGAACAAACCGCCGGACTGGGGCAGAGGAACAGCTCTGGTTCTGGCTCCCAAACCACACCCTCTAAAAGAGCACGGACATCCAAGTGATATTTATGATTTGTAAATAAAATGTTTTTTTTATATATATATTTTTATTTCCTTTGCCTTGTGAGTTTTCTCTTTCCAGTCACTTATTTTATTCCAGTCAGTTATTTTATAATGACAAAGCAAAGTATTGTTTTCTTATACAAACAAAGTAAATCAGTTAATTCCATATACCAATGAAATTGGAATATTATGTTGATCACCTCAGCATTGACACAGTAACTTAAGTCACAGTTTGATACATTTGGTGGAATATAGGTGACTATAATTTACTTTATTTTCAACGGGTGGTTAATTATAGCTTAAAATAGTAATAATATAATAAAACTGTAAGTGATAAAAGGATTGGCCAATGCCATGATACTGCGCCTAAAACTACAAGCAAATCCCACTACCAATCCAATAGAAACTGGATTATCCCACCTGTTGCTCAGTGCACCATCAGCCAAATTTCACTTTAACAGAAGACTACTAAGCTTTAGGCGTTTTTAAATGTTTGTTTTAATTAAATGTTTTAGGGATACATACATTTGTAACATTTACTTTGGGTAAAAGTAGTTTTAATCTTCTATTTTTCTTTTTTTTCACCATCACCTCAAGCTCAACTCTCTGCATTATGCAAACGAACAGCGGCACTCCACGCGGTGGCAACCAATGAGATGGACGTTAGTGACCTGCCGCCTGATACAATTGGATACTGCGACAGAAAAGGAACGCCCACTAGCACCCGACAGGAATAACAGACTCGATGACCTTTAACAGTTTTACTCGGTGTGTGAACTTGAGAAATTCATGATTTTGGATGGGAATTCACAGTGACCGCACACAAATGGGGCGTTTAGAGCTCACTATCTGCAGGCGAAGAGGAAAGCGGAGGAGTTTGAAGTTTGTACAACTTGTGTCATAAGATTTGCGTATCCCACGATTTGCTTTCTAATTTTGCCGGCTTTTGATTTTGAAGCGGATGCATCTCTCTTTACTCGTTTCTTTTTATCAAATTTAATTGAGAGATTTTTATTTATTGTGTTTTTGACACTAATCAGTTATGGCAGGTGTTGATACGGATTTCTTGCCTCACCTGAGCGTAAATGACTGCTGGGTCGTTGGGCTCGACCGCTTCGCTGTTGGTCCTGCTGGAGAAGAAGACGAGTTTTTCGAGATTAGGACTGAATGGTCTGAAAAAAGCATAACATATCTGCGAAGGCGATATCACGATTTAGTGAAACTTGTTAAGAATTTGAGCAAATCATTTCCAGACGACAGAGGACGTTTGTTGATGCTTGATGGTATGCCATTTATGTGCGTTTTGACATTTAAAATAAGTGGCAATTTAACTGATTGAAGACTTAATTGGTGTTTTTTTTTTTCAGCACTACAGAGGATAAAGGAAGCAGAAGAAAATAATAATGTTGAAACCAGGTTGGATGAAGTGGAAAAATTATTGAGAAATATAATCAAAATGCCACAAAAGGTGACTCTAGAGACTAGCATGCCCACCCGCTGTAAATAATTAAATCAAATTATGCCCTATTGTTTGTTTCAATAATTATGCAAGTAATTTACTTTACAGTTCTCTCAGTCTGAGGCAGTCCTTACATTTTTCAAGACCTCACCTGTTGACTATACCTTGAAAACCATGTATGAACCGACCCAGCCTTTCAACAAGAGTCCTGTCACTGTAGCTGGTTTGTATTCATGAATTCTCCTGTTTTCTTAAACTTACGGAGAACTGATTTTGGATTTTAAACAAGTTTTTTTTTTAGCTAATATAATATGATGCTTTTCTACAGATGTCAGAAGAGCCAATGGGTTTTGTTTGGCCAATACAGAAACAGTCATTTTTGATGCGTATTTACTAGCAGAAGGAGCAGCAGAGCCATATTCAAAGTAAATATCTGACACATACTAATAGTCACTCTTCTATTACTTATATTGATATATTATTGCTCATGTGAGTTATGTGGAATCAATATGTATGTTTTGTTTCGTCACATCCAGCTCTGAGATATGGAACAGAACGAGAATTCAAAATGGAATCCGATGTGTCAAGGAAACTATACACAAACCTGGAAAGGGCTTCATGACTCCTGGTACCAATGAAAGGAAAGATACAGACTATCAACCTAGAAAATCACAAATTACCACTAGCAACTTGACCTACCTCCACCAACAAGCCAGTGAGACAGACATCCTTGAATGACATAATGCACTTAACTGTGTAATTACATCTTTCTATTTTTGAAAATCTACAGATATTGTCATTTTTAAAGTTTTGTCTTATAAAGCTTTTTTTAAAATAAAATAATACACTTCTAAATGATTTGAAAAGATTTATAAATCAAATAATTATAAGATTTATATGATTCATATTTTATGTTAAGATGAACTGTAATAATAATAAAAAAAGTTAAGCAGGTCTGATTAATGTTTTTTTTCTTCTGTGTTCATTTTTATGCCATTTACAAATCATAAAAAATGTTTAGTTGATAGCTTTAATAGTTCAATTTTGTTTTACTCTTTCTATATATACACGCACATACACACACAACCTATATCCTTATGTTGTTTTACACTATATATCCAAAAGTATGCTGATACACCACACTTTATATTCATGTTGAGCATTTAATATCAAAACTTTTGCCATTAATGGTTTTCACTCTCCTTGTTAGTCATCAAACATGTTTTGGGGGATATGCTCACAATCTGATGTCAGTGTCCGATAATGAATGATGGGACCGTTGCAGTCCAGTTTGTTCCACAGGAGTTCAATGGGGTTCAAGTCTGAACTTTTGTCTAGGCCTGTCAAGTTCTTCAGTAAAGCATTAATTTGTGGGCCTTGCATTGTGCCCAAAGGAGGTATTGTCATGTTGTAAGACAAAAAAAAGCCCTCTTGTCACAAATTTAGAAACGCATTCAAGAATGCTAT
Source organism: Cyprinella venusta (assembly GCA_038021265.1). NCBI lineage: Eukaryota > Metazoa > Chordata > Actinopteri > Cypriniformes > Leuciscidae > Cyprinella > Cyprinella venusta. The sequence continues at coordinate 22,232,308 of CM075870.1, read as the reverse complement.
TGCATTTTAGATTTTTGTTCCCAGGAATTAAAGGGCCTAGCCAAATAGTTTGCCCATTAATTAAAAGCTTTGCTGCTCACATAAGTTTTTCAAAGTAGAGCTGTGTTATAGTACTATATTTTTGATTCACTCAAACACAATTAAGGTCAAAATAAAACTGCATAGTTTTATTTTTTGGGATAAAAACATTCTATTTTTTTTTTTCTCAAGTAGGTCAAGTCCCTCCCTATCCTGAAACAGACTGAAGGCTAGTATAGGCTGATCATTATGTAGCTGGAACATGGAGAATCCTTTCAGACCACATTCAGGTCAGTGAGCAGTTCTCTTGATGAGGGATGTTAATCAGTCCTTATTGAAAATGTCATTGTGCTCCACTTTCACATTGCATAGATTGATCTGACTCACTGCATCCACTCAGACAATCCATACACTCTTAGTTTTGGGTCAAAAAGTGTTGTTTCCATTAACATCTGGCCTAAATTACTACTCTAAACAACAAACAAAGGAAGCATTTTTGTAGTTAATGAGTTCTAAAAATCAAAACAGCTCTACATTTCTTCCTGGTGACCTCTTTACTGCTCACATGCTTGTCCAACTCACTGCTGGGGTGCTTGCCAATATTTCAAATGATTACATATTCAAACTTCAAATGATATTACATAAATAAGGCCATTCATGTGAAAGGGGACATCTTCCCCTGTGTCATTGCCATTTATAATAAAACATGGTAAAGAAAACAAAGCATATGAAAAGTCGGTAACGCTTCCTTTTACAGTCCAGTTACCCATGTAAATACTTAGTACTTATTTTAGTAACTACAATTACTGGGTAATAACTAGTACTAACCCTGAACCTACCCCTAAACCTACCCCTGTTCCATGTACTTACCTTATATTAGCCAGTACTTTCTAGGTAAGTACACTTTAAGTACACTGTAAGTACTGTACTTTAAAAGGAAGCGTTACCGAAAAGTCTACATACAATGTTCTCTCAAGTCTCAAAAAATACATATATATCACTTAGTTGTGATATACATCTTTTGTTATGCACTCTATATTAATTTAAAATGTTGTATTATTGTACAACGGGTCTCATATTCAATCCTATGTGTATGCTTTTTCATTGGAATGCACTTAGAGCTGCATTTCTTATATGAAAGGTGCTATACAAATACAATTATATATATTATTGTTTTGTTATATAATAGTATTTCAATTTGTTTGATCATTTAATATGATTTGTAAATTGTTAACGCTCTAATATATTTTTACTTTAATTTTAGATATATAAGGCAGTATTATCTTATGGATAAATTTGATAAAAAAGCAAAATAGTCTGGAAATACTTCAATATGATTAACAAGGTCAACATTGTGAGTGTTTTTGTTTACCATTCCCATCGGCCAAGTGACGCTTTGACCATTACAGCAGGCCAAGTTGTGAACTACTTACTGATCAATAATCACTTGGTGGTGCATTGATTAGGATATAAAAAGCTAATGTAGGGAGCCACCATTCACAGGCTGACACAAAGAGGAGAACAGCACTGTTTATTTAAAACAAGAATGTGAATTTTCTTTCAATTATTTGAACAGAGTTTTGTATAAAAATAAATTTAGGATTCTGAGACATCAAGCCAATCATCATGAGCCATCACTCTTCATGGAGAGGGCATCATTGTGCCCCTGGAGACAACAACTGCACTGCAGGCTTTAAGGAGTCCTTAGGCAGCAGGAACTACAAGTTACTCCATGTGCCTATCCATGGGCCGACCCACAGCCACCACCATGGGCCTCCACACACATTTCCCACCGTGGATGTTCCTGATCATGCTCACTACATCATCGGCACTGTCATCTTAATAATTGGCATCACGGGAGTGATTGGAAACGCACTGGTGATCTACGTGTTCTGCCGGAGCCGTACTCTTCGCACTGCAGGGAACATGTTTGTGGTGAACCTGGCTGTGGCTGATTTCTTCATGTCCCTTACTCAGTCGCCCATGTTCTTTGTAGCCAGCCTGCACAGGCGCTGGATCTTTGGCGAGCGCATTTGTGAGCTCTATGCCTTTTGCGGTGCCCTTTTTGGGATCTGTTCCATGATGACTTTGACTGCCATTGCTGCTGATCGTTGCCTAGCAATAACTCAGCCACTTGCCTTGGTGGGCAACGTTAGCCGACGCAAAGCAGGCGTGGTGTTGGCCGTTGTGTGGCTCTACTCCCTGGGCTGGAGCCTTCCGCCTTTCTTCGGCTGGAGCGCTTATGTTCCAGAGGGTCTTCAGACTTCCTGTTCTTGGGACTATATGACCTTCACTCCATCAGTTCGAGCATACACCATCTTCCTCTTCATTTTTGTGTTCTTCATCCCACTATGCATTATCGGCAGCTGCTACTTTGGAATCTTCCAAGCCATCCGAGCAATGGGAAAGGAAATTAGAGAGTTGGACTGTGGAGAAACGCAGAAGGTGTATGAACGCATGCAGAACGAATGGAAGATGGCGAAAGTCGCCCTCCTGGTCATTTTGCTTTTTGTAATATCCTGGTCGCCTTACTCTGTGGTGGCCCTCACCGCCACGGCTGGCTATTCCCATCTCTTGACCCCCTACATGAATTCAGTGCCCGCTGTGATTGCCAAGGCCTCAGCCATCCATAATCCCATCATTTACGCAATTACGCATCCAAAGTATCGGGTGGCTATTGCCCGTTACATTCCAATGCTCCGCACCATCTTACGTGTGAAAGAGAAGGAGCTCCGTTCCTCTTTTAGTTCCGGCAGCGTTAGTTCCCGTCGTCCGACCCTCTCCAGCCAGTGCTCCCTGGGAGTTAGCATCGGCAATGCGGCACGAGCTAACGGCCGCTGGGGAAAGAAACGCTTGTCTTCTGCTTCAGATAGTGATTCTTGCTGGACTGAGAGTGAGGCTGATGGTTCCAGCGTCAGTTCCCTGACGTTTGGTCGTCGCGTGTCCACCGAGATCTCTACAGATACTGTCATTCTTTCACCAGGGTCAAGTATTAGCACCGCCAGTGGGCAGAAATCAGAGAAGGCACACAAAGTTGTAAGTGCACCGGTGCCGTCAATTAGTATTGAAACAGATGCAGATGAGTCTCTGTCTGATGGAAAGGCTTTGCTCCTCGGAGGGAACTAGGGGAATGGCACTGCTCTGCACGGAACTAGTAACTTTAGTAGCTTTGACCAATTATTTTTTATTTAGAATATATGTCCTTATTTATTTGCATGTCTTGAACATCCCTTGTCTTGTTAGTTTTGTGAACTTTGTTTTTGAAATGAAATGGTTTCCAGGTTATATGTGAATTTAGAAAATGTATTATTATTTGAATAATAAAACCAGAATAATAACCATCTTGTTTTTTTCTGGTGTGATCAAGATATTGTGGCGTGTAGTGTAAGTAAATGTATGTGAATATAATGTTTACAGAAATCACACTAACACTCTAACTTTCCACTGTAAACTAATGTTTATGTATGTACATAGGTCTACATTTACATATGTATTACGTCTGGCTATATGATGAAATGCAACTAGAGATCAGGGCATTTTCTGTATCTCAGATCAGCCTGTGAATGGGGAGTCACCGAGACTCAGCATTCATGTATTTCATAATGTCGAGTAAAGGATTTTCCTCTTTGTTCTAGAACATTTGATGGTTTGCATTGATTATCTTTCAATTGATTATGAAATTGTAATAATACATTTACCTGACATAATAAAGTGTTATATTTGATTATTCTAACAGACTTTGACTTTATTTTCATTAGAGTTAAAAGGAATAGTCAAACATTCACGTAGATTTAAAGATGCACAGATATTATTGAAAAAACCTTTTTATTTATGGAGTCAGATGAAATAATGAGTTAATACATAAGATAAAATGTATTGCATTTAATTAAAAATCCCTTTGCCATGAGAAAAGATGGAACACGCGTGAGACCTTCTTCACCTCTAATCGAATACCGCCATTGGATCGAACTAGACGGCCTTACAATATTCTAATGTTATTTAATTCTAATTGTATTTCAAAGAGCAGTGAAGCCACAATACAACAAATTCAGAAAAATGTGGTGGCCTGCTTTATACCATAGAATTAAAATGTAAAAATTATATATACCATAAAAATATATACCGTAAAAATTAAATTAAAATTAAAAATTCCTATTAAAAAATTCTTAGGATCTCCCAAACAGAACTCGAGGTTGTACATTCATTGTACATTCCTAAACTTGCTCTAAAAATGAAGGCACTTCAAGCTATGAATTGCTTTGCATTAGAAACCGAATATAAAACAATGCATTTTTTTCAGAACTAAAGGGGTCGTATTAATTTTAAACAGCATGTAAATGTTTTAATATAAGAGTGAATAAAAACAGCATATAAAAGTGATGTTTTAATGTACTTTTATTATTCGTTCTAAACTATTAATCTTTTAGTAAAACGGTTTGCTTGAAAAATGACTTTTATTTTGAATTTTTGACTCTGACTTGTGAATTGTGACCCGGATGTTGTATGAAACAATGACACGCTGATGTCGCCGGCTTCACTCGTGTTGTATTATCTTCAATCGCCTCTGTATGTGAATGTCCATTCCGCCCAACAGTAGCTGTGGAACGCGACACTCATGTGAAGCGAATTATTAATGGCACACAGAAGATTTAGAAAATAACTGTCAATATGGGGGATGATGGTATAGACTACAACATAGTTTTTCCAGAGGCACTGATCTCAGGTAAGTGTTGTTCTGAGGCTGACAGCAGCACTGGGTTGTTTGCTTGTTTAATTCTTTGTTGATCTGTTTTAGTCTATTCAGTTCAAATGCATGTAAGCCTGCAACCTGCGTTTATAACCGTATAGGCGTTAAATTAGAGAGCTTTAATAAGAATAGGGCATGCATGTCAACCACTAGTGTGTATCATTGGATCCGTGTTGTATGGATACGTTCTTCTTGTGTTGACAGAGAAACACTGGCGTGGATCAAAGGAACCAGTCGTTATTCTCCTTGGCTGGGCAGGCAGCAGAGACAAACATCTCGCCAAATACAGCTCCATTTATAACGAACAGGTGACACATTTTCCTAAAGGCTTTGAAGACATACATATGTTTGCGTTTCTAATGGGCTTTTTTGGCCCTGTTAAGTTAAAAATGAAAACACACACTTTTAGATAGTTTGATTACTTACATAAACCAGTGTTTTTTATTTATTTATTTTTACCAGACATATTCCTAGTCACAAACATTTCTATTATACACAACTTTATTTTCACAACATCTAATTATGATGTATAGTCTTAAAAACCATTCTGTGCAATTAAGTCATCATCATGTTTTGATATTTTGCATATCATGAATGAATATCCACATTCCATCTTACTAATACAGTTGTATACATCCCTCAATGTATATATATATATATATATATATATATATATATATATATATATATATATATATATATATATATATATATATATATATATATATCTTTATGTATATATTTATATGTACTGTATATGTGTATGTGTATATATATATATATTACAATTAAAGGATGCACAGTATGTTTTATTTACTATCAAGCATGATAGCTTGCAACCTTTCAGATCTTTTTATTAAATGTATAATAGTAAAACAAGAAATCTATAAATATTTTCACACAATATAATTGAATCTTTCATTTTCTTTGATAGGTCTAATATAGTTTTTGTAATATTTTTTATTTATTTATTTTAATCTAAAGCATTTGAAAAAAAAATGCTTTAGTTTTAATGTGACCTTTATATAAAAAATAGAAAATAATTGGAGACCGTTTAAATCTGTTTGTTTTAATAAAAGTTGAAGTTACACCCATGTATAATGTTCTTACAACAGCTTCTCATTTCATTGCAGGGATGTGTGACTCTACGCTACACGGCTCCTTTGAAGACTGTTTTTATTTCTGAACCGTTGGGCTACAAGGAACTGAGAAGCACTGCGCACAAATTACTTGAACTTCTGTATGACTACGAGGTGGAGAACAACCCAATTTTCTTCCATGTGTTCAGCAATGGGGGCTTCATGCTTTACCGCTACATGGTCGAGTTATTGCTTAGTCACAAGCAGTTCAGCACTCTGCATGTGGTGGGCACAGTTGTGGACAGTGCACCGGGCAGCCAAAACGTTATAGGGGCGCTCAGAGCGCTCAAAACCACTTTAGGGCCTAAAGTCAATGTGCTACTGCAGTACTTCCTCCTGACACTGTTTGCTGTGGCGGTTTTCCTTCTCAGGATTGTTTTGTATCCTGTGACCAAGTACTTTCACAAGAACCACTATGATGCCATGACGGACCACCCGGCGCCCTGGCCTCAGATGTACCTCTATTCCAGAGCAGACCGGGTGATTAGGTACAGGGATGTGGAGAAGATGGTTAAAGTGTTGCGGGAGAAAGGGTTGATGGTTGAAAGTTTTGATTTCATCACCCCTGCCCATGTGAGCCTGTACAGAGACTGTCCAGAGGACTATTCCAACAGGTGCAGGACATTCCTGACCTGCTGCATGACTACGTCAGAGGAGACCCTGGTGAAAAAGCGATTCTAAGTGAATCACTGATTATGCAGTTTTTGATTGTCTATATAATATACACACTGTAAATTTATATGTGCCCATCCTATTTGTGAAATAAAAGCACTGTTGTTTAATAAATTAAGCCCTACATGAAGTTTAACAGGGATAAATTTGTACCCAAATCTCGGATGTATTTGTCTTATGCTGTGAATTAAATTGTAATTTAGGGAGTTATTGATTTGTCATATTATTGAGACTTTTAGACATTGTGAATGAGTAAATTTGTGTATTTAAACATTGTGAATGAATAATGTATTCATGTATTTGACTAATGTGCCTTCCTTAAATAAAAGCTTCTGTTAACTAACCTTGATTAATGTCAACCTTTTCAAAAGTTTGTGGTACTGGTAAGGTTGTGGAAAACCTGCGCAGACTAATCTTACAAGTTTTTCAAATAATTTTTTCAAACAATTTTAGAAAATGTAGATTCATCTCATTTGAATCCTAAAAGTAAGACTGATTGATTACTGTTGACTAGTTGCTGGCTGTGGCCAGTTTTCTACACTTAGACTAAGTCATTTAAGGCTTTTCTCTTATGATTAGATTAATATTCAGTTTAAAATTTCCCTTACATTTCATACATGAATATTATTTGCATTTAAATATAGGCCTAAGGGGAAAAAGATTACTCTCTAGTCTAGGGGAAGATGTTCTAAAATTTGGTTCGAATGATCCTGCCCTGTTCTTGAAAGTATGTGTGTCTTTAGTGGAATTATCCTCCTTTCTGATTTTTTCCATAATTTCACCACGCATGGGCATGTTTTGTTCATGTTATTATACCTCGGTTTCTGCTTGTTAAAGTCAAAATGAATTAAATACCAAAGGATACCACTTTGAAGAGCCATTCTTTGCCATGAGGACAACAAAGTCATACCATCAGTAGCAACAGGGTGATATGAGGTGGTTTATTATCGTCGTTTATCTACTCCTGTATTAATAAAGATAGAAATCAAAAGAATGAAGTGCAGTGTGAAGCAATTATTTGTCAGACACACCACTGCTTATAGGCTACTTTTTTTTTTTTAAAGCGAGACCCCCACAAATATGAAATCATAATTCAAACCCTGTTGGTAAATGTGGTGTAAATTCATTTAAAATGGTTTTCATATTTAAAAAAACAAAAAAACAAAACAAAAAAAAAAAAACATCATCAATCACAAACAGAATGAAAATTCATTGTTCAACCAAGAAACTGGAACTAACTGGTCACTCGTCACGGCAACAAACACTTCCGTTGCATTACTTCTATTTTTTTTTTTTTTTTTTTTTTTTGTAGTCATATTGTGAATTGTCTAGTACCAGATTCTTTGGCTCAGCTGGCTGGAATTGTGTCATCACGAGCCCACATAGTTCATACTACGTACATCCTATCCGATTCCTGTATACCAAAAGAAGATTTTCAAGTGCGCAATACGTTCAGGCTACACTCAAATTTGTCATAGAGAGATATTTCACTCCAGGCAGGTAAAATTGGCCTTTGTCAGTCTTGACAGTCCGCCGGTTTGTGATCAGGGGGGCTTCAAATTGGTCAGGCAGAGGTTCTCATGGCATGTCTCCGACTGTCACGTCTGACATTTCAGAGTGAGTCACTGGCATTTGTCTCTCTGGAAAAACCGTCTGTGGCACTTCATATATCATTTCGTGCCACTGATAGGAAAGAGAGGAGTTTATTTATCTGTTTAGACAGATGAACGTATTGGACTGCATTATGAACGAACTGCTTTCCGTCTGGTTGGTCAAGCTACTTGCGTTGCTTATATGCTTCCATGAAATAGTTAAATGGTTATGAATGATTGAATGGTTTTAGCCTAAGTACTTTTAGTTTAACCAATTTCAATCAAATAATAGCCTAGTTAATAGGTTTAGTCTTATCTTAACTAGTGATTTTCTATTTGAAATGATTTGTCTGATTATTTGTATCAAAACAGTGGGCAAATATAGCCTATTAATGGAAGGACATGCATGCTTTTCTTTTGGCTTTTTTTGCTTTGAGCCAAGTTCATTGGTAATGGTATAGTTGTGCCTGTATTCAGCTATAGCACACTCGTTTCAGTAGAGGTCAGCATTTCTCCATGATTCACCTGCTGTGCTTTTTAACAAAGCCAACTTCTCTTCGTTCCTTTTCCTTTGAGTGTTTTGTGTTGACCACTGTCCTTTTTCACTGACCCAGTTGTTTCGAGGTTCAAACTATAGGCTACTTTCTATTATGCGATGATGCATGTCTATGCCAATTAAGCACAAGACGTAAACTGAGCTAATATTATTCTTCACATCTAATATGTTACTCAGACCAGGATTAAGAAACATTCAATCTGAGGTTAAGAGGAGAAGACGACCTTTTGGCTTTCAAAGAACTTTTATCATTGGATTTCTTTTAAGCAGCAGGCATGTGTAATTGGCAGCACACTGTATAATGGCGACGGCTGGAAAAAGTCCTGAAATTGCCCTGAGAGTTAATGAAGTCGCACAGTGTGATGAAGGAAGATTGTGGTGGTGGAAAGGGGTCAACAGGCCTCTTCAGCCCTCTCGTCCATGGAAAATGGCTGCTGTCAGCCGCTGAACATTATGGCCCTGAATGCCCACACAGCACACTTGCCCAGAGATTAATGATTTAAAATAGACCTTGTCACATTGCATGCACAAAATTGCTGTCCAGGTATCCACCTATAAAAATGCTTATTTTGCTACTTTAATCCAATTTTGTGCAAACATGTTTTTTTCTAATCAAATAATGACTAAAGAAAGAGATTAATGATATTCCTTCTGTTCATTCAATGCATGAGAAATTGATGATCAAGTTAAGTGTGTTGCATTTTGGGATATAGTAGCGTACCCCAAGCTAAGCTCTGCTGTATGCAGCACATTTTTGGGAAATGTAAGCTAGTAGGCTCATCCATGCATTCAATACAGAAAATATAAATACAGTATACATTGTATATACATACTATGCAGTAATAGGAGAGTATTATTGTAGTATGTTTTTATGACCACGTCCATAAGATTTGCCTTGTTTCCGTGCTGTTGGTCTGTGTGTAATGTCCAATCTTGAACAACAGATGACAGTATCGGCCACAGCATTGTTCTAAAAAATAAATAAATAAATAAAAATGAGCAAAACAGTTGGCCAAATCAGTGAAATGCCTAATTTTGTGCCTAACAAAACCCCTTAGAATGCACTTTCCTTTGCACAAAAGCGAAAGTCCTGTAGCTCGACTTTTACTTCTCTTATATTTATTCAATGCAGTTGCGGTCAAAGATATCTCTAGCTGTTTGCAAACAAGAGATGAAGTTTAGAACAATAGAAATGATTAGACTATGATTTCAGATGTTTTTTTTTTATGATAGCATGTTACAATTTTTACTAGCGGCACTTTCTTTTTGGAGGTGCTGATGGACAGCCGGTAATGTTCTTGACAATATGAAACAGAAGAGTATTTATTTATTTTTTTTGGAGCATAGGCCTACCTTGAAATTAAAGATAACCTGCAGCATTGGCATTTACAGTCAATGGCCATCAAACACAGAGGGGGATGTCTGTGAATTTTTTAAATCTGTTTTGGGATTTTGTGACTGTCACTCTCTTTTACTTTGAGTTTAATGTCAAACCGTACATCTGTTTTTACATGCATTGCCCTTTGGATAACTGAGATAGACTGCTTGTGAAGATATACTGCCATATACAATCGGCATGCACTCATTGCTCCATTTCTGAAGAGCGATATCTGATATGATATTGTTGCCCTTATCCAAAGGGAAATGGGTAAATCTGTCATGACTGCAAGTTATTTGATAGCCCTTGAAGAAGTTTCAGTAGGATTTACATTTTTGATCAAACTACATACCTTCTGAATAATCAGAAAATTGATGATATAAATTCAATTTTGCTTTTATTTTTTTTAAATGGAACTGGGATTTTTTTTTTTTTTTTTTTAAAGCAACTTGCCTAAATATTCCTAAGGAGAATTTTGTAATAATTCTTAAAGGGACGCTTCCTCCCCCAAATTTAAATTTGGTCATCACTTACACTCTCGTGTTTTTTCCCCCAGTGGAACACACTGAAAGTCAATAACTTTTTAAACAACACTTTTTAAATTTACCTCCAAAAAGCTTTGACATGAGGGTGAGTAGATGAATACAGAAATAGCATTTTTGGTTGAACTATCCTTCTAATAAACTTTCTCATCTGTCTTATCATGAAATCTCCGCTGAGATGTTTTTGAACTATAGATACTTCCAGTCCAGTCAATTCTAAAGCCTTGTTGCCCATGCCTGGGTTGTGACCTGTCTTTCCTGAAGCTGGTTGTGTCAACACTGTTGTATTTTATGCGGTGTCTCAGGTTTAGAGGTTAACCATAAGCCGATGTCTCCGTCTGCTGCTTCCTCTTCCATCAGCTGTATTTGTGTCATCTTTTGTTTTGCAGCTTTGGATGTCTGGTGTCAGGAAACAGACACATCACATCAGCCCATGTTTGTCCTTCCGTCTCCTTCACTCCCCCGCTTTTTTGGCACAGCGGCCAGCGGCGCTTACAGTAAGCCTGCAGGGGCCATTCCGGCCCGCTGGCCTTTTCCTCCACACCTGTTTCAGAGGAGACATGTTGTGTTAGAGCTTCAAGTCCCCTCCACTAATGAGCAAAAGCGTCCCACTGAAAGGAACATCGAGAGTCGGCCCCCCTCCCACTCGGGATGAAAGCGTAACAGAGACATGGCCAAAGTCGTCTTTGCTTTGACAAACATGAAAAGCTTCCCTGGTGTGTAACTTGAGGAATTAGACACTCAGAGAAAAGAAGGAGGGCTTCCAGTCGGACTAGGCTTGCAACCGACCTCTCCAACCCCCCTTGCAAGTTTCCACTTAAGAGAAAGAGGAGAAATGAAGAAGAAAGGGTGAAGGAAGAGAGAGGGGCCCTCGGCATGCGAACAGCACCTCTCGGAGCGCGGGTTGCGCGAGATTGTTCAAAGTGACTGCGCTTCACAGAGCCCCTTCAAGAGAACATCTCCGGCTCTTCACAGCCATCGCATCTGACAAGCAGCGGGCTCCTGTTAAAAGCACTGTCGAATTAGATCTACAAAACAAACCCATGCTACACTAGAGGTGGACTTGGTTCGAGAGCACGTGTGTGAGTTTGAAAGATTGAAAGTGTAAAAGTGCGACGACTGGTCCCCGAGCACACGTGGGGTGTGTTTAATTTGACTGATATAGGGCGCCGCAGACGGAAGTATGTCTAATGAAGGGGAGAGATGTACTCTTGTGTGACAGCCCTCCAGAAGCAAGGGCTCACAAAAGCTCTACAGAGGCACAGAAACAAAGCAGCAGGCTTTTTGATTCTGCTGTACAGCCGACACTTCAGCTTCTCTTGTTCTCTACGGCAAAAGTCCCTTTGTTATATGTTCTGTGTTATTGGATTTTCAAGTAGGCATTTGATACTCAGATATAAGAGCAAAGAAATATAGGGCGGCCTACAAAGTATCTGAATGCTTTAGCCACATTTAAAAATATATGAACGCCATGTGCATTAAATTTCAAACCCAGTGGCATGTATTTAAGGAAAAATAGACCATTAAATTATTAATAACAGAGATTGTCCTTGGCAGGGCAAAAGTATTTAAATCTATCGATCTATCTATCTATCGATCTATCTATCTATCTATCTATCTATCTATCTATCTATCTATCTATCTATCTATCTATCTATCTATCTATCTATCTATCTATCTATCTATCTATCTATCTATCTATCTATCTATCTATCTATCTATCTATCTATCTATCTATCTATCTCAGTATTTATTGTTATTAATTTATATATATATATATATGTGTGTGTGTGTGTGAGAGAGAGAGAGAGAGAGAGAGAGAGGAATCACTGGAGGCAGTAAGGTCCATTTGCAACGTTTATTAAAGAAGAGTAGTAAACAGGAAAAGGGTCAGAAACTGGCAAGATTAACATCGAAGAACAGGCTCACACTTGTCAACCCCAGGGGAAGGGTCAGGGCTGGCAGCAAGCAGAAGAGAATCCAGGGACAAAGCAGAGGGTCAAGAGGCAGGCAGCAGACAACGGGAGAATCAGATCAGAGGAGGTCAAACACAGGCAGGCAGATAACGCTCAGAATGTTCACAGAGGAAACAAGGCTTCGCACTGTTTGAGATGTGAATGGGGCTTATATGCAGGTAACAGGATGCAGGTGCGTGAGCAATCAGTGATGGCAGGTGTGTGAGTAATCAGTCCAGGAATGATGTGTGAGAAAGTCAATACTTGGGTGATGGTGCCCTCTGGTGGCCAGTGAGGGATGTCGTGGGGTCTGAGATTGTGACAGAGTCGACTAGGTATTACCTAGTCGTATTTCCCAGAGAATACCTAGTCGACCCTCACAGTCGACTAGGTATTGGAGCAACCCACCTCAGTAGTTCGATAATCTTCCTCGGTTAAGGGAATGAGTGAATGAGACGTCAGGCTTTGGAGAATCTGTCCACCATGGTGAGGATGGTTGTATGGCCGTCGGAAGCGGTTAAGTCCGTAATGAAGTCAATTGCTATGTGGGACCAGGGACGTTGAGGTTTGGGCAGAGGATTGAGTAAACCTGTGGGTAACAGACGAGATGATTTCTGGGCGTTACAGACCAGGTATCATTGGATAAACCTGGTGGTGTCTTGGGTTAAGGTTTGCCACCAGTAGCAGTTCTGGAGAAGTTGAATGGTGGCTGTAACCCCTGGATGACCGGAACTGGGAAAAGCGTGAACATGCTCCAGGACCTGGTTATGAAGTGTCTCCGAGACAAAGATTCTGTGAGGCGGACAGGCAAGGGGAGCTTCCTTTGAGCAATGGCCTGCTCCAGCTCGATCTCAAGATTCCACTGAATGGGACCGACGACGAGGTCGGGACCAAGAATAGTTTCAGGAGCTTGGGTGGCTGGTTCTGGGTCGTACAGTTGGGACAGGGCATTGGCCTTAGTGTTCTTAGTCCATGGACAGTGGGTGACCGTGAATTGAAAACGGGTGAAGAAGAGGGACCAGCGGGCTTGTCGGGGGTTTAACCTCTTGGCGGTGTCACGGTATTCCAGGTTCTTGTGAATGGTGAGTACAGTGAAGGGAGTAGCGGCTCCCTCTAGCCAGTGTCGCCATTCCTTGAAGGCAGCCCTCATGGCCAGAAGTTTGCGATCTCCTACATCATTGTTTCTCTCAGCGGCGTTGAGTTTTCATGAGTAGAAAGCACATGGGTATAGTTTGGGTGGAGACCCCTGCCATTGGGACAATACAGCGCCTGGCCAGTATTTGACGCATCCACTTCCACCACGAAGGGTAGATTAGGGTTGGGATGGTGCAAGATTGGAGCAGACGTGAAGAACTGATTTAAGGCACGGGTGGCTGACTCATTTCAGGGAATACATAATGTGTTTTTCTTGATCAGAGATGTCAAAGGGTTTGCCATAATGGTGAAGTTACAGATGAAGCTGCGGAAGAAGTTGGCAAACCCGAGGAAGCGTTGTAGCTCCCTTAAAGTGAAGGGTCGTGGCCACTTGAGAGCAGCTCAAACTTTTCCTTTGTCCATGGTGACGCCCTCAGGGCTGATGATGTATCCCAGGAATGTGGTGGAGGTCTGATGGATACGGAGAGATACCGATACGAGTTGGGAGATACAGTCCGACCAGTCGGACTATTCAACAAGGTGCTGAAAGTATTCTTTAGAAATGTTGGCCCATATTGATAGGATAGCATCTTGCAGTTGATGGAGATTTGTGGGATGCACATCCAGGGCACGAAGCTCTCGTTCCACCACGTCCCAAAGATGCTCTATTGGGTTGAGATCTGGTGACTGTGGGGGCCATTTTAGTAAATTGAACTCATTGTCATCTTCTGTCATCTTCAATCAGTTTGAAATGATTTGAGCTTTGTGACATGGTGCATTATCCTGCTGGATGTAGCCATCAGAGGATGGGTACATGGTGGCCATAAAGGGATGGAGATGGTCAGAAACAATGCTCAGGAAAGCATTTAAATGATGCCCAATTGGCACGAAGGGGCCTAAAGTGTGACCAGAAAACATCCCCCACACCCTTACACCACCACCACCAGCCTGCACAGTGTTAACAAGGCATGATAGATCCATGTTCTTATTCTGTTTACGCCAAATTTTGACTATCTGAATGTCTCAACAAAAATCGAGACTCATCAGACCAGGCAACATTTTTCCAGTCTTCAGCTGTCCAATTTTGGTGAGCTCTTACAAATTGTAGCCTCTTTTCCATATTTGTAGTGGAGATGAGTGGTACCCGGTGGGGTCTTCTGCTGTTGTCTCAAGGTTGTGCGTGTTGTGGCTTCACAAATGCTTTGCTGCATACCTCGGTTGTAACGAGTGGTTATTTCAGTCAAAGTTGCTCATCTATCAGCTTGAATAAGTCCCATTGCCCATTATGCCCATTATCTTCTGAACTCTTCCTTTTTACACCATTCTTTGTAAACTCTAGAAATGTTTGTGCGTGAAAATCCCAGTAACTGAGGAGAGTGTGAAATACTCAGACGTGTATGTATGTGTGTGTGTGTGTGTGTGTACTGTACCTTTATTATTATTTTGATAATTTCCTAGTAAAAAAAAAAACATTTTGTTCTCTTGGATTTGTTTCAGATTAGACTCTGCTCTATTGTCTAATGAGAGGCCCTTCAGCATTGCATTAGTCTGAGTGGGGATTCTGACATCATCCCACAATTACAGATCTGGACTGAAGCTGAGCAGTGGTCTCTGTCTCTGCAATGTCAGGTAACTGAGCCAAGAGAAAACCTTGACATTTTCTTCAGTGACTCATCTGAACCATGGATTATTATGTTTTAGTTTTCATCTTTAAATTAGTGTATGCTGTTATTTTCAATTATTATGGTGTACACTGCATAGCCAATGTGTTATGTTCTGAATACTTGCATATCAATCCTGAATGAAAAATCTATATTTAAAAGCATACATTTATTTAAATTATAAAGAATTATTTTAAAAATGATCTGTTGCCATTTTAGAAATTACATGATGGTTTTTTTTTTAATTTAATGGGTTATATTCCTGCAAAAACACCTCATGTAAATAACAGAGGCTACTGTGGAGCAACAACCTTGACATCATTATAATAATCTTCTTTGTGTGCTTAAGAGGGTAGGACTGTGTTTAGCTTTGGTCCCATTAGTAAAAATCGTATGATTTATGCAGTTGCCGGTAGACTAATATCTTTAAAATTTTGCCTGGGACAACGATTCATCTTAAAGAATGATGAGAGGAGGTTGCTCTCTATGCAAAACGCATTAAGGCTAAATGAGGAGTCTATTACTCAAATCTGGCTGATAATCTGTTAGACCTCGCCAACTAAGGAGATTTAGATATGTCACCGTGATGATGGGCCCCACCTCCTCAGAACATCACACCAGCCTTATGTTTAAAAAGAAACCTCTAGCTATATTTCCCCTGTACACACATCACTTATCAGCATATCTGTTATCATACCACAATTAATCTGTTCTTCCACTCCCACACACCCCATGAGGGGTTCATCGTGTGCGTGAAACACTCAGGAGACTCATGGCAACCGCCACATGTGTGTGGGAAAAGCCTGTTTATCATTGGGTTAATTAACACGCAGGGGTTTATTCCTCCACCGCACACGTGACTAGCTGTTCAGTGCAGCAGAAATGATCATGTGTCTCACTGCAACTCTTTTGTCTCAGTCATATAAATTTAATTAATAACAATAAACCCTTGCTGTGTTTACTGGTAATTATAAAGCCATATGTATACAGTTGGTTCAAAAGTCTGAATGTACTAGAGGAAATGCTCACATTTGTCTAATAATTATTATTATTTTTTAAACCTATAGATTATATTATTGCACAAATTTGCTTCTTAAAATCTTAAATAGTCTATTTCTTCTTTATTTTAACATACATTTTGTTTATAATTTTTCAAAATGATGTATTAAAAAAAATCAGTGTTTCTAGAGGCCTCTTTTCTAGTAAATCTTATGGTTTAACCTAAACCTGTGTGACGGTTACAATTAGTATACTCCAGGGGTCGATAGCGTCACTTTCAGATGCCCTATTGTTAGATGTGTTATTAATTTAGGCAAATAACTTTGATTTAGGAAAGCTCCCTTAAAACGGTTGTTTCCCAAATGAGGGTAGCTAGTTTACCTCAAAGATAAAACAGACGCTAAGAAAAATAAATAAGTAGGCCGCTGAGCTTACACAAGTTAGCTATATGCATTTAAGAAATTGCGTCAGAAGTTAACGCTTAAAGCCTAACGTTAAAGTTACCAAACAAAATACAGATTATTTTTCCATGTTGTGCAGTTAATGTTTGTGCTGCAGAAGAAACCTACGGGAGACATGATTGAGACGGAGAGTGTTTGGAGGACAGCAAGAGGTAAGTTAACTTAAGTTATTATGAAATTTAGGCCAATTAAACACACCGAATGACATCTTTATTATGGAAAATACAAATGACGTAAGATAGGACAGAGTGGGGGAAATCCGCCCCCCCACACCATTTAATTTGTACCACAGGGTAAAACCCTCATTCTGAAAAAACAAAACAAAAAACAAAACAAAAAACAAGTTACTTTATACATTTACAGCAAAATCAGAGTACAAGCAGTTTTAGCTCAAAATTAAAAAGACATGAAGTTAATATTTATCAATAAAACATGCTGAAAATCCGCCTATTTTATAAAAATATTGTTAGCTGATGCTAACTGGCTAGCTGATGCTAACTTGAGGTAACTTAAAAAAAAGTCAAAATATTTTTGTTTAACCACAGTTAATTATATTTGATGGAAAAACAAAAGATGTGAGGTTTAACCTAGCTTAGGTTTGGTGAAAAAATATATATTTTCCTTAAATAACAAGTAAGTTAACTTACTCCCTAATTACAGGCCTTTACTATTTTCATATCATATATAATGGTGATGTTTTGCTAAACAACAAGCTTTTTTCCCTCAAAACAACACTTTTTTCCCTGTGAAATCTGTTTTCTCTCATGTATGCCACCGGTATAAGCTTCACAGTGCTTATACCGGTGCTTCTACATCACTCTTGTCAACTTAGTCCGTATTAACAACAAAACATATCTTGACTTTATCTATTGGTTATTTTGGGAAAAACAGTATAGGGGGCATTTTACCCCAAGAGGGCGTTTTCCCTCACTTTACCCTATATCAGTTTGGTTCTCATTCTGAGAGAAAGCAGCATTTTGTCTGTCCTGTGATATTAATTTCGGCTGCTGTCACACTTTATCTTGTTTAAATGGACAGTTTGACATTTCTTGGAAAAATGAATCATAACCAGGGTTGAAGCGGTACAGGGTGGAATTACCACATTTGGAATTACCATATTAATTACTCATCCTCATGCCATTCCAAACCCGTAAGACAAATTTGTGTGTTCGAATAGAGATTAATATTTTGTAAACAAATTGATAATTTTTTTTTTTTTTTGTGCAAAGCAAGCACTTGTGTCACTTAAAAAAAAACAAATTAAGGTTAAACTCCTTGAGTCACATGGATTACTTTTATGATGTCTTTACTACCTTTCTGGGGCTTGAAAGTGGTTGCTTAGGCTGTCATGGAGGGACAGAAAACTCTCAGATTTTATTACAAATATCTTAATTTGTGTTCCCAAAATGAGGGTAATTAATGACAGGATATTCATTTTAGTTTTCATCTACTTTATACACAAACACACACAGTAGAAATTATTCTTATAAAGCATTCATATTCAACGTTTTGTGCTTGTTGAAGTTTTTTTTTTTTTTTTTTTTTTTTTTTTTAAAGAAGCTTCCAAATGGATTCTTTTGGACAATCCCATAGACCAGTACTGTCATCACGGGAGTCTCAGGTAAGAGCAAGCTTAAGTGGTAGTTGAAAGTGATATCTCGGGTCTTGTATATTGAGGTCTGTATTCACTCGCTCAGAATAGACGTTTAAAGGAGCACTGTCAGTACTTTTTATCCTTATTAAAACGCATGCATGCACGCACGCACACACACCAACAACAATTAAGTGCATCTTAAAATGCTATTTGGCAACTTTATAAGGAATCCACAGGAACTGGCATTAAAAGCAATATATTTAAATACGTTTTTGTAATTGTTTTGTATAAGTGCTGTGCAAAACTTTGTTGAAATTTAGTTTTTTACCATCAAAGTGCTTGGCAGGTGACGGAGGTAAAACCGCAGCCTCTCAAACCTAGGAAAATGGGCGACCTGTACAAGGCAGATCTTGTTTTGAACGGCCGTTTGTTACTAATTAATGGACTGCGGCCCATTCCTGGCCTGAAGTTAAACATAAGCGGCGTGAATTAAACATGGGCATTCCTCATCTTGGCACTACTTAAACTCTACGAGACAAAACCCAATGGAACGACTGTGACCGCGCCTGCCATCGGGCACTAAATGCATGCCGATGTGCACTTCACTTCACCCCACCCCCGTGCATAAATTGCCACCTTCAGCGGCTGCCAATGGCATTAGCACCCAACAAGATCACCTCGACTGACAATAGTTAATCTGCGCTAATGATGCTTTATTCCTCCCATTACATTAAATCATTTCCCTTCACTGCTCAACCTTTCCGTGTGCCAGCGAGATTCCCTCCCTTGCACAATGTCATTTAAATAATAGAAACATGATCTACAAAATATTACCAGCACATTACGTGATCTGAACAGTATTTACCTGACCCCTGGCTGGGAAGAAGCAATCGCACATTAAAGCGCTCGTTTCACATCCTCAAGCCAACTAGAGATGCTTTTAGGCTTCTCAAGAGGAACATTTTTCTAAACTTTTGTCACTCTTGGGAAAAGTAAAAGTTTTATTGCACTCGAATTTCACACTGTCAGAAAATAGACTACATCCGAGTCTCAGTAATAGAATGAGACTGGTCAGGCCTGCAGCACTGGGTGTCTTTCATTTAAATGACACTACTCTGAAAGGATAGGCATAAGTACTGCGGAGGGATGGGATTTTCAGCACTGTTGCATCACTTTTAATCGGATAGAGGTGTGTAATTGGTACCGTATAAGCATGAATAAGTTTTAAGAATATTACACCAGAACAGAGAGAGTATACTCTAATATTGCTTTAAGATAAAGTACACTAATGGGGGAACATTAACTTTTTAATGCTAATTTGTACCACTTGTCTTATTGGGAATTACAAGGGAACTTACTGGGAACTTCTTGTACTACTTTTATCCTGTATTTAATAAAGTTTACAAAAAAGAGTTAGGCGATGAAAACTACCTGAAGGATTTACAGAGGTTTCTTACTGCACTTATTCAGACGAAGTACTGTTTTTTCTTGGCTTGTTTTGCATTATTTTAGTTGACTGTTTTATCTGATCGTTTAAATAAAATAGAGCCTGTTTAAAAGAAACCAAACGGGTAGAAATAAAGCTGTGCCTTTGCTAATGTCTGCAAAGCTGTTGTTCCTGCATTAGTTCTAATGCAGTATTTTCCTTTTATAACTTTAAGTTATATTGTAGTAGATTTTTATTAGATCTCTTTTTGCTTACTGGAGTTATCACAAAAATTAAGCAATTGTTGAATTTACGTATTCAATTCATTCTCTTTTACTCGACTGTAGAGCCTAAATGAAAAACGTTTCTTTGTGAAAATCACAACCTGCGTAAGCAGGACTTAGCCCTGGTCAACAGCAAAGGCTTCAATCTCATTAGCAGTTGATTAATGAAAGAGATTGTAACATCATATTAAACGTAGCAGCACATTCGCAAAGAGGCAATTTTACAATTGGTCTAGAGTTATGGGTGCATATGTGGAGGGATCAGTTTGAATAAGGCATTGCTCATTCGTTATCTTTAATTGTTCCTGAGGAAGCTTTTAGTCTGGGTGAAATATGATTCTATTAGAAAACGATGCTTTCCCATTTAGAGCAAACAGACATGAATTATCTCATTTGGACCCTTTTCAGGACTGTGCTGTGTTATATTGTGAGGGTTTAAGAGCCTTACTGTTTCATGCTTCCTTTTGAATAGAAGCGATCCTCTGCAGTGGAAATGGAAAGTAAATCTGAAGGACAGAACTGAAATATGTTTTATTTTTGAATTCTGTGAAGTGCAGAAACTCTCAAATTTCTGCATGGTATAAGAAAATGTGTCGTATTACATTTCATGAGTTTTGTAGATGTATAGGCAATGTCTGAAAAGTTTTTTAAAGGGTTGTAGCATTGAAGCATTACTTTTGAATATATATTTTTTATAGCTCATGTCGATCCTCTTCTGCAATTAAAAAAAATGTAAAAATTGGAGAGTCGATATTAGGGCTGAGTATTGACATGTCACAATTCGATGTGATTTTGATTCACAAGCTTGCAATTCGATTCGATTTCGATTCAATATTAATTATTTTGGATATCATGTACAATACATGACAATTTTCAAGGAAAACAAATCTCTTAAATAATGCTGTAAACTATGGAAGTCAGTTGTAGCCTACTAGGTTTCATTAGGCTACTAGGTAAAAATGTAAAGGTAAAAATGTTCTGATTTGTAGCTAAAATTCTTGAAATTTAAGAATCGATTAATATCGAGAAATTGATATTTTTTTAACCTGCCCTAGTCGATATGCAGTTCCATGTTAGGCCGCTTTTTGTTCCTCTCTCTTCTCGGAGAGAGTGAATTCTTGTATTAAGAACTGAATTTTAGATCTCTGGCATAATTGACACTCATACAACTGTCAGACCGAAAAACAGAGATTTCCGAAACTGCAAAATTAATAATAAATCCATCAATTTTCCCTGACTTGTCATTACCCAGTGCTGAATGACATACTGGGCCTAATATGTTATTTTTGCATATCTGACAGTTGTCCATGCATGGATTTGATATTACCTGATGGTCTACGCTTTACCTCAACTCTGCAGTAATAAATATCAAGACATATAAAATGGTCAAGCTCTAATTTCTCTTGATATTTTCTGTGATTTGTATTTTTTTATCCTCTCTTCCGACAGATGGATTTACTTTGTGCGCCTCAAATGTACTTCACATATACACACACAATTATGTTCAAAGGTGCCATTAAATTTGCTCGACCAGTCGTTTGCACTTACCTGTGAGTCAGAGTAGCCCACATGTAAAAAATCCTTGTCTCTTCATTCCATTTACCAATATATCAAATGATTTACCCTCAAATGGGACAGTGTTACAGTAACGATTAACCATTAACATTATCGCTTGTAAGACTCTTGACACCCAAGGAGTTAAGTAGCTTTTTGCATGGGTGACATGTGAGTGAAACATAATAAAGGTAATTTACTGCAAGGCAAATTCCATAGCTAAAGGGTTCCCATGTTAAATAGCTCAGTGACCTTTAGCGGCTGATTACATAAAGGAGGCACAATCAGATTAGAGCAGGGAGGGAAAGGTCAAGCGCATTCGCAGTGGTGGCCATTTCGGTCTACCTGGAGAGGCATCGTCTCAGAGCGCCGTCCGAAAAAGCAGCCGTCGGCTGGGGGCGACGAGGTAGTTAGCCTTTGTGCCCCAAGAGCCGTTTACGTAAAGGCCACCATCTGACATGCTCATGCGTCCCCCTTGCTTTTATGTCCCAATGGATGGCACTGTATGTGAGAGCGTCTTCAACCTGAATGATCTGCAGAAGGACCTGTGCTTCAGGATGTTGAGTTTTGTTGTAGTGAAGTCATGTGAAAATCTGAATGTCAAGCGTCTGATTTCAGTAGAGTGATTCGGGATGTTTTTTTTTTTTATTGGCCTGTCATTCTCTGAGCTAATGCTCTCAGCTGATACAATTGATAGCTGATATTGTTAACTTGTTCAGATACCAAATCACGTTAGCGGCACAAAAATCTATAAGCTAATCAGCACAAATACAGTTACCCTTATGCATGTAGGAACCACATACATAATTCACTCAAACATTTTAATGATTTTGTTTGAGTGGTATTGTACAAACTTAGTTTTGACTACTAGATGCAATGAGAATGAGGTGGACTGAGTGATATTTGAGCCTGGGTCTCAACACTTGCAACACAGTGTCTCAGATCACATGCACTGCCTATAATTTTCTAATGACTTTTCTCATTTTTAGCACAATAAATTTCTTCATAACCATTATTGATTGATAGTTGACATTGATTTTTTGAGGAAGAAAGAATTGTCTGGGTATGTGTGTAATATAATAATAATATATATAAAAAATGTAATCATCTAAATTGAACAAACAGCAAAATCATTTTTTTGAGTGTTGATCCTGTATGAACTCTGCCATTACTGTATTAAATTAATATTCCACTGTATATTGCCATTAGATCTTGGGCATTATTTCCGAAAAGCTTTAGTTGTATAACTTTGTGTTTTCCCTGTTCAATCTCATCTGAAGTTATGCTTAACCTTAAAGGAGGCACTTTGTCTTATTTGATCCAGCATGCATCCAATATATAGACAGGACCAATATGTGAAATGTGTGCTTGCTTTGCAGTTCACCTTGCAAAACGAGGCCTTCAAAGGTGCAAGCAGCTAATTTGTATAACCACAGTGTACGTTTCAGTCATCTTGGACCAGTCCATTTGATTTCCCATAAGTGCATACCACTTAGACATTGGTAGTGTAAAACAAACAACAAATACCAAGAGTGTCTATGTTTACAATAGTATGATATCGACTACTGTACCATTCAGCTAGAGAACGGCTTTGCAGCACCGAGCTCATTGTATATATAAAAAAAGGAAAAGCAGTGCGTTCACAAAAAATGGCAGTTTCATAGATATGATGGAGTAATATTTTGCACAGTGCAGTTACATACCCAGTGGAGGGTCAGTGAAAGGTAGAAAAATGGCAGCTTAGAAAGAGCGGCGTTATCAAGTGGCTTTTCTCCACTTGTTGACAGGAGAATGGATCTGGGTGGCCGTGTTTTTGTTATTATAATCTCTTAGCACAACCTCCGTCGCACTAGTGAGTCTGGCAGGCTGGGGAGATGGCAAGTGATGAGACATTATTTGTGTGTGTGGCTGTGTGTATTTGAGCTAACTAGACTGTGTCTACAGTATGTGTGCGTGGGCAAGTGTATGTGTGCGCGGAGGGCGGGAAGGCAGTTTGTCTTAGGCGCAGATCGACGCTGGCTGGCCTGTCAGCTGGTTTTATGGCGGGCCCATTAAGGGGCTGACATGGTTAATGCTGATTGCGGCAGGCGCAGCGAGGACCTGACAGTAACGGTGTGCTGAGTGACGCAGATGATGTTAACAAGCCGGGGGAAGCGACTGGGGCCCGTGTTTACAATGTGGGGGTGCTAAAGCTGTCTACGCGATAACCACCAACCTCCTCGACACACACACACACGGCGCGCACACACACCACACACATGCCGAGGCTGGCACAAACTACACCAGTGGATAATTAGGCAGCCTGGCTTCATTCCTTACCCTTCCTTGCAGTGGAGAGCTGCAGTGGCCCGTCACTTACGGAGTGAATATGGCTCTGTATCTCAGACTATTTCAAGCATGCTGTTCAACCACAGATGTTTCATCTTGACTGCTCTATCCAGTTCATCTTTGATTCATTTGTATAGACTCATAAAAAAAATGAAAAATACAGTGGCTCAACAATCATTCTTTTTTTTTTGTTTTTTTTTTGGGCCAGTAGTTTCGATTTTTATTTGCATTCACTGGTCCTTCCTCAAAAGATTTATCAATTTGTATTCTTAGCATTCTATTATATTTTCTAAAAGTGTTTAGTAATAAAAAATAAAATTCCAAACTTATATGTGTGTCTATATATATATATATATATATATATATATACACACACACACACTCACCTAAAGGATTATTAGGAACACCATACTAATACTGTGTTTGACCTTCAAAACTGCTTTAATTCTACGTGGTATTGATTCAACAAGGTGCTCTTCTTTAGAAATGTTGGCCCATATTGATAGGATAGCATCTTGCAGTTGATGGAGATTTGTGGGATGTACATCCATCCAGGGCACGAAGCTCCTGTATATGTATATATATATATATAAGAAACACTTTCTTTTGACTAAACTTTATTATTACTATTATTATTTATTCTGGCGCAAACTTTTATACCAGCCTGGTCCTATGACTTCAGTTAAATTCATAAATATAAATTTATCATGGCGACACAGCGTTTGTGGGCAGAGATCATGATAATAACTTGGAGTACAACGTAAATAATATGGTATTTGAACATTACAATCATTTATTTCCATCAGAGATGCATGAGAGTACCACCAAAGTACCCTCCATTTCATTATTGTGTTGATTCGATTGAACACGCATAGCTACTGAGGATGAGGACCCTTCTTATTCTCATTTTTTCATGTTTATATATCCCATCTTGTGCATTTGAATGTCAATTGAATTAAAGAAACATTCTGATATTAGATTTGATGCGTGCAGTCTGTATTGCCCGCAGTCGTCTTCCGCAGCTGCCAAAATGACACGATTTCTTCAATGATCTAAAGAAACATGCTCAAAAACAATTAGTGTTGAGAACTCACATTTCAAATTAAGCTGTGGGGCCATTGCATATATAAGTCCTCTTGTCAGCTTGGTGAAGTGACAGCTAATGAGCTTCATTAATATGCTAAACAGGCCTTTTTTCCCCTCATTTTGCTCGTGCTCTGTCCACTGCAAAGTGACCAGCTCTGGAATATTTCTAATTGCAAGTCAATTATGTCATTGAGCCCATTTAGAACTTCATTTGTATGCAAATTTGGGGTTGTGGGGCTGAGAAGAGGGTTCAGCACTTGACAACAGTAAGTGTATAAATAGTACATGATCTTAGTCTGGGCCCACCAAAGCGGTTTTGTGCTGATGCAGACTTGGACTTAAAGCCTAGCTAAAACGAATCCAGTTTGTTTGTGATATTTCCAATCACACATCTTGCAGATTAAAAACCACAAGTTGTTTGACTCATGGAATGATCATTAATTGAACTTACAAGGGAGAGTTGCACCCAGTAAATGATTTCTCAATGCATCATCTGTCTTTGATCTCTACGTAGTCAATAGGTTTAGTGGGGTGTAAAACACCCATCAATAAAGGCTGATGAAGACATACTGTAAGTAAATGATTAAGGGAAGTTGGTGCCTCCTGCAGTGACAGTTGTGTGTCCGTGGAGTTGTGTATCATCTGCTGTAAACTTAAAGCTGCAGTTTGTAGCTTTTTTGGGGTTAAAAATGATCAAAAATATATATTTGAGATAATATATAACCAGCCAGTGTTCAACACTATCTGCTTGCCTTAGCTCGATTCAAAGCGGTTTTTAAAGGGATACTGTGCAGTTTTTTTTAGCATAACTTAACAGCTTCGGAGTTATTTGGTTATTACTTCTTTCGGGTTGAATGGTGGCCGTCTCACCCACCCGGTGCCTGTAAGCGGAAAAATCTCACTTGCAACTTTAGTCCGGCGGGCCACCGGCTTCATTGTAAGGAAGTATTGTGTGATATCAGCTCTTGCGATACCTAATCGCAAAAAAAGTGTCAAGATTAGAAGATTAAGATTATAGGGCCCTATGATTTACGCGATCACGGAATCGTGGACGTAATTGCAGAATTGGCCAATTAACGCAGAATCTAGTTTTAACCCATGAACGTATGTCTAATCAGCACGTTTTACTGCAATGTCAGAACCAGAACAAAAGTGGATGTTTCTTACTTGTTCAGATGATATTTTCAGTTGGTCATACTTCCAAAAAGAATAATCTGTCATTCTGAATGTCAGTATCCACACCGGTACGGTGACTGACAGCCTCACAGTCTCCTCAAACATTGTGTTCATCCACACTGTGCCATTTCAAGGGTGTTGGAGTACAACTCGCGTAAAGTTGATAATTCCGCAAATAACTGCAATTGTAGATTTCGAACAGAGATGGCGACAAAGAGAAAAAACTGCAGACAGAAGCTTTAATAGGCTGTTGTGTGTGTGTGTGTGTGTGTGTGTGTGTGTGTGTGCGCGCGAGAGAGAGAGAGCAGACAGTAAGATGGCTGCCCGCTATGGAAATGACAGTGAGTGTCTCTCTCTTCCCAGAGTGCAACCTTTGTCAACTACTGCTGCTGTAGAGAGTAAACCTACACACGAGAACACACACGTAAGCTGGTAGTAGGCGCATCCACATTTTGTGTACACACCTGACCTGTTAATTTTGGAGACGGCGTTGTGCTCGTGGGTTTGGTACAGGCAGACGAAGCCATGCCTGCTGTCCGACAGGCCCCTTAACGATTATCAAGCTCCGTTTTATTAGTGCAGACTAGGGCTCTGCACAAGAGGCAAGGTTGTAAATTAGCTGCCAGGCCGGCATCAATACTAGAGAAAATCCAGTGACATTGTGAAGTCTGCCACCCATCAGCAGTTAATGAATGGATGAAGTGAAGACCATTTTTAGTAAATTCATTACTGTATTGGACTTGACAGGGCAGATTAATAATTGGTTTGTCACATTTTTTTCTCCTGAGTGATTAATATGCCTATTGATTAGCGACCTGGGAAGTGTGCAGATGATATGGAGAAAAATGCACACGCAAGCTTTTGGATGCAGAAATCCAATGGGTGCTGAAAGACTGACCAGGAGTCAAAAACACTGCATCCAACTTAATAAAATCCTCCTACAGATATCTGTCCAACATGCCACTGCAGGAAACAAGCTATTGGTCAGAGGGTTTGCTGCAGTCACAAAATCAAGTCGGCTTAATCAGAGTGCACAATATTATTTTTGGACTTTTGCCACTTTTATTTATAGGGACAGTGAGAGGACAGGAAATAATGGGCGAGAAGAGGGGGGAACAGGATCAGGAAATGTCACAAGTTAGATTTGAATCTTGTATCGGCTGCATGAGTTTAAAGAGCATGTTTTTTAACCACTGGGCCATGGTTCTAACCACTTGACATTTATAAAAAAAAATGTAAAGGTATAGTTCACTCCAAAAGAAAATTCTGCCATATTTTACTCACCTTCATGTTGTTACAAAGCTGTATGACCTTCCTTCTTCTGTGGATTCTGTATTTTGATATATATAATTCTTTTTTTTTCACATACAATAAAAGTCGGGGGGTTCAGAGTTGTTTTTGTGAGTAAATTATGACAGAATTAAAATTTTTGTAAAGTAAACATAAATTGCTGTTTGGAAAGCCATTTTCATTCTTCAGTGAAACAGAAAATTAAATGAGAAAAATGTTAGGCGGGATTTTATTCATTCTATATAGATTGTATTATGAAAGTGGATATTATCAGAATGCAAACAGACCAAATAGTGATAGTTGCTAAATCAATGTCTCAAGTGACTTAATATACAACCATTGTGCAACTTATGTGACGTGAGCCTAATAGAAAAGTTGCTTCATGACATTTCGGTTAAGTATTATGAAGACTAGGCTATATATATTTTAAATGACAGTGATGAATATTTCACAATAAGATGAGATCTTTAAGTGCATTAAGAAAGTAAGTAAATAGGGTAAATTTGCATAGTATATTTTTTCAATTAATTTAAATTCTGTGATTTTAAGTTTTGTTGTCTTAAAGGTCCCGTTCTTCGCGATTCCATTTTTTGACTATAATCTCCGCCCACAGGAATACCTATAAAACATATATTACTAATCAAAACTCGTGCACAATTGTAACTAAGGTAAGAATAAACAATGGGCTTATTTTTAAAATTCAACTACACCATCGTTAATTCGACAAGACGTAAAAAAACGTATACCACAAGCTTTTATAACAGTTTGTAACATTTAACATTACAATTTAACCAATTAAAAGAATGACAACTACTAAATAAACAGCTTACCACTGTGAAACATCCTACAAAAGTCGAGTTTGAACAGGTTCTAATCGATTCTCTTCATCTATGTTCTCTGGGTCTGATTCAGACTCAAATTGATATGGTAATATTTTTGACATTTTTACAATAACAATCAGCGCATGCATCTCCGATTTCTGGTAAGAGGCGTGACCTTTCCGGGCAACGTGCGATAAGCTGTCTGTCGAATCACAACACAGGAACCGCTGGCACAATCAGAACTCGTTACGTACTGTATTTCTGAAGGAGGGACTTCATAGAACAAGGAAGTAATCGGCCTGTTTTTTGGACAGTGAAAACAGCGGTTTACAGATAAGTAAATTGTGTTAAAATACTGTGTTGTTTATACGCGAAACATGAACAAATGTTATATTGCACACTGTAAACACGATCAAAGCTTAAAAACACATGAAGAACGGGACCTTTAAACATTAAGCTGCTATTTTTAAAACACCTCCGTTTTCATTTCTGCAAAATATGTTGTGATTGTCATTTTGATGCATAACGTGGCTTAGCTTTAAGCGTGTATTGTGGTCTTTAGTGCTGAACATTAAAAGAGGTAGAGTTAAGATGGCATTATAATGTACAGCAGTTAAAATAATAATAAAAAAATCCATATTGGACAGATCATGGATGAATAGACAGAGCCAGTTATTGAAACTCAGTGTTATTAGTCATGATCATACAATGAATAGTCTGACATTTATGCATTGCACAATACATTACAAGGATTTGAATCTGATAAGATGTGGTCAGTTATACATTGTTGATGGATTTAAGAAAAACATGACACTGTAATCCCTGACGGACAGGTCTTTAAAATCTTTTTTTGTTGTTGTTGTTGTTGCAAGATCCTTCATCTCTTCAAATACTGGAATTCATACTGTAGATAAAAAAAAAACACACCAGAAGAGTCACAGAATGAGTTATCATTTTACTTCTCAGATTTCCACAAGGAAATAATCCATGTTCTACAAAACACGTCTAATTCGGAACACATGCTTTGTGGCTTCTCCTGTCGCATCATTGCAGCACATGATAAAGCTTTTGGCTCAATTTCACTACAGCTGAGATTAGGAAAACCATGTGCTGCTTGCGACAATGGGGCATTACCATATGAATATGACCATCGCATCTCAGTCTCTTTAGCCCATCAATCTCTGCTGGCTCTTGTAGGGGAGTCAGATAACCTCCAGGAGATCCCTCTTAACCTCAATTCTGCAGGATGGATTAAGAAATACCCGTGAGCGGAGTGTTTGAGGAGAATGCCGGCCCTGCCATTATTCTTCCCTGAAACGAGTTATAATACAATTAATCTTGTCCAGGAGGAAAAATATGGCACCTAAGTGAATTTTACATGAAGACCCTCCCACTGCTTATCGCCGGGGCCCCTTTCCTGGACGTGGAGTAATTGTGTTCTGACAGAGACAATGACTGTAGGTGAACTTCAGTGGAGAGTGGAGACTGCTATCAGAAGACTTGTCACATGCAAACAGAGACACAGGGTTTGCTTGCTTATATATAAAATATATAGTATGTAAATGTATGAAAGAAGTCCCATATACTCACCAAGGCTGCATTTATTTGATCAAGTAAAAACAGTAATATCGTGAAAGTACAGTATACAACCCTTAAACGAACTTTAATATATGAAGAGTTCAGATGCAAAAGCCTCTAAATGCCATTTGAAATTTTCTTCTAAAATGACCATTTTTATCAAGCTTGTATACTTAAGGTCAGTAATTTCACTTAAATGACAATTAATAGGTAATCTTCATTGTCATTTAAGTGAAATTACTGAACTTAAATATACAAGCTTGATAAAAATGATCATTTTAGAAGAAAATTTCAAATGGCATTTAGAGGCTTTTGCATCTGAACTCTTCATATATATATTTTTAAATAACTTATTTAATTTATATGAAATATAATTAACTTCTGTGATGACAAATCTGAATTTTCTGCAGTCTTTGGTGTATGACACTTCCTAAATCATTCTAATAAGCTGATTTAGTGCTCAAGAACCATTTAACTATCAATGTTGAAAATTATCAATTTCCAGAAAACACTGTGAATACTCATTTTGACCCTGATTAATACTTCACATTGCATCGATGATATTCAACTCTAAAACATTCAGTTTATAGTACTTTTGCTGTATGCAGCAGTTAAAAAAAAGTCTGTTCCCTCAATTATGGAGAAAAATCAAGTTTGTATTGTTTGTCCAGTGAAGAACTAGAACCCAGTTCACACCGAACATCCGCTGCATATATTTCTTAGCAAAGCGGAAGTGGGTTTGAGTCACTTCCTGCTGTCCAGGTGCAGAACACACAGCTGTGTAAGCATCTCTTGCCGCTCGTGTGAATATTAAAGCACTATCACATGCCATAAAGTCCACCGCCTCATACACAACAAACCATGAGAATAATCTCCCTAACACAACAAGCTCGTTCTCCCCTGAAAATGCCTGGATATGTGCTGGGAGTGTCGTAATTAACTTTTCCACCGGGAATGCGCATATGATGCTGCGATGTAATTTATAAACAATATTACTGTGCTTATACAAATCGTGCTTATGTATTTAATCATATCGTATGCATTTTTTTTTTTGATCAATAGTTTTTGCTTCATTTAATTTTTGTACGTTTGCTTTGTTGGTAATTTAGTGTCAAAGGATAAAAAGCAGAATTTTTTACAGAGCCAGCTAGCGTGATTTATTTTAAAAAGTCTATTTAATATACTTATATCTTACACGCGCTCGACATTCGTAATGGAGGTGTATTGGACAGTATGCGGATAACGGAAAGACATAAACCATGGCCTGATCCATGGGTCCGGCCGTTGGTTTGAGGAGAGAAGGGGGAGAGAACACAGGTGAAATTGATTCTTGGTGTCTATATTTCATGTTGAAAATTGGCTCGTACATCCAGTGGTTTGATCTATGGGGGCCGTCGTCCTAAGAAAAAACCTTAGTAAATGTGTAATTTCTCCCTTGATGGAACACGGACGAAAGGCGATCCTTCTTATTCCTCTGCCTCTTTCTCTCTCTCTCTTTCTCACTCCCCTGTTCTTTTCCCCGTTCTGTTCCTGCAGGATTACGGCCCCCCTCCCCTCTCTTTCTCTCGTCCTCTCTTTTCATGCTCCTTGATGTCTCCATTTCATTATGGCCCCTCCATTTATCAACTCTTTTCGGGTGAGGAGTGACTATGCGCCTGTTTTTTTTTTTTCTCCCAGTGTGATTGTATATGTGTATCTATTCTGTGGTAGTGGGGTTCATATCTGCGTGGATGACATTGGAGGGTCTCTGCTGACAGAACTGTGTAATTCTCTGCAGGTGTCTTGTTTGTTTGGCGCCGGAGAAGTGGCCCCGGGCAGATGGGCAGCCCTATGTGCTGATAGATGTGAATAAAGATAGAGTGGTATAGGTATACATAGAAAAGAGAGGCGAAATAAATGGGGCAGACAGGGGAGCAATGCACAGCCGCTGATGTGTAAATGATAAAGAGCCCCTCGGCATCTATCCGAGGCTTGGATGCTACAAAAGAAAGGGATTGAAAGAGAGGAGGAGGAATGGGTCAGTGCATTACAATCAAGGAATGCTAATAATAATAATAATAATGTGAAATTAGTTCTCTCTATCAGTGGCTGAGCGGGCAGGCCTTTTAATCATGGCGTAAAAGGTGCGAATGCGCTTTATCATCATTGAACTCTATCCGAGGCTAATTGTGGCCATATTTCACTGTCCGGGAGCCTGGGGTGGCCAACGATCTGGCCTGCTGGAGCTGCGCTGTGATTGAACGCAGATAAAGTCCCAGTCAGAGGAGGGCTCAGCTGCGAGCCGGCCCGGGAGACAGACACTAAGTAAAACAGAGAGCTCTCTCACCCTCGAGCCACCCACCAGCCCCCCGTGCTTCCATCTTTCTCATCTTTCTCCCCTTAGACCGGGCTAAAGAACGAGGGGGGAGCCCCTGTAGGTCTTCAGTTAGGTGAGCTCAGGGAGGTGTAACATGGTGCCACGTCCTGAGAGCCTGATTCTCAGTTATCATTTGCCAGAGGAAGTGTTAGCAGACAGATGCTTGCTGTCATATAATCATGACTCTGTGATTTACGATCAGCACTGACATCAAGTGTTTCAACACTTACTGATAAAAGAATAGTCGAAAGATGTCCTCTATAATGAACCTCTTTCTTTAGAGGTAAGTTTGTCTATCAGACATGATTGATGAACAAGGAAGGAAGTTACACCAAAGATGTTGGGTTTTTCCAATGTTCCAATATATATACACGTCATAAAGTTTATTTTATATGTGTGAATGATGTTATGCAATGTAATATTGATTTTTATATATTTTATTCTATTTTACTGATTATTTTATTTAATGTGTTGGCTCCATTATGACTAGCGATTCAACTTTTCTTCCCTTTGCCACACTTTCATCATTTATTCCCACTTACCTTTTTTTATATAATCAGGTTCTTCTTTTTCTCAGTCACCTTGTAGAGGGATGTAGGTCACCTACAGGGAATAAACTTTTAATTAAAGTTAAAGCTTCACCGGCAGAGCAGACTGAGACCTGGGGATGGGGATCGGGGGGGCGGGGTTTGCAGGTCCCCTCCCCACACTTCCCAATCCCGGCTTTATGATCATACACATTAGAAGGCTGGCTAACGAATTCTATCTAATAGACCAAATTTCTTTAATAACAATAAATAGTCTGAGAGCTAAAGTGAACGTGCCCTTTCCCCTGCAGTGCACTAACCTTTCTTCTTTTTTATCTGTTAAAGAGTGACAGTATTAATATTAATATAATATTTTGTTTTAGAATTACATTTGTTCTTAGAAATGCAGTCAATTCAGAATTTTGAGAATGTGTTCTTCCCGCAGAATTGTGCAATTAACATTAATATTTACATCAGAACACAAAAAAATCCTCAAATTTAAATATTAAATTTCTGCTATTACAGTGGGTGATGGTGTATTTTCAAGATCAAGAGATCAGTAAATAGAGCAGACTGCATGTTCTTGTTACCACGTGTGTCCCCAAATGTATCCCCACTTTTGTGTTGATTTTTTTGTTGTTGCTGCAGAGGCGTCCCTGAGGTGGATCTGGTTACGCACACAAACTGCAGCAGAGGCACCTGATATGGGGAACATGCAGTAAACATTGCATCCCAAAGTAAAACGCATAATCCAAAGAGCCCCCTAACACAATTAGGAATGAGGCCGTCATAGGTGCCGAGCACCAACAAAACGCTCTGAGTGGCAGCGTAAAGTGCCGCAGCTATTTAGAGGGGGGGAAACAGTTTGGAGAAGGGGCATCCATCCTTCAGAGGAGTCCAATCTCATTTGGGTGATGGGTGCGTCACTCAAGCAGGAATGGAAGTGCAAATTCTGGCTATAATAGAAGATTGAATCAGAGGCAAATATACAAAAGGGGGGAAATTTTCAAGATTAAAATGGGACAGTTCTAAAATTGTGCACCACCTGTCAAATGATAATGCACTTAGGTTTTAAATAACTTTTTTTGTTTTTCGTGTTTACCTTGTTTTCCAGTTGAATGCAAGTAAACAACCCTCTAACTTTTTATAAAATCCTATTATTTCAATGTTTTGGAAATCGAATTAAGGACTGGATGGTGAAGTGTCTAATTTCTGCGCTAAAATGTAATTGTGAAAATAATGATTTATTTTTTAAGTTTCCCTGAACACCTCCCCCTGTCTGTCATTGGTCAGAAAAACAGACAGTCCTGCCCCCATTTGCCGTTGTTGCTATGTCAGGCTGGTTGAGACGCTCAGACAAACTGAGCAATGTATTTAGTTATTTTAGAAATCAACTTATGATTAGTTTACTTCCAGAATAAGTAAAAATGTTACACATTTCCAAATTTACAATTTTGTTTTGA
This sequence comes from Cyprinella venusta, assembly GCA_038021265.1. Classification (NCBI taxonomy): domain Eukaryota; kingdom Metazoa; phylum Chordata; class Actinopteri; order Cypriniformes; family Leuciscidae; genus Cyprinella; species Cyprinella venusta. The sequence goes on along the minus strand of CM075870.1, from coordinate 22,197,971 downwards.
TTTTGTATGCACCATACTGCACCATTCTTCACTTGTTAGTTTGGTAAATGAATAGTAAAATTGCATATATAGATCAGGAAAAAAATACAGTAGATGGCAAGAAGAAAAGAAACACAAGAACGATAGATACAGAAAAAGAGAGAAAGCGCCTCTCACTGGCTTTCTATGTGGAGATAAATGATGGCACTCTATGTGAAGCATCAACTACCCTATTAACCACGCTCCATAAATGTGACTCATCAACGGGAGCTGTCATAACTCACTTTACAACATTGATTTTAATCATGCGAAATGTAAACATACATATTATCAATATCAATGCAGAAAATAATGTTGTAATATGCAATTACAGGCTGGCATTGATTTTTTTTTTTTTTAAATCCAGCATAATCATACCCAATTGATTTAATAAGGCCGTTATGGGCCAGGCTCAAGGAATATTAGAAACACAATTTTCATAAATTTAATGTGGAAGGAGACAAATTCTGAACAAAGAGGTTCAGGCTTGGCACGAATTAACATGCGTGCTGTTTGCACCTACGGCTAACAGATTAAGTGTATGTACATTTTTGAATATGCCCACTATCAGGTTTATTTGAGACTTTTGTTACAAAAAAATTATAGTTTAAATTTCTTTAAATAATGCTGAAAATGTTTTGTCCTATATCGGTTTTCACAATAATTTCGAACAGTGCAACTGTTTTCAACATGAATAATTCCTGAGCATCAAATCAGTACATTATAGTGATTTCTGAAGGATCATGTGACTCTGAAGACTGGAGTAGTGGCAGCTTTATAAATTGTGTTTAAAAACAATTAAAATAAAAGTTATTTGAAGTTGTATAATATTTTACAATAATACCGTTTTTGCTGTATTTTTTAATTGAAGCCTTGGTTCGCTTAAGAGACTTCTTTCAAAGACATTAAAATATCTAATAGTCCCCAAACATTTGAAGGGTTGTGTTCATCTGTTCTGAGCTTTGAAGAGAGAGAAAGATAAAGTAAGAGAAGATGGAGAGGTGGAAATAAAACACTGAAAAATTTATTGTACGTAACTACTCATAAAATCATCTAAAAAATGAGGTCATGATGACTTCATGATGAATGATAAACTTAACTGTGGAGCTTCCAATTTATCCAGCCTCTTTATTCACTCTGCATTTAGATGAAATATCACAGTGACTTTCAGCAGTGGCGGCAGTGTGTGTGTGTCTGCCTATAGGCTCTATATGTTAGTCTTTAAAGTGTCAGCACATTTCTGCTTCAAAATCATCATCGCTAGTTCGAGTGCCAACAACATGACTCATTCCCCCCCTCACTTAAACCCTGTTTCCGACCTTCTCCTTTCTTGTGCCACGGAAGCCATCCCTCCTCACACTTCCCCTCGTCATGCCGACAGCAGATTGATTTTCCCCACTCCTCAGCTGTGTTATCAGATTGTGTCGGACACGCGCCTGTGCCACGCTCCCATTCAGAGGCGCTCTAATGAGGACAAACTACCCCCTGAGCCACCATGGATCCTCACTGCATGAAACAAAATGGCTGCATTGAAATGAGAGGACAGAGAGGTCAGCTCACCGTGTCCATTCTCATATTACTGCGATCTCTCCAAATGACTTTTTTGCTATTGTAATTGTATGTTGTGGCCCACCGGCACATAAAAGTCACCGTGTGTCCATCTCTCATACTATCTGGGCTCTAATGTAATCACTTTAATAGCCCAGCCCTGATGGGAAAGAGACCCATGTATAACATTATAGAAATATTTATTTGCCAGCCGAAATAACTGCATGCTAACTTGATTAGGATATGCAGTTATTCATTTGTTGGAGAAAGCTTTATGTCTGCATTAGCTGGGCTGGGATTGGCGCTGAGTTTTGCCTTGATTCACAGTCTGTACTGTCTCCCGCAACATCAGGGGTCTCTATGAGAAAAATTAAATTCTTCATTATGCAGGTTCGAATGGTAAAATGAACCAATAGCTGCATTAATCTTGTTTTGCCATTATATTTGTGTAAGATTTACACAAAGTCCTTCAAAGAAAGGAAATGTGCGAATGTTCTTTGAGCAAATTCTACATTACGATAACAGATGCTATTTAGTGTTTATTTGTAAATGGTCATGTTGTTTTTGTATATGCATGTTGTGGATGCCACATATACAATGCTAATTGTACTTCAGTGCAAATAGTGCTTTTTGGTTGTGTATATAGTAATATGCTGCTATTTGGATTATCATTTTAATCAAGTTTTAATTGAATAATTAATTAGATAACCAGGGCCTAAAACACACATGCCAATGGCCGGTTACTTAAATATTTTTTACCGGCCTTGAAACTGTTTTTGTAAAAGTTAAAAACTACTATGAGCACAGTTAAAACTACTAGCCCAGCTAGTATTTAGGCTAGACAAGACAAGTAAACAGTCAGAAAAAAAATTAAGAACAAATAATAAAATAAGTAATAGCACAAACAGAATCTTCATTGAATACTGAAGTCTAACAAGTTGCTTATTGTCAGAATATGTAAAATGGAAATACTCGCGTCAGTCACGTGTAACATTTACAGATATGGGTATAACTAAATTTATCTAAAAATCTATTTAAATTGGTAAGGCTTAAACTTTCGTGATGAGAAGTGTTATCGGCCAACTATGATTGACACTCTTTCTTATATTTGCCAACACAGATTTTTACTCCCATTTGGTGCTTGGTGAGTGTTCATTTTAGCTCCTGTAGACATCCAAACTACACCCTAGACAAGCATTTATCAATGTGTGGGCTGCAGACCCCTGATGGGGTGTGTAAAAATTGCTCTGGGCCACATAATACCTAAAAAATGTGTGGTGTAAGACATTGAAATTTTGTTATGTATGATGAATAAAAATAGGTAAATCTGACTTAAATTATTTTTACCTTTATTTCTTACTATTGTGGCTTAATTTTTTGCAACATCATATCTCACAATTCGCAAAGCGACTATCACAATTGCGAATTGCTTTGTGAATTTATTTATTGCAATCGCAAATGTATATCTTTTTTCCATGTGTTTTTTGTTGTCTCACAAATTTGTGAATTTGTAAATCACAATTGAATTTATTATTTCTAAAATTATCAATTATAAAATTGTTGTCAACTTTGCCAATAAGCTTTTTTCATGGTAACAGTAATGCTTATTATTTTAAAGAAATGTTCTGGTTTAGGATTAGAATGTTGATGCACATTTAAGTTCGGCGTAAACAAGTAGATTGTGTTCATTCTTTTCACGTTATTTGTACTAAGTTACGCAGTGTTCATTAACTTGCCTTAATCAACTTAATGTTAAATGGAGCTGATTACAGAGGTCTGCCAATTTAAACCCCTATCTTCTCTCTGGGCTGTGGAATTAGATGAAAATGCGTGGCTACTACCATTCTATTCTATTCTATTCTATTCTATTCTATTCTATTCTATTCTATTCTATTCTATTCTATTCTATTCTATTCTATTCTATTCTATTCTAGACCAACCATTACTGCTGCCATGATCTGCCTTTATATTATGCACCAATTGAGTATATGTCTTAAAGGGATACGTTTTTTCATATTAAACTAAGTTATTCCCTTTACTAAGACGAGTTGATACATACCTCTCTCGACTCGGTGTAGTAATATCATCACTTGTGAAAAGTCCTCTCCATCTCCAGAGTGATGATATTACTGCGCCGAGTCCATAGATATATATGCACCGAGTCAAAGTGCTCCCAATCACTTGCTGTGGTATTCCGCCGTACATTATAGTTATACACTTAGAAAAGTGCAACGTTTTATTTTGTGTCACCATTCTTGGTCGAGTTACTCTACTCTTGTAACTGTTTAAATAGGGAAAACATGGAGGTGTTTGGTCGCTACTCTGCTTGGCCCATATTGAATGAACTGGGCTAGTTAAGTGTGATCAAAGTGTCTCGTGCGCCTGAGCGATTGAGTGCACGCACTGAGACGAGAGAGCTTTCAACTCATTTTAGTTGATACATACGTACATGTCATAAGGGAATAACATAGTTTAATATGAAAAAACGGTGGAGTATCCCTTTAACACATCGCTTTTTTAATCATTAAATGCATTTTATTAATTCTTTGAGTTGAATAGGACTCTGGGATGATTTTTAAAAGGTCTTCTCTCTCTCCAGCTTTTCTTTCTCCTCTCTCTCCAGCTGTTGACCTGTCAGAAATCATAGAGCCATCAGAGGTGCTGGTCGCTGGAAATGTGTTCATTTGCGGCGCGATGGTGCGGCACCTGAGCTCTGTTGGAGGTTAGGACGAGAGGATGAAGGGAGGGAGAGAAGGAGGGAGGGAGAGACGGATAGCTAGTCATCCCTGGACCAGCAGGTCCATATTTAAACTGTCCCTGTGTTTTATAGCTGGCTATGTGAACCAGTGACTTGGTGTTTAGGGACCATACATCAGTGTTAAAATGGCAGATTACTGTTAATGAATGATATTTGTGTTCAGCGTGTATGTCAGAAAGGCGTAGTGACCAGGAAAACACCCCCCCCCCCCACACACACACACACTCTACCCCCTTCCCAGAGCAAAGAGAAGATCTTATTTAGTGGTTGATATTTAACTGTACTTAATGCAGCTTGGGCTTCCTGGGCTTAGGAGAGCTGCATGTGTAATCCACTCACTGCTAGCTCTTATGGAGCCAGACTCCACCGACTGCCTCCCAGGACGCTACTGCTTACGTTAGGGATTAGAACAAATTAAGAAATTTAGTGGCATTACATTGTTCTGAGGGAGAAGTATGCTGATGCTTCTTGTAGATGCACCATTTAAACACTCATTTTGTATTTATTTACATTTGAACATTTGTAAAAACAGTTTTTTTTTCTTTTTCTTTCAGTGATGAGTGGAAAATTTCAGTTCCCAGATTCATTTTTTTTCTATTTTTTTTACTTTGTGATTGATTCAAAGAGGGATAAAGCAGAGCTGAACAGGAAGATTGTTTTTTTTGTGTGTGACCAATCTTGCCAGTAGTTTAGCTTGCTGTTTTTGGTATCATTTATATTATAATAAAATATATTATACAGTTATATTTTGTGATATAGGCCTACAATATTTTTTTTCTATATACTTTGTTTAATATAGATAATATATTATCTTTTATTTAGCTCTATGTATTTTCAACAATTTATTTAACAATTTACAGCCAAACTCAGCAAAATAAGTAAATAAATAAATATCCCTTTTTCAGAATACTGAATTAAAGATAAATTTGTAAAATCCAAATAAGCTTTGCAGATATTTATTGGAAAGGCTTAAAACAATATTTTTCATGCTTGTTCAATGATCCATAACGATAATTACGCATTCACCTGTGGAACAATTCTTAAGACACTAACAGTTTACAGTCAGTAGACAATTAAAGTCACAGTTATAGTAACGCAAGACACTAAATAGACCATTCAACTGACTCTGAAAAACACCAGGAGAGAGATGTCCTGAGTCCCAGATCACCTGTGTGAACATGTCATAGCCCTGCGTTTTAGCGTTTTAGCTTACAACAGAAAAAAAATTACTCTTTTTTTATTTAACACGTTCTTACTGATGCTTTTAAAATGATAAAACCATATTTTGACATAAACCACATCTATAATCCAGCTATAACATAATGAACAGAATTTTCTACAAAAGTGTAGAATATAATCACATAAACCAGGTTTCAGTTTGTAAGGTATTAAATAATTAAGATCAGTGAATGTAAAATTTTCTGTGGCAATCCAGCAGTGGCCCGCAAAGTGGCCCGCTCAACTGTCCCGAAGCTCATTGGACCCTGGTCAGCGGGTCATCTGCATGGTGAAATGGAGTTGACCATAGTCATTCATTCCAACAGTTTAACACTAAGTTGATTACACATAGTGGGCGAAAGTGTTTTAATGACCTTGTGTTAGCATTGAAGATTCTTTTTAAAGCGTTGCTTAAGTTAACCCACCAGCAGGTGTCACTCATCCATAACTAAATGTGCCAAGCAATCAAGCAGCTTAGCAAACATGGGCCAATGATTTCTAACTGAGAAATTGTTATGAGGGAGGATCGTGGACTAAAGGAATGGGATATGAATTAACTCCATTAATGCTGGACCATAAAATGCTAAATATTATTGTTGATCTTCACTGTTGCATCAGCTTAGCATTGATTGAACCCGGTGTTGTGCATCCATTGCCTCTGGCCGACTTCCATAATTTGTTGTTTTGAATCAGAATGACTTGATAAGTGTGATTTGCACCATTTTGAATCACAGTAATGTTCTGCCCTAGCCGTTCTCATTATCTATTTTCACTGAGGGGAAATGTTGTGACTTAACAATGAAGGACTTTCCCATGAGGGCATTTTTTTAATGAGACGGAGAGGAGATCGAAACAGCCTCCTCGCTCACAAACATCCTCCTGCTTTGCGGTCGAGAGTCACACAATACAAGCACTGACGCAGAGATATGAAGGCCCATCCCCACCTGCTGCCCTTCCCTGTGTGTCGGAGGCTGTTATTGTAGGCATGATTCCACATGGCCCAAACTGTGGGTGGGTCCATGAAGCAGGACACACCGGGCCAGCAGGAAGAGGAAGCCATTACCTAGGCTAACGCTGAGTCACCTCGCTGCACTTTCACCCTCTGACATTGGCCTGACAATTGACTGGATCCTCCCCTTGTTTTAACCTCCCTGCCAATGAGATCACTTGCCCCAGGTTGGCAATGTTACCTCATAGTTAAAGCTTTGTTAGAGTTTTTCGGATCCTTGCCACTGTTGCCTTTGGCTTGCTCAGTTGGGGATATTCAAATTAAATGACCCATCATACCATTGATCAGCTCTACCAAACTTCCCAGTAATAAACAAACACTGTTAAGTTGTTTTGATTGATACTGTGAAGCAGATTTGATACAATCTGTATTGTGAAAAGCGCTATATAAATACATTTGACTTGATTTGACTTGACTTGCTCTAGTCAAAGTCCTGGACACAAGTGTGAGAGTAAACTTGAACAATAGATTTAAATGCACTGAAATATCAGAATAGTCCTAATTAATATTCTAGGTTCTAGGTTTTGGTTCTTTGTAAATTATTGTTTTTTTTTTTGTCAATGCAGCTTGTCTCATCTACACACTAGAATGAACAGTATAAGAGACTAGACTGTATGTGTGTGTACAATATATATATATATGATACTCACTATATACACACATTAAATGCATGGAAAAGAACAACTCTTCAAAATCTTTGACATTTTACATGAGTATGATTTAAATACATTTAAATTTGTGGGTAAACTAGATATTTAAATATATGCAAAGACAGGCCCAATAATAATTGGTGTCAGTAAATGGGAACATTTCTTAAAGTACATTGCATAATTTTACAAAACACGTTTGATTCCATAAAGCTTCAGTACAGAACCAACCATTACCAGACTATTTACGAGATATAAACAGCTCTGTCTTCCTGTCTCACTGTCTATCTGCGTCTGGCAATTGCAGTGTTAGAGATGTGATCATTCTATTGGCATCTGACCTTTGTGACCTGACAGGTCAGCCTGTTGCCCGGTTGACTGGTTGTTTGTGCTGCCAGCATGTGGGCGGTGCTGCTGTCTGTTGGTGTGTTGGCCATGAGACCCGGATGCATCTGCCTGATGAGCTTCTGATTGGGGGATCCACAGCTCCAAACACCAACAGATACAAACCTACAGCACCTGCTTCCTCTGGAACATGCTTGTTTATGTTTCTGACTTCCTGCTGTCTCCAGCTTAGCAGTGCGCTCTCCTCTCCTCTCCTCTCCTCTCCTCTCCTCTCCTCTCCTCTCCTCTCCTCTCCTCTCCTCTCCTCTCCTCTCCTCTCCTCTCCCCATTGATCCGATAAGCTTGATCGTTTTAATTGAAAGTCAGAGGAGGGCACTCTTGTGGTTTCATTATTAATTTAAACACTCAGGGTAACTTAAAGTGCAATTTTCACCCACATGTGAAACAAAAAAATCAATGGAAACAACAGCAGTAAGCATCAAGGTTAATTACAGATGCTGGAGACACAAGTGTGCACAATGTTTTCTCACTGTTTCTTTGCTGTCTCACTTAAAGTGTTTTGACATCGTTTTTTTTAACAACGGGCCGAGGGTAAACAGTCTCGAATCGGGAATGCTGAAGATTAAAAAATTACGCTTGATTGTTATGTGGTATGACTTTGGGCTGCTCCTCTCTCCACATTTGTAGGGATTACATGGAAGACATATATTCCTCTGTAATGAAATCTGTCTGCTGAGGAGAGATGACAAACATGCCCTTTCAACTAAACATGGACGAGGGGGACTAGCTGGATCTTAAAGGCACATTATGTACTATTTTTGAAGTAAAAAATCCAAAAACCACTAGAACAATGTTATATATTTTGATAGAGTCTAGCGAGCCACAGTTGTTTGTTTTTCCATGTTGGACCACAATTATTTGTTATTGTTTGCCGTGAATTCTGTTGCCAAGGATAACCCTATAAAGCTAAAACTTATTGGTGAAACTTACATACTGTGCCTTTAATGAAACCTTAAAAAAGAAAAAAAAGTTTATAGATATCTGAAACAATCCGATTGTATTGCATTACACAACATATTGTTGGTAAGAAACAATATATTTAAAAAAAATCTTAATGTTTGGACCCTACATTTGTATTGTAAATCATTTGCGGTTGAAATGTTTAAATTTCCCAAACCATGTCAGTTAGATCGATTTACATTTACAGTAATATTTGCAATAATTTATTTTGTCATATTTACGACAAGGACTCTTTTCATTTTCAGCTAATTTACATAACTTAAAGCTATAGCCTTGCACATATTTCTGTAGTAGGTATCATGATTTCCTCATCACGAACTGAACGGAAGGCAGACAGGATGTCAACAGCACGATCTGCTTAAACACGCTAATCAACGCAGATGTACAAGTGTGCAAACTTGCACACACTCACAAGTGCAGAAACGAAAGTATAATTAAAAACAAATAAGATTAATGGTAATGTACTGATTATAAATATTGTCACTTATTTTCTAATACGATTTGCAATGCAATGCAAATGAATACAAATATAAGTGGTTTGCTTTTTCATTTATTGGAAAATTGTAAAATATATTTATATTCCATGTCTTAATTGCTGCAATTATTACAATTGCATTTTTGTTTTCTGCACTTTTCTTCTATACAGCATATACTTCCTTATATGCTTCCACATAATGTGTTTTACCAGTAGTGAGTGCATGGAATAATGTGTACCAACTAATACACTACAGTATATCATATCCATTTTGCAGTTTACATTTTGCCCACTCCTTAAGAGAAGAGAGGTAGTGTGTTTACATAAACTCTGTTGGACCTCTCTGATTGTAATTACTGCAACATTTCCACCGAGCTATACCCACACTCTCAACCAATTAACAGGCTCTACACCATAATAGAATTATGGAAATGGAAGACACTTATTCAAACAGGTTCTGCATTACCATATTTTGAAAAATTTGACTTAATTATGACCAGTGACATTATGGTCGAAACAAGAGAGGGGCCAAAAAGAAAATGAACAAAAAAAAAAAAAGAGGCACGACTTTTAAAGCAGCCTCATAAAGTTGTTATTAAGAGGTCTGAGATGTCCCTAATGATGTGTTTGGAAATTAGGACGATCAAACATTTAATGCAAAGTCCTCCTGTAGGCAAAAGGCCCTTAAATGAGTCAATTAGACAGCCATTATTCTCACTGCCAGGCCACAAGTGGAAGCTGATATGCATAAAGTGTTTATCAAGACGGACGTCCACTTAAAAGGATCCCTTTTAAAATACAAAGACGGTTAACGGCACGTAGTGTAGCTACTGCGTTTAGAATTTTTTTATTTTGTTGGGGGTAGGGGGTTCGCTAGTGGTCTTCAATCAAGAAGTAATTCAGTATTATCTGCATAATGGTGTATCATAAATTAGAATAACCCGATTAACATGCAAAACTCTCAAATTTGCCTAAAATAATGCACACGCATATATTAAGACCCCGCTGCAAATTAGAAGAATTACACCGTGGTGGAGGATGGAGGAGGTGGTTTTCCAAAATTGCAACAATGACTTTTGTTTAGCTGTCCGTATGTGTTCTCATCAGTAGGAATTAACGGGGGAGTTTACTACACGGAGAAGGGGCCTCAGAGCGAGCCTTAATTTAGCCTGTACAATTTTGCCGACTGTAGAGACAGCGAAGCTCAGACTGTAGATGAAGTTATCGCTCCATGCTACATTTGCATTAATTAACATGCCGCCCTGCCACGTCTTCATTTCTCCTGCCTGTCCGCTCACTGGCGGAGCACCTTTTCACCCGTCCGCATTTGTGTGTGTGTGTGCGCGAGAGGAAGATGCTGGAAGATGGAGACGGGGGGTTTTTACATGTCTGCCATTTGCAAATGGTTATTAATTGCGTGCACGGATGAGGTGCGGGGTTGTATGCAGGGGTTCGTGGTGGCTGTACGGGGGCGATCGGCCCGGCCAGCGGTGGCGGCCTGCTCTTCTGCGCACATAGCTCTTCATCAAGCCATAGCCGTCACTGCTCCACAGACAATTACAGTCCTCTGATTGCTATCAGACAGGGAGGGGATTTTTACAAATTAGGGGATAAATAGAGTTTTCCACATGCCTAATGGCAGAGGCTGGGGAGCAGTAATGAAAAACTATACATCACAATCAGGCAGACAATCCTATTCATGGCAACGCATTATGCTCACTATTCATAATAATGGTATGCTGACAGAGACAGGCCAGGCCAGGACAGCACAATAGAGTAATGGGGAAGATGCTGCCAGCCCAGGGCACTAGAACCCCATCCCCAGTACGAGCTCCGTCCCGTCGCCCTGTGGAAATGTTACCTCCCTGTTTTTTTTTGTTTTTTTTTCATTATGCTCATACGGAGATGTTTCTATTTGATTCGAGGATGATTTATCATTTTGCAGCTGTATGGCATGTGTAGGCTTCTCAATAATTTATCGGAAAACTCGCCCGCCACGTGATTCTGCCGGTTTTATGCAACATACTGTACTAAAATGCAGTTGTTTATCATGTCTTCATAGCCTTCGGGTTCATAAGAAATTTTTGGTAACGTATAATACAAATGCATAAGCTTAGTAGCATAAATAGGAATTACTTTATTATTCAGATTTTTTTAGTAAGTCTTTATAAAAGGAAAGGTTAGACATGCAGTTAATAGTGTAATTTTAAAATCAAATGATTTTGACTGCACACACACACACACACCAAAGTCACATACGCTTTCATTTACCAACACAATCAAGCTCGCAAGAACCAATTTTCTAGTGATTTAAACCCATAGCAAGTCTAGGGTCTCTTCATCTCGGAGGATCCGAGCAACTCTATGTCTTACAATTACAGCACAGAACTCAATGTAAACTAAGCTCAAAAGGAAGGACAAATTACGCATTAAACAATAATTCCTTTATCAAAAACACACACATACATGAAGTTATTCATGCATACAATGAATATGAACACACACATAATGTATATTGTATATTTGGTAACGCTTCCTTTTAGAGTACAGTACTTACAGTGTACTTACACTGTACTTACCTAGAAATTACTGGCTAATGTAAGGTAAGTACATGGAACAGGGTTAGGTTTAGGGGTAGGTTCAGGGTTAGTACTAGTTATTACCCAGTAATTGTAGTTACTAAAATAAGTACATAGTATTTGGGTAACTGGACTGTAAAAGGAAGCGTTACCGTATATTTAATATGGTTATAATACAAAAATTCATATGTATTGTATGTAAGAATATAATTTATTGATATTTATTTATTAAAAACTAAACATTTTGATAATGTATGTGTGTGTGTGTTTTGGAGTTTTCTGGGTAGCAGGAATGAAATACAAAGGTATTGAGTTGAGACGAATCTCGTTAGTGTGTTTTGTGAGAATCTCCATGTCAGGTCCATTCGATGTCGGGTGTGTGCGTGTCGATGATTAAGACAATGCCCTGCTGGGCTGACGATGACTGCCGTAACACACTTTTGTGGAAGGGTTTCATTAAGAGACCATCTCTGTAATCACTCTCACCGCAGATAAAACTTAGGCAGTGAGCGTCTCCCCCAGGGGAAATGAGGGACCTTCCAACGGGCAGCACTGCTGAGAAACACACAGACACACACAGTCATGTGCAAATATACACAAGTGGTTTAGCATCTCGCTCTCTCTCTCTCTTTTTTTTCCTGACACACCCACACACTCTCACAAGTATGTGTATTGCTGCCTCATTAGTCCAGATGTAGCAGGATTAACAGCAGCTGTGACATTTGCTTGCTTGTAAGGGACCAGTCTATAAAAACAAGCAAACGAGAGGATCTGGAACCCTAACCCCTTCTTCCCCACCTCCTTCTTCCACCTTTCATTTTATCTCATTAAATATGTATATCTCATCTCCAAGCCGTTCGTGCACGTCTCGGCTTCATTTGCATGCAGTAAATTCCTGTCGATGACATGGCTGAGGAATGTGTGCGAAGGCTGCACCCGCTTGCTAATGTACCCGCATGACCAGGAGCTCCACAAAGTAACTCCCGAATCACACATTAGATAAAGTTCTGCAACATTTAGGAGCTTACTGACCCCAAACTTTTGTACAGTATTGTTTGTAATAAGGTCACATTGCTCTTTACTTTTATTCTGCTCATATAATGTAAATAAGGCAACGAACACTCCCGACTTGCTATTTGCTCGCTCGATTTAATTGATTTATGTTACTGAATTATACTTGAAATATTGTTTCTCTCATTTCTCTCTCCAAAGAGTGCTCTTTGTAATTTTCTTTCCCCTTTTCACTGCATAATTAAACATTTACTAAGGGGTTTGTTGAAAAAAAAAGTAGAAACGATTGAAAGCACTTTAGTAAATGAAGGAAATGCTTCATTTTAACACAACCTCTCACGTATAGGCCTATGCATTGGTAGAATTGTACGGAATATAAGAAACACATGTTAATGCCAAGTATAAGGGGGGCTTAGAGGAATCTGCAAGTGTCTCCGATGTTCACGGACGACCCGGGGGAGTAGGAAGTGTCAAAGCAAAGGTCTAAAGGTCAATCAGATCAATTTAGTGTGGAGGTGTGTCATTTCCTTTTTTTTGTTATTTTCAGCTCTGTTTTTTTCCTGAGCTGGCCAGTCCATATAACACATTTTTGCTGTCACACATGGGACAGAATGTTCATCTGCACTCCTTAGAAAACTTCCCCTTCGGTGATCTCATGTAAGCTGCAGTATGTGCGTCAATACTCTGGTCGGACAGGTATTGCTGTGAAGCCAGTAAAGGAGAGAGTTATTAATGGATTGTGCAGTAAGCTGGTGGGTTAACCTACTCAAGCTGCAATCCCAGCAGTCTGATCCCAGTTATAGTACATTAAGCAAAGTGGAGTGTCTGTTAGTGTTTTTCAGTAGAGAAAAGGAAGTGCAGAGCTCGAGCTGCGGCCCAGGTGTGATCCAATAAGGTACGCAGGTAACCCCTGTAATTGAGCCTCTGTAGCGGCTTGGCAAAACGCATTGTCCCTCTCTGGCAGGCCTACTTGTCTGCCTTTGTTCACTGGACCCAAAGATCAATCACTTCGTATCAAGTTTAAAGGAAGTGTTGGAGGTGAGCATTAAGACACTTGTGCGCACACACACATACACTTGCATACTGACACCATTATACACACACACACACACACCAAGGTGACGAGCAGCCAGGCGAATCATCGATCGATGGCAGACCAGGGAATCAGCAACAGGGAGATGGAAAAAAAAACAATCACCTATCAGATTGAAACTGACTTCTCCTTGTATCTTTAGGGTCCTGCTACAATAGATTGGACAGGAAATCCAATGGCAAGCAGAAACAAAAAAAAAATGTAGGAGAAAAAAGTGATTGCTAATACGCTTCAGCCAGAGCCATTTTAATCTGTGACAGTGGAGGGATCTGGTGAAAGCCATTATCACGTACTCCTGCCTCAGATAAGAAGCCTCTAATCTGTTTGCTGGAGGTATTGAACAAATGCATTTGTAGAGCCAAGAAACGAAGGGGTGATGGAAGGAGCATTTGTGTGTGTGTGAGAGAGCTAAAGAATGTGAGGATAAAAAAAAAATTAGATGGGGGTGTTGGAAAAATTGCTTCCTCTGAGAGTGAAAGGTGACAGGAGAAAAGACGAGTCCTTCAGCTGATGTATTTCCGAGACTTTTAAGAGGGTTGTTAAATGTGCTCAATTTTGTGAAAGGGCAAAACTCTAGGGATTCTTCACAGGTGCCTCGTTGTCATATTAGGACATTATAAATGAACTTAGAAATGGAGTTTCACCCAGTACAAATGACATTTAAGGACTGTGTTGAACGTTTAAAGTGAGTAGTTGACTCTTATTCGCTTGGTGTCGGACCAAAAAAAGGAACTAAAAAAAGTGGCCATAATATATTATAGTTATTAGGGGTGTAACGGTTCACAAAATACACGGGTTGGTTCGATACGACACAGTGGTGTCATGGTACGTTATCTATGCTGGTAATCACTTTGGTCAACACAATGGCAGTTGTTTTAAATGTACTATAGAAATAAAATGTGTATTGTATTTTATTGTATTGTATTATGGTTTTTGATACAGAAAAAAGATATTTCCTTGATTTTTAAAATATATTTACTTATTAACGGCAGAAGACAGCGTATTCTGTGTTTGGGCCCCGCTGGGCATTACTGGTGTAGCACCACCACAGCAGAGTACGTCCCTGGGCTAGAGGTCCAGTGGCACTGTAAACCAGCTCAATCTCTTCCATCTCAGATAGGGGTATTATTTTATTTTATCTTTATTCTAACTGTTTTAATTATTCTTATTTATTTTGGTGAGCTCCTGCCAATTGTAGCCTCTTTTTCCTATTTGTAGTGGAGATGAGTGGTACCAGGTGAGGACTTCTGCTGTTGTAGCCCATCCGCCTCAAGTTTGTGCATGTTGTGACTTCACAAATGCTTTGCTGCATACCTCGGTTGTAACGAGTTATTTCAGTCAAAGTTGCTCATCTATCAGCTTGAATCAGTGGTCCATTCACCTCTGACCTCTACCATCAACAAGGCATTTTCGCCCACAGGACTGCCGCATATTG
The DNA here is from genome assembly GCA_038021265.1 of Cyprinella venusta. NCBI lineage: Eukaryota > Metazoa > Chordata > Actinopteri > Cypriniformes > Leuciscidae > Cyprinella > Cyprinella venusta. Next base: position 22,182,815 of record CM075870.1, on the reverse strand, counting down.
GATGTTTTTCACACAATTCTTTGTAAACCCTAGAAATGGTTGTGTGTGAAAATCCCAGTAACTGAGCAGATTGTGAAATACTCAGAACGGCCCGTCTGGCACCAACAACCATGCCTTGCTCAAAATTGCTTAAATCACCTTTCTTTTCCATTCTGACATTCATTTTGGAGTTCTTGAGTTTATCTTGACCAGGACCACACCCCTAAATATTTACACATGTTAAGAAATGTTTTGGGGAAAAAAGCAGTTGAAAGTGAGAGGACTTTTTATTTTCTGCTGAGATGAAAACTACTTTGGTGAGATGAACAACTGAAAACCGTTCTGCTTATTATTATTGTGGAAAACGTGATGCCGTTTTTCAGGTTTCTTGGATGAATAGAAAGTTTATAATATATATATATATATATATATATATATATATATATATATATATATATATATATTTGTTTATAAAAATGTCTTTACACTTTTGATCTATTGAAGGCGACCTTGCTGAGTAAAATTATTACTTATATTTTTAGATGTGTTTTGACTCTGTTTATAGACTGCAAAGCTTTCTTTACAGAGGCAATGTAATCAAGAACAATGTTGGGCACGGGCGCCGAATGTCATAAAAAGAACAACCTCTACTTGATTCACCCATCATTCCCGCTTACAATCTCCAGGCTCTTGACCTCTGCCCTTAGCACGGACTCAAGCCCCAAACCTCGATCTAGCCATCATAAGCTGCATAGGAAGAGATTTATCCCCCCCCATAACTACAGATCAGTCCGTGTGCATGGTGTAACCCTCAAACCCCACCCTGCCTGCTGCACTCCCTCATACCAATTGACTGTTCCATTTGTCACACGGAATTCTGTAGCCCCTGGCTACTAGTTAACCTGCACACGAAACCCTTCTGTGAAATGCTAAAGATTGCAGAACCGTAAAAGAGGGGCGACATGATGTGCAATATGTCAAACAGAAGGACATTTTCAGTTGTTCTCTCCCTTGCTGCCAGTGCACAGTCGAGGCCCAAGGGCATCATCCACCTCCAGTTGCTAACCCTTGTATAAGTTTCCAATTCCAGCTGGCTGAGATTATGGTGCTTTTTTATTATTTATTTTATTTTATCGTCAAATTATTACAACGCTGATAAGATGGAGATGATGATGTCCCAGTGTGTTGGACCTTGACCTCTCTCCTAGTAATGTAGCTCACTCTGGCTACTTCTGCAAAGACACACGTATCTGTGTGTATGAGTGTGTACACACACACAATGAAATGTATGCTCAAAACTAGGGCTGTCAATTTATCATTAATTGAGTGTGGTAAATGTTAAAAAATAACTTGTCTTAAAAATGTGACAATCATAGCACAAGATGTGACACATTATCTATGTCTGCATGTATATAGGTCAACAATTAAAAAAAAACAGCTCTCTGTTTTTCTATATCTGTGTGTTTGTCTGCTCTAATGTAGACATATAATTTGTGAACAATTTTATTCTACTGACAGCCTTACTTAATGGCTGTACAAGTTAAATGTGATCAAAATCATGCTCAACATATCAAACTGATCATGGGTGAGCATGAATATATCAAATGTTTTTCTTTTCTTTATGATCCCTCTCTTACCCTTGGGGTCAGAGCTAGCCTTCATAGAGATGGAGATTGGGTTTTAGTTAAATGTCATTGGAGGTTAAAGGATGGCTCAGGGCTAGTTCTCTCTCTGCTGTCTGTGATACTCTTCAATTCAGAGTCAATAAGAAGCTCTAGGGTCAGCGTGAGGGTCCTAATGAGTCGAGAGGGACCCCCTCAGTCCAGCTGATCACTGTAATGAAACTTTGATTTTACATGCTGAGAGTTACCATCAATGATTCATCATTCATTTGAACGTTATGCGATTCTCACACACATTAAGCATGCGGATGGATATCTTGCCCATCTTTAGTGTGCTAGACCAGAACCCTGCTTGTGTCTGCTCTAGCATGTCCATGCGAATGTCTTCACGTATGAATGAATATGAATGACATGGGTTGCCTGTCCATCCCCTGCTGTTTGGCTGTCACTCAGCCTCAGGTGAGAAATCTCTGGCTGGTATCAGGAGCTGCGGTGGGCCTTCTGCTATCAGATCACACGGATCACTAATTCAGCAGTGCTGACAGATATGCCCCCTGCAAAAAATCACGGACGGCCAGTGGAGGATGGCAGGTGCCATTAAACGAGTGCTGACTGAGGGCTGGGCCGCTGGACTGAGGAAAGGTCAGCGTTTTGCATTCCTAACATCCAGCTGAATCATGGACATAAGAAACAGTTTAAACAGAGTGCTGGAGGCTTAGAGAAGATGAATCTGAGCTGGGGGAGGTCCCGATAGGAGACCGTGGTAAAACTGTACAATAAGGTTCATTTCGTTGACATTACTAATCGCATTAGGTAGATTGAGACTGGGAATTGCAGTAACATGGGGTCAGTTGTAACTAGCTGCACGATTAATCGGTAAAAGATTGTGATCTCGATTCAAGCACCCACACTAATCTAATTCCTAAATGAAAATGATTCGGTTATGTCTATTAAACCTTTAGACAAAATCATACTGGAACATTCAAATCTGTGTTTGTGCTGCCGATGACCCAGAGAGAACAGTTGTTGTGTATAGGTATGAAACAGCTTCACAGTCTTTTTAAACTACACTGTATGGTTATTTCTGTCTTACAATAATTCAAATGATCACAGAAGTATTGGAATGAAAGTTTACAGTTAGGATATAAACACTGATATCTACAGTAGTTATTCTTCAAATATCCATTGTATTGATGACGTTGTTATGGCACTATTTGGTGGCATGTGACTGTTGTGAAAAATTATTTGTCATTCAAGACATTCGTTCAAAAATGCTGATTCATCCAGGTATGGAAAAATTGAAGGAAGGGTCCTAAATGAGACACTTCATGTGCACTTGTGCTTTTGTGGACTTTCAACTGCCACCACGTTCACATCCATTAAGTCCTCATGACTGCTTGTGTTTTTTGGATTCAGAAGGGTATATGCAGCATCAAAGCACACTTTTGTCGATCCTGCAAGCCTGTGAGCTCCGCAGCAGACTTCAACATCACGAAAAGTGTAGACTCCGAGGAAGGTCGCCAGGGCTTATGCTAGGTTCACACCAAACACGAATAGAGTGGCAAATTCACGTCTATCGCATCTAGTTGGATGCTTGAACATTTTGAATCCATTTGCGCCTTCCAAGTGAATAGGACGCGTGTATAAAGCAAGTGTTTGAAGCAAAATAGACGGGCGTCCGAGACGAAATTCGCTTCTTGTGGGACGGGCAAGTGCTAGGCGGTTGTCTGTTTGCAAGATGGCTGATGTTGATCGAACATTCATCGAGAGAGTCACTGCTCTATATTTGCTCAGCAGAGCAGAGCAGTGGCGTAGTGGTGCTTGGGTCCACTAGACCCTCCGGAGGCATACCCAGTTTGGCGAGTTTCACCATTTGCTCCAGGATCTGCGACTGGATGATGGGCGCTTTCAGCGGGACTTCCAAATGAGTAACCCAGGGCAGCCCTGCCCCCGTTCATAATGTCACTTCACCAAGCAATAGCAGCAAGCAGGCTTGTGATTGGTTAACACGGCACAAACAGACGCCAAAGTTCAGATTTTTCAACTCGGGCGTCGGAGGCGTGTCAACTATCAAACATGCCATCGCCACCTGAAAGCACATAAAATGTGTAAAAAGGTGGTAAACCTTTACTTCTAAGATTATTTAACTTTACTGTTGGATTTTCTCACATTTTTCTGCTACATATAAAAGTTTAAGCTAAATAGTGCAAACAAACATAACCAACAACGTTAAAACAACCATCCCTGGTCTTAGAATGTTCAGTATTTTTATTAGAATTTTAAAGTAGTTTAATGACAATATGAAACAAAAATGTTTGTTTATGCAACTTGAAAATATATTAGCGACTGTCAATACATTCATTAAACAAGATTAATAAATGCTGTCAGCATTTTTTTATTTTATGTGGCATTCATGGAATTTACTAATGCTAAAGTACTAAACCTTATTGGAAAGTGTTACCAAGATCCTGCTAATTCAGACTTTTTTTTAATGATCTTTTGAGGCAAGATGACTTTACATGCTACTTTGGTGCATGTATTTTTAAAATCACAAGTATTCAGCAGACAATTGCTCTCTTTTGGCATCACATCACCTCCACAAGTGGCCTGTTAGAGAGGACAAAAATGAACAGGAAGCACACGCACACACTTTATAGTCTCCATGCTTTAGCCCTCACCACATGGCAGCGAACACTGGGAGAGATAAATGAATATCCCCGTACACATAAACAACATCACACAGGGCCCAACTCCACTCCTCCCCACTAATTCCTATTCATTTAACCGCCACATGGGCAGGCCGCACAGCCAGAGAGACATTCATTATTTAGCTGCTTTTGTTTATGAATAGCTTACTGGTGCAGGCCAGAGCCTGCACGCAACGGTCCTCGTAAATCACAACCGGCGAGTAGTTTTTCCACAAGCTCCGCTCAGTGCTGTGTTTGTGCACGGCAGTTTGTGTGCAGGGCTTGAGGACGGCTTGTCGTCAATTTACCTTTGTGCTTCTCGGCGCCCCGTTTAATTAATAATGAGGACAAATATTTGTTTGTTCTGGGGGCAAGAGAATGAGATCGAGGAATAGGTGGGGAAGAGAGAGAGAGGCTTGATCCCCCTCTGGACAAAATTAAAGTCAGTGCTCTCTGTCAGGCTTCTCGACTGGCTGTTTCCCACAATTCCTCCCTCCGCAGGCCCATGGCAGAGATAAGGAGGAGGGAGGGTGGGGAAGAGGAGTGATGGAGCAGCCTGAGGTTGAGGGTAAACATGAATAAGCATCAACAACATCCCCGCCGCCTGCCCGGCAGACCAGCGGTGACTCCCTCCGTCCTTATTTATCACTGCCCGCCAAGAAGAAGATTTAGCCTGGTCGTTTTTTTCAAAACAGAGTAAAAGTACACAGAGCAAACCCAGGCTGTTCAACATAGTCTCAGCTATAAATAATATCTCCCCATCTTCATTTGTCAATGTGACACTTTCGCCTTTATTGAGTTACGCTCGGGGGATTTGTCTCGCTTCCTCTCCCGTTTGCACGCTCACGTGCTCTTGTCCTGCTGACGGAAGCAGTTGGCCCCGAACAAGCCGAGTCGGGAAACTTCATTTGATTGCACTTGTGTTTTGTGTCCCCCCCTCCCCAAATCTGTTTCTTAATGAAGAGGAAGGGAAGCTTCTGAAACTACTGCAGCTTCTTCCTTCATCCTCGTTTTAATGACTGCAGCTTTGATGTTTAGATCCTACCTTCAAAGCGCTTTCACCTTATGTATCCTAGTATGTGATTAGCCAACCAGTGTAATTGAACCGAGACCAGTCTTAAAGTGGGTGTTTAAGAGACTATTCTATCTGGTCAGCATAAACAGGTGGGAATGATCTGCCAGCCATTTTTTTTGCTGTCAGCTGTTGCTGTCCGTGGTGCTGAAGGAAACTTGTACTAATACTGAAACAATGCTTGAGAGTAGAGGCCTGCCATTTTGTGTATACATGTGTCTGTTGTTGCAATGAAAAACTATCTATATCTTTATTTGGATAGAAACAGATGTGTATTGGCTTAAACGGGAAGTTTTAGATGTAACTATTAAATTTTTACATTTAGCAAATATGCCTTCACAAAATTATATTTCATGAATTTTATAAATTATATAATATTAAAAGTACTTTTTTTTATTACAACCTTTATTCAATGTTCAAAAACTCAAAAGGTTTTGCATGTATAAAGTTAACACTTAGTCTTATTGACTTTACAGACTTATCATTGCATTGCAATTTTAGATTATTAATATTAGACAATATTAATTACAAATATTTTAATGAAATGTAATATATTTTCTGTTATGAATATTTTCCACTTTATTGTTTGTTGGACGCGTTCTCATCCTAGGGTGTCATATAGTGACGCTTTAGAAATTTCGTCTAAATCCAACGCACATGCCACCCTTTAGCAATATAACACGCACAGTGCTTCGGTTATGTGTAGGTTTAGGTCTGGGGTAGGTTTAGGGTTAGACCACTAGAAGGCGCCTTCTGGACCTTGTATATCTGCGTCTCACATTGATGCTAAAGGGTGCCATGTGCGTTGGATGTAGACGAAAAGTCAAAAGCGTCAGTATATGACGCCTTGAGAACGACTCAATCCAATTAATATTTTTCTTTATGGAAATTATCATTGTGCTTGTCCTTGACTAGATCTATGAATATATTATAAGTCTGGGTTCTTTTTAAATTTTCCCTGAATAAAATCATTATTTGAGCATTTTCATATAAGGCTTTAGGCACATTCCCACTGGACAGTCATGCCACAATGGCTATAAGTTACAAACTGATAGAGTGTAGAAACAAGATTGATGTTGTCAAGATTGCATCCATTTAATTTGCATTTATTTTTTTGGATGTTATTAACATTTTTAGAAATTTTCTGGACCTTTCACCTGAAAGAAAGTCTTATAACCCATCTCTATTAGTATCCTCCTGCACTTTTAATCATACTTTACAGCCGAGATCTTACGCATAACCTTTGTGGCATGATGCACAACCCTGAGCCAAACTTCTTGACACAAAGAGGAATATAAAAAGGGCAATTCACGCTCGCTTTTATTCCTTCCAATTTGTTTTGCTTAAAAAAACAAACAGGCTGTGAGCGTGTGAATAAATAAAAGCAGAATGAATGGAGGTGTGCAGGGAGAGGGGGGATCTGAGGAGCAGAGGCCTATAGAGGGGGGCATGGTTTGTCTCCAGGCATTGTGTTCATCATGGTGTCTACCCTGGAAAGGGGACCATCCATCAGGCTACATGCATCACGTAACATGGGGGTGGAAAGGCCCCGGCGCTGGGCTGCGGGATCGGTGGGGTTGTTGCATTGAATTTGACATAGACATGGTCTGATTTATACTACGCTCTGACACTTTTTGGACCGTGAGATTCGCCGCTTTTTAAACTGGATATAGCCATAGACTGTAAAAAAATATGGACGTAGTGTCTGTGACGTCGCCTGAGCATTTTTGAAGCCTAAAGTGGGCGGGGCCGGCTGTTGCCATCTTGGCAGCGTGTCACCTCTCGTCATTCCCGGATAAAATAAAATAAGCAAAGAGGCGTGACTTGGGTGGAGCTGAGGCGTTAATGCAATATACTGGCCTCACGTTATAGTGACAGCTGATTGAAGAATTGAAGCCAATTGTTAAAGTTCATGTTTTTGTCCTTCGAAATATTATAATAGTTAAAAGACGTAACTAAAAGTGAGACTGTGTATTTATTGTGATGTATTATTATTCTTATTCATGCAGTAACTTACAATATTGCTCTGAGCTTGCACGTGTGACAGTGATTCGCGCACTACATGTCAGTCAGCATGGCATCGCAAGTCAAGTTCGTAAAGAGCTTTATTCAGTCCATTTTCAAATCTGATTTTGGCCGCCTCTCAGTTTCTTAAGATATTACCTCAGAAGTTCAAGTAAATGCTCTAGAAATCTATCCATCTACTGCATGGACGTAGAGAAAGCACTGACACCTGCAGGATTTCATCTGATGGTACTTTTTATTTAACACTAAAAAGTTAAATAAGCTGTTCCGTGAGAACAACAATAGCGCATAACGAGTGTGGTCTCTATATGCGTTTTTAGCAATGAAATGGGGAGATTTGACTCACTTTTGCAGCCTGCCTCAAGCGGTCAGTGGATGAATTACATTTTAATTCACTTTAATTCACTCAAGAGAGAGACAGGGAGGTTGCCGATTGGATATAGCACAGGTCCGAGAACTGAGATGCAAGCACAGTGCCAGTCTATTGAAAGTAATTCTGGATTAATCATGTGACTTTTGCTGGTATGATAGCCTACATCAGAATAAGATATATTTTTGTGTGTGCACTGGTAATGAGGGTTCAGGCCAAGGTGTACAGACTGAGCCTTTCCCACTTTGATATAATCGGTTATTAATAAAGTCAATTTCACATAAACTTAGACATATTCAAGATAATTAAAACAATAAAAATGCACGAAAGAGCTCTGTTCAATTTCCTTTACAATTGAATTACAGTACACTAGGGACATTTTCTGATCTGATTTTTTTTTTCTTCCAATTTTTTTACATAGTGTATACATTTAAGAATATCCATAACATGGAAAAAAAGCAGGCAGGGGTAAACTAGACAAAAACTAACCATAAATGAATTATTTCTCTGATCTGCTTTTTAACTGATCAGTCATCAGATTCACAGCTGGTCTTACCATACTCGGTCACCTAAACTTTGTGGACCTCTATAGAAAAATCAAGCCCTTACAATTTTAAGGCTCTATTTACTTTATGTATAACTTTCAGATGTTTTGACATGCCTCACTTTTCTGCAATGACTACCTGTAGCTGAAGAATAGTTCAAAGCCATCAAGTCTTTATTGTCATTCAATTCTGTGTACATTGGGACAAAATGTGTAGAGGCCCTGTGGTGATACTTCGAGCACAGTTTTATGTTGTGTCGAGCCTTCTTATTGTTTTAAAAACAGCGATTTTAATGCTATCATTTAAGTGGACCATGTACTCCTATTCAAAATGGATTTTTACCTAAAACAAAAATACAGTAAATCTTAAAAGTGGCATTTCTCTTCTAATTATGCTTTTACTTGAAAGTTTGACTAGAAAAAGAGCCTAGGTTCAATTTTGCCAAGAGTCACCCTTTAAGAAGAGCAAAAGTATTTCGTTTCAATCAAGTAACAAATTCTCATCTAAAAATAGCCAATAAGTATTTTACTGAGATACAATTAAGCACTTTTACACTTCTGCTGGTCCTGATGCTAATTTTACATAAAACTGTTTTGAACTTTTTTCAAGTAGACATAGGAAATTAGCTTTCTTTTGTAGTTTGCATGGGTAAAAAAAAAAAACATCTGGGAAGAACATTAAAGTACATATAAATATATCTTATTACGTTTTTGTTGAGCAGGCGACATAATTGTAGACATCACTTCAGTGAATGCTCCAAGATACGAAAAAGATGAAGTGTAATGAGAGTGAGAGAAAGAGAGATTTGCAATATACTGTCCACAATAGCTCATACAGTGCCTGTGGCAGCAGAAGCCTCATCCATCTTTCCAGCTTCAGGCACTCAGTGCAAAAGGCATAGTAACATATCACTATGAATAAACACACAAGGCCAATGGCACCAGGCCCCATTATCAATAGCTGTGACTGATTACTCTCAGAGGGAAAATTTTTATAATGCGATCAATTAATTTAGACATCTGTGGATCTGTTTCTGCACTTGCATGGCTCTGAAATGCATCTGTAATTCCAATGAGGTGCTTTGTCTCCAGACCCTTTTTATTTGTTAGTTAAGACACCACTCATCCCTGTCCCGTCATAACGTTCACACATAAAAGTGAGTGCTGACTCAGGACTTATCTGCAGTCTGTTCACAATCAATACCAAACATTTTTTTTTCTGACCAATTCAGAAGCGGTACTGTGGAGTTGTGACCAGGGAATGTAGCTCATATTCAAAAAGCACCTGAGCATGTCTGAAAATCCCAGCAGTCCTTCGGCACCTTGTTTTCTTGTGACAAGCATTGATCAGAGGCGTTTTTCTCTGTATGGAGGTCCAGGAGGGAGCTCTTAGCACTGGATTATAGAGCGGTGGACAGTGTTGGCCTGGAGAGCCATCCCAATAAAGAAGACATGTTTTATGACAAGCTAAACGTGCCGGCGGCACAATTTAACCGCTCAATACCTCATCTCGCACAAATTACTTTGTGTTGACGAGGAGAAGAGAGCAATAATCAGCACAACACAAATATCTCTCCTACACTGAAGAGGGTAGAGAGGTAGATATGTGGACAACCATTTAGGTTGAGCTGATGTTATGGCCTCAGTGGTAATTGTTGAAGTCTTGAAATGAAACAAGCCAAAAGAAGACTTTTAAGATGATATCAATGATTAAATCAGCTGTCTCAATGTCGTCTTTCTGCAGAACAGTACCATACTGAAGCCTGCTTCTGTCTCAGATTAAAAAAATGAAAAAAAAAGTAATTATGAGAAAGTTCAATTGCGAGATTTAGCATTATTGAAAAGTAGAATGGCGAGATATAAAGTCACACTGGGAGAAATAGTCATAATTTTGAGTGTAAAATTATATATAGTCACATTGTGAGATACAAATTTACAATTATGAGAAATTTAAGTCACAATTTGTATTTCTCACAAATAAGCTTCCTGAATCTTTTACAGGATGGTTTTATTTGAGAGGAGTCGACTGATTATAAACCTGTCTCTGTTTAGTCTGTAATTAAACAGTACAGAGAGCTATGGCTTGGGTGACAGCCTTGCAAATGAGGAGTTCGAATAGATCCCGTCCTCTCTCTGTCAGAGAGATTTAGATTGTACACAACATGCCATAACAAAGCCAGGATTATTCAACATATAATGTGTGAACTATTACTGCTCTGTGCTAGCTGACAGGCTGAACAAGTTGCCCTGTTATGCTGTATGCACAGTTTAAAGGGTTAGTTCACCCAAAAATGAAAATTCTGTCAGTATTTACTCATCCTCGTGTTGTTCCAAACCTCTATGTGTTTATTTGTTCTGCTGAACACAAAGGAAGATATTTGGAAGAATGTTTTAATCAAACAGATCTCATTCCCCATTGACTACCATAGTAGGAAAAAATACATACTATGGTAGTCAATGGGGAATGAGATCTGTTTGATTAAAACATTCTTCCAAATATCTTCCTTTGTGTTCAGCAGAACAAATAAACACATAGAGGTTTGGAACAACATGAGGATGAGTAAATACTGACAGAATTTTCATTTTTGGGTGAACTAACCCTTTAAAATGCCTGTTTTACATCGATGGACTTGAGTGTGTGCTTGTAATGTACGGGCACATGTAAAAGCTTACAGTTGTGAGGGAACATGAAGGCCTTTGCCTCTGCAATTAGACCAGTGGTGGTGTTGTGGCCTGCCCTGATGGCTTGGCCGTCTAAAACAACATGCTCCAATTAACACCCCCATAATGCGGCTGCCACAGACCCCTGCCCCTCCCTTGCCCCTTTAGAAGTGCAGAATCAAAGAGCCAGGAGGCGCCCTCGCCAAGGACGTAATTGGGCCGGCCTTTGACCTCCGTACCTTAAATCAGCCCGTTCGATTCTGCACAAACACTCCCCCGTGCTAACTAGCTCTCGCACTAAACCACTCATTAGACACAAATGGACCAACACTGTGCAAGACAGACACGCACATGAGAAATTTGGTGGATACATGGTGATGGTTCATCATCATCTGCTTTTTCATTTGTCCAAAATCAAATAGGATGCTGGGAATCAATAATTATGTACTTTTTGGGGTTGTTATTTTTTTTTTTAAACACAAGTTCAGATAGATATGCGCCTATTAACGAGTCTTTTCCAGGACAATCGGCCATTAAAATGGGGAAATATGTGTGGCTGCCATGTGTACTGATTATCATTATATCATCCTATTCCCATGTGGTGGATTCTCCTCCGCTCAGAGGCCAGGCTGTGGAGTGGGGCAAAGAACACTGTATCATTAAATTCCAGGACACAGCAGGCACTTATTGAGACTCCCTTATTTGCATCGGCAGGAAGTGGGAAAAATAAATAAATACGTTTTGATTTCTGTGTTGCTTCTTGCATGTATCTGAGTAAAGAGCAAATAGATAAAACTATGCAACTTACAGGCTTTATTTCCCACGTGACAAGAACAAGCTTAATTTATTTCCTCACCATGCCTAGGAATGGCTCTTCATTTTATGAGAATGACTACCATAAAAAGGATGTAGGTTGGTCTCGGGGGAGGCTGTATGACACACGCGATCATCATTATGTGCCGGCGGTGAGCACATTCATATCGCTGTCATTTACATAGAGTATGATTATTACATCATAGTACAACAAGCATGTGAAAATAAGGGAGTAATAAAACGGCTTCGTTTTTTTTACAGATCTCGCTTCGGATATAATTCTGAATAAAGTGTAGAGTGAAAATCTCAGAGGGGTGCCGCAACAGAGCCAAAGATCACTTAGCGCTGGCGTCCGCTGCCCAGGAACATGGAGAAGAGCCAGTTCCTGATCCCGCAGGGCCTGTACAGTAAGAGGGAATATTTATGGTGGCATTTCATTTCCCTGCCTGTACATTTTTGCTGGGAAAGCAGTGTGGTAGGGGACCGGTGACAGCATGGGGTTTTTGTGCCCAGCATGGTGGGACCCGAAACGGGAGGAATTAGCAGAAATGAATTATTCCAAGGCCAGTGAAGTTATCCAAAGTGTAATCGAGCCACGGAGGCTTGGGGAAGCTGAGGGGGCCATGCAAAAGCTCTCCATCAAAAGACTGTGGCAGGTGCTTCACTGCGGTAGGCATGTTAATGAACAGAGCGGCCCTACTTTCGCCGGGCACTTCTTAGCACTGAAGTAGCTCTGGCTAGTGCACTCTTGCGAAATTACCCTAAATGGGCTCACCCTCTCAGTATGAAGTATGAGCATGTATTAACATCCTACAGGTCACACTTCTTCACCCCTATTCCCTACTCCAGTGCTCCACTTCACCAGTGAGGTCACCCGGATGGGTCACCGGAGTCAGAGTGATGGCCTCGTTGAACAAGGCTCCAAACAGTAGAAGCTCTTCTGCCTGCCATCTCAGGCTAAAATTAACTAGCCCACTGTCACTTGAGTGTTCCTGTGACATCTATTTTGCATGGACTTTCTTATGAGACTTATGACCTGTTGTGGTTTGACATCAGAAATTGGAACTGGTTGAAGTTGAAAGGGGCCAGTGGATTGTTGGCTTTATAGATTCCCTCTAATCCAAAGTCACCTGAAAGCAAGTCAGTTCAGTCAACGACCATGTTGCTTCTGTGGAAGCAAGATCGATGAATAGAAAGTTCATATGAACGGTGTTTATAACTCCAAACGTTTGAATAGTTTTGTATTTGTTTATTTTTAATTGATTTTACTATTATTATTATTATTAGTTTATTTTATTTTCTCTGTCAATTTTTGGGTCCCTGATCCAGTTTTTAAACCCTTGACCTAGGAATTTTACTAGGTTTTTTTACTACGAATTTTACGTGGCTAATTCGTACGACCTCACTTGTATGAATTAGTACGTTTTTGCTAAATTGTACATATTTTACAAATTGGCCAATTCGTATGAATTCTTACGAATGACCTACCCCTGACCCCGCCCCTAAACCTACCTATCACGTGGGTTTGGACAAATCTTACGAATTCGTACGAGTGAGGTCGTATGAATTAGTACGAATTAGTCACTTTTTAATCACTCGTACGAATTCGTACGGATTGGTCGTGAGATAGCGTAGGATTAAACAAACACTTTCAAAACAGTGTTTTGACTCTCTTAACTGTTTTGAAAGGTGAATCTCTATTGTCACTGTAGATACTAGTCATTACAATTCCTCCCATGAGTGGTCCGTCTCCTCCACCTTCTGATTTTATCTGCCTATATTAGCACATATGTTTTAGCTTCTACGTGTTCAAATTGAAAGAATGAAATGCAGAAAATAAGTTCTCTTAAATGACTAGGATGAGTAGGAGCAGGGAGGTGTTAAATGATTTCTCCCAGCACTTGTCAAAACAGTCTGATGGGCAGCCATCGCCATGTCAGCTTTTCCCAAGACCAGTTAAGTGCAAATCCACACACATCAGAATTCCTTTTGCTCGAAACCTGACCTTCTCCTTTGGCCCACCCCATTTCCTTTCTAACTTAGCCCTTCGTGCACCAGCTTTCCGCCAGAGTGATGCATGAATTTGAAAAGGGCACATCAGAGAAATATTCGTGGATAGCGGCAGCCATATTCCCCTCATTAATGGAGCCATCATATCTATTTTTCGCCCCAGAACCAACTTAGCAGTGATTTTAATTTGACTTTTCCATTATTGTCTTATAGCCCTAGCCTCTATCTTTCCTCACTGACTTTCTCTTTAACCTTGAGTCGGCCACCTGAGCCGCTAATGACTCAAGCTTGTTGAATAGGGAGAGAGGGGTGGAAAGGAGGACATGACACATGTACAAATTAAAAGAGAGGGAGGGAGAGGAAAAAGCTTTAAACAGGGTTCAATTGTCTTCTATCTTCAGATTCTGTCCTCTTAATCCTTATGCCCAAGCGCAAATGAATCTGGGAACATCACCTTATCAGGAATGGCTTTCAAATACCCCCTCATCGACTGTTTTGCGTGCACACACACACACATACACACACACACGCAAATAAACAGATACCGCTAAATGCACACCCAGACACGATTATTCCTTGTGCTGGTGGTGTATCTGGGCAGAGATTGATTTGCATAATGTGGCCAGTGCAGTTTGTGTGTAGAGCAGACAAGGTCAGGTCATCCGCCAACAGTCCTGACAGTGTTCATGTGACCCGTACTGTGATCTCTCCTGTTATTTTGGCTGCTATTACGTTCAGTGAAAGAGTATGGCTTCCAACAATGGAGTAGACCAGCGGTTTTCAGTGTGAGGCGTGTGGGTATATATTATAAATGGGAAAGAAAAATAATAAAAAAATATAATAAATAAATAAAAATGTATTATATATATATATATATATATATATATATCATTATATATTGTGGTTATATTAAGAGTGTAACGATACACATAATCGTATTGAACCGTTCGGTAGGAGGCTGTCGGATCGGTTTTCGTTACGCATTTTTAAACCGAACGGTTCGTTGGACCATTTTTCCTGCCGACCAACATTTAGTTATTTCAAATGTAGGCACGTTGCGCGTGGCAAGCGCGCTCATAAACGCTGGCGTGACCACAACATTGCCCAACATCAAAAGGCAAATGTAATGTAAGCAGAGCGAAACTGAGCTACTCGTTATTGTGTGGTTGACGGAGCGTTTATCAGTTTGGACCAATGCAGTGCGAGCCGATCTTGATCATTAGCACTGTAACTACACAGTGAAATCCAGTAAACGTCCAGTATCCAGTAAACGCGCTGGCGTGGAAACCAGGAGAAACATTGTGCCATGAATGAAGTAATCAGTGTCCAGAGATTTACTTGGTGATTTACATTCACCATGGATTTACTGTAGTAACACTACTAACTGTAACCATGGAAGTTTGGCAGAAATAGTAGGCTATAATGCTTTCAAGTAACATTACGTCGGTTTTATTTTGACATTATGAATACAATTGCTGCCCTCAAATGTTAATCTGAACTAAAATAAACCTTTGTTTATAACAACTACAATATTACATTTCATTTTGTCCAAGGAGTTGTTTTGCTTTATATTCTCCTAAGAAAAGTCCATAATTGCGCCATCATTGCTCAAAGTTAAAAGTGTCATACTTTTTATTGTTAGTTTTAATAAAAATATAATTAAAAAATTATACCAAGGACATTTCTCTGGCATTTCGTTCTTTTTGCTGTATCAAAAACGTACCGAACTATGACACAAGTGTATCGTATAGAACCGAACCGTGAATTTTGTGAACCGTTACACCACTAATATATATATATATATATATATATATATATAATATATATATAATATATATATATATATTCGTCTCAAACCGGTTATATATATATATATATATATATATATATATATATATATATATATATATATATATAACCTCATACAAGTAATCTACATCTCTACATTCTCAGTTGGTGAATCTGGTTTGAGACGAATCCGAGGAATGAATAACTGTGTTCGAAGAGCTTTTTGGCTGATTTTGAGTCATCAATTGCAATCATTTCAATAACCTGTCTAAAGGAAGTGCAATATGTGACAAAAGCACAGCAATGAAACCAGTACACCATATAACGGTGTCTTTTAAGGAAATTATTTCTTCATAATCTCCTCATAAAGAGATTATCAGGAACTCATTTTTTTATGGGGCAACTTGTAAAAATTTAGCACAGGTGACAAAAGCACTCAAAATAGACATCATGGGGATATTCCTCCAATCAATCTGGTGTTATAGACATCTTCTAAAGAGTTTGTAATTTAGTTAAAAAAAGAAGTCTTCTTCACTTTACAAAATCGGAAGCACTTTTGAGTCACAGTTGGTGTGTGAATGTACGGGTGGGTGTGTACCCTGTCTGTGTGGTGCAGTGACACAGCAGTAGCTGGTTAATTAGAATTGTGTCACCGAGTAAATGCGCTGTGACCTGCGCACCTCACACGCAATCAGTGCCACCCTCGACCCTTTCAGCCGCACCGGAGGAGACCCCTGACAGGCCTGCCAGTCTCCACTGGTGCTTGCGTTTGTGCTGTTGGGGGTGAAAGTCAGGGATGAAAAAGAGGGGAGGGGTGAAGAGGCAGAGAAGAAGAGCGAGAGAGAACGGACTCTTGTTAGCTATCTTCCTGGAGGGCCCTCGTGATCTGCTTCTGGTGCTTCGGCCAGCCAGGTGTCGACATCCCACTCCTGAGCTATGGTAATGGGCCCTGGATGAACTCTTCAAGGGCCTTAAAAGACTCTTGTTCAGGAGGCATTTTACTGTGGAGAGCCAGGAGACGAGGCCCACTCGTGCCGCTGCAGTCCGCACAGGGAAGGGGTGAAGCAGGGCATTCCCTGCAGCTTCACTCATCACTGCCTCCAGTTATTACTGTCCTCTTTCAGGTCCACAGGGTTGTTTTGAGTGCTCGAAACTGTTAGGTTTCCAGTTTAACTGAGGTTCTTGGGAAGAATATGGTTACTTGGGAGGAATATAGAAAATGTGCAATTTTTCTTCTTGTGGTATTTTGCCTTATAGTGTTACAGATTTTGGTACATCGTTCAAAACAAAGAGCAAAAAACAAAATGCAAACTCCAGTAAGAGTTACTAGTGAATCCTTCGCTGGACCCATCAGAGCATTATATTATATATAACATACGACCCACTTCTTGAGCCTGTCATAACTTTATATAAAATATCTTTTCATATATACTACCATTCAGAAGTTAGGGGTCTGTCATATTTGTTATTTTCTAAAAATAAATTAATGTTTTATTCAGCAAGGATGTATTAAATTGATCAAAAGTGACAGTAAAATTTCTATTTCAAATAAATTGTATTTGTAATTGACTTCTTACATGCAATTAAATTCAAATCTGTTGTTAATTTTTACTTTTAATAATAATTTAAAAGCTGACATGCTTCCCTCAGACTGATCTCATGAAATGGCGTATGTATGACACGCCAATTCGTATTTCCATTTTTGTCGTGCTATCAACACGCAAAATCACTTTTCAGTGTGTATATGAACGCCATTGACTCCTGACAGGCCGTGACTGTGGTTAATAACATTTATGAGTCTTCCCCTACCATCCTAGGAAAAAAAATATCGCTCCCTAGATGTAGATCTACATTTTGCTTCGTTTCGCTCTGACATTTAACGGCGTGTACATACACGCGGAATCACTTGGACATTTAACGGCGTAGACATACACGCACACACACGGATACACGCGGATAGCTCAAAATGCAGACTGATCTCATGAAGTAGCGTGTGTATGACACGCCAATTCGTATTTCCATTTTTGGCGTGCTATCGAGACGCATAATCGCTTTTCAGCATGTTTATGAACGCCGTTGACTTAACGTTATATAAATATATGACTTACCTCAACCCCATCCCTAAACCTAACCGTCACTGGGGTTAATGGCATTTATGACTGGACATTTGACAGCGTGTACAGACACGCGGAATGACGCGGACGTTAATGGCGTAGACATAGACGCATACACGCGGATACACGCGGATAGCTCAAAATGCGTAGAGATAACACGCCACTTGACTCGAAAGTGGTGTGTATGTTTACGCAAAAGTCATGATGTCATGTTGCAAAATGCGTATAGATAACACGCCACTTGACTTGAAAGTGGCGTGTATGTTTACGCAAAAGTCATGATGTCATGTCGGATTGAATTGTGAAATTTGTGTATAATTCTTTCTCCAAGCTGAACTCAAAAGTTGCCAGCTCTGCTTCATCTAATGCTGCTTTTGGCAACACTTGAGTGTGTAATTTAGTCCTACGAGCAGAGAAAAATGTGAA
Source organism: Cyprinella venusta (assembly GCA_038021265.1). Lineage (NCBI taxonomy): Eukaryota > Metazoa > Chordata > Actinopteri > Cypriniformes > Leuciscidae > Cyprinella > Cyprinella venusta. The sequence continues at coordinate 22,164,704 of CM075870.1, read as the reverse complement.
TGTTGTGCTTTCTTTGCAACCCCACTGTGTTACTTCATCCGATTCCAGCTTTATCTTCTCCAACTGACTTCCCCCTCCTTTTCCCTCTATCTCACTCTCCTTCTCTCCATCTCCGCTCTTCTCAGTCTAGTGACACCACCTTGCAGACTAATTAGAATTCTGTCACTAAGTAAATGCATTGTGACCAGTGGGTGACAGCTGTGCCTCCCTGCCATTTGGTTTGGGAGAGGAGAGAGAGAGAAAGAGAGAAAGTGAGAGAGAGAGAGAGAGAGAGAGAGAGAGAGAGAGAGAAAGAGGGAGAGAGAGAGACAATCAGGCGCGTGGCAGGCTGGCGAAGGCAATGGCAGCCTCCCTTTTAGTGGGAGAGGTGCTGGTCTTGCCACTGACCTGACAGTCATTTAAATTACAGCCAGTGAAGGGGAGCCTAGCCAAGCACTGTGGAATAATGCACTGACTGACTGACTGACTGACTACTGTTTGCCCTGACAACGGCCCACACTCTCTTCCTTTTCAATTAAGAAAGAGAGTCGGGATGAGGGGAGAACGAGACCCATGTCTCCCCCTGCTCAACCTTCACTCATCCTCAGAACAGCATGTCCCATCCTCCCTCGCTCCTGCCCCAGTCCCGTGTCTCCTCTCGTCTCTTGGCGTCGCTCCGCTGTTCTGCCTTGCTGTGTCTCTGTCTCTCTTCCACTCAGAGCAGGGAGTTGTTGATCCACTGATACACAAATGAGGGTTTGTCTGACAGGCGTATTACCTACAGACTGCTGCACGAACGCCGAGCCTGGATACAGCTTATTAGCTTACAGCAGGGAGCCGGGGTGTTGTCTTCTTGATGTTTTTGTCTTATTACTTGAGTCAACAGAAAAAGAAAAAAGAAATCGGGTGAAAACAAGAGGAAAAAGCAAACAAACATTTTATTGACAAGATTTTCACACATAATCTCAGTGGCATCCTCCAGCAGGTCTAGCCGCTGTATTGTTAAAGAATAGCCAAGTCCGATTTGTGAATGAATTCTTCCCAGGCAACCGGTTCCTTTTGAAGATTCGGTCGAACGGATTAGCGAAACTCAACATTTGATGCAATCGATATTGGAAAAACTGCAATTATTTTTAATCGTTAAATAATTGTAATAAAAATAATTATTTAATGAGACATTTTTATAAATGGTATGATTATTATTATGTAATATTATTGTTTTATTTTAATGCTATTTTTGATGATTTTTTTAAGTATTTTAAAGATGGAGAATTTAGGGAACACTTTTAAGAGACTTGACAAATCAGTGAATACATTTTTTAACAAGTTCAGTAGTTAGGACAAGGGTGTTTGTGTCTGATCTGGGTTGTCTCCATGGGTCTCACTGCTGCTGCTTGTAGGCCTTGGTCATTATTCAGAGCTATTGGGTGTAGAGCTCGCCCTAATGCCGGCTGATTGGCCCAGTGGTAGTCTGTGCCAGGACTTGGCATGGCTGACAGCTTGCGACATGGCAGTGGATTACGAAGTGTCAGTGGCTGGCTGCCATGCAGATGTCCCTACTAAAACCTGTCATTAGGATGGAGGGGCTTACAGAGTCTGGGGGATACCGTCTTCACCGGCTCACAGATAGAAAGAGATTGAGTTTCCTCTTAGGATGCACGATATAACGTTGAACATATTGGTACTGGCCATATTTTACAGGTTTTATATTGTTATTGGTCCAGTTGGGCTGTTGTTGGGAGCAGATAGTACCTTAATTTGTTCATTCATTCATTCATTTGCAGATACATGCATGCCTTATTTTGCAAATTCATTCATTCATTCATTCATTCATTCATTCATTCATTCATTCATTTGCAGATGCATTCATTCATTAATTTACAGATTCATTCATTCAATCACAGATTCATTCATTCATTCATTAACTCATAAATTAATTTGCAGATTCATTCATTCATTCATTCATTCATTTGCTTCATTCATTCATTCATTCATTCATTAGTTTGCACATTTATCCATTCATTCATTTGCAGATTCATTCATACATTCATTTATAGATTCATTCATTCATTCATTTGCAGATTCATTATTTACAGATTCATTCATTCATTCATTTGCTCATTAATTCATTATTTCATTCATTTGCACATTCTTTCATTCATTTGCAAATTCATTCATTCATTTGCACATTCATTTATTCATTTGCTTAATTCAGATTCATTCAGTTATTAATTTGCACCATTCATTCATTCATTCATTTGCTCTGATTCATTCAGTTATTAATTTGCACCATTCATTCATTCATTCATTCATTCATTCATTCATTCATTCATTCATTCATTTGCACATTTATTCATTCATTCATTTGCACATTTATTCATTCATTCATTTGCACATTTATTCATTCATTCATTTGCACATTCATTCATTCATTTGCACATTCATTCATTCATTTGCACATTCATTCATTCATTCATTCATTTGTAGATTCATTTCCACATTAAATTTGATTTGATTTCTGGTTTACTTGTAAATAATAAGAACAATATTTTTTAAAAAACTGGAAAAAGTACAGATTTATAAAATTGGGTATCACAGTAAAATAAATATTGCTACAAGTGCATAATACTAGCTGTTTTTTGGTGATTTGTTTTTTAAAATCTGTCTCTATTAGCGTTTGTAATGATCTCAGACTCTCGAGTATGTCAGACATGTTTAAGAGTGATGTGTTGACCCACGAGGGGAAACTGTGTGAGATAAGAGATGAACAGGAGTGAACGTGAGTGACAAACAGTGGGCGCTCGTCCCTCTGAAATATTCATGGCTATTTCAGGGGAGAGGGGAGTTAATTTAGGCCTCTTGGTACACTGGGGGTAATTAAAAGAGATGATCAATAGTCTGCCCTCCCACCACCCCTTGTGTCTGATAACAACTCTCTCCCAAACAAAGGATGGAAGAGATGCGAGGACAGACAAGAGGCAAACAAACAAAAGGGGAGATGGGAAAGCAAAAACTTAGCAAATGTATTTTTTATGTGATGATTAGATTTGCATTGCATTGTTCCTTACATAAATTATAATGCTTTACTGAATTTTATAATGAGGATACAATGTTGCACAGATGGGATGTGCAAGGAGGCACATGCGGTTTGCTTTGTTTTAGCACCTGATTCAGTTTGCATGGCAGTTTTCTTGATCTTGGAAATCTGTTTTAAATCTGTTTAAATCTTTTTTTGACTCAGCTGAACCCCTCTGACCTAAAATATTGACTTGAAGTAGCTACCCCCTAAAGGTGCATTCACACCACTAGTGACAAAGCGGCAGGATCCCATTCATTTAAATGGAGAGCGGGCGATTTCCGGTGACACAAGAGACCGTGACTGTTGGCGACCGGATGGGGCGTGTCAAGCAATTGTGACAAAGTTGAGATAATTCAACTTTATGCAAATGAAGAACAACTTTCTAGAACGACAACCAATAGGAGTGCGGGTGAGCAAGGCCGTAACCAGGGTCTGAAAATTAGTGAGGTCCGGGGTGTTGTGTAAAGAATTGTGCTATAATAATGGTTAAGCTATTGGACCCACATGGACATGAAGCAGCGTCTCCCTTTTTTGAAGGAATTTTAAAAAAAGAAATTAATTATGTGTGGGGCAGTCTCTCAAGGGGGGTCTGGGATTTTTTTTTTTTTTTTTTGAAAAATAAACCATTAAATGGCACTTTCTGGAGAGTTTCGTGCAAAGAAATATAGAATAAAAGCAGTTCAATTAAAGTCTTATATTTCTGTAATTCACACAGATCAAACACAAATACTGGCTGAATAGATTGCTAGTTGAGGAACAGTGCTTTAATTCTTGTAGTGACACACTTAAATAACACAATAACACATAAACAAACCTATTTATGATGACTTTGTGAAACAGCATGAGCCGTCTTCCAGCTGACCAATAAGGTTATTTAGCAAATTTCATTCTGTAACATACAGATCTGTATTATGCTATTGTTTTTGTTATAGCCTACATTTCTTACAGATAATCACGATGATCATTGCGTTTGTCTTACCGAATATGGTAGCTTTATGCAATTGCACTTTGTCTATAAGCTTTTTTTTATTATTATTTTAACGCCGACAGTATTGTTGCCAGATATTGCTACTAAAACAAGCAAAACAAAATAATTAAAATAATAATAATCCGAAATTAGTTCAAAGCTTGTGTTTTGGAAATAAGATGAATATATCACTAACCCTAACATCCAACTTTCCACTTTAATAACTTCCTAAAGTGTCACATTAAATCAGAAAAACAGGTCCAGGAGATTACTGCACCTTTCCATTAGGTGGATCTGGCAACACGGAGGCTGCACTCGCGAGTCGCGCGCCCTCATTCACAACGCGCTCTCGAGCCCCTTTCACTGCGCTAGCTTCTTGCAGCAACGAATTGCGAACACTCATGTGAGGTGGTTTAAACACGGCTAATTAATCATTCAGAGAGCAGTACATTTTGTTTTTGAATGTAAAAAATGACCGAGGTCCGGACCTCGGTGACCTCATAGCTGGCTACGGCCCTGCGGGTGAGATACACACAGGAGACTGTGTGTATAGCTAGTCCACACATGCTTTCTTCAGATATTAACTCTCCAAGTTAGATTACAACACAGAAAGCGAATCACACACTCACACAAAACAAATTTAATGCTGTCATGTATATATTTATAGATGGATCAATACCAGCTCAAATCCAACCCCCAATACACCAAAGATGCACTCCGTGTCTGGTATTAATCACTGTTTCTTAATGCTTAGGCCTTGTGGAGAAGATGTTTATTTTTTTTGCTTCTATATCTTTATATTCAGATTGCTCTTAATAATCACTTAAACAGAGCTGATCCTCTGCGATGGGCTGGAGAAATTGAGTTCTAAGTGGGAGTGTGAGCAAGTATGCCGTTCTGTAAACTGGACTCCATCATCAATATTGTAGAGGAATCTATAGCACGGGAATAGCTAACTAATTAGAGTTGGCTTTAAATAATTTATCTCCTTAACTTTTATTGATTTGTCAGGTCTGTGGTAGGAGTTGAGCTGTAAAATTGACTACCCTCAAACAGACATGGCCGTCTGTGGCTTTACGGGCACCGATCTCTCTCCCTATGTCTGTCTCACCATCTTACATGCATCAACAAACCCTGCTGACAGATTTGACACCTGTATCGCTGGCTGATTATTATAATGTGGTTCAAGATTCCTTTTAGACTACACTATGGTTTCGAAACAGCCGTAACATGAGCATTTATATTATGCTATATGAATGTAAAATGTGTGTTTTGTGCAGCTGGTGCGGTGGGGTTTCAGTTAGCGCTGAGCATTTAAGATCATAAGTTATGAATGCATGCCAATAATTCTCTCTGGTGTGAGCAATTGAGCGAATAATTTGATATTTGGTTTAAAGGAAATTGTTAAATTGTTTAATTGTGGCTGAATTATTTGCAGATGAGTTGAAGTCAGTCAACCAGCTGTGCGAGGTTTAGCTCGGTTAGCAGGCAGACTGGCTAATGAAGGAAAAGAGCTTTTAGGGTTTTTTGTTTGGACTTGTTTTAGGTTGCGTTAATTATTTTTGGTAGTCATATTTTTCTACTTGGTTGAGATGTCAAGAAATAATGAATCAATGCTTACAATAATGAACCAATCTTTTTTTTTTAATTATTTAATTTTAAAATAGAATAAACTTTCATATATAAAAACTTTTTTTGATTTAATGCATTAAAGGTGCTATATGTAACTTTTCTTCTAAATTGAATCCTTTTAGTATTGCCTGTGTGTGAAGGGGTTGTAATCACACATTACAATGACCCACTTGTCAGTTTTTGATATTTCCTCTGAAGGCACTATTGCTATTTCTATGTGAAGTCTCCGGGTCGGATTTTCTGTGAAATCCATCGGATGTGACGTGCGTGCGCTCCCGAGCCTCTCTCCTTTTTTTAGAGGAGGATTTTATATCCTTTTTACTGTCTATGTGACGGCACTGCAGCTAACAACACGGAGTCTGATAACACCTGACCTGCCTCCAGCATATATAAAAGCAATATAAAAACAAAACAAAAATGTATCCGCTGAAGCTCGTCAGGCCAAAAAATTGTTCACTCTAGTTCACTAACCTTTTTCGTTATCATATTCATTCACCTATGTTGACATTGCTGATTGTGAAAGACACATTAGCATGGAGCATTAGTTCAACGTCAAGCTGACAAAAGTAGCCTATTATTGTAACGTTGCAGTGGGAGTTTACATGATTTTCCAGCATGTCGTGTGATGCTTTCTCCGGTGTGTTGAAAGTCTCAGTGTGGCCGGTGTGTACCATGAGTACCATGTACCTCTTGTATTCGAGCACGCGCAAGAGTCCTCTTGTAAAAATTGGTTGCAATCTGAAACATCACAGATAGAGGCCCTCAAAAATACATATAGCACCTTTAATAACAGAAAAAAAGGAAAAACAAGTTTCCACTTAGGCTGGATTTAATTGTTTTAATCTATGAAATTATATTACAAAGCTAAAATAACTGTCTTCTGTTTGAATATATTTTAAAATGTAATTTGTAATGGCAAAGAAGAATATTTAGCACCTATTATACCTTTTAATATTACAGAATTATAAATCGTTCAAACAGTTTTTCTTTTTGTTATGTTAAAACAGTTGTGCTGCTTAGAATTATTTGTAGAAACTGCTTCTTTGATGAATAAAATGAATGAATCAAATAAAAAGAAGAGCATTTATTTGAAAAAGAAATCTTTTGTAACATTATAAATGTCATTTACTGGCCCCTTTGAGTAACTGAACGCATCCTTGCTGAATAAAAGTATTAATTAAAAAAATAATTATTTTTGCTGACCCCAAACTTTTGAAGAGACAAGAAAAATGACACAAATGGACTCTTTGTTGAAAGCAGACAGTTCTTTCCTGATGAGATACCATCCCACATTTTAAAACAATAGAAAAATCACACTTCTGAAATTCTGTGACGGAGACTTGAGCATGTGTGGCCTCTCCAGATGGCGTGTGCTGAGAGCGGCCATCGATGTTGTTTTGGGAAACTGTTCCTGTGATGCGTTCAATATGTGTACATTTCCAGTGATATTGAATGGTGCAGCTGTCTGGCCTGGCCTGGTATGGTGTGGAATAAGAATGGCCTGACCTATGGCACTTCAAATGAAATTGCCTCACAATGAGTGCTGGCCTACATTGATTATACCCTTAGTGTTTACTGCCACACTGGCCACTCTGGCTTTAAACAAGTGGAAGTGCTATCTGGCTGTAGACTGGGCCACTGATAGTTGTCCCTGTTATGATGGCCACAGGAACTGAGCAGTTGACATTACGTGTCACAGCATTGACGTGGTGTGTTATAATGTGTGTGTGTGTATATATATATATATATATATATATATGTGTGTGTGTGTGTGTGTGTATATATATATACTTTTTACTAAAGTCTGTTCCCATCTTTTATTCTTTTTTGTGTCATGTAAATTTCTATATTCATTTAAATATCCAAAAACCTGTAACCAAAACACCTCTGTGATCCCATGCTGACAAAAAAAATAATACAATAAATCCAGAAAGAATCAAAAACAGACAAGCTTCAACAAAAGAATTTCAGCAGAGGTCCATGTCAATCACGCGTGATGGAAACACTGCACTTTATGTTATTTTTCAAGAGACCGTGGTCAGAGTCCAATGAGCCCATATTAGTGTTGGTGTGGCGAATGGAGGCGAGTGTGACTGCAGTGATTGTGTATCACTATGCCTCGCTCTCTCTACTCTCTCTCTCTCTCGTCCTCTTTGCTCTCTCTGGCTGTCAGCTGACTTGGGGCCGACAGACACAATGGATGTGTTGGGGGCAGCCAGGCTGAAGAGATGCTAAGAAAAGCTGATAAATGGCAGCTTGAACCTCTCCAGCTGCACCCATGCTGCACTTCGGTTCACAGCAGGAGAACACGCCAGCCTGAACGGACACCCTGTCGCTTTAGCTTAGCAGAGAGAGAGAGAGAGAGAGAGAGAGAGAGAGAGAGAGAGAGAGAGCGCCATGTGTTTTTCAGCTCCGCATTGACACCCGCCATTTACACCCACACATGCAAGAATGCACACAGAACAACACACGTACACACATCACTCCACATCACATAGTCTGTTGTCTGTCTGATCCTCACCAAAGCTGTAGCTCAATAAAAGGGGACTTATTGAATTTAGCTCTACATAATCAGTCTCGTCAAAGCCAGGTGTAAATCAAGGAGACACATTATTTTGACTTTTTTGTGCTTCTTAGATAGATTATCTGAATTGATCTGAAACAACAAGCGAAAACTATTTTATTTCATATGACTTTACTTCAAAATATGTGCAGATATACTCAGAAAAAAGTCCAAATCCAACACTTGGTGGTCTTTGAACTAGGGGTTTTTGTATTTTAAATTATGTATTTACTATATCTTTTCCATATTACTGTATATCATTCTGATTTCTAAAGGCTGGTAAGAAGAACTTATGATTTTTTTTTAGATTATTATTTAATTCTCTCTAAAATAAACTAGTACTTTTTTATTCTGGAAATAACATTTTATTCTGCAGTCTTAGTTTTTAGGATTAAGAAATAATACTCAAATGTGCATCACATTCTTAGTGTTTATCTGTCCTGTCTTGCGGCACATGTTAAATATTTCTACATTGTTGGTTCTTTTCATCACCATTGTCTGAATTAGCTCACTATTCTCTGTAAAGCTGTTTTGCAATAAAATTTGTGGAATAAAACTTTATTCAAAGCAAATATATTTTAGATAATATTTTAATTTGCCTTGGCTTACATTTTATATTTACACTTAACATTTAGAAAGTCCAATTATTTTATTTAGAAAAAAAAAGTTATAATGCTTAAATTATGTTGAAAATATTGCAAGGTAATCATCCTATTTGATGGTCCTTGCCATAAAAAAAAAATAATAAAAAAAAAATAACTCCCCGGCCTAAACCTTTTTTTCTCCAGTAAAAGTGTTTATTTATGGCACATTATATGGTCCATACACTTTGTTAGATCATGCCGATATCCTGCTGACTATGCCAAAATGTTAGATCGGATGGATCTCCACGTCAGAAATATCAGATATATTAGATCTGACCCCGGATGCCGAATCCCTGCCAGATGATATAAGTCTTCTATCAGCCTGAGAGTTTGTCTGAGAAAGCCAGGCAAGAGCAGAAGAACGAGACAAAGTGATGATAGTAAAAAGAGCAGAGTTTATTGAATAATCTTAGTTGTCTATGTTTCAATGCTCAGACTTTGTCTGACAAGTATGAATCCAGCAAGTGTTATTGTACCAAAGCAAAAACAATGGAAAACTACTGCTTCACAACATCATCCTGCACTTGACTAAAAAAAAAAAAAAACCTTGAAATGGAGACATTTTTTTATGTCTTAGTCATGAAGACAAACATCCCTTAGGGCTGAGCAGTATGACGATATATATTGTTACCGCGTTAGCAAATGTCAACTGTAAAAGATTTTTTTATTCCGTGTATACCGCGACATGTAAATAAGTGGCCGTGCTTAACTCGTGCAGTGTGTGTGAGACTGAGATTTGTCAAAGAAACATTCAGAAAGCAGATCAAGAGGATCCACAAAGGGATTCTAATATGTTTTCTAAAGGGTTGTTGTTAGCGTGATATTTTCGGGTAAAAGGTGCCGCAGTCAGTGTGCAGCACACTTCATGCGTTCGCAACAAATAGTAACTTAGTATAATAGTAACAAATATCGTAACAAATAAAAATAACCTTAAAGTCGGTGTGAAATGGAAGTTGAGATTGTAATTTTTTCCTTTTCATGACGTATATCGAAGTGAAACGGCTTCTGAAATTAGAAAAAAATGTAGGGCTTGATTTCGTCCTTCGGGAATTGATTGGATCGTTGGAGGTGGTGACACAAAATGGAGGCAGATTTGAATGCGATTCTCTGAGAGGCGGTGCACAGATAGCCACACCCTCATCGGATCTGACCGCACCCTTTCGCCATTCCACATGACCGAAATAGAAGAGCTGTCGTATATTTGCTCGATTAAAGTAACACATGCACACACAGGTTACTATATTGAGAATCCTTAGATCACACTTATTCTCTAAAAACACTTACTTAATTTGACAATGTAGCCTTAATGGCATTGGATCAAAAGGTTTAACCCAAACAACATTTTCTGTGTAAACTCATTTAAACAATTTCTTCTGAGTGCACATTCAAATTATGAACACTAGCTAAAAAAAACGTGTTACACCATTTTTGCATAATTGATCTGTTGGTATTCAAATAGCTTCATGTTGTGTCAGGCCCCACATGCACAGATAAAGAGTAAAGATGGGCTCTTAATATTTCCCACACATCTCCAGGGTTTGCTCCCTGCCCGACAATAATTAGCATGTCATCTGTAAGCACAACAGACAGTGGCATACTAGAGACATACTCTGCCAATGTGACAGCATGACAAATAAACACAATAAAAGCTGATCGAGCATCATGATACATCAGAAGAGATTTAATGCCAGTGCGGTGAAAACATGAAGTCCGTACATATGGCCATAAAAAAACAACAACCATAGACGAGTAGAAAAGAGTAGCAGTAAGTGTAGTGCCAGTCGCATGAAGAATGAAGTCACCTGGCTTTCCCCAAGCTTTGAAGGTCAAGGAGAAGCTCCTGCATATTCATGGCTCGGATCGGCGCAGGATCGATGGGTTTTAATTGTTTTTTCCTGGCCAGGGAAGGAAGTGCCAGCAGCCATCGATCGCCCAGAGACGAGGCCACTTACATGTCAGCCGTGCATGGGGGCCGTCGCCCAGCTGCATGGCAGACAAGAGGGAAATGTGACAAGACACCGTGACGGCATGAAACAGAACAGCCATGTTTGCTTGTAAGGCTCTCTGTGTGTGTGCGCGCAAATGTGTAATGTGCTCACCACCCTAATCTGGTGTCATGAAGGTGATGGAGGAGAGAGGCAGGATGGGTGCATTATGGAGTGTGTCTGGTTCATTATGTGGTGTGTGTGTGGCAGTGTATTATCTTACTCACTTTTTTAGTAGGCCCAATGGAAGGGTTGTAATCTTCTCCAAACTTCTAGACTCACGGAAAAGGAAAGGAGTCAAGTGCTCTGTAAGTGGTGAGCATTAACAGATAATTGGAGCAATTTATCAACTAACTAACTAAAGTATCATTCACATCATTTATAATATACATATTTAACAAGGTTAACAAGGGTTATTTTTAAAAAAGATTTAGGATTAGGGTTATGTCAGAAACATTACCGACAAATTTGTTGTTTGCTTTTTTCTGTATTAAATCGTTTATTATGAATCTGAATTTTTTTGTAATTATATAAATATTTTAGGGCTGTCAAACGATTAATCGCGTTTAATCGCATCCAAAATAAAAGTTTATGTTTACATAATATGTGTGGGTGCACTGTGTATAATTATTTTGTATGTATAAATTCACACACATGCTTGTATTTATTTAATAAATATTTTCATGTATATACTGTATATAGATTTATATATAATTTATATTATATATAAATATAAATATTATATATATAAATAATATTTTTTCTTAAATATACATGTCATGTATTTGTGTGCATTTATATATATATACAAAATAATTATAGACAGTGCACACACATATATTATGTAAACACAAACTTTTATTTTGGATGCGATTAATCGCGATTAATGGTTTGACAGCCCTAAAATATTTAAAAATATATTTTATGTATCTATATACATATACTTAGGTATTAATGACTATATCTCTGATTTTTAAATAATCAAATATTAAAATAAAATGATAAATATTCCTTATATTTATGTGAAAACTTTGCAGTAGTGAACATAACGCACAGCAGTTTATAAGGAGAGATCCATGTGTAGATGTGAGGAGAAATTGAAGGCAGAGGCATTATTCAGCTGTGGGTCTTGTAGGGGCATGGCTATTTGGCTTGAAGTAACACCTGCAATCTGTAGAACACTGCTCTCATTTTGTCAGGGTAAAGGTTGGCTATAAGCTTAGTTACAGTACATCAATCTGGTGCCAGACCATGGGCTAGTCTCAATCAGATTCAGGTGAGAAGGGAAATGCAATGTTTCGTTTGCTGTCGGAGGTCATAGAGAACTGTACAGAAGTAAAAATCAAAGTACTTGGTACGTGTTGCTGCTTATACTTTGTGTGATGGTTGATTTTAGACATTATTTTTCTATGTGTTACTTCCTTAGAACTTTTGAATACTTGCGTTCTTTTAATATTCCACTAAACAAATATTCTTCACTCATGCTGTTACATTTTATATTTCGCAATGGTCATTTAGCAGACACTTTTATCCAAGGCAGCTTACAAATGAGGAACGTCACGAATAAATGTATCAAAAGAGTTATTAATTTGAGTTTTTTGTATATTTTATTATTTTTATTTATTTAATTATTTAATTATTTTAATTATAATTGGTTTGGGCTGAGGCTACTAATATCAGTTGGAAATGTTTGAAAACATTATTTTTGCAGTTCTGCTTTTGTACTTCATCTTACAGTTGCACTATGTTCAATTGAGCACTGAAATATTTCCACTCTTTTAAAATAGTATAAGGGCAGTAAGGCAACGAGTTAGTTAAGTGTTCCAGCTGTAACTCAGTTGGTTTTTGAAGATTACAGTGAGAGATCTTCTGTCCTAAAATGTTAAAAGTATACATTGACTTGCGTTGGTTGTTCTGAAGAAATGACCTTTTTGTAGTACATCCCTATTTGATAATGTCATTCTCATTGCTTCTCTCTCTCTCTCTTGTTCTTCGTCTCACCATCGGCTCCCACAACCCGCTCCACCCGAGAAAGCGATAATCAGCACTTACTGAAGCAAGGTAGAGAAACATTAAAGTCAAGAGAGGAGCTGGAGATTGCTGGAACTACTGAGGAATAACACACCAGGCCGTGGTTCTGCTGTCAAATCACAGCAGATTTTCACTAATAGATTCTCCCCCAGACACTCAATACCGTTCAAAGGCGATCCTTCTTTATCCCAAAGCATCAAATATTTAAACACTCGTATTAGTGCTGGTGTCATCTCCTCAACCTGGAGCTTATGGCACCAATCTCTTTAGCACCTTTTCTCGCTCGCTCTCTCTTTTTCTCCTTTCCATTCCCCTTATGATATCCACAATGTTATCTCCAGCAGCCTCCACATATCCTTCTTATCATTTTATATTTGCAATACTTAAATCGTTTCTCTCCCCCCCCCCCACCTTCCTCCTCTTTCCTTTTTTTGTGGGGGGGATGCCTTTTTTCCCCCTACCTTCTTCTTTCTTTTCATTCTTTTTGTCAGCGACTGGGCCTTTCAATTTTGGAGACGAGGCTTACAGATTGCCAGGGAAAAAGAGAGCCGGCGGGAGAAGGGAGGGCGACGGAGAGAGAGAAAAGCCAGGGCGACAGCGCCGCGCTTGACTGATGCCTTTCAAGAGGGGCAGTCTAGCTTGTCAAATCGCTGGCTGCGGGAAAAAAAAAATGAATTGGCATATCTATTCGGCTTACCGCGAGATGTCATGCAACACAGTTTCATATTCCTCGATAAGACGCAATAAAGCAATTGTCAGAGAGAGTGGCGGTGAGAGCGCCTCTTTTTTAACACTCATATTCTGTTTGCTTGCACAGGGAAAGGGGTAGGATGAGAAGAATCGACCAGAGGTGGAAGAAAAAGTGCTAGCTGTGGGCTTACTGTGACACTTCTGTGTGTGTGTGTGTGTTTAGATGTGAGGGTCCAGTGGGGACAGAATGCCCTCTTTTGTTAGCTTTGATGAATTTTTGAAGTGCTGTGTAGATGCCGACAGTTTGAGACTTTTTACGCCTGGCAGGATCCCCACGGTAGGGGAGGGGACATTGGTAATGGACACAGGCTTGGGAAAAAGATGGCTTCGGTTGATAAAAAGGGTTAGTTGTCATCTCAATCTCATCCTTGTGATAACGACTAGCCAACTAACTACCTAATACAATTTTATCCAATTGATCCTTTAAGTATGTACAACTTTGTCTGATTTTATATCCAGAAAGGCACGCCGTAGTCATCTTTTGATGATCCGGAGGAGGAATCCCTCTTTCAAAGACGAGTCACGAGTCATGTTTTCCCCAGCTGCTGATTTGACAGCGCTCGCCTGACATCTTCTTGGTTGCGTTCACCTGAAACAAGTTGGACAAACTTTCGCTATTTACATGTGTCCGGATTTGGACACCTAGCGTCCTCTTTGGCACATATTGCGGTAACAAAATACATATTTACATGTAGGGATGAGAGGGAATGATAATGCCTGACTGTACCCGTCGGCTGCCCGGCTCGTCTGGATTCCTGTGCCACGCGAGGGTGTCAGGAGCTGCCACGCGGTGAAGGCCTGTGTGTCTTTTCCCCCAGGGGGATGGCTTGTTTTCTCCCAGATTGGGGGAATAGGTGGCAGGCCTGCTGCATTCTGACTGGGCGTCTCTGCCAACAGGGCATAATGCTCATCATGGCCCCGCCACGTCACTCACAACTAATAATGAGTCTCTCTCCCTCTCGATCTCTCGTCATTCTTATCTCCCCTTGACACTCTTCCGCTTTCCTAATTTGTATGCCGTTTCTATCTTTTCCATCCTTCTTCACTGTTAGCCTCTACTTCTCTGTCTCCATCAGAGTTTTTTCTGGTCCTTTCTCACCAAGAAACTATTTTCCTGCTGCTTCCCTCTGTCTCTTTGTTGCTGCACCATTAGTTTAGTGTCCAGCGAAGTGTGACAGGGTGCAGTAATGCTGCTCTCGCATGTGTATGTGGGTGTGTGTGTGTGTGTGGAGGGGAGCTTTTCCATTAGCACGTCTAATGTTCTGACAAGCCGGCACAGCCTCCCAAAACATTCATACACTGATCGTTGTCCCCCCCAAATCACATGGCGCAGACCGCGAGCCAGGTAAATGGCGGCATAATCAGCCCGGTCCATGCGCCGTCACTCCTGATTCTAGTACGCCGGCCGTGTCCCTGATGATGGGCCACTGCATGCCACCAGACACGCCGTGCTCCCCGCTCACTTTTATTGCTCACTGTTGGGGAATGGCCAGTTTATGATGGATTGGCTATTTTGACCAGACTGTGAAAGACTGAGCCATGAGTGTCTATTTGTCATAAGCGTCACCTCTCTTCGCCCGCTGTTTAAAAGCCACAGAAATCCTTACGTGATATCAGGCAGTGCTGGGGAATTTTACATTATTGATACTACTAAAACCTAACTGCAATACATCATCAACAACATGTAGTTCGTTTTGTGGCGTTTAAAATCAACAACAAAAAAATGTGTAATTTACTCACCCACGTTTGTTTGCAAATTAATAATACAATTTCAAATTGATGTAGCCTCCTAGTAGGCCCCAGCCCCCTGGTTGAATGTAATATGTATAATGTATATAAACCATCTGCTAATACAGATAAAAAGAGAGACAGGGCATTTTTTTTGTGGTACTATTAAAAAATATTTGGTACTATTTTCACAAATAAGGTGTACATTCTCAAAACTTCTCAAAACAAAACAGATCACCAAAAGTGTACTTTTTTCCCAACATTTTAGCAACTGAACTTCATGGTTAATCATTGAATCATTTGGGACACCGATAGACTCGGCGTTTTCGACAAAGAGGTTATCAAACACAAACTCTCATTCAAGCTCATAATAGAGCTCAATCACTTGATAGGATGAACCTGCTTCAGTCTAGACCAAGAATATCGTCAACTCAAAAACCCTACTTTGTCACTAATTACAGTAAGGAGGCTATCCAGATTAAACGCATTATAAAGAGAAACTGGAACATTATTGAATGTGACCCGACTCTACGGGAAGTATTCACGGAACCACCTGGGATCAGTTTTAGGAGAGCCCCCACAATTAAAGACAAGTTAGTAAGAAGCTACCTCCCTGCTCCTAAACGTGAATTTTGGCTTCGTCAGCCTAAGGGGAATTTTCCTTGTGGTAACTGTAATTATTGTGAGAATATGGTTAAATCCGATACATTTATGGATGTTTCCAGTAACAAGACTTACACTGTTAACAGTTTTATAAATTGCAATACCACCCACGTTGTTTATCGATTAGAGTGCACTTGTGGTTGTTTTTATATAGGCCTTACTAAAAGGAGATTAAGAGACAGGGTAGCTGAACATAGATATGCCATCCGGACTGGAAATATGAACTATCCAATGGCCAAACACTATACTAGCGCTAAACATGGAAGCGATTCGACCTTACGAGTAGTGGGCATTGAGGCTGTTCGCCTTGATGCCAGAGGCGGGGACATTATCAAACGCCTTAAACAAAGGGAGACCTATTGGATTTATTCTTTGAGAGCCACCAGTCATCCAGGTCTCAATGAAGATTTTGACCTTGCACCTTTTTTGTAATTGTTGTGCTTTAATGGGTACAGTGTTTTTTCCAGTTTATGAATGTGATGCCATTGTTTGACAATGTTTTTTTAGTACCATCTTTACGTCAACATTGGAATTATGATGGGTAATTAGCCCATTCACATTTAATGACATTTGTTACATGTTGTTTGGGTACACTAGATGTTTGTACTGTAGTGGTGTCACTCTTATTTTTACACTTCGAGCTTTGCACTTGTGTTTTTTAACTTCTGACAGTAGACATGACCTGACCTGAACAATTGCCTCTAGTGGCCAAAACTTGTGCTGCAAGTGCTTGAGTGGTACACCTGAAACTAATTCAACTATAAGTATTGTTTGATTCTGTCTGTTTGCTACCAACACCCTGATGAAGGCCAGTGGGCCGATACGCGTTGGTGTTTTTTAATGATGTAGCCCTCGATCATTTAATAAAGGCTTTTTTTACTTTTGTAACCCTGAGTGCCTGGACTTGGATTCTTTTCCAATTTTTATGAACTTTCAACCCTTCCAAGAGCACCAGAGGATACAAGGGACACCAGCAGCGCTCCAGTTTCCTCTTGTTTAGACTTCTATAGACATTGATTCTATAGACCGTTTCTATATAACTTGTTTGCATTTTCCAATATGGATTACCAAATGTAATTAATAATTTTTACATAAGTGATTTATAGATATCCACCACTATGTAGAGAGAGAGACAGAGAAATTTGCAATTTGTGAACACAGCAGGAAAGAGTATAAGGGGTAGGAAACAGTCAATGACTGTATAGTAACATCAGATTGATCAGAGATGCATCAGTAGAAGGGAGACAGGTGGCATCAAATTCAGGATACATTACAGTATGCCATGTGATGCTGTAACCAAATTACCAGTATAGATAACAATGTAGAGTCATATGGTAAAGTGAGAATATTTAATGTATTGACAGCAAACTCTGTTCTCGCACAAAACCTCATGGCATTTTATAACTTCATCACACCTTTTGATAACACACTAGATAGATACTATTGCAAACATTATGGATTCAGTTACATAAATTAGGTAATGTAAGTGTATTTTCTAATGTGGCAACTGTAGCCTGTAATAGTGTAATTATTTCACCAACAAGGGTGATTTGAAACATGCATCTTGCATTGATTGTTTGCTGTTGAATGAAATGATTGTTAAAAGTACTAAATTTAAAGATCATACTGTTGTGTTTTGGTAATTAAACCAAATGTTCTCATATCATGTTACAATAATCTTGTGTTTTAACGATTATGTGGATTGAAATGTGTATAACTGTAATAAAAGCATGATCAGGTTTTGAAAGAATGACTAGATGTGTTACAAGTGTGATCGGTTTAGATTTTTATACTAAGAGTTTTGAAAATGTACACCTCACTCGTGAAAATAGTACGTAAATAAAAATAAAAACACTGTAGAATGTGTTGCCAAACCTTGCATCAAATGTCAAGACATCAAGGGCAGATATAGACTTCTGGAAAATACATTTTCTTTTAATTACATAAATGGAAAGGTTCATTTTTTGACAAATTAATAAATAAAAATGTTTGTTACAAATGAAAATACTTATCGGTCTCTGTAATGCACATTATTCGTAACGTTATATAATGAGATATAGCGTGTAAATTGGCGTGTTTCTTTTTCATTTTTATTTTGAAACAGATTACCTAAAAAAAGAACAAGATAAAAAAAAAACAAAGGAAGTAAAATCAGTCTTCAAACATTTGGGAGCCAAACATAAGGTACATTTGATCAGTGTTTGCTTAAGCAGATGCCTTTGAAACTGGATCAAATAACACCTTGTTTGCTGTGATCAGAGCCACGTTGAGGATTTTTCTCTCTTTTTTTTTTCTTATGGTGAGCTCTGTCTTTAATTTGACACAGAGAATGCTTGTTAGGTAAGATCACAGCGGTCGATTCAGAGGTTGTCAGCATCGCTCAGGCTAGGTGCTCCGGGATGCGGCATGCAAAAAAATCCGTCCCAGAGACGGTTAATGGACAACGTGACGGATATTCAGTGTATAAAATAACTTTTTTTGCCAGTGAAATATTGCCTACTTAATGAAATGGCCAGCCACTTCCAGAGATAGTGCTTTCACCATGATGGAGGACAGGTCATGGATAAAACACCATGACACCTTAAGTCCCGAACAGCCCAATTTCTCAAAATAATTATTATGCCCCAGTTACTTAAAAAGCATCAGCACATTGGTGGCCTCCCATTTCAACACCGGAACAGAAAGACATATTGCGTCTTAAGTAAGAGGATAATCGGATAAATGTACATCAGGCAGACCGGAGGCACAAACATAGACAGCCAAAAGGTAAAATATTACCAACACTGCTCTGCAGAACGTGGCAGAGATGAGCAGGAAGAGGACAGAAAATAATAGTTTTCTTAAACTGTCTGTCAGTGTTCCAGATGGCAGAGAGCTTGCTAGTTAGCACTTAGCCTCTAAGGGAATGAAAATACTATTGGTAAGACACGGTATGTGTTGTTTTGACCAGATGACATTTTTTTTAACACACACAACAATCATTTGATGGAAATTGAAAACTAAAAAACTAGATAAGCATCATGTGAATGTCTCTCAGAAGTGTTAGCGTTGCGCTACTAGACCCAAGAAGAAAGTTTTTAAAGCTTGTGTTATAAAGTTCACCTGCATTTATCCTTTGGTGTCATGAAATTTCCTTGCTAGTGATGTATGACGTGACTGTTTCTCTGCTTGAGGCTTTGGCTTTGAATAAAACACCCCCACGGCCCTAATGAGTGTTTTTCAATTACATCTGTCATGAGGCAATAATACTATGATATATAGTGGGATATTAAATTCATGCTAATCTATTATTGTTTCCAGAGTAGAGGGAGGTAATGATTCATAGTGTATCATGTGTGTGTGTGTTTTTATTTTATTTTATCTTGGTAGTTAATTACTGGTGCTGGAGTCCACTGTTGGTCAATAGATCACATAGTAGGTACACTATACAGTATATATATATATGTATATATATGTATATATATATATATATATATATATATATATATATATATATATATATATATATATATATATATATATATATATATATTGTTACTTAGTGTACATAATATACACATTTATATGTGTAAATATTATATATATATAATATTTACACATATAAATGTGTAAATATTATATATATATATATATATATATATATATATATATATATAATATTTACACATATAAATGTGTATATTATGTACACTAAGTAACAATATTTTTTCTAATATTTTATATAATAATATAATTGTATACTTTTTTTTAGAATATTTTAACATTTTAAATGTATAAATTTAATTAAATATATTTAAACATATTTATAATATAATAATAATAATAATAATATTATATTTGTTTTTCTTAAGTGACTAAAACATCTATTTATGTCTTCAGGGGTGTAAATGTGGCCATCTCATATTGGCGTGAGTGGTGATAAGGTTGGTGTAAGGTGTTGTTGTGGCCCCGCAGATGGGGAAAGAGCTGAGCCGTGGTGTTAGTTCTCCACAGACATGACACTTGGAGTAATAGAGCTGGCTTGATTGGCTTGTTGCATTGTCAGAGCTGTCATGACAGTGTGTTTAAAAGGGCAGTGTGTGAAACCATCATGTTCCCTCCTGCTGAAAATACATCAAGTGTCTTCCTGTCAGTGGCGCTGAGCTTTGACAATAAGATTCCAATGCAGAACACTCTTGCGAGATCTCTACATGGATATTAGCACCCCGCACTACCGCCTTTAAATCCTGTCTTATTTGCCATTCAATACATAAATACACATTTACATGATTTGTGGTTTCATGATATTTTTGGCTTTTACTTTTTGTTGATTTGATTTGCATAATTGTGCATGTTTTGATTATGCTGATGGTTTATGCTAAACAGTTCTGCAGCCCTAAGAACACATGCTGCATAAATGGATTTTTTTATTATTATTTTTTTTAACTATTAAATCATCCTCTTTCTATTTAATATAAAATGTTTAAGCAGATAACTTGTATTTGTTTGTGATGAAAGTGGTGATCCGTTTTCAATTTTAGTAAATCAGTTCCACTTTAAATCCTTTTTTTTACTTGAACCCAAAGGTGCTGTGGTGCAGTGGTTAGTGCAATGGGGGCTCAGGTTCGAATTGGTCACACTCATATGAACTAGTCAGACAGGTAAAGAGAGCGTGCGAGTGTGTCTGTAAGCGCTAGCACATATGTAGATATATATTCCTTCCCTGCTTTTCCTCTTATCCTAATGCTGATCTGATAAAAGAGTGGCAGGTGGGTGGGTGTCGGAGTGTTTGGGGGGTGTACTGCATGGCCCAGTGGCCCGCCACCCAGCTCCACTCACTCTGCCCCTGCTCCCCATTCATCAAGCCCACACAGACCACTGGCCAAGCACGTCTGCCTATCATTACCCCTCTCACAATGCGATCCATGCCGCTAACCCTGCCTTCATTCCCCAGGATTAATAATATCTCTTTCAACCTTCACACCGTGATAAATAGGCACAACGAGAACAAAAGGAGCCAAAGGAGTGCGAGAGAAAAGAGAGAGACAGAGTAAGACGGAAAAAATAGGTGAGGTGATTTTTGCAGAGAACAATTAAAGGCTGAAACACCACTGGTGTCCAGACTGAAGTGAGACTCTACGTCATGTTAGTCTTTATATGAGATTATCATGCACACACTGCACAGTTCCAGAGTTAAAGACAAAGCCTGCGCACATCCGCCGAAGAAATATAGATCAGAAATTCTATTTTGTTTTCTCGTCTGGACATTGTGATGTTGGGTATTTGGACATCGTACAATATAGTTTAAGTACTTTAAATAAGAGTTTGACAGCTTTTTGTAAAATTGAATGAAATGAATTTGGAATAAAAGACAATATCATGTGATTTATTAGCATGGCAAAGACAGAGCAGAGACTTAACGTTACTATTATGAAATCATTATGCTAATTCATAGAATCATGTATGAGTTTGATATTTGTGTAATTAAAAACTCGATTGTATTTCCTCCCTGTACTTTAGGAGCGCTTGTGATTTATTACACTTGCTATGCACTTTTCCTCTCCTGTTTGATTTGAGTAGCCTGGCCCATTCACAACTGTCATAGTTGCAGAAATTGTTCTTTGAACATTAAAATGTGTGTTTTGCCCTTTATGAAACGCACAACAACAGTAAAATATTCACTTAAAGAAAGGTCTCTAACTGTTCTTATTTAAGGAATAGTGCGTTCATATGTCCTTATTGGCAAGATCCTCAGAAATTCAGTGTCTTAAAAAATGCATCCAAAAATGTCAATGCACAATTCATTTGTGACAAAATGTCATACATTGTTGGTCAACATTGAAATTTGGTATGCCAACTGTTATGTGTGCATTTAACATGGTCGAGCTGTTTTAAGTGATAGTGCTTAAAGTCTTCCTTACCTGAAACAACATAATTTATCTGTGGATTTCTTTTAAAATTAAATTAATTAATTAATATGCTTTGTTTTGGCCCCCTTGTTGATATTTGTTTGGCCCCTTGTTGTGATTGCCTGTTGATCTTTGTGAATATGAATTTGTCCTTGTGAAAATCTGCCACTGAACTTTTGTCTCCGGCTTAGTGTCGTTGAATCGCCGGTGTAATTTGGCATTTTTGAGAAATTAAATGTGTTACAGCCGGGGAGGGATGACAGGAGGGCGTGGTTATTAAAAAAACAAAGGCAGATGAGAGCGTTAATGAAAGTTTCAGTCAGAGTGCAGCGGTGGGCGCCTTTGGCCTGCCTGCGTCTTCTCACCCTCCTTTCTCTGCCTCTCTTCCTCCGCGTGATTTAAGAGTTGCTCTCTTGACTGTGACAGTGCGGTATTTCTATCACCCGGATTATAACTCGCTGTGATTATTCAACTCCAATAGCGCTGGCCCCCCAACTGCATTTAGCCCAAACGTAATATCCCTCTTGCATACATTATCCATCTTCCTTATTATCCCAAATCATTTCAGAATTAAATTCCAGCCCTTCCAATATGGGCACCGGGAGTTGACTGCTTTATAGTGTAGTCAAAGGTTAAGATACCAATCAAAGTATCCTCTGCTATGTAGCCAGACACTTTAATATTTGCAATGCTTATAATTGTGAAAGGACGTAATATTTTTCCCTTTGCCCTTATTACCCTAAAGGCAACACACGCTTCAACAACACAGAAGGGAGAGCTGGTGGGAGTGCAGATATTGAAGATCTGGGGTAAAATGATATGAAATGAAAACACAATGATATAACAGGAAACATATTGAGATTGCAGGTGCGAATATCCTCAGAGCTGGACAGAGGAAAATTCAGCATCCCGAAAAAAAAAAAAAAAAAAGATACACTCATTTATAAAAATGACTGCAAAGTGGTCAGAGGTAACATAAAAAATATTAGCTTTTTCCTTTCAAAGTTGCAAATTTAACTCATGCGCAAAATTGGAATATCGCTTAAAACATTTGCGAAAAAATGCACCGTTTCCATCCAGCGATACGAAGAGAACAAAATCTTCACTTCCTGATAAATTGGCGCCAAATATCACAAGAAAATTTTTATTTGCTGCAGTAGGATAAGCTACAGTGGGTCTTTTCATATATAATACATTATTTGTGCCTCAGAATGCGCAGGCGCAACGCAATAAACCCAGTCATCGAGGAATTTAGACAAAAAATGTGTTTCCGTTATAGTTTATGTGCATGTTTTCTTGTTTTTTATGCACATTTTTAGAATTTATGCGCACCTTGGCATTTCCATCCGCGCTGTCTTGAAGTCTTTTTGGAATCCACATGTAATATTTGAAGCACATTTTTTGAAATTAAAAAGAAAATATTGAAAAAAGACTGAATGTGCCTATCTGAAGAAAAAAAAAACATTCACACAGTTGAGTGATCCCTCATGGAATACCCTGATGGACAAGCATGGCAGAGTGCACTGGAAACTGATGTTTTAACTTAACATGTCATGAAAACTTACCATCACTTGCTTACATTCAAATTAAGATACACCCGGGCTTTAAAGGGAGCCGACGTTGCGGGTTGTCGGGACTTTGTGCATGCTGGGAGCTGTTATGCATCAATCTATCAGAGAACCTCATCTGTATTCAGATTCGGCGGAAGGCCCCGGGAACTTTGGTGTGAAACAGTTGCGTTTGCAACCTTTAAAATGCACCGCGGACACTGCGGAGCGCAATAAATCCGTCGCTTTTTAGTCCTCTTGATATGTAATTCCTGAGCTGTCAGCCACACTTCAAATCCATCAAAGGCCACTGAAATGTATGTAGATTAGGTTTGTTGTTCAGGAGAGAAGGCCTCAGGTCTGACTCACCTGTTTCACACTTCCAAAAAATGGAGGATGGACTAAATGAAAATAAAAAATGTCACTCTTCAAATTTAAATTATGAAAAACGTATTATAATATTATAAATATTTCAGAATTTCATTGAGTGCATATGTTGTTAACAAATAAAGGTAGTGTGTTTTATGGTTAGAATCAACTCTGTCATATCCTGATCACTTTCCTGTCTGAAAGAATACATCCTGTTTTTTGAATTTGAAATGTTTGCGTTCGTATCACTCCAAACGTCAGCAGAAAATGTCGTCTTGCTCCTCTGATTTGTCTGAGTGTTCTCAGTCTCTGATTATCAGACAAAGCAGAAAAAAAACTCCACCCTCTGCTGATCTCCATCGGGAACCAGCCGTGCCGGCTGCTCCCTCACGCGTGTAAATACAGCTTTGCTTAATTACTCACACCATTAGTTTATTGCTTTTATATATTTGTTGGCTATTAGCTGGCGAGGCTGAGTTAAAGTCCATCCAGTGAGTGCCTAATTACTTCAATCAACACACAAACACACTCACACACACACAGAGGCTCATGGTAATAGCACTGCTCAGCACATGCACGCCTATGACAGTCAAAAGCACGGATAATGTATTTACAAGCCCATAAAACTATGGCGAGTTTACTGTCAGCCTGCTCTGATAGGGTTGCTCCAAATAATGATTTGTTGGAGGGTGTTTTTTTTTTTTTTTTGTGAGGACAGGAATGTCAGTGACTAATGGGGTTGTGGCACGAGGTGTAATTCGACGTGTAGTTATTAGAAGAATGCTGAGGACACTTTAATATGGGAAGGGAAATGAAATATGGTTGTAAACGCCTGTACTGAAGTGTTTATGAAAAATACAATGTGCAAACTCGGAATGTAATGTGTTGGAATTGGCATTCTGTAATAGATATGTACACACTTTCTTTTGTGTTGTATTAGCACCAGGTTATGTTTGATTCTCCATAAGGCTTGTTTGGAGTCACTACATCAGGTCATGAAGCTCCATATCGCATGCTGTTAACAATTGTAGAAACAAAAATGTTTCGCGCAGTCAGTCAGTGTGAGTAAATCTCAGTGTGTGTTGTTCTGTGGAGTATGTGTCATGGGCAGTGATTTGGGCACCCCGAGCTGTGACCTTCCTGTATATGTGTGATGTTATCGTATATTGAGGAGCTGTGCGGTAGTCTTTTCGCCCGTTAAGTGGATTGTCCACCCTCTGTGTTGATCAGCAGAATGCTAATATGTCACTGGGCTCAATTGAATTTCCCCTGGAAACTGTGGAGGCGGCACACAGGGTCATTTAGTGAGAGACTCGCTCTCCAACTCACTCCACTGCTGACTGAACTTCGAAGAGCTGTGAGCTCACGGGTTCAGATCTTTCATGACTCATATATCTATTTACTGACTGGTCTTACATAAGCTAAGAAATATGTATATTTTAAATCATGCGTTGATAAATCATAACTATTACATACACGTTAGAATTGTGACAAAAAGTTTGACATAAATTTTGTCATCTCAGTCATAATCTCATAATTATGACTAGTCATAATTTTGATTCAAGTCTATTTTGACTTGTCATAATTTTACTTTGTCTATTTTGACTTTTTATGTCATTTCAACTTTTAAGTCTCATTTAAATTTTTTGATCTCATAACTATGACTTAGTATTTTATTTATTTTGACTGTTTATGTCATAATTATGACTTTATTTCATAAGTCATGTTTTTATAAATCATATTTTTTTTATGTGCCATTGGATTCCATATGATGCTGTCTGAGGATGGGTTAATTACTGTTCAATTAATTTACCTATTCAAATTAAAAGACTTATTTGTATAACAAGAGTAGATTAATTTTTTGTTTCAGCACTTTTTATGATATATATATATATATATATATATATATATATATATATATATATATATATATATATATATATATATATATATATAAACAGTCTGTTGGCAGAGCTGTTGTCATGATGGCCGGTCTCAAGACAGGCTGATAACAGGCCATTGCACTGGCATGCAGAGCTTGTCTAAAGATGGTGCAGAACTCACCCACTTGTCTCATCAGCTCCAAAATATGTTGCTGGTTTAAAAACAAAGAGAGGAATATTCACTCTCTTGACTTGTTTTGACTTGTTTTAAGGCAATTTCTTGAAGCAAATATAGTGTAAATAAAGAAAATATTGGTATGGACATTCAGAATGACTCTTTTCATTGATGCATCATTCTCGCTAATAACCTTTAATAACGTAATGGCAAAGTTTATTTCAGGTAGTCATTAACACAATAATCCATTTAAATTACCCGGTGACCCTTTAAGTCCATACACATGTTAAAAAAATAATAAAAGTCCTCCAAGTATTTAGAAAGGGTCTAAATATCACATCGGTTCCCTGGGAATGAATTGTTTTAAATGGGCTTTCATGCATTCATTAGCATAATTGATCTCATTTAAAACGAGTCCCTGCATTTAAATGACTATTATGAATGTGTGTAATTAATTGAGAATCTTATGAGCATGTTTGTGATTAAGACAAGGACTAAATATGCTTAAATAGTGTTGTTGCAACAATCAGAAGTGGGTTCATACTCGTTGCTGCCACTGTATTTTTAATCTAAAATATTATTATTTTTTAACTAAATTAAAATTAGATAGGTTAGAATTAAAAAGTAGGCTATCATTTTTGGCTTTTATTTAATTTGAGCTATTTGGTCTTTTTCATTACATTGTTTATTAATGTCTATTTCGAGAAAATAGCAGAATCTACTACATTTGTATTATCTTTTCTTGTACAGGTTCTTGTTTAGCTTTTGTTTATTTTCCAGTGTAGAACTGGAAACACACATGCCGGTAGTCTAGATACTGACTGTAAAGGTTAGTCCACACTGTTTTGTTTAATAATGATAAAGCATCAGTTTTAGTGTTGGGGTACATAGTGAAAGATGACTTTAATATTTTCCAACAGTCTCAACCACAACTGTTACAAGTATTTCTTGGGATTATTTAGCATGTAGTCTTCTTTAGTAGAGATAAATCTGTGCCAGTGGTCAGCCGGAAGTGTCCAATGTGTACCGCATTGTAATATGAAATGTCACAGTTCTGCTTCTACTCAATGTAATGGTTCTTTGCATAACCTTTCACAGTTATCTACATCATGATACCATGTCCACTATGGAGGGCTGAATTGCAGTGCAAATATAACATCAGTACAGCCTGCAGTAGGCTAATATCAGTCATCTGCAGGTGCTCAAGAGAGGTCTGTGACCATGGGGACTGTAGACATGAGTGTGAAATATGAGACATAGGGGAGAGAGAGATGGTGCTGCTTTTTTGTGAGAGCTGATAAGAACACAATCAGGGCATTGACACCCAGATTCATAGCGTTTAGCCTAACCATTAGCCCTCGTTTAACCTGCTATGACATCCAGATAAAGTAACAGTGGCCCGTGAGATACTGTCAGTTGTGAATGGGGACTTTAATCATGTATCCGTTTACCATGAATAGTCTTTCTGAGCTTTACTGTCACAGAATATGCTTTATCATACAGAACAGAGAGTATATCATGTTTCTGGATTAATTTTAAAGCTGTCAATTTTATATGTTTATTTAGAGCAATTAATTTATATATAAATATGCACACACACACACACATACTCCATAGACATAATTAGTTGTATACTGTGCAAACTGATATCCGACCAACATTAACCCCTAAACTTATCCATCACAGAAAGATTTGGATAGTGCCGTCTTTTTGGAGA
This sequence comes from Cyprinella venusta, assembly GCA_038021265.1. Classification (NCBI taxonomy): domain Eukaryota; kingdom Metazoa; phylum Chordata; class Actinopteri; order Cypriniformes; family Leuciscidae; genus Cyprinella; species Cyprinella venusta. Next base: position 22,137,104 of record CM075870.1, on the reverse strand, counting down.
CATAAGGTAGGATTTACCAGGACACACACACACACACACACACACACACACACACACACACGCACACACACACACACACACACACACACACACACACACGTACCCATTACAAGTCAAAAGTTTGGAAGAAGTCTCTTGTGCTTACCAAGACTTTTTAACAAAAATATAGTAAAAACAGTAATAATATGAACTATTACATTAAAAAAAAAATAACTTAAATTTAAATATGTTTTGAAATGTAATGTTCTGTGATGGTAAATTTGAATTTTCAGAAGCCATTACTCCAGTCTTGAGTGTCACATGATCCTGCTTAACATTTTTAAAAACCGTTTTTGCTTCTTAATATTTTTGTGGAATTCATGATAAACCATAGCCTGGTTTCACAGACAAAGCTTAGATTAATCCTGGACTAGGCCTTAGTTCAATTAAGAGGACATTTTAGTAGCTTTAATGAACGTGCCTTAGAAAAAAAATACAATTCAAAAGTTTGGAGTGAGTAAGCTTTAAAAGAAAAAAAAGAATACTTCAATTTAGCAAGGATGCATTTAATTGATCATAAGCGATAGTATAGACATTTCTAAGTAAATGTAATTAATTCTATTAATTATGTTAAGTTTAGTTAAGTACTCTTTCATGAATTATTGTACCACATTAACATTAAATGATTAAACTGGCAACCTTGGAAAAAATATAAAACACACACACATACGTCAGTATAATGTAATTATACTGTCGATTGACATTCCTATTTCATGCCATTCTGGTTTTGCATTGTTATGTTTAGATTAGTTGTGGGTTAGTCGTTGCGTCAGATATGTTGAGTGTTGGTGCTTGTGTATGCAATGTAGGTTTGAATTCAGCTTGCAGCATTTCTCAGGCTTTTTCCTCCATTTCCCCCTCTGCCTAGCACCGCCAGGTCCAAATCCGAGAGCAGCTCTGTTTGTTAGATTCACATGAGCCAGCTTAATTTTCAGCATATTGATAAGCTAAAAAAATAAAACAGTAAATTAGCTTTTTACAACCATACATCACTGTCCGTAACACTTCTTCTTTCAAGAGAGAGACTAGAGTAACAGAAGAAAGCATGAGCTATGAGTGTGGTGACTATCAGCGTGCGCAGATATGAGCAAACACACACACATTGATGTCAGAAAGAAGGTATGGAGCCGACTGCACAGAACACACACTGGAAATGGGAGTGTGTTCCAGTTAATTGGGTGACCCCTGGGGCCAGGCTAGTGATTCTCCCTCGTGGACATTAATATTGTATGAACCTTTCAAAGCTGCGGTGTCACCATGTCTCTCTCTCTCTCTGTGCCACCCTTTAACCAACAGGCCTGGCCAAAGCCACCCCTCCCACTGCTACCGACACACACCCTTCCGCCTGTAGCCCTACCTACGCAGACACCGGCTTTCATTTTCAAAGCTTTTCCCACATGCTAGTCTAGACTAGTCTGAGTTAGCACAACAAAGCCGTCCTCTCATTTTACAGCTCAGCGCTGGCCTGAGCATCGTGTCAGAGAAGGAAAGCCTGTCACCAAAAGCGGCTAATAAAACGTTTTGGGATGCCCATCTATTCGACGCACTATAAAAATGTTTTTTATTTGCGTTTTCTGTCTCTCAGACGTTTTGTAGCTCTTTGAAACTCCCAGCTCTATAAATCGAGTGTTTTCCCAGCTCTGGACGGTGAGTGTTTCATGGTTGATCATCCTAGATTTATCTCCAAATATAGTGAGGTGAAATGTACTGTCCCTTCAGACGGCAAGTTGTTTTACTGGGATTTACTCTCTGTTAAGAAGAGTTATGTACATTGTGCATTTTATACCTCCAGTCATGGAAACAAAGCTGCTTTCCTTAGAGTTCTGAAGGGCTTTGTGAATCCACCTATCAATCTCGACGCCGTCGCGCAAATTCACTCTGGCACTGGAGAGGGCTGGAGAGACGCGGTCTGCTTTTTTAAACGCCTGGTCCGCCCGCTTTAAAGTGGCTGATGGATTTCACTTCCTGGAACGTGTACTGGCTGACTTTTTGTCGCAACTGCACATGCTTGTGTTTCGCAGCGTGCTTCTGCTGTGTCACAAAGTTTCACTGCAGAAATGTCTGCCATTCAAAATTGAATTGATAATGCCTTTTACATTACACTTGAATTTCTAAATTTGAATTGAGGATGCAGAATACAGAAATGCAATTGAAATTCAAATGCAAGTAGAATTAAAGTGAATTAATATAAAGACAAACTTTGAAAGCTTGCCTTGCGTAAAAGTTTTTAACAAAGTTGAAAAACGTTGACGTCAGATTGTTAATTGCATTAGTGTGTGTGTGTGTATGCGAATACTTTAAATATTTTTGAAAAATGTATGGGTTGTTTTTTTCATTCATACAATGCTGTTTTGGACCCTAATGACAAAAAACAGAAGACAAAAAAACAGAAACACAGAAGTAAGTCTTATGGGTTTGAAACAGATTTTCATTCACAAATCATTTTTGTATGAATTTCCTAGAATTAAGTAAATCTGTGTTCTCTGAATTGCAAGTCCCGTCTTTTCAGTTCAGCTTCCTGTAAGGCGTGGTCAGTTCAATTCAAATTCACACTCAGTCCTGAATTTTGTCCAAACCTGATCGGTTTTGACCTTTGGTATTTAACAGGCAAAGGTCAGGGACCACATATTAGAGTGTGGAGCCGCCGGTGCTGATCTGTGGTGGCCTGAAGCGAGGCATATGTCCCCTATAACAGCAGATGACAGATACAGGTGTCAGTATCTAAGGTTTATTCCCTACGGTCATGAGCTTTAAGCAGAGCATCTAACTCCACCCCACATTCTTGTACGTCCTTATATCACTCCCTCCGTTTACCAGCTCTGTTAGTTTTACGCTTCATCCATCTCGGTTTAATTTTTGCGTTTTTTCCTTCGACTTTTTCTTTGTCCATCTCGCCGCCCCCCCTTCCCTTTCCTTCCCTCCGTACCCTCACCCTCCTCTTCTCTTCCGCCTGCGGGCTGCGAGGATGCCAGGACCCATGCTAATCATGGGTGACACATCATTGAGGGGAGCGGGCTGTTTGCTGTCAGCAGTGTTTTTGGTTCATAATTATTTCACGAGTGTCACGTCAGTGTCAGGCTCTGGGCGAGCGGAGAGAGACAGCCGGCCTGCGGAGAGGAAGAGTGGGTGGAGGGGGGAGTGTCACAAGACCTCACTGTTAGCCACTTTCTGCCCAACACCTCCACTGCCTGCACTTGGAGAGAAAGGCGAGCAAGATGAGAGGAAAAGAGACGTATTTCAGTGTAGGGTTTGAACTTGATGGATCAAATTCACCACGTTCACAGATATTTGTAAAATTTGTGGGCAAGTGTTGTCTCACAAAAATCATGATTCGTCTTTGAGTCGCATTATGTAAACTTTTTTTTTTTTTTGCTCACCAAGGCTGCATTTATTTGATCAAAAATAAAACTAATATTGTGATTTGATTTTTTTTCTTTCTTTCTATTTTATTGTATTTTAAAATTAATTCCTGTGATAGCAAAGCTGAATTTTCAGCATTATTACTTGATCCTTCAGAAATCATGTGGTGCTCTAAGGAAAGCCTTGTGAAAACATTGCTTTAATTCAACTATAGTGTGTAGAGTAGTATAGACTATCAGGCTTAATGTTGGTGTTTTTTATTGAACTTAAAGCTTCACATCATAAAGATACAGACAAATCATGTCCTTATCTAAACGGGAAGAGGATTCTGTATGGAATTTGCATTTGACCGGTTGATGAGGTGACTTTCTCACTTAACAGGGAAAATATCAAAGGTTGATTGAATGGTGAAATTGTTCAAATGTCTTGCAGTGTTAGGGGAAAGTGCTGGGAGAAGTTGTTTAGTCTTTATTCATTGCAGTCTTAAATCTCAAAACAAAGTTTCCCCAGTTTTCTGTAACAAATGCACTGATAATCTTCTATCTAGTAGATTGTTAATCTCAGTCTATGTTGAATTGATCTCCAGAAACAGATTAGCCTGATTTATGAATAAATTGTTCAGACCAATTTTGTTTTTGCATTGAGACCGAAAAAGAATGATTCCTTTACAAATTAGACATTACTACTTGGCATATAGTGCAAAAGTGACTACTTTCATACCTGGATTTTTGTCATATGGGTTGATAGACCCAGTTCACTTTCATTATATTGCCATATAGGTTTGGAACGACATGAGAATGAGTAAATGACAAAATTTTCTATATATATATATATATATATATATATATATATATATATATATATAAGGGCTGGGAAACGATTAATCATGAGTAATCGCATCCAAAATAAAAGTTTGTGTTTACATAATATATGTGTGTGTAGTATGTATAATTATTTTGTATATATAAATACACACATTTGCATGTATATATTTAAGAAAAATGTGTTATTAATATATCAAATATTTATATATAAAATATATACATGTAAATATTTCTTAAATGTTTACATGCATGTGTGTGTATTTATATATACAAAATAATTATACACACTACACACACATATATTATGTAAACACAAACTTTTATTTTGGATGCGATTAATCGCGATTAATTGTTTCCCAGCCCTAATATATATATATATATATATATATATATGTGTGTGTGTGTGTACACACACACACACACACACACACACATATATATATATACAGTATATATATATATATATATATATATATATATATATATATAGTTTTCAGAAATCTCTGCTGTGCCGCTTAATTAAATGCAATCCAGACACACTAAAGAAGTATAGAAAGAAAAGAAACAGCGGCAAAAAAGCAAGTGAAGACAAACCCCAGTTGATGGTTAGGACAAAGACGGCAGGTATACAGTGCATCTAGTGGAAATGAGGAAGAACAAAGGGGAAGAGGAGGAGGAGGTTTTGCACCCTGTTTTTTCAGCCCTCTCTCTGGTGTCACACACGTCACAGGCTGAGGAGGAGGGAAGCAATCAATGATTTAAACAATAATGCAGCTCTCTGTATTCCCTGTCACACTCTCGCCTGCTTGCCGCTTCGAGGACTGTCACACACTGTCTCCGTCTCGACAGCTTATCTCCCGCATGCTGCTACTCCATCTTGTAGCTGTCCGCCAGTGTCCTCACTCACTCTCTCCAATCCCTTTCTCTCTCTCTCTCTCTCTCTCTCCCACATCCTCTCCATCGTTCTTCCTACCTTCCCGACTGTGTTACTCACATGATGCCTTCACTCCTGGTTAATACACTGTGTCCCTATCTCACGCTGTCGCTCCATTCCCTCTTGCGCTCCTCGTGGAGTGGCAGGGCCGGTAGCCTGGCACAGTTTTAATGGATTGTTTTCAGAAGGTAAATGTGGAAGTTCTTTGGCTGATGCAACTGGCCTTCTGTAAGAAGCCAAGGAGACAAGTGGACAGGAGCTCTCTCTCTCTCTCTCTCTCCCGATTTTCCACTGTCCCCATACCCATTTCCTTCTGCCATTTCTCACACTGCGGCTCTAGCTTAAAGGTATCAGCTTAAATTAAACTATCGGGACAAACAAATTACATCTGTCACCTTTGGTTTGCATGGACTTGACAGGAATTCAATGAAGGCCTCCATGTTTGTTTGGTGGAGTTCTAATCACACTTCAGTGATGGCTGCTCCAATCAGGCACTTGGATAACAGACTTGCTGTTTCACTGCTAAAGTTCAAAGGTTACACAAGAAACGGTCTGTAACCTACGTGTGGAAAAAAAAAACGAAATCCCATGAATCGATGTCGCGATGGCAAAGCCGCGACCAGACGTGTGGCGGTGAGTCTCCGGGGAGCTCTAATCTCTGCGTCATCGGTCAGAACGCTGAAGTCCGGCTGAGCTAGGGGTCAAGGGTCAAGCCCATCGGCCTGCTGACAGCCTATCCTTGCAGCTCCCAGCATGCAGCTGGTTTTAGGCTATCAGTGGGACAGCTGGAGTGAGAGATGCTCATTATGGGCTTTTGACTGCAGACGCCGGAACCACCGGGAGCAGATGCGCAGAATGGCACCGAAGCTGCGGCAGGCCTGTAATGGAGCCGAGATGCTGAGCGCAGGTGATACGTGTCCTGTGAACTCAGGGGGTGTAGGATGGTGTCGCTGCTGCTCCAGAGATCTGCCCAGATCACAGGCTTCTTTTTAACACGACCCCGACACGACAGGGAAGCCCAAAACTCGCCTCTAATTGGCAAGCCATTCATTTCACATTCAGATTGGTGTTTCACTGCAGTTCTTTTTCTTACAGATCGGAAATGGCAGAATACGTATCCAGTCCTATTTGATACTCTAATTTTGACCACAGATAACAGGTTTGACATCAGTCAGTCGGGACACAAGATGGACCCGTCATAGCCGTAGTAATAACACGCTGGGCTGGCAGGTGCAACAGATCGTCTCTCTTTAATCTTTCACAAAACAGACCGAAAGCTCCATGCAATTGTACTGCCCTATTTTAAAGGTCATAGGTCAAAGGGTTACCACTTTATAAAGATAATTGTTTTAGCATTGCCCGTCTTTGACGTGTGCTGATCATCCCCTATATTTAAACATAATGGAACGATAAATATAGAATTTGCTTTCGGCTTGAATGGAAAAATTAGACCAAAGAGGAGTTTAAACCAGATTAAAATAAAGATGGACTAGAATATTGATTATTGAAGAATGGTTACAGGTAATCAATAGTTAATATGCAATTTTATGCCTTAATAAGGGGCATTAATAACATGGGAAAAAGGTGTATGTCAGTGTTAATGAAGCTCAATGACTTTTATTGACTGCCCCTTTTTGGCCATTTCTTACCCAAAGATCCGCTTTAACACAACCACTTCTTACTTCCTAGGGTCAAGTTATGTTTACACATCATGCTGCAGATGCCCTCTTTAAAAATACATGGACAATAAACATCCATTTTATTCTCTCTCTTCCTCCCTCTGATGCTCCCTCATTCACAGTGTCTAGCTCCATCTGCCCTAGACACCAGTTAAACGGTGGGAGAGGAAATGGAAATTTAGGACAAAGCCCACTGTTTTTCCAGGGGGACTAATATGTTGTGTGTCAACATCAAGGCTCTGTCCACAGAGTTGTCTCTATATCTCAGGCAGTTGGACCCATGGTGCAGTGCCTGATAACAGGGCCCCATGACACAGCTCCATAATGAAGCCCATTTCGACCATTCATCCTGTGCTAAATGGCTGTATATCTGTGATGTACAATCCACGTTTTGTTTACAAACCGCTGCACTAACATTCGTCAACCCAGTGTTCGTCCACATATTTCGATGCAACTTTTGGGATTTTGCATAAAAATGCTTGATGTTTTTGTTTTTTTAAATGGGCATAACAAATCATTTATTTATTTGCCGAATTGATTTGTCAGATGTGATATTGTTTCCAGACATAAGGCATTTGCCACCAAGTGCTGGCAAACATGAAATTTATCCAATAGTTTTGTTTGCGCTCTAAACCACAAATAATTGAATGCATTCGAATCTGTTTTGCACAAAATGTATTTACAAATTTTATGGAAACACAATAGCTATTGTCTGCATTCCAAATTTTGATCACATCAACTAGATGGAAAATCACTCATCAACTGAAAAACAAAATTGGTTAAATGTAACTTAAGATGTTTATTCTGTCCGAAGGTTTTCTTTAGGACTGATAAAACCCAAAATTAAACAACTTAAGGTTTGTTCAATGTGACATTACACAGAAGTGAGAAAATGAGACACAATTGCATCATTAAACAAATGAGCCCTCAGGATTACAGCAAAAACACTAGCACAAGGACAAACCCTTAAACAGGACATCCATCAATCTAACAGGATCAATTTTCCAAAGGTCTCTGGATCAGGGATAAAGGAACGAGGGGTTAATCTCTAGAAATCATGTCCTTATTAATAACAATTTTTCAAATATCTAATGCCTGTGAAAGAGTAACTAAAGAATTAATCAAAAGTGATGGCAGATTTGGCCAGCTTTTGCCTTTTTTCCCCAAATGGAACTATAATGTCTTGGTTGCTTTTGAGTTTTAGTTTGTTTATGTGGACTTGTTTTTTGATCTACTAATGTTTCTGGACATGTTTTTTTTCTGAATGTGATTTCCTCGTGACCAACAAATGATATGGTGCCACTGACTTTAAAAAAAACAACCTTTCTCTGAACATCAAACTAAGAAAGCAACAGCATCTGATATTTCTGGAACAATTCAATGTGCAATTACTGTTAATTTGTCTTGATGAAATCATGTGAAAGCACTTGTCTGCTGAACTTAACGCTGTATGAGAATATTCATGTCTTTGACTTTCCACACTTAGAAGATAATTATTGTTATTACCATCACGGTTGAGATCACTCCACAAGGACATGTCAAGACAGTTAAAATCCACACACGCAGATGCGTGCGCTATACAACAGAGCAAGCGCAAAATGTCTCGTTATCACCTTCAAAATGCTAATCAATTATGTCCTAGCGTGTTTCCCGCCGAGAACACGATGTTTTATTTGTATAATTACTCCCCCTCTGCTGTCGTTTAGATTCATATATTTATAACCCATGCAACTTTATTGATTTTACCATAAGGCTGCATCATTTCTGCACCATAAACAGAACCGGGCTTTCTAAGCAGAACAACAGGGTTTAGTGTAAAACAGTCGTGTTGACAGGATGTATGATTAGCTGTGCGGGGTTGGAAAGGGCCGCTTGGCAGACATAAAAGACAAGCTTTTCCTTTCAGAGGCAAATAAAGGGACACAAAGTGGACATCACATTGAATCATGCTCACAGTCAGAGGTGGCTGCTCGGCGTGCATTTGACCAATCTCCCTCGCTCAGGGCACACTTATAATCCTAGGAAACCAGCGGAGCCGATACAACATACGCTGAACACACACAAAGACCCTTATTCCACTCTTGGATGTGGTTAAAGGGATAGTTCACTTTGAAATTAATTTTTGATATATGCTTTAGCTTACCTCAAGGGCATCCAAGATGTAGGTGTCTTTGTTTCAACAGTATTTTCAATTTTTATATTTTTCGGTCAAACTGTTGTTCTCTATCAGTCATATAGTGGAGATTTACGGGGTCCACCTCAAAGAGCATGCACAGAGAAGTCCAAATTAAATATGATTTAATGACTTGTGAATGTAAGTACACATTGATGGCCTAAGACACGAAACGAGCGGTTTGTGTGAGAAAACGAACAGTATTTATATAGTTTTTACCTTGTGTAACCACAGCCATGTCCAACTTATCTGAAGGCACAGGCGCTTCGGTCTTCGAAGTAATCGCTTGCGCGTGTTTTACCTTTCACTGTGAAGACCTAAACATATTTAGATATACAGGAAATCGCAATGGAAGACGATTTCAATATATCTAAATATGTTTAGATCTTCACTGTGAAAGGTAAAACTTCCGAAATCTCTGTGTAAACGTGATGTACACACGAGAGAGATTACTTCCGGCGCATGCGCAGACTGAAGCGCCCGTGCCTTCAGATCAGTTGGACATGGCTGTGGTTACACAAGGTAAAAACTATATAAATACTGTTTGTTTTCTCACACAAACCGCTCGTTTCATGTCTTTGGCCATCAATGTGTACTTACATTCACAAGTCATTAAATCATGTTTAATTTGGACTTCTCTGTGCATGCTCTTTGAGGTGAACCCCTTAGACCTCCATTATATGACTGATAGACAACAACGGTTTGACCGAAAAATATCAAAATTGAAAATACTGAGGAAACAAAGACACCTACATCTTGGATGCCCTTGAGGTAAACTAAAACATATAAACAATAATTTCAAAGTGAACTATCCCTTTAAGAGGGCTGCAATTCCACTCTTCGACGACGTACTGGCCACTTTTATTCAACTTATTCTAGCAAACTGTTATAATTTTGAGTTATTCAAGGACAGCCCTCTGTATGAATACATCCTCAACCTGTGCAAGGAACCTTAAAGCATTCGAGACAGCCATCTGATAAGGCAATTAGTGTAATATATTGTCTTTATTTGATTCATATTAGCCTCACTTGATTTACTGTGCACGGTCTGCAGAAGAGGTAAGATCCAGACAGCATTTCCCATGCCAGAGTTGATTTAAATGTCTTTCTATGGGCAATGGGAGTATATCCCAGAATACTGTCAGAAGGTGTGCTCAGGCATTACTTGTGTTGTTGGCACTGTCGCGACACCATAAACGACCATCTACAGTGGAAGTTGATAGTTTAAATACAAAGTGAAGGCAAACCTAAGAAGCATCTCATCAGATAATGCCCCCGTTATGTGAGTTTGAGTTGAATTATTGTTTTTGTTTTGTTTTCCGCTTTTTTTGCTTTTGTAATTGTATGTGTTTATCACATTAAATAAATTATATTTCGAATTTTAGGCAACAGCACAGAATGATGATAATGACAGTAAACTTCATTCCATAACCAACAGGGCTGACTCAGATTTACATCGCACTGTCATATTAATTATTTATGGAAGGGTGAATTTATGGCCCTGTCTGGGCAAGCTGCTAAATCTGAATGGCCAAATATTGAGATTTTAGCGCTATGCTTTTAAATCACCCCTTGATTTGTCTCTGCTTGTTTGTCAGTGGCTTTGCGCTTCAGGTCATGAGTGGCATTTGCTTGTGTGGCCCCTAATTGCTGAGTCCCAGTCAGACAGATGAGTGTTGATGCCTGGCAGTGAGAATAGAGCTGGAGTGTGTGTGTGCATGTGTATGTGTGAGGGAGATAACACTCCTGATAAAATATTGTTACCAGTACAGGAACATGGAGTGCTACAGATTATAACTCAAGCTATGAATAGACTCACAGTAGACTCACGGGATCCCTTCAGACCCATAATTTAATATAAATTACATTATATTAATTTTTTTTTTAATTTAAATATAAATGTATTTATTTATCAGGTATATATTTATTTTATAGTTTTATATAAATTATATAATAAAATGTAATAAAAAAGAAATAATATATAATATTATTAAATTATTATATTTGATGTTAAATTATAACCTTATAACTTTTATCTTAGTTAAATATATATTACCTATGCATTTTTTTTTAAAAATTAGACTTTTACCATAAATAGTTGGACAATGTTAAGATGGTACAAATTGAAGAAAAAACTAAAACACTCTAAACAGTATTAGAAAGGTCTCGGTCAGGCCTGTGTGGTTACAATTGTACTTGCTGTCAATTTTATATAAAAGATCATCTGATGTAAAATTGTGAATATGTAATATGAATTAAGTTTTTTCATTGACAATTACAGCATTGTCACTTTTTTTGAATTTCCTTTTTTGAATGGTAAGACCGAACGTGCAGTTTCTTAACAACGCCGAGCTGTATCATTTCCCAACTAATGGAGCAGCAAATGGGATAACAAGGCCCTCTAGATTTGTTGGCTGTCCCTGAAATTAGCACATTTACGAGCTCTGTCTAAATTAAACAAATCATTGATTTTATGTTGGGGAGTTATAGCACCATATTCTGAAATGGAGTCTGGGAGAAACTTGATAGCAGTCGGGTTGCCCTCTCACTTTCCCTTCATTCCTAATGCTGTTTCCTGTTAAGAGAGAAGAGAAACAATCTCTCGCCCCCCCAAGGTACTCGAAGCCACGCCACCAAGAGGAAACAAAGCCTCCGCTCCTCAAACGAGCAAAAGTCGTGTCCCCCTGTTGGAGTGTGACACACGCCGGGCCCTGCCTTTAGTTAAATATGAAAGCGCCGAGCATGCATGCGTGTGTGTTCATGTGTGTATTTTGAGAGAGTGACTGCTAGGACTCACAGAATCAGCTGCAAAACCATTTTTAGAACTCTCGTTTCCCCTTCTCTCCCCGTCGCCTTTGATCATGTAGCACTGTCTACAGTATGAATGCTTACGCGCTCGCTCTCCCCCTCTGTCTTTCACACTCTCTGTTCTTTTGTGTGTATTTGTGCATGTGTGTATAGAGACGTCGCAATAGATCCATTGAGAATGATGGGTGTCCTCGGGTTTGGATTTAGATAAGAAGAGAGGCCTTGTGTAATTCTGGTTTTTAAAAAAAAGGCAAGCGGCCCGAATCAGCTTCCGTGCTGGGGTAAATCATCTTCGTGACACCTAGAGTACAGGAAGCGGTTGAGGGAAAAAATGGAAAGAGGAATTTAATGATTGTTTTTTGCAGGAATCTCACTGTGACATACTTATCTGCCATTTCTATCTTTGTATTTAATTCTTTTGTTTTTCTTTTCAGGCTCAACGATGGATGCAGGGATCATTTAATTTCATTTACGAATCTATACTCGTGTCTACTGAAAAGTCTATAAAGGGTTAGTTCACCCAAAACGACAAAAAAGATATTTTGAAAATGTGTATGGAATGAACAACCCGATCACACTAAATGCGTCTTTATAGCACGCATGTGTATTGTCGTGTAATATATACGCTAAAGTGAGTTTTTACGTGCATATAATACGCATTGGTTGGTGAGGTTAAGTTTAGGTGTGGGGTAGGGTGCGTGTGTATTGTACGATTAGTGGTGTGGGGTGCGTGTGTATTATACGCAAATGAACTGCGTATCAATTGCACGCGAAAAACTGCGTCTCATATGCACGTAAAAACTCATTTTCGCGTATAAATTACACGATAATACACGATGCGTGTTATAGAGACGCATTTACGTGAGAACAGGCTGGGAATAAAAGTAAAAAAAAAAGGGTTCCACCGAAGAAAGAAAGTAATACAGATTTGGAACAACATGAGGGCTAGTAAATGACAGAATTCTGTGTGTGTGTGTCTGTGTGTGAACTATCCCTCCACCGTCAGGTGAAAAGAAAAGTGATCTCCTAGTCCTGATTGGTTTTCATTCATATTGTAACTGTCAGTCATTTCTACAGCAGCACCATTTTGCTTGTCCATTACATTTTTTTTTTGTCCTGTCTGTTTTTTTAATTAATTTATTTTTAAAAAGTAATCTACTAGTGGAGACAGGCTCAGTGACAACGCCGTAATCTTAGGTTATAGTGCAGGAATACAGCATTTAATTTACCAGCTCTTAGCATGAGCACTTCCAAGTGCTAAGTGACAGAAATGAATAGCCATCTGAAGCACATGGCTGACATATGCTAATGAGGAATCTGTGCTGAGGCTCCATTGTGTGGGACATCTCGCTATAGGTCCTTTGGTACACGTTTCACTGCAACCGCAGTTGTAAAGGTAATAATTAAGATCTGACGGGTGTGCTGAAGAGATGTCTCTGTTAAGCAGTGGCCATTCTGCCTCAACACAGGTCCCTCAATTATCGCTGTGCTCTGCATTACAGGCACATCTGAGAAGTCAAAATCACTGAGCGTAAATGAATGTGTGATGTTTAACTTCCCTTCGAGTGGTGATGATTTTTACTCCTCTTCTGCGTTCACATGGACGTGGCAAGAATGACAAATTAGACCTGAAACGGATAAAAAAGCAGTTATTAGGCCAAACAAAAACACTTAACTTTTACTATCTTTCTTACACTTCTAAGATTTTCTGCATTCAAATTGAAATACAAGTAGAATGTCTCTCTATAAAGACAAAGCAGATCACTTACACTCGGATGAAGCTCTCAGGCTGCCTCAACTTTTATATCGACTGAAGTGTAGATTTATAAATGTCCCAGCTTTGCTTGTAATGGATTCAATCAAGTCATAGTAATATGTTTTGTTATTTGATACAGTCTGGAGAGAATGTAAAATAATTTCAATCGAATCAGGGGGCTCTGGAAATGGAGGAGAGGATTTGTGCTTAAGCCTGGTAAAAAGAGCTGTCATCAAAGCACTTCACCAATCCACACCAGTCCATTTAGAGACATGTTAAGAGACTGAGGCCTGAAATTTGATTTTGAATAGAAAGGGACCTTGGACATGGATGGGCTTTTTCCTCCTCTGTTTCACTGATGCTTTAACGGAGGTCATTAGCAATACAAGAGAGTGCTAATGTAATGCAGTAATGCACATATGTATGGCTACTGCCCTCCCATCACCCCAACATTGCACTCCCTCCCATTACTCTGGCCAGGGAACACACACAAATAACTTGTTGTACGGACTTCTCTTAGAAGAAAGAATTCAATAAAATATCGCATTATTTACAAACCAAGATATTTATTTATTGACATCTGTAAACTTGCGCTTCATATTAGCGTTCTGCTTGAGGCTGAAGCAATGTGTAATTCCAGCTCCGTCCAGCAGGTGGATTTCTGCGTGCTGTAGTAGAATCATAGGCTATATCTGTTTGAACGTGTTTACTCATAAACTGTCATTTAATTTAAGTAAAACTGCAGAAATTAAATTATGGCGTATATATTTTCGTTTTGCATTTTGTTTAACATAAAAAACGCGAACTAATTAAATGCACGTTTTCCGTTTTTTTTTCTCCAGATTGAAGTGCGTTCAAAACCCATTCATGGCACTTAATCGACTTCAGTAGCAGGTATGTGCAAAAAATAAGCAACAGGTTGACTAGAATGACTTTTTACAACAAGTAAAACACCCAAATGCGAGTTGTATGCAATACAAATAGCTAGATAAACTCGCGAGCAACCCAGCCAGCACTTACCTATTTCTGTAAAAAAAAAAGACCTCGCGCATTGTTGAAACATATTTTGTTTTGCGGTGTACTTCATTTCCCAGGTCTTCTAAATAGTGAAGAGAGACGATAATTCATTCCGTGCTCAAAAAACAGCCCGTGAGATCCCCCACGAGAGCGTGGAGAAGGGGGGTCAGGGTCCTCAGCGCGCGAGGAGGAGAGAATGAATGTCAGTCAATGAGCAAACCTGGCGCTGAGCGGCAGCACTGCACCTCCAACACTTGGTTTCCACCTCTGAGCAAATCTCTGCCTATCGTATCTACTTTGCCACTGAACGAAGACTCGTTCTCATCGGTACATGTAACTGATACAACTCCCAACAAACGACGCGACCCGGGAACTGTCTCACGCGCCGCGACTGTCGCACGTTCTTTCCCCGAGGTTCGACTCTAGCTACTTTGCTTCTCATGCTTCGCGTTGATCTTCGCTCGCCTGTCTCGAAAAGTTTCGGTTGTGCGGATAAAAGGACAGCTAAACCTTCCAAAGGATTTTTTAAACAACGTAAGTCCTCCGAATGTCTTGACGTCTAAATGTTTCTGTGAAGAAATATAGTTTTATCGGACTGCTTAATGAGTGACTTTGCTTCAGATTTAACGCACCCTAACTTGGCTGTCTCTTGCTCCAGGATAGTATTGCATTTGTTATTGTTGTTGTTTGCTTTTTGTTGTGTGGAAATTGAGTTAAGGCGATGATGCGCAACTTTATTATTCCATATCAACAGATCTCCTATCAGACACAATGTTTCGCTCGCGCGTAATGGCTTGATTGCGGCAATTATTTTAGTGACTTTTTTTATGGAGCACCTTCGTGGTATGGAAGTTATTGAACTCCTAAAACATTTCAGCTGCTCACTTTGATTTTAACATCAGTTCGCGGTGTTAAAGTTTGCTGAAATTGTACATTTGACGTCTGATTAACTGAATGGAATTCCATGGCCATTTATCTGGGAATGTGTAAACACGTATTACTGTTACTATAGCCAACATATTATTGTCATCAAATAAATCACATGGCCCTAAACAATCTTGTTTAACAAGGCGCAACGTATAGATGCCGGTAAACATAAAGACACATTTAAGAATGGCACAAGTGCTGTCTAGAGTCTTGGGAAATTAGGGAAGTCATTGAAATACTGGTGTTTTTGGATGATGGAACTGAAAGGGAACTTGTTATATTGATACCCGTGATGATGTGCGCGTGTCTTCGGCCACCCACGAGTCTAAGATCGTGTGTGATGTTTGGGTCAACCTTTAATAACTAAACGGTTTTCGTGCAGACCGGCTTTAAAACCAGTTGCTTGGGTAGTTCAGTTACGCTCCCAACTAATTTGTAGTGGAGGTGAGAACTGCTCCTGTGAGTGGAGATTTTACTATTCCATTTATAGTCTTCTCCATTTATAGTCTGTAATCAGAGCGGGAATTAATGTGCTCGAGACCAATGTTGCGGATAATTTATATTTTGTTCTCAAGCCACAATAGACTGTTGGCCACTCGTTATTTTTCGCCTGTTTTCGTGCACATGTTTGGTTGTTGATAAATAAATTTTAAATGAATTTCAACAATGGTTGTTAAATGAGAAAACTACAGGCCTTACTCGGAGCAATTAGTTGGATAGCACTTATAGGGAGGAAAGTTGATAAAATCCGTGCAGTAAGGAAACAAGGTGCAAGGACACACCTGTTTACTATGGGTCATTACAATTTACACAACACATATAGGCTACGGCAGTGTTTCCGCTATGCATATGAGTTGGTAATCGAATTTTTAAGGAAGATTCTCTAGGCAAAGCTCTCAGACTAAGACTTATTCTCGCATCTTTTAACATATAATCTCCACATGTTTTAAAAACATTGTCGTGTTGTTTATACTCAGATGTTTTATTTTTATTTACAGTTTGCAATAAGTTTAATAATTATAACAACGCATTATTATTATTATTAGTCTTTTTTAACAGCAGTAACAACAAACAAATACATATTAAAATGGGACAAATAGGCGATTAAAAACTTGTCTTCAGATCTGCAATTTAAAGGAGTATTTTTGCATAAAAATATGTTTACGTTTATTGGTTTATCTATTTCATATTTCAGTCTGTGTTAGGCTAGAGCTACACATCTAAATGTCTATCTTTACACTCACATCAATTATTTATATTTTGGCTGACAGAATGCATTCGGTGTTAAGTAAATAGCCTCATTAATTTAACATCTTTCATTTGTGAATTTTGAATTTTCATTTGTAAGAGGGAGTTTATTAGCCCATTAGTTTATTCCCATATTATTTAACGGCCTTGTGCAGTAAACATTAAACTATTTTGCACTTTACAACTGTGAATATATTGTAGGCCTATTGAATCAAATTATTAATTATAACTCTGAATTTTACATCTCATACAGTAAAAAAACAACAATATGTAGCACTTCCACATGTACATTATTAAATGCTTCATTCGTTGTTAATCTTTATTTAGAAATTGTACAGGCAGGGACGCGCTGTATTAACGCGCTTTCATTCAGACAGGGCGAATCATTTTTCACGATTACACGCTTAATTTGCTCGATATTTAATTTGAGATTTTTAGTCATAAATCTTTATTATTTACACTTAATATTTCATTGCTCTATGTTTAATGGTTACTTAGGCTATTTAAATAATAGCATCCAGTTTATGTTTTTGAATCTAACAAAAAAAAATCGGAAATGCCCTTTGTGTCTTCCAAGATAAATGTGTTAATTGATATTTGTTTAATTAGATTATATGATAAATACAAGTTTTGGCAGTGAGATACGGAACCTTGGGGAATC
The DNA here is from genome assembly GCA_038021265.1 of Cyprinella venusta. Lineage (NCBI taxonomy): Eukaryota > Metazoa > Chordata > Actinopteri > Cypriniformes > Leuciscidae > Cyprinella > Cyprinella venusta. Next base: position 22,119,678 of record CM075870.1, on the reverse strand, counting down.
TATATTGTATTGTATTTATTGTTCATTTAATTAAAAAAATCAAATTCATTCCTATTATGCATGGGGCTATGCAAAACATCCATATAATTATTTCCATTTCTTAAAAGATCTAAATTTTACTCTAATGCTTTTTTTCCCTTTTTATCAGAATTATAAGTCCAACAAAAACAAATTAAATCACGGCACCCTGTTGCGCTTTTCCACTTAAAACTTCAACAGCGTAATTATGAATTCAGTCTGATTTAAAGTTTTCAATCCCATAAACGTGCAAGTTTATTTTTTTCCCCCCGGATAATTTGACATTAGCTCGATTTGAGTCACAATGAGACAAGACAAGAAGAAGAGGATGGAAGAAAAGTAGCAGATGATTTATTCGTCAGCGTTTCGATTTTCAGCCCTCCGTTTTCTGTTCTGTCCTTTTCAGTGCCGATGTCAGTTGTTATTGCTTCTCATTGATCCCCGTGCAAAGTGAGAAGTGAACTAAAATTAATGTCGATTCCAGTAGCCGGATCAATGACCAGAGTTATTTTAATCTGGATTTGTAGAATTAAAACAGAGCAAGCGCAATTAAACGTTTTCATTTTTGTTAACAATCAGAATGAGAAGAGAGCATCCCCCTCAGACAGCGAGGCTGGAGACAGCAAGAAGTTCTGCGGCTCTAACTTGCAATGATACATGACTGGATAAGTCTTTCAGGGCTGGATTCAAAAGAAAAATCCCCCCGATCCGTGCACTTAAAGTATATTTCTCAAATGCGCCGGCTTGATTGGCCTTTTGTCTAGTTCATGTTATCGACAGGCGTGCTGTTTCCCAACGAATTAAACTAGAATTAACCCCGTTAACTGGTACCCACCCGCCCTCGTGCATCTTTATGTTTTCACGTGCTAATAAACACTTCACCGAAAGCTCATTTGTCATGCAGATGGTAGCATGATATGGTAATTAAAATAATCTACAAATAATACCACAGTTTGAGCACAGGGAAGGGTCGTGGTCCTTAAAGGATTCTTTTAAAGTCGTCGAGAAATATTTAAGATGCGCGTGCGTGACAAGTGTTTGGAAGGTTGTATAAAGATGAAAATAATCAGGTGAAGTCCTTGGATTGCCTAACGTCACCATGTCCCCTTCCATTATGTTTTGAAGCGTGCAGACACGCCTATTCATGTACCTTTTTATTTAGTGCCGAGGCGGAACATTTGAAATTTTATGGTGAGTGAGATACTTTGTTTGTTAGGTAAAAGCGCCCCAACCGCAGCAATGCCTTTGAATAAAATCTGCTTGTACTCGGTCTTTTTTTTTTAACACTGAGGATCGCTTTCGCCCTCTTTTACTAGCCTGTCTACTATACTCTAAACTCTATATAGTTTTTTTTTAAAATTATTATTATTATTATTATTATTATTAAGAGTACAATTATTGATATTGCTAATTTATATCTTTTGGGGTTTAACTGCTTGTAATAGCTTTTATCATGAAAGCTTAGCATTTATCCGGACATGTTTTGCTTTTATTCATTTTTAATTATTAAATTAAATAGTTTACTATTATATCAACGCTAATTTAATTACTATAATTTGACGCGCATTGAACTTATGAAGAACTGTATCAGTCATTGCAGTGACATTCAATGGGGCGTTGGCTGCATAGCCTACTCTTTATTTTTAAGTGCATGCAGTATGCAGATTTTCTAAGATTTTTTTTATGTATACTAGTTAAACAAATGTGTGAATTAGGACAAAACCATAAAGCATTAAGTCATGGATATTTCTGTCAGAGATTAACTGAAGATTCAGTAACAATCAATTCTAGCTTTTTTTTTGTAATTTGTTCTTTTTTGATTTACCTACCTGTCCATTATTTAGATGTGGTTTTAGTGCTATTTTACACCCTCTCTCACAAGGCAGTGCATTTGAGTGGAATCATTAAGAGTCCTATATCTCTGTCTGAATGTTGCTTGTTATCTTCCCACTAAACAGTTGTGAGAAACAGTTCATCCCACCAGTTTATATAAATATAAATGCCATGTATATGTGTTTTATTATGCAGGGATCAAATTCAATTTGTTTTGTTTTCTTATGCACACATTTGTGGGATAAGCATGAAATTCATTCTGTTTTCTTACTCGGTGGAAAATGTTGTGGAACTGAACTTGGAATAAGAGGCCAACCGTATAAGGTTGGAATAAGAGGCCAACCTTAGTTCAATTATTCTTGTGTTAAATTATCCAACATGCTCAGGCGGTTTAGTGGCAGACTGCTCTTGCATTGTGCTTCGTTATCTATTATTGACAAACCTCTGGTTCGCAAACAGTGTGCTCAAAGCAGGCAAAATCAAAAGCGTTTCTCTCTCTCTGTCTGTCTCAGTACACAGTGGTGGTGGACAGCTGTAAGGGAGGTGAGGTGGGTGGGTGTGTGGGATGAGGTCGGCTTGGCTTCTTTGCAGTCCGGTCCTGGCTCTGAGCAGAGAGGATCCAGACACCTTGCAAATAATCTGGGCTTAGTGAGGAATTAGTTGGCTCAGGTGGGTGGGATGAAACAAACAGTCCATCAGCCCCTGAAATGAATAGGGCAGGCAGGACAGGAAACTTTGAAAATCATTTTGTTCACAATGAATCAATGTTCCCCGGTGCCCGCCGCAAAGCTTTATTTGAAAAGCAAATCCTCACTTATTCTGACAGCTCATACCGAGTGCACGTTTTTTACAGCGAGAGTAAATCTTGCAAATTTTGTCTGGTGGGGAGAAAAAAAAAAGTTGCGAAAGTTTAGAGGCAGGCCCTCGGTATACTTATGCAGGCGATAAGATCCAATAAAGCAGTGATTGATTACCACTATTTATTGCTAGGTTTTATTGTGTGTCATACACTGTGGGGAATTTATTTGTTGATAGTGAACTGGAGTGTTGAGGCACAGCTTGTACTATCATTATTGATTTAGTTAGCTGTATGTCCAAGTGTCATTATCCTTCACTGCGTTCTCACTCTGTCATTAAATCTCACTTTCACGTCTTCAGAATGCGGGCGTTCCTTTTTTTTATGTCTCACACTGAAGCTGCTACAGATTATTGAATTGTTCAGTGGAAGATCTCATATCGCACGGGCTTTGATTCTAATTCAGCAGGACACATTATCCACGTGGTCCTAAGTTGCAGGCCAGCCGACAGTGAATGACTGTATTTTCAATAATATCGACTGTCCTCCGGTCCAAAAGCGCTTCCTCACGGAATACTAAGTGAGCCGCCCTCTGCCGTGCAAGTGCAGCATGGGTGATACGCACGACACCGAAAATTAACACCGCCTCCCTGATTGACAAGCAGACGTGAGGCTGGATTGCCGTGTTTGTGTCGGCAGCCATTTCAAGTGGATGCTTAAGAAAACGGTTGTGGATGAACCCTCAGGGTGATTAAAAAACGTAACGAGTTGGAGTGCTGCTAAGACCCTCCAGACAAAGGCATTTGGGAAGTTTTCAAGATCAAAGAAGTTGAAATGTGCTCCATGCTGCGGCAGTGTCATTTCCTGCGACGACGTTTGAGGGCTCTCCATTTTAGCAGCTGCACACATAACAGCCTTCACACCGCATCATGTGTTTTGACAGCGCTGGAAGCATTTCAGTGAAAGTTAAAAAAGCGTGAGAAATCGTTGGCATGGCTTAATTTGGAGCAGCAATTAGCATGAAATCCATTCGTCATCCGCATTCTCGCAACTGCCATTTTTGTCTTCTCACGTGGTGTCTAGCTCAGACAGTTAGAGATGTGTGGTTTTGAGTGTGTGTTTTCTGAGGGTATTGAATGACAGTGTCTGCCCTGTCCTGTAATAAAATGTAAGAGTGGCTCTTTCACGGTTGTCAACAAACTCTAAATATACTGACAGACAGGCAGAGGAGCAGGAGCTGTGGTTTGAGTGACACCCTCCGTCGAAACTTTTGCATTTTCTCTCAGCAGTCACATTTGACAGTCGTTTGTTTTCGATGAAATTGGATTCATTTGCACGGATCCCCAGAGCTGCGGCCAGAAAATGTGTCGTTGACAACTTATTTGTCTTTGTTGTACCCTTTCTGTTTCCTTACATCACTAACTTTCTGAGAGTGAACACGCAGCTCATCACTACAACTGACACTGTAATATCACAACAATGTAATTTGAAAAGGAAATGCAATGCTAGATTTGTGCTGGATAACAGTTCAGTGACAGATTTATGTTTTCCCCAGATAATCAATCTCAATTTTAACTCGTGACAAATATGTCATAATGAAATTTAAATGCAAGTTTCCAGGGGAATTTTTGTTTTTATTGTAGTTATAATAATCTATTTTTTATTATTAATAAAAATACATTTAAATGAAAAAAACAAAAAAATGCTTTTTAACTTTGCCATTCAAGTCTGTTTTCTAAGAATTCTTCTGATACGGAGATGAATTTCAATGTTGAGCACTTAATGTATTTTTATTTTGGGTCATTTAAGATGGTTTCATGAATCTTGGTTTTCAATGATTGATTTGAAGGGAAAAAGCGTGACGAGAGTTGTGGTGGACATTGCGGTCCTACCCCCCCTCGCACATTCGCACTCTTTGGCGTGTCAGTGTGTGTCAGGCTGACTCACTTCGGTTGCTCTGGGACACTGGGCCCTCAGTTAGTGCATGCTTTTGTGCGTGTGTGTGTGTAGCAGGAGCACCAGGCAGACCGGCCGCAGCCACAGAAATGATTAGCACATCTGTACAACACTCAGCCTAGTTATGCCCCCTCTTTCTCTCTTTCTCTCTCTCTCCCTCTCTCTCTCTCGTGCGCCATTGGGGGGATATCCTGTGTCCTTTTATTGGATTGTCAGTTTCACACTGCCTGACTGCGCTGATGGTAATGATAATAAAATTGAAATATCCAGGTACTTATCACTGTATTACCTTGCTATCAACACCCACCCGCACTCATTTTTTAGAGGTTATCCGAGGGGAGAGATTCGATACAGAGACGAGGCCCTTATGAGTGTGAGAGTGGGAAAAAAGAGGGGGCTTTCGATATTGGTACATTTTCAAGGTGCTATTTTCCCAGCTAGGCCGAGTAAGAAGACAGAAGGTAATGCGATTCTTGGGCTTCTCGCCAGCATCAAGCGGTGTAGTGTAACCCATTTTCTACAGACAGGAAACTGCACACATTCCCCTGCCATGTATGTGATAATGTAAAGCTCTTTTTACTGGGCCGCAGAGTGTGTGTGTGTGTGTGTGTGCAGATCGAGTTTTAAAATTGATTCGAATGAGTGTTCTGGACAGCTGATATCTGTAAAAATGCCCTGATAAATTCCCCTGGAGTTTCTTTGATGCAGTCTGATATTCTGTGTGGCATTTGAAATGGCCTTGCCGTGACACAAGTCTAAAGGCCCATCTATTTGAATTACTTTGAATAAGAGGACCTGTTCTCCAGATACATGGATTAAATTCTGTTTTCCATACAAGCATGACATATGGAACATATGGACACATGAGAATATTATTACAATTCAAAATAACTGTTTTCTATTTGAACATTTAAAATGCAATTTATTCCTGTGATGCCAACACTGAATTTTCAGCAGCCAATGCTCCAGTCGTCAGTGTCAGAGTTTAGTACATTTCGTATCATTACTGTTGATGATATCATATGCCATGGAAAATGTAATATTTTTTTTTTGAAAGTTTTTACTGTTCATTTTGATCGATTGAATTCATCCTTCCCGAATAAAAGAATGTTTCTTTACATGAAAATCTTAATGACCACAAACTTTTGAACATTTGTATATTTCACTTCAATGTAATTTTTCACTTTTTTAATGATTGTTGATGATAAAAATAGTCGACTCCAAATATGTTAAACAAGGTCATTTTGAGCAGTACAGTCATTTATAAATTTCATGTAAGTTAAATGTCCGTTTAACTTCTAATAGATCACTTTCTGTTCACCCTCAAGGGATTGGCGATGATGGACAGATGCACGCGCACACAAATAGACACAGATTCGCTAAAATGCTTCTCATTAAACCCACTCACACTTTTGCCAATCAGTGAATCTTATCCTCCAGGGGTTCTTCTCGGGCTGTTTGGCTGCAGCTGGGGTCAAGGGGTGAAGTGCGGCTAATTTATTCATTCAGTCAAATATCCTGTGCAGATGGCAGGCTGATACCATATCAGTTTGAGAATCCCATTGGAGGCAGAGGACCAGGGTGTTCACATGAGCAGGGCCGTGCTCTTATCTGATCAGCGCTCGGCTCTTATCTGCCTCAGACGCCGTTCTGCTCCGCAGACAGGGAGATGGAGTAAGAGGCTTATATGTGATCTGAACCTCAGATCTGTGGGGGGAAACTTTCTATTTCAGAAAGAGAAAAGTAGGCAAGAGTTTCAGAGTTTTTTTTAAAGTGGTCTAATTCCTCCTCTGTTCAACTTTCTCCAGGTGGAGGACCATCGAGGATGAGCCGCCAGTGAGAGCGCCCTCCCGATTCTGCCAGAGCGTCGACAAAAGTTTGCACCATTTTGCCCATACCGTTTACCCCGTCTCTCTTCTCTCCACCCCTCCCCCACTCCCCTCTGCTCTCGCCCCTATCCCCCCCTCCGCACAACTTCAGCCCAGTCTCCAAAATGGACTTGCACCGGGCGGCTTTCAAAATGGAGAGTTCCTCCTACCTGCCCAACCCGTTAGCATCCCCAGCGCTAATGGTGCTAGCATCGACGGCAGAGGCCAGCCGCGATGCCTCCATCCCCTGCCAGCAGCCTCGTCCATTCGGTGTGCCGGTGTCCGTGGAGAAGGACGTTCACCTCCCCTTCAACAACGGTTCCTACACGTTCGCCTCCATGTACCACCGGCAAGGTGCCGTACCGCCAGGTTTCCCTAACAGAGACTTTCCTCATTCCCTCCTACACCTCCATCATCAGTTTGCCCCTCCAAATCTGGACTGCTCGCCAATAAGCATGCTCAACCACAGCGGCGTCGGGGCCTTCCGGCCCTTCGCTTCACCTCCGGAGGACCGTGATGGAGCTGGAGGGGGATACCAGTCGGCCTTCACCCCTGCCAAGCGGCTAAAGGGCTGCCTAGAGGCCGATGCCTCGCCGCACCTGCGCTACTCTGACGCAGAAGGCAAAGAGTATGACTTTGGTGGTGCTCAGATCCCCTCCAGCTCACCTAGCGCTCTCAAAGCCGTGGAAGACGCAGGGAAGAAGATCTTCGCAGTGTCAGGCCTGCTGTCGGACCGCGAAACCTCGTCCAGCCCAGAGGATCGCATTGAGCGCTGTGAGTACAGTCTTTTTTTTAAACAAACTGCACTATTAATGTCTGCTAACTGTTATAGCTGTACACTTTTTTTAAATAACGACTACTTTTGGAGTCTTCTACTAATTTTAGATCCCAAAATGCATTTATTTATTTTTTGTCCTGTAGGGATCCGGTCCAAGTTAGTTAACTAAGTTAGTTCAACAGTTAGGATTGAATTTATAATAATGGAAAAAAAAAAAAAAAACAATTACAATTTTTAATGGGGAAAAAAAATTATTAATCAATTATATTTATCCAATGAAAAATTATTAAGATTAATTATTAGGAACTTGTGGTAATATACTGTAAGTTTCTCCTAAACATCAAGGTTAAAAACTTTATAAATACTTTTTGTGTGTAACAGTGCTTAACCTATAAATTTCTTGCTGTGATATGTTATCCCTGTAATATAGAAAACGTGTCCCATGTCACAAGTCAAACTGCTGGAGAATGTTTAGAGAGTGTGTCCTACCGGTTCTACAGAGCTGATAAATTCCACAGATAAAACTCATAAATGAAATGGAGGTTTCTCGTGGGTGAGAGTGTGTGTGTGTTTTGGAGTTGAGGAAATGTGAAATGTGTGCACAGATTCATAAGACCTCTGTAGAGCGGAAGCCCAGTGGTATTACTGTAGTAATCCAACCTGACCACTCTTACTCAAATACATTAGAAGTCCCAATGAAAACATAGGTACACACACACACAGTTCTGAATACCCTTCTTTTTACAGCTTTCATTCACAGTATGTTTTCCAGCAAAGGGAAGTAATTGTTTTTATAAATAAATCTAACTTGAGAAATACTTTTTATGTCATGAGACACATAGTTGTATAATGTGGACTTCTATTTTTTCTTTTATATTTATTTAACCATAATTACTTTTGGCAAATCCAAACCTCAATCCTAAAGGAAAACTTTTGCTTTTTAGAACTATTTTTCTGATTTAGTTGTACCTGGATATTGTCTCAAAACCTTTTTTTTTTTTTTAATTTTTTCATTATTTCATTAGATTTATCTCAATTAGGGGACAATATAATGTATTTTAAAATTAACAAATTAAACAAATGACCCCCCCCATCACACACACACACACACACACACACACACACACACACATATGAGTGTACTTTATACATGTAAATTCAGAGGTTATAAAGTCAATTGCAGATCTTGCTGGATTCCATCTCTATTTTTTGTTCTTGTTTTCTGATGATACTTAACTATTAAAGTTTTAGTTGTAAAAAAAAAAATAGTAGACAAAACCTAAAAATTAACTATTCTTCTACTGCCTTTATTAAGCTTTGTTGATGCGACATTGACTAATGCGTTTAAAATCAAGAGTTGCATTTATTAACATTAGTCGCACAGTGAACTAACATTAATAAACTATTGTATTTTTATAAATTAACGTTCAGAAAAATGAATCAATGCTGTAAAAAATATTTTGCTCATTGTTAGTTCAAATTATTTAATGCATTAGCTGATGTTAGACCTTAAATGGGATCTTTTACTTTTATTTGATTATTTGAGTTTATTTGATCTGGCTTTCTTGTCTAATTATTGGCCTCACTCTGTCATACATGCGCACTCCCTCTCAAATCAATGTTTCAAAACAAGTTTTAGATTTTCAAATCTTGAAATGTTTCCAATTTGCAACTATTCTCCCACCTGCTAATGTTTTTGGAGGGATGGGAGGCGGGAGGGAGCTGTAGTGTGACAGGGAGGCCCACCCGTGGGGGAAATGGAGTGGGATACAGAAAGAGAGGAAGCACCCTTGATCGAACAGATGAGAGACAAGGGCGGCGAGCTGAGACTGATCCGCAGAACAGCAGTGAAACAGCAGCAGCACACAGGCTGGAAGGAGCATGAATGACACCCAACAAGAAACAAGAGAGGAAAGCGGCAGTGTGAGGGAGGAAGAGAGACAGACTAGAGGAAACTGTGTCCAGTATCTCATCTAGAATTTCCCCTCTGAGGGTGTCTCATTTGAAAGCACTTTTTAAGACATCCATCGTAGCGCTTTTGAACCAGCAGCTTCACAGGAAGCAGCGATGCAGTGCCGGTTCTTTTGGCTACATGGATTATAACACCTTCACCCTCAGCTCAGATTAAGCTCAGATAGTGGCTCTCAAGGGCCAATCCAGGTATAATCCAAGTTCCTCAATGGACTGTAATCTGACATTCATACTATCAGATAAGAGCAGCGGCTTCTCTTGCTGAAATGAGAGGGGATTAGGGTGGCGGAAGGGATAGGAAAGCCTCAGCCTCCTCTCTGAGGAGAAAGAACAGAGAGAGAGTTTTAATATACAATGATCTGGAGAGTAGGAGACAGTTTTGCCTTCTCACTCTCTGCCTCTCTCCCTCTCCTCCTCTCTTTTGAAGCTGAATCTAATTAGATTAAACCTTAGGCCCACCAAGGGCTCTAATGCAATTGAATTTCCAGCAGTGTTGTAGAAGGGACTTAAATTGGGTTCCCCTTGACTGGCTACCGTGCTACTGGCTGTCACTTCAGGATCCCTCTCCTCTCTCTGGGCGTTAAGCCCCAAATCTGCACTGTACTGCAGCCGCTGTGATTTTCAGACTACATATAGAACAAGTACTTTATATATATTAGGGGTGTAACAGTACATGTATTTGTCCCGAACGGTCAAGGTATGGATGTCCTGGTTCGGTGCATACAGTTAGATGACAAATACAGTCAGTCAAAGGCCATCCACACTCCAATCCTGAAGGGGGCGTGCACTGTAATGCAATGCTGTTTGCTGTTAGGGAAAAAAGCAAGAGGTCGTTAGGATTTTTTTTATGCTGAGTTTCAATAAAATTTTGGGACATGGTCCCTTAACTTCATGGAAAGAAAACTGGCAATCGTTATTTTACAAACGCACAACATTTTGTTCTTATTGTGGATGTATAGACAGGAGTGCAAAAACTAATCTCTGCACAAGTTTTAATTTTCATTATTGTATTTATTTTGTACTTTTATAATACAAGCTGATAGTAACAACTTAAAATCTGTCTTATAAATTAATTTCAACCGCCTTGCCCTACTACAATATAGCCTACTTAGTGCTTAATACTTCAAAGGAGGCTGTACTGTACCAACTACTTGACTAAATACCACTAGGTGGAACAAACTGCAATTTGCACTACTGTCTGTTCAAAATAAATGAAAAGAAACCTAGCATTGGGATTTGTTGTTCTGTGTACTATTACACCCCTAAAATATATGTTTTTTTATTGGAAATTTACTTTAAAACTGAGTCAATACACCATTGAATAGCCATTGAAATGTGATAGAGCTCGTAATAAAACAAGAATCAACATTGGCTTGGCTTTTCTGAGATGGCGAGAACTGAGGGATTTGAAATGTTGTTAAAGCTACATCGAGATGGCATTTTTATTACTCAACAGGTAAGTAAGGTGCTTCATTGAACAGATACATTGCCATGTGTAGCTCTATCAGAGTTCATTGTAAAGCATTTTCTATTGTAAAGGGTAATTTCATTATGGCTGTTGAAGCGCTTGACTGAAATTATGGTCACCATAAAATCTTTCTTTTATAGCATGTGATGTGTGTATTGGTGTGTTCATTTCCCAGTGTGAACGTCTTACATCTGGAGCTTGTTTGTTTGCCTTTTCCCTCCACACATTGACGCGGCAGTGCCGAGCAGTGAACCTGACCCGGGACAGGGAAAATGTGTGTGATAAACAGAGAGACTGAGATAGTGTAACCTGTTTCCAAGCTCAGTGTGAGCCACAGAAAAAAAAATAAGACATGAGACGTAGTCTTAGAAGGAGAGAAGGCAAGGAATGAGGGAGAGAGAGATGAAAGAAAGATAAAAAATAATAAAAGGCAGGGGATGAGCAATCAGCAGCACCGTGAGCTGAAACGCAGACTGCAGCTGCCTTCCTGAGCAGCTGAAATAAAAGGGAAAAAATCCTTAAGACAACAGAGCGCAGCTACACGGGCTTCCTTCCTGACGTGACCAGCTCGTGAGCCGTGTGGGCCTGTCTCCATAAATCCCCGCTGATTTACGGGGAACCGGGTGGCTGGCAGCTCCGTGTTTAACCCCCACCACCCCGGCCCAGTCTTAAAGCCAGGCCGCCGACCACCCGTCCTTCCCCGTGGAGTTTCGACACACTCGTCCTGAACTTCAAATGATTTCAACCCCGGGTTGGTACAGCTCGCAGATTATAGCACACGTCAACATGTTTAAAGATTCTCCCGCGTCCTTCCTGAATGCGCCAGCGTGTCAGTCACGAGGATATATTGTTACAGTGGCAAACCTGGAAGGGACTCGTTCTCTAATTTACACGGCTGCTGAGAAGTAGCGCCGAGATGCATTGTGTTAGCAAGCATAGTTATTTTTGCATCGCGACTCCCTGTCGCTCTCTGGCTTTGTAGTTGCCAGTCAGCCACTGGGTTTGAGCCTTTAATTATTTGCCGGTGCTCTTTCTCTGTCTCTTTTCCGTTCTCCTGCTCTCTCTTTCTCCTCACTCCCTACCCTGTCTGCGTGATTGATTCTTGTTTTCATGTTTTTCGATTGGGCCACACAGATCTGTCAGACTGTATAGTTATTCTGCCGTCTTTTCCCTTTCAAAAGCTCTGAAGAGCAGTGTGCACTGACAGCTGTTAAAACACACCGTTGTCGTTTTTTTTACCTCTTTTTTTTGTCTGAGAGCAGATGTCAGTGGCATGTTTTGGTTTGTTTTTCTTTAGGATGTATTGAAAAGTTTTGGAAACAGTTGTAGAGGAAGTGGCGAATGTATACACCAGGATACATCATAATAATGGAAATGTGCTATTATTGAACAATAAAAAATGGCTGGCTTGCTCACGGTTGCAGGGAAACGTTTTTTTAGGCTCTGTTATGAGGAAAATTGTTGTTGCTCCTCTCAGGCAGGTGAAGAGTTAAAGAGATGAACATTGTCATTCCAGCTAAAATCCCCCCCCCCCCTCCTTCTGTCTCTTCCCGCTCCCTCATCTGTCCTCCTGCTCTGGTTCCTGCTCCCTCCTCCTCTCTGTCACGGTCTAGTGGCGAGGCTAAGTTAAGTAAGAGTGTTCTAATAATTAGGCTGCAGAGCGACCGCTCGTCTGTGCTTACCCAGATGTTAAAAGGCTTGTCCTCTCATGTTGCCTCCCTGTTGGTACCCCCTCCACCCTTTATCCATCGCTCTTTTCCAGCTTCTTCCTCTCTCTCTCTTTCTCTCGCTCCCTCTATCCTCAATCTCATTTGCTCTTGAACGATCTATCTATCTATCTATCTATCTATCTATCTATCTATCTATCTATCTATCTATCTATCTATCTATCTATCTATCTATCTATCTATCTATCTATCTATCTATCTATCTATCTATCTATCTATCTATCTATCTATCTATCTATCTATCTATCTATCTATCTATCTATCTATCTATCTATCTATCTCTTTTATATCAAGCATTTGCTTGCAACCAACATTAAGGGATTGAGGTTTCATTGCCTATTTGAAAATCTGCTTGTCAGAAGCATTTGAGAGTGATGAGAATTTCTTTATTGCAGATCTGGAGAGTTAAGTGTGTGATCTTTCTTTCTCTCTTTGGTTGCTCTTGGCAAAAGACAGCAGGTGTCAGTGCAGCAGGCCATGGCTGCACCACTCTTTGCGGTGTAAGGGAGCACCGGGCCGGGCCATTGTTGCGGCATGATGCAGATCAAGGATTAGGGCTTCCTGCCTGAGCTTTGTTGGCAGACCCACTTGAATTGGACACAGGCTGGTGTGTGCGGACCGCTGGAGCCACTGTTAGGGAAATGAACAGGGGAAATGAGATGAGAGCACGCATCCTCTCCAGACAAACAGCTGGGATCAGAGTGAACGAGTCTTACACACCACCGCAAAATGCTCATGAATATGTAGTAGCTCTTTATTGCCTAACAAACACACTTGTTTGGTATGAAATAGTGTATTGCTTTGGTTCATTTGTGGTTTAAAAGAATATAAACATTATGCCCTAAATGATTCCCATTCATAGATGCGAGCTCTTGACTGTTGTGTACATGCAGCTGCATGGAGGTTCTGGCAAGCATCAGGCATGCACCCAGTCTCCCAGGCTTTAGGTCAGGCTTGTTCCCATGGCCTGGATGTGGGCCCTGTGGTGATGTCACACTTTGCTATAAAAGCAAGCTGAAAGCGGTCCGCTGAGTCCTGTAGAACCGCACAGCTGGCATTAGTATCCGTTCTGCACATGCACCCGGGGTCAGTGAGCCGGTCATGGTACCACAGCGGGCCGTCCGTCAGCCCTGAGTTTAGTTCCGGGCCACCGGCAACCAGGAACAGCTCTTAGATCAGGCTCAAACTCCCCTCCTCCCCATCCTCGACTAATGCAGATGTGCTGAAAAGCCTCATCCCCCTGAGTCCCTTAAAGAGGTAGGGGATGAAACTTCACTCTCGCTAACAGGTTCACCACCCAGAGCACAACAGACCCACCCCAGCCAGCCAGCCAGCCCACCCGTTCGCATCCGCCACCTCTTTATCCTTCTCTCTCCCTTCCGTCACCCCTCCTCACTGTTTCCCCCAGTAATCTAATCTTCTCTTCGTGTGCGGGTGCAGTCTTCTGTGACAGACTTGTTTCCAAAAAGCCGGCTTGGCTAAAGGACACACGTATTATATATATTTATTGCTTCACTTCAATGTGAATTATTGAACACGAGTGATTACCGAGTGGGATGCGTTGGGCGCTTTCTGGGAGTTTCAGACAACTGTCGGATTAAAACAACAGCATCCAGAGTGACATCTCGCATGAGAAATGTCTTTAATGTAAGCTCGGCTTTCTTCCGAATATTAGCATTAGCTTGAGGCGTGCCGTAAGCCCTCACACCTGTAGCAGTTTGTTGCTTGTTTCCGGCTGCTACCGAAGCTTCCAGTTCTGCTTTATTGGTTTTGAGAGGGCCGCGTGTGTGATCATTGCTCATTACCGGTTGCAGAGACCCGAGGCAGAAAGGCGGCTCAGGAGAATCTGCATGGAGATACGCACACTCCCCCAGAATGCCAATAGCCCGCACACATTAGAAAGTGTTGCCATTTTGTACCTTCTTCCCGTCACTCTCTGTCCAGGCGCTCGTAGGGGCCTGATTAATTATTTAGCAGCATGTATCATCTATTTACCTTAGTAATCCATCTGTCAGCACGCTTATTGATCCAATCCTGCATTCTAATTGTGCATCCTCTCGCAGCAGCTAGCTCATATTTAAATTCAATGCCTGTCACTGCGCCTGACTGTCTGTGCGCCGTGTGACTCCGTCGACTATCGCGTCTGTCGCTGCGGTTGCATTTCAGAGTTAAGCTACAGCTGGTCTGGAGGAAGTGAGAGTGTATCTTTCGTCTCCTCAGGTGTGGCTGCATGGTCGTTTTTTAAAGTGACACATGGAAAGGGGGGTTTTATTCAGAAAGATGTGGTTGGAAACGAAAGAGACTTGGGAAGAATGAGGGTCAGAAGAAATCATGAAACTCATATATATATCTATTTCGTCAAGCCTCAGTTTCATTCCAACTTCCTCTTACTTTCTTTGTTCTAAATCTTAAACAGCTGCTATCTATCTATCTATCTATCTATCTATCTATCTATCTATCTATCTATCTATCTATCTATCTATCTATCTATCTATCTATCTATCTATCTATCTATCTATCTATCTATCTATCTATCTATCTATCTATCTATCTATCTATCTATCTATCTATCTATCTATCGTTATCTCTAATCTATTGTTAACTTAGATATCTATCTTTCTAAAGTTAACAATAGATTAGAGACGCAATACAACTGGGCATTTTACATTTGATAGAAACTATTGTCTATAATTGTATTGTAAAAATTGTATTCCTTTCAAATCAAGTCATCATTTTTATTTGGTCTACCAACCACTGGATTGCATGAATAGGATTGTTGGATATCATAGGCAGTGAAAGTGCCACCTGCAAATGTAACATTTTTCATCTTTCGGTCAGCCTTTCTCTCACCTGTTCACTTCCTATCTAGCATTTTTCACTTTCATCCCTCTCTTATTCTCTGTGTGTGGTGGCAATAGTTGCTTGTTTGTTGTGGTGACAGGGAGGGCGTCCACTGATAAGAGCACCGTGGCAATTGGTTGCTGTGGCTGTGTGCGGTTAGTGAAAAGGCCAGAGTGCGGGGCGGTCAGGAAGCTGAAACGCTCCTGCAGTTGTCAGGCTGGTCTGTCTGGCCAGGCCCCTCAAACTGGGCTTTTACATGCCAATAAAGAGGGCCGTTTCAGGGGTGGGCTGGTAGCCAGGCAGCCTGGGAGAAAACAGTTAAAAAAGGCACTTAAGGGCGCCCTCCCCCCCTCCTATCAAGATGGGTTACGCCGCCGTTCTCAGTTGTGTTCTAACAAGGCTTTTGACATAATTGAATACAGTAGCCCTGAGTAGATAAGCTTTTCGTGTGCCAGCCGCTGTGCGTCTGAGAATTCTGGCTATGTGTGCACATACTGGAACTGTATGTGTGTGTTTTATTAATTTGCCTGTGTACTAATTCCGTGTGTGTGTCCGCATGCTCACTGCCAGCTGGACGTGTGTGAGCTTATATCCTTCCTTTGATGGCCCACTCCTCTTCAGGGCTAATAAGAACAGATGCGCGAGCGCCCAGCATGAGTGATCGTGCAAATGCAGCAATCAGTAAACACTCGCTGAGTTAATGACACCAATCAATGGCCTTTTAAAACAGCTATTTGATAATTGCAATCATCAATGCCTCCTGTAGTATACATTACAAATGGACCTCTCCTCTTCTTCTTCACCCCCTCCCTCTTACTCTTACTCTGTCTCTCTTTTCCTCTTCCTTTTTCCTCTTCCTTTCATTTTGTGAACATGGATCCATGGTCATATTATCCTGTCAACCGGCACGGTGCTGTAATTGAACCATATGCATCTCGGGCTATCATTGAACCACAGTTGTTAGCATTTTAGTATTCTCGTCTTCCAGGATTTTTATCAAACTTATTTTATTGAAAAGAATTGAAAACACTCAAAATACAAGTTTCAACAACAGTTTTTTTTTAAATATACCAAATAATTAAATGATTTAAGAATATATAACTTTAAAGAATCTTAAAAAATTGGTTAACTCAAATCTTAATTGGTTAACTCGAATTGGTTAACTCAAATATAAGAAACATAAAAATATATATAAATGAGTATTCAATGTTCATACTTGATGACTTTTGTTAATCATTGCTTTTTAAATATTTTTCATTCTCCATGAGGTAGTTTTTATAATTTCTTTAAAAAAATGTTATTATTTATAAAAGGTATAATATATATATATATATATATATATATATATATATATATATATATATATATATATATATATATATATATATATATATATATATATATACCATAAAAAGGTACGAAACATTTATTACTGCAGTAGATTTTAATTTAAATATCTGTTGTGCATGTCACAATGAAGCTTAATTTTTGTTAACATGGAATAAAGATGTAGAGGTTCATTTTTAATTACTACTACTTTAACTTCTTATGTACATCATTGAGGTCTAAAACTAAATGTAAAGTCAATCTCAACAGAACATGGGGCTGGTTAAGGTTAAAAAAAACAAGATTTTGCAATTAAGAAGCCTGAGGCAATCATCAATTTCATCTTATTGGGTGGGAGGTATATTGATTAATTCGCTTTTCATCACTGTTCTTTGTTCCTTTTTGTGTCCACTCCTTGTGAGCGATACAGTATTGGACAGAGAAGACACAGTGGTCACGAGTGATCTCATGCGCGACTGCTTTTCCTGTCTGTGTTTTCTGCAAGCCGAGAGCGAGTTTATTTTTGTGATACATCAAAGAACACGGACGTTCTTTGACCGCATCTCCTCCCAGGGGGTCAAAAATCTTCTTATGCAGAGACCCCCTCCACTTCACCCCTATCAAAGGCCCCCCCTTCGGTCGGCCATTTCCAGCCCGGCGGCTGTGCGCCCGCAGGCCCTAGACCACGACAATTTCAGCACTGCAGAGCCGAAAATTGTCGCCATTGAAAATGGCACCTAAAAGTGGCTAATCTGAACTGCCTCTTCATCTAGTCCCCCCTTCCTGTGTGTGTGTGTGTGTGTGTGTGTGTGTTTATATGTGCTTTTGTGAGTTAAGCTGTGATTCACACCTGCTGCTGTCTAATCCTGTAGTCATGTTGGCCCCTGGCTCCCGTGCTCGCGCGGCTCTGCGGGTGCCATTTGGATACGGGCTGTCTAATACCACATCCCCACGGCAGAATGCACGGCATCCGCCTCTGGGGAAACGGGGGTGGAGGGGGGGGCTCTGTCGAGTCGTCGAATGGGGTCCGGAGGAGGAGGGGGTGAGCTTAGAGAGCAAAAGAGAGCAAATCTGTCACTTTTCCCAAAGCAGTCACCCCTGTGACCTCCATTCAAAGATATATTGATTTTCCAGTGCTCTGTCTAACAAGCGGCAGGCTGAGTGGGGTTTAGTGATAGTGGTCGAATGGCTCGGACACAGCGTGATGCTCTCTTCTAGAAGTTAAACACGTCTCCTCTCTCTCCTTGCGGGGGCATCAAACAAGTACAAATAATCAAAAGGGACTGGCTTCCCTCCGCTTCCCCTTTGCAGATTTCTCCATATGAGACCATTTTTCTGCACGCGTATGGCAGCATTTGCTCCTCATGTGGGACCTTTAGCTTTAACTTTCCCTCATTTTTTTTGGTCCGGCATGTGTGTTCAGTTTGCTTTGTGGGGTTTAGGAGGGCTCATACAGACCTTCCACTTTTACTTTTCTGGTCTCCTTAGATGCACACAGAGTCTGTTGAGATGCAAAAATCTGTGGTGCAGAGAGAAGGGAAACAAAGCGACCATGTACAAACAAACAGTATCAGGGGAGAAGGGCATACACCTCTCAGGCCCCGTCCACACTACTGCGTTTTCCTTTAAAAACAGAGACCTTTTGCTACGTTTGCACCTCCCGTCCAGACTAAAACGGAAGATATAAAATGGAGAAGTTTAGAAACGCTGCAGCTCCGTTTTGCGTTTTGAATCTCCAGAGGGTGTTTTAGTGTAGACGGGACAAAACGGACGACTTTAGAAATGATGACGCTGAGGCTCACGCTCGGCTCTATGATTGGGTGTCATCAGTCACGACGTGTCTTTCCCTGATTCGTCAGCCACTGTTTACACCGGCACGCGCATGCCCAGTGTTGGTGAATGGTCACGTGATCCGCGTTTTCAGTCGTTTTAATGTGGATAGAGATCAATTCTAATACGCAGATAAAACGCTGGTGTGGACGGAGATCGTATTCTTTTTAATTCTCCATTTTTAAACGAAAACGCAGTAGTGTGGATGGGCCCTCAGAGTGAGACTATGCTTCAGTATATCAAGCTTGGGAGAGAGAAAGAGATGAGAGGAAAGAGAGGAAGGCTGCATTCACACTGCCGAAGAATACCGATGTCACTCTTAGAGTTTTAGAGTGCTAAATATGTTTATATTCACAGAGTTTATTTGACACAGATGTGACACTATTCTTCACCTAATATGACACATGTAAGTCCTCCATTTTTAATATTTTTCATTATTTTACATATTTTAAAAACATTTCAAATTAATACAGTTAATTTTTATTTAAAATTCTAATTACTGTATGTGCATTCTACAAATAAGTTATATTCCAGGTAAAAAAGGAAATACATCTTTAATAATTTCTCTTTTCACTTTTGACTAGATCAGAGGTGCATAATTTAAAGGGAAAGTAAAATGGTTGATTTTTAATTATTACTACTTTATATGGACATTATTGTGGTCTCAAACAAAAAGTTGTCAATCCCAACAGAACATGAAGGTTAAGGGGAAAAACACCATCTTTTGAAAGCGGGTTGGTTTAATTATCAGATTGCTTGCACTTTTGCGTTTTTTATAGCTTTTTTAACTGAAAAATACTGACCTTATTAAAATCACTTCTGAAATTTGTTGTTTAAACAGGTCGATTTTAGAACCACACCTGCTTTTAAATACAGTTTTCAATCCTAAAACATTACCGTATGAACATAGCTAAAAACAAGTGAGGTGGACCGATAGAAAGAAAGAACTAGAGAAAGAGAGCGCATAGTTTACTCGCAGCACCAGAAAAAGGAGGCTTGTTTTTGAGATGAGACTGTTTGTTCAGTCAGGCTTCAACAAACCTGCCACTAATGGCTTGCCGAGCTGGGGTGAACACAGAGGAATGTTTCACTTCGTTTTCTCAGATGTGTTTGTATTTCACGGAGTGATGCACAAAGAAATACAAGATTCGTTTTTTGCCTCTCCAGAAAGCCGGTTTTATTTTTCCTCTTGTTTTTTTTTCCCTCGGTGGATTTTCAGGCAATCTGTTCCAAACTGTTACGACTCTAGCTGAATTCTCATAATGACAGTGTGAGGCTGTTTGCATCAGCAGCGGATGTAGACGGCGGCATGTACTGTGTGAATAGCAGAAGGGCCTGTAAAGTGGAGGTTTTAAAACTGCCTGTCTTTGCAGCAATGTCACAGTAACAACTGGAGGGATGTTATGAGCCTGCTCCAGTGGCAGGTGTCTGGGGAGAAATGGCCTCACGCAGAAACCTGGTGTTATATCCGTGGTAACAGGGCAATTGGCGAGGTCGGGGCAGACGCCCCGGTGGGCCAGGATGTCTGCATTCCTTAGGCAGATTGCATGGTCAAACGTTCCGGTAGGGGTTCGAGGTTTGCTGTGCTCTGTAATGGCAGGGCGTGGAGCACAGGGAGAGGTTTACCTGTGACTGCAAGAACAGCACTGACATGACCCTCACCCCTAGCCACATGCTGTTGAGTGGTGTTGAAAAGGCTTACACAAAAATAAAATTGTATGTTTTTGAGGATTCAGCTTTATTTCATAAAGATTAGAGGGTCGTTGTCAAGGCTTAGCAGTTTACGGTGCTCCTGTGAATGATGTTTGAATCTGGTTTTAATAGCAAATCTCCCCCTTCATTTCCTGTCCTTCATACAATCTAGCAAAAATAAAGTAAGTAGCAACGTTCATTCGCAGGTTAAAACGAATGTGTTGTTGATTTATAAAAAGTATTAAAAAATATTTATATATGTTTATATTTTAATGAAATATTTTATATTTTTATATTAATATTTAATAAATTTTATTTTAATCTATGCTAAATATAGATTACATTTACAGCAATTGCAACTTCAGCCGCACATTTATATCACAATAGCATAGTCATTATATTTATAATATAATTTAATATAAGCGTATAATGTAGTTGCTGGTATGTAAATTATTAGCTTTGTGTGTGTGCTTGTCTGTGTCCACCCTCGGGGGTCTTTTCTAGCTGTTATACCTGTTGTATCACGCTCTGCTGCTGTGTTAATAATATTCTGTCGATACAGCGACGTGATGAGCCGGCTGTCTGGTTTTGGCTGTTCTACATCCATCATCCCTGCTTCCAGCCTCCACCCGTCAATATCGGGGCCCAATGCTAATGGTGGCATTTAACCAGCGGATCTGACAAATTAACCACCGTCCGTCTACATGGGTTAAATATTCATCATCCCAGCTTTAACCAGTCCTAGCCCCCCTCATAGTGCACCTACAGAGCGGCCACATGAGCACAGAGCTCTCAGCACTACATCACTCACATGTGCCCTGAACAAGGCCTGGAGCACCAGGAGGGAACTGGGGTTAAACATACTGTCTTCTTATGGCCAGGAACTGTGACAAATAGTGACAGTCCTCTTATTTATTTTTATTTTTTTTAAGCCCGCCATATTCCTACCAGCGAATTTCATGCGGGCAGGTCTCAGGACAGACAAGACGTGTGGATATCCTCCTCACACATGTATACACCGCACATCCCTTGTGATCTCTGCAGTTCGCACCCTTATGCTCGGGGTTTGTTACAATCAAAGCGTCCCATCACCCTACCTCTCCGGCCGGACTCACACAACAGCTTGGTGTGTGTGTGTGTGCGCCTGTCTGTCTGTGTGAGTCTATATGTGTGTGCAAAGCATGAAAGAGTCCCTGGTTTCTACTGTCCACCCCTCCCCTCCACTGATCCTTATGTCTCCCCCCTTTCTCTGTCTCTCTTATTCAGCCTGTCCATCAGTGGCCTCATAAATAATTCATTGCACTCTCCCTGATGTCTTGTCACCTTCCCTTCTCATTCGCCACCTTGGCTCCCTCCTCTCACTTCCCCTGTGCTGTCCTCAGTGTAGCGGAACACCCCGGGAGCCAGCAGGGCCCAGACCACACACACCCTCTCTCTCGGTCTCTCTGTCTCTCTCCTTTCTCTTCTCTGGCTCCTCCCTCTTCCCCTGTCCCAGTCAATGGTCATTCAATCAGAAATGGCTTCCTTTAGTGTGCTCCATTTGTGGGTTGCATTTGTAGCCTGGTAATTAATAGCATGCCCTTTTAAACTGTCCTCTTCCTTTTAGATTCATGCACTCTCTAGTAAGGCCTTGGCTCAACACCGGGGAAACGCATTAGAACCCTGTGTTTGTACAGTGTATGTGTCATTATGGGTTTTATTACTCGCATATCATAATTTTATGTAATTTTCACAGCAGTTCAAAAGTTTGAGGCCGGAAAGAGTTTTTTTTTTTTTTTTTTTAAATTCAAATCAAAATACAGTGAAAAAGTAATATTATGAAATATTATTTAAAATAACTTTTCTATTGTCATATATTTTCAGCATCCATTACCCCCGATTTACCTTTCCAGCCTAAAAACTGGTTCCGCATGTCCCTAGTTTTAGCTCATTCTGCCTAGATTTTCAAAATTTTGTTCAAAACACCTCTAAACTGTCAGGAAATGAAGTTAATATTCATGTGTTTGTACAGTGTATGTGTCATTATGGGTTTTATTACTCGCATATCATCATTTTATGTAATTTTTCATAGCAGTTAAAAAGTTTGAGGCTGGAAAGAGTTGTTTTTTTTTAATTCAAATCAAAATGCAGTGAAAAAGTAATGCTATGAAATATTATTCAAAACAACTTTTCTATTGTCATATATTTTCAGCATCCATCACCCCCGATTTATCTTTCCAGCCTAAAAACTGGTTCCGCATGTTTTAGCTCTTTGTGCCTAGATTTTCAAAATTTTGTTCAAAACACCTCTAAACTGTCAGGAAATGAAGTTAATATTCACTTTACATCCTCCACAGTGGTAGGTTGGGAAATTGATAGGTTAATCCACCACCAGTTGCAGGGCGCGTAACCACAAACATCTTAAACAGAGACGTCTCTTCTAGAGCTCAGCACTGATGTAGCATAACCACAATAGCAAACCCTTCTGTTCAAATGGGGCTGAAAACACAGCGGCGTACGATTCGTCTTGTGGTTCTCTCATTGCTATTCCTCCCCACATCCCTCGTCAATTAATGACTGAATTGTATGTGCACAAAAAAATGGAAAAAGACAAGCACCCGGGAAGAGTGAAATAATACCGCTATTATAATGTATTAATCACATAGCTTTGAGGGCAGTACAAATAACATCGCAACATCGCAACGGAAGAAAAAAAAAAACAAAACTATGACAAATTGGTTTTCCTTCATGGAGCTTGTTTAACGTTCAGGGAATTGCTAATATCGAAGCCCGATTACGATCATCAGAGAGCTGTGCGCTCTTTCATGTGTGCTGCTAGTGAGCGTGTGTGTTTGATTTTGTATGCGTGTGTGTGTATGATTCACAGAACAGAAGGACTCAGCTGTGTTTGTAGGCGTGAGTAGCAGCCCTTTTGAGACTCGCGCGGTCCTACAGACCATCTCTCTCTCGGGCTCGCCCTGACAGGGCCTGTCTGCAGCACTCAGGCCCTGATCAGGCAGGGCGATTAATACGTTTTAAAAAATGTCCCATCCACTCTCGCAGCCAGCCACACAACTGCTACTCTTTATTCTGCCAGCCGTCTACACGCGCACTGCAGCATCAGCAGCGGCTGAGCGGCCCATGAGAAGCAGATCAATCAGGCAGCCTGCTGATGAATTAAAGCCTTTAGCAGCCAGGAGGGGGAAGCTGAAACTTTGCTGAACCGCACACACAGTGCTTGTTTTGTGAGCCAATCATATGGAGTTATCCCAACATATAGTGAGCTGTGGTGGCTTAGATGTCGAATAGATATGAGCAGAACGAATAGAGTTTTTTGGTGTCGAACGTATCATGTTCACATCCTACTTGGTCCTTTATTTTTTTTTAAAACACACCTTTGTGAGTCAGATAGCCAACTCTATCACAGCATATAGTGAGCTTTGGTGGCATAGATAGAAAATGAATAGTTAACGTATTAAGATGAGTCATTCGGTGTGGAACGTCTCATCCTACCTCATCCTTTTTTATTCCTGTCAATCGGTCTCGATTCACTTTGTTAAAGCCACTAGCCTTCCTCTGCCAAATTATCTCTCTCTCTCTCTTGCCCCGTCCCCATGATAAATTAATTTTAACAGTGACAGCTTGGTTACAGAGCCGCCTGCCTTGTTTCGGGGTAATTCTGGCGACAGCTTTAAGACTTGTTGTATTTAAGGTGCCCTGTAATTACATGGCTTTTGCATATGTAGCGCGAGAGATATGATTCATCTGCCAAGTGGGAGCTGGCGAGAGTGGGAGCGAGGGAGCGAGAAAGAGAGATACGGTTCAGCAAATAAAAAAAGAGCAGCGTGTTGCTACGAAATTTCCTCCTTATTATGTCTCATTAAAGCTGAGACCACAATAAGGCAATACGGCCCATGAATAAGATCTATGATCGGTGTGCTAAAAGCCACAGAAAGGGGAAGGCTGATATCTCGTAGGTCCGTAAGGGGTGTGTGTGTGTGTGTGTGTGTGTGTGTGCTGCCCATAGTAGAAAACAAGAGGAAAAATGTGTTCCTTTTTTCAGCTATAACCCTGTGGTGTTTCTGAGCGATAGCAGATAGCGGCGAAGCCCCTCTGCGCTAATTAGAGGAGCTTTTAACGAGGACAAAAAGATCTGTAGTGTGGGGGAAACTGACAGGCCGCGTTAATCCCAACCCTATTGTCAGAGCTACAGGAAAGCCGTGTTGGACAATCACCCAGGGAGAGAGTGATAAATCCGACTCAGGGCCCTGGCTACCTCCCCACACTCAGGCTAATGGGTTATGAGCTACTGCGCTACCGTTAGTATTTCAAACGCACAAATCAACAGCGGTCGCATGTTAACGCAAACATGCTGCGTGAATGCACATAATCACGCGTGTGCGCTTCCTCGCTCCGACACAGACGTGATCATTAGTGGTAATTATCCTGAGTGCTAAATTACTACCTGCAGTTAGTGCTTGATTATTGTGAAGGAGAGCGCTAATCTATAAGCGCGGAGTTAGCGGTGGTATGGAGTGCTACTGCTAGCTCTTCAAACGCCTATATCGGTAAATTAGAGTAATAAGATGCTATTAGGTCTTAATGAGACCACAATGTAATTTACAGTGTGTTGAGTGCTAATCTGTTCCCCACATATGATGTCAGGAGATTGGGAGGGGAATATCACGCTGTTCCCAGGCCGCAGTGACAAAATACGTTCATACACTATTGTAATGTTTTGTCAGGCGACCATTTTTTTTTCTTGTGGAAACAAACTAGTTTGATTCAAGTCAAATATATAATGTCACAGGATCAACCTAAGTAGTTTATCCAAAGATGTACTCACCCCTATGTCGTTCCAAACCTTTGTGACTTAAAGGAACATAAAGGGAGATGTTTTGAAGAATGTTACAACTCTTTCTGTCCATTCAGTGAGTCCAAAACAGGACTGACTTTTCATTTTTAGATCGTAAAGGAATACATTTCGCTTTCAAGTTCTCGCACAGAAGCAACGTGAGCACAAATTCAAAGTCAGATGTAGCAGCTTGAGTGAGTAAATGACTAGATGTGGCCTATTGACTATTTGCACAATGAAGTCCAGGTCAGTGTCCAGTAGATTAGAGTACAGGGAGCTCTAAATTGTCCTCACCTCCTCAGCTCTGATAAATAACTCACCATCCATATGATTCACTAGGGTGGCCTCCTGCTGATTGGTAATTTGCTGAAATTAAAACCTAATCAAGCAAACTGCTGGACTGCTTGTGAATAATTTAGAAAGGATGTGAGGGAGAGCCAGGCATCAGGGACACACAATTGGGGAAGTGAGAGAGAGCAATAAGAACACAAGGAGGAAGAAAGTTTTATTTTGTGGGATAATTTTTCCTCCCATTGGAAATTCTACCACAATGATATCATAACTGCTTGGTGATTTTGTAGCATGAGGTCTTATTCGAGCATTTTTTCTTTCGGGAGGGGCGACTTCTCTTGCTTTAACTGAGCAGTATTCATCTTAGTCAAACAATTTTCATCCACGATTACTGTACCTGAATAACTTTTAATACCTTATTTCAATTGTCTCTTCTTTGATTAATTCCTTAGCTTTGCAAGTGTTTCATTAATACCAAAGCCATTTGTCATGTGTAATGAAACACATATTTGCGCAATTTTAACAAATGGAATTTTTAACGAGGTGATTATGGGAGTTTTTAAGTAAACACTATTTGTCTTTTAGTCCAGCCATGCTTTGGCAGCTTGAACTTACCCTTATATTGACCCAAAGTGAATAAAATAAAAGAGAGGCAAATCTCATTTAATCTTGTTTATCATGGGGAAAAAAATTGATGAAAACTTATGATCCCTCATTAAAGTTCAAAATTGACCATACTAACTTTGTTTGCCTAAATTGATTGTTTTGTGGTGAACAATTCATCCATGCAAGTCAATTCACACACACAAAAAAAATTTGGCTTCATAATCTTTAATCAAAATCTGAAAATTCCCCTCCCCTCTGCATTGAAGGACCTTCCCTGATGACGTAGGTTTGACGGTTTGGGTGTCTGCTTAACATCCGTAATCACGCCCTTCCAACTAGACCGGCCACCTGTGTGTATGTGAGCATTGACAGTGTGTGAAAGGAGAGATGGCGAGGAGGTGCATTTTTGGTTGTGGCACTCATGGGTTAGTGAGTTACACGCAGGTTACTATTATAACGGTTAAGGTTGCAGTAGTAATAGCGAATAAAAATAGTTTTATAATTCCAATTAGTGTTACACCTACTTTTCTAGATCCAATCAGGTGCTAGTTGGAAAAAAAATCCACAGACACTATTTTAGTATTCGGAAATACGTCAAAACACTGGAGAAAATTTGCTTGCAACTTCCGGTTCATGGGGACTTTAAAGTTGCACTTAGTAATTTCCTCATTGAAAGTATGTTTTTATATATATATTCTTTATTGATATAAACAATGTTGCTAATCGCACCTTTGATTGATTGTTGGGTAACGTTAGAGTGCCTGTCATTGTCTCTTCATCAGTTTTAGCACATTCATCTTGCTGAAAGTGCTTTCTTCATTTCACACTTTTAAAGAAAATGAGTACAAATTGTACCTTGTCACTGGGGCAGTACCGAATTGTTGTCAGGCCGCTCTGCGAGAATGAACTGCAGGTCCAGACGTTAGTGTGAGAGCCGGGAGGCCTCTCTAATGGAAATGAAGCTGCTCTGAGGCGCTGTGCCTTTGTTACATTCCGCAGACTCACATTTTATTAAGTACCCTTTAGAGAGAGAGAGAAACACAAGAGGCGAAAAGTCACCCTGCTGCATGTTAATTAGCCCGCTGGAAGTCTGACAGAAGAGAGGGGAGTTTGTTAAAGGAGAGAAGGGAGACTTTCTCCAACCCACTCAAAGAGGAGGAGAAAACTTCACTCACAAACAAAAAACAGCTTTTCTCGGGTGCGCTTTCAGAGGAGAGGGAGAGAATAGGGGAGCGAAAGAGGAAGAGGTTACCTCACTGCTCCCTGTGAGACACTGTCACCCCGTGCACATGGTTCTCGCACCTCACACGGCATCTAAATTATGTCACGTCTCTGTAATGCGTGACAGATGACACATTAGGGGACAATGATGGGATGGTGCTTAAGTTAGAAGTAGGCCCACAAGGAGTTCAACAAAAAGCTCTGCAGATTCAAAATGTTTATCTATCTTTCTATCTATCTATCTATCTATCTATCTATCTATCTATCTATCTATCTATCTATCTATCTATCTATCTATCTATCTATCTATCTATCTATCTATCTATCTATCTATCTATCTATCTATCTATCTATCTATCTATCTATCTATCTATCTATCTATCTATCGTTATCTCTAATCTATTGTTAACTTAGATATCTATCTTTCTAAAGTTAACAATAGATTAGAGACGCAATACAACTGGGCATTTTACATTTGATTGAAACTATTGTCTATAATTGTATTTTAAAAATTGTATTCCTTTCAAATCAAGTCATCATTTTTATTTGGTCTACCAACCACTGGATTGCATGAATAGGATTGTTGGATATCATAGACAGTGAAAGTGCCACCTGCAAATGTAGCATTTTTCGTCTTTCGGTCAGCCTTTCTCTCACCTGTTCACTTCCTATCTAGCATTTTTCACTTTCATCCCTGTCTTATTCTCTGTGTGTGGTTGTGTGGTGGCAGTAGTTGCTTGTTTGTTGTGGTGACAGGGAGGGCGTCCACTGATAAGAGCACCGTGGCAATTGGTTGCTGTGGCTGTGTGCGGTTAGTGAAAAGGCCAGAGTGCGGGGCGGTCAGGAAGCTGAAACGGATCTATCTATCTATCTATCTATCTATCTATCTATCTATCTATCCTTCTCTATATTTACATAATTCATTATATATAAGTAAAATGATGATATATTCTATATTATATATTGAAAAAATATATATATATTATTTTTTCACCCAAAATCACTACAGAAAAAGGTCTGCCGTTCATGTGAACATTGAAGTGTTTGGACGCAGTGTGGGAAGCAGTGTTATGACAGTGCTGTATGGCAGGGCAGGGTCATAGTAGTGCTTGGGTGAGAGTGTTGGAACGTGTGTGTGAGACTTGCGGATGAGGTAGCGGGTGGGGGGTTTGTAGTTTAAAAGGCTGAAAGAGAGCATGATGAGTGCTCAATGGCACCACCCAGCCTGCCGTGAAATCAGAGAGCCCTGCCAACAACCAGGCTGGAACTACCCCCTGTCAATGTGTGTGTGTGCTGGGAGGGGGGCAGTCATGCGGGTCAGACCCGATCCTTCGTTATCCTGTCTTGTCCGTCTTCTCTTAAAAATGCTGACGATTCTCAACGTGTCTGATGTGAGAATATGGCCGGAGTGGTTTGGAGCAGTTTGCTAGTAGTTAAGAGTAGTTTGCCGACATGCTTTACTGATCAGGCCAAAAGGTGCTTTAATCTGTTAATGGCAACTGTAGACCGCTTTTAAAAAACCCCAACAATCCCATCCATTAGGGGATGTTTTGTTTTCCTTCGCCCTCACGATGTACTTATGTGTCAAGGCCAACAATTTTAGATATTTTAGTAGATATGACAACTTATATAAGCTCCTCTCTCTGTTTTTGTACCTATTGTAATACTCCTAAGTGTTGTATATGTCCTGTGAGGGTGCTTATTTGTGTCTCTGCGTTTTAATCGTGAATGAGTGAGTGCGTGAGAAAGTAAAGATGGGAGGTCCTGTCATTTTGGTTGTGCACCAAGAAGAACCAAGATCCTGGGAGGTCAAGAGACTAGTCGTCAACCCTATTTTCCTCCTCCTCCCTTTCTCCCCAAACTTAGGCCACCCCTTCATGGGTCACGCCGCAGGCTGATCTATGCTCTCCTTCCTTTCTCACCTATTCACTACATTGTTATTGCTGAGAATTTAGTGCTAGGCAAACTCCCCCTGGTCAATAAGAGTCCTGTGCTCTTACCCAACTGACTTCATCATGCAGCTCATCCTAACAGTGTGAGATGGACCGCTGCATCATTACATTTACAGCTAATGTCATCCCTTCAGTATCCGCCACTGACATCCGCTCATTCCAGCCAAGGCACGGGTTAATCACCATCCGGAAATTCATCTTTGGTTTATTAGCTTGCTTCACCTATAGGTTAGATTCAACTCAACACTCTCATTGTGCCAAGCACTGTAATCCTTTAAGCTCTAAAATGAGCATATTAAGAACCTTCGGTTAAGATGTGTTTCTGCGTCGGAAGATGGATAAAATACATTTAATATATTAAATTTGACATCCATACTTGTCTAGATATACTGAAATTCAGGAATCAATTAAATGTCTCTTGAACTGTATGTTTAAATTATTTGCCATTAGTTTATCTATGTGTAAAAGGCCTGATGCAGGTAGTAGAGCAGATCTTTCTTTCTCTTTTAATTGATCACCTTTTGCTTAGTTTTTCTTTTTTTAAGAATGAATTTGGATAGATTTAATGGGACTGTTAATACATTGGGGTTAATTTTATTATGTTTAATTATACAAAAGCAAACAGTCAGCAATCAAATCCTAAATTAAACCCTCGATTGAGGCATATAAAAAGTTCATTCACGTTTTTAAAGGATGATTTTTGTCCTCTAAAGCAGTTGTCTCAGGCCACCCCTTGATTTAATGCCATCCACAAACCTTTTAGCTGCAGATCTGGTGTCTTGAATTTAACTTTACACAATAAAATACTGTCTGCAGTGTCCGTCCGCAATTAAGCTTCTTATGCCCCACTTTTAGTCATTAACCTTCTATGATGCTTTTTCGAATTGAGTCATAAAATTGTATTTTTAATGGGTACAAATCAAAGATGTACCATGAGTTAATTTAATTAAACTGCCATGAATGTGTTCGGCACCCGTCCAAAGTTTGAGGATAGCAATACTTTTGAAGTTGATTAAAATATGCGATATTTCACATTATTTTACTTTATGGAGAGAAAAGTAATTCATTGTCCCGATAGAGCTCAATATGTAGGCGCATTTAATGAGTGATGCTTTTAGAGAAGTCTATTATTTTGCTTTAATGTCTGGTAATGTATACAAAGCCGTTATGTGCTTAATTTAATAATTGACCAAATGAACTTTTGCAGGTCTGATTTAATCAGTATTCATATTAAGCAGCTACATTAATAGTACTGTTAGTACTAATAATAACTATTATTATTGTTGTTGTTACAAAAAAGTGTTCTCTTTAAAGTGTTCTCTTTATTCATAAAGTCATTAGCGTGAGATAATTATGCATGAGTAATTTTGAATCACAGGTCGTTTTAATTTTCTTTGAGGTTATATGGTAACATGAATTTAAATTAGGTGCACAACACAATTAATGTATTATTATTAACAATAATAACAATATTTCTGCTGCTGCCAATATTAAGAATAAACCACGAGAAAAAAACAAAACTATTGATAATTAAAATGAATATTAGTCAATTATCAGCTTATTTGATCTGTATTACAGCCTGTATAATCACTGTTCATATTTCCCTATTATTTTCCACACATTTTTTGCTAGCGTTTGTTGAATTAAAATTGTGTTTATATGTTCATTATTCATAATTCATCAGAGGTTAATTCCCAATTTCATAGTTTTTTGTTATTTTAAAGGCTGTGTCGAGACATCTCGCCCCATATAATTTGTCTGTGAGAAAGCACTAAAGGCTCTTTTTTTTACATTTATTTGTTTATGGCCTTTTTAAGTTACTGATTGGTTTCTGTCCATTCAGCGCCGAATAAGGAAAAACACAGCGCTCAAAACACTCATCCATTTCAAATCACAGATGGTCTTTTCAATGGCTCAGCTCTCTTTTCTCCGTGTCCCGCATTTTGCTCCTCGTTGTTTCTTTGTGTCTAACTTTCTCTTTCCATCGCCTTTGTAAAAGTGCCCCCTCCTGCTCATCTGTCCCTCTTTTCACCTCCGCCTCCTCCCACCTATATTCCTCTGCCTTCTCTCTCTCTCTCTCTCTCTCTCTCTCTCTCTCTCTCTCTCTCTCTCTCTCTCTCTCTCTCTCTCTCTCTCTCTCTCTCTCTCTGCTTGTCTGGTGCATCTGCAACCG
The DNA here is from genome assembly GCA_038021265.1 of Cyprinella venusta. Classification (NCBI taxonomy): domain Eukaryota; kingdom Metazoa; phylum Chordata; class Actinopteri; order Cypriniformes; family Leuciscidae; genus Cyprinella; species Cyprinella venusta. Next base: position 22,088,497 of record CM075870.1, on the reverse strand, counting down.
CGAACAGTAGAATATCACCCTTCGTATCACTAACACAAACCAGCACTTGTTCTTCTGGTATTTGTGGCACAAATATACCGAAGCATGTTTTAGCTACTTTTAATGTCTTGCACTGAGTAAATATAGAATTAATTACTTTGCTGAAAGATTGTGGGAAGCAAAAATGAAATTCTGTGTTATATTTTACTTCCTAAATCAATTATACTAAACATTTGAGAAAACATAGACTGGTACTTGAATGAAGACATATTGAAATTTGACAATGTGCTCCCATTCTGTGAAAAAAAAAAAAAAACGTTTTTCAAAGGATTAAAACAGAAATTATATTTAACATATAATAACATTTATATAATTAAATGTTTTAATTACAGCCTTTTTTTTATTTTAAAATCCAACTTAATGCCAAAGTTACAACCTGCACTTTCAATGCAGTTTGAAATTTTAAAACTCATAAGATAGAGTAGACATAACATAAATTAATTTATATGGATAGAAACAAATATGGTTTTAAAATGACAAAAGCATTTTTTTCCCGATTTTTCATTATACACATATTTATTTATCCATGTAAAATTTTGTGAGCAATATACCACAATTATTAACATATTGTTTATTACTAAATATATATTTAGCTGCAGAGACAGACACACGTGAATATGTCAGTTTCTGGTTGCCTCCAGCTGTTTGTGGCATTTAATAAAGGTGTGATCAGTGAGAGAAAATGCTTAAAACTCTTAACATAGCTCGAAGACTTTCTCTTTATCTCTCTTTCTCTCTCTCTCTCTCTCTGAAGGTGTAATAAACTCACGGACTGTCTCTTTCAGTGGCAGGTTCTGGCTTACTTAAGTAGGCGAAGCCACCTCTCTTTTTTAAGTCCTATTGAATGTGGGCATTGTTGGGGAGTGTAGCCATGTTAATGTCTTGTACCGTAAAAATCGCTGCTTCCATGGCTATTAGGTGCGCTGGTGAAGTACAGGGCAAGCAGAGAAGAGCAGAAGCCACACTACAAAAGCCAGCAGTGGCAGCCGCCGGCATCAAATGCTGTGATAATTGCATTGCTGTGAAGGGCTGGCCCTTTCTCCTCTCTCCATTTTTTTCTCCCTTTTTTTGTGTGTGCGATTTGTCTCTTAAGCCAGCGTAACGTCTCGGACCGGGCTACAGAATGTGGAAAGCAAATTGGAGGCAGAGCGTGAACAATGCAACATGGAACACTGCTGGGGTGTTCTTTAGTGAAAATCACCCCTGCTGGATGAAGCGAGAGAGAGAGTGGGAGAGAGAATTAGAGTAAGGGAGAAAATAAAAACAGAGTAAATAAGGAGGGAAAGACAGAAAAAACGGATGGAAATAAGACAAACTATTTACCCACTGCAGCATTCAGGCTCTCAAGAGTTTCCTCTCAAAAGTGATCATTTTAAAGCACTTCAGACTAAACCACACAAACTTGCCGTGCCCTTTCACTCTTTGTTTGTGTGGACGGCATTACAGTCCCTGGACTGTTCCAGTGACAGGAACAGACTTGCGTTTTAGTGCCAAGCTTGGGGAGAAACAGTTTGTGATTGTAAATATATAGTTGACTGAAAGTAAACAGATTAGAGGAGAGGAAGCTTAACTGTTCAAGGCCTCTTTTTGATGTTTAAGAGCCTAATTTGATTTTTCACCTCCCATTGTTTCAGTGTTTTGCTCCTCTAATCCACTTTAAAGTGGAGGCAGCTTTCATCCTGGCGGGGGGGGTTCAGGGAAGGAGGGGGTTAGGGAAAGAGTCACTAGCCACCGTTTCCCGTCTCCTTTTCCAAAAGCACTTGCAGAGAAAGTGAGCGGGAGTTTGTTTGTTTTTTTTCCACAAGGTAAAGGTAGCTAACCAACAACCCCTCCGCCACCTCCGTCTCTTGTTTTTAAACACTCCAGTGTCTCAATAAAGCCCCCATGGCCGCACAGCAATAGAGGCCTATTAGACATTGGTGCTGTATTAGAAAGGAAAGAAAGGGTGAAGGAATGGAGGAGGGAGGGGGAGCCGAGACAGAGAAAGGGAAAGAGGGAGGTGGAAATTGCCAGTAGAAGTAGCAGTGAAATGACCAGCTTGGCGATACTGGCTTAATGTGCCCTCCTCTGTGACCCTGAAAAAGCACACACAAAACAGAGGACGGACATTATCCTCCCGCAGCCCTGAAAAGAGCTGCGATGAAGCCAACCCTTTGTGTTCCACAGCCCTATCCACACCATTGACTACAGCATTTTTCTTAAGTCTGTTCAAGGGAGGGAGAGAGAGAGAGAGTGCAAGAAAGTATTTGTGTCCAATTCTTATGAACCATCTGTGACAAAGTTTGTATTCATCGGACTACAAACAGCTTTGTACATTGGTATGTTTGTTTTTATGTGGTTTGAAAAGTTTTGTTTCCCAAAAGGCAGTGTCTTGAAATCCCTTTTCATATCTCTGTGTTAACCGACCCAACAATCGGAAGCTTAATTTTATTTGTTGAGGGTCGTACACATCAAATATTTCCCTACTATTAATTTTAGAGTTAGTAATTTAATTGAATGTAGATTCATATATTTTCTTACAGAAATTGTTTTTTGTTTTTTTGACAAAAATATACAGTGTGCTCGATAAATAGATTTTGTGCTCTGTGTCTGTACTATAAAGGAGAAAACAAAGAAGGAAGAAAAAGAGCCTGGTTCTCTGGGGACAAAATTGACCATGTAACCCTCTCCCACTTGCATTCAGTCTCTTTTTCTCTGTCCATTTGCCTCCCAGATATGTGTGTGATTGTGCATCTTTGCCCATGTATGCACATTTGTTTGTGTATAACAGAGCAAGCTCAGCAGTACTCCGATAACTTTGTTTTCTTTGCTCAAGGGGAAGCTGCGGGTGGAGGCCAGGATATATATTGATATGTATTACTACTCCGTGTGGCGTATTAAATTTACTGTCTTTTTCTTTTAGACTCCTAGGTAAAGTAAAAAAAAAACAATGATGGAAAGAAAGAATAAATGATGAAGGAAAGGGAGAAAAAAAAAATAAAGGATGAGAAACATGGAATTAAGGAAAAAATGAGAAAATATGAGTCAGGAAGGAAGGAAGAAAAGAGATGGATGAATTAAAAAGTACAGAAAGAAAGAATAAAGAATTAAGTACAACAAAGAAAAGAAAAAAATAAGGAAATAAAGAAATTAAAGAAAAAAAGGATAGGGTGAAAGTAAGGAAAGGGGATGAACGAAAGAAAGAGAGATGTAGAAAGAGAAGATTAAAAAAAGAGTAGTAGCCTAGCAGTGGTGAGACAGTTTCAGCCTGCTTGGCTGGGCAGACATCATAGTGCCAGAGACCTTATTGCTTTTAAGTGGCCACCAGGCAGAGTCTGCGGCTTGAGCCTGCTACCTTTCAAAGTCACTTAATCCCACTCCAGTGCCTCCGATAGCCCTAATGATCCACACAGGAGACTCTCCACACTGCGCACCTGAATGCTCTTGCACACTGACTTCGCTGTCACTCCGTTAGTGTGTGTACTCGTACACAAACCTCTCCTTTCCTGATCACTGGCCAAACGGCCTCGGGCCAACATTAGACCTGCATCTTAGCCAACTGGCTCAAGCCTTGACTCCCACAAAAGTAAGAGTTCTGGAAAGATACTGTTTCCTTCAGTCATATCTAACATGGGTAAATTTACAGAGCACTTTTGTTAAATAATCTGGGTTATAAATCACTACACCTGTGTTATTTTAGTGATGATCGCTTGAGTAAATGATCGTTCAGTGGTTAAATTTTCCGAAGCCATGTGTTCAGGCTCCAGGGAATTGTAACAGGTGGTGGTCCTCCTGCTCCCCCCACATCCAGCCCAGCTGAAGTGGTGCATGAGTGTGAGGCGGCTGGGTGGATTTGGGGTGTGTATTGGGGTACTGATGCGAGCCGAGAGCAGGGAGGAGGGAGAGCCGGGCGGAGGTTGGAGAAACAAGGCCTGTCGGGTTGAGGGGCGTTTGTGGAAAGGGCGGAGGATGACATCATCCGGAAGGAGAGTTTTTACACTCTTTCATCTCTCTGGGTGACCATGGGGGACTCACAAATTTAATACGCAGGACAATTCATCTAGTACATCTGAACTGAGTTGTGCCAGCCAAGCATGTTAAAATGCAGTCTGGAGGATGAGTTGAAGAATACTTGGACGGTAACGCACACTCTTCGCCACTCGTCCTCCTACCCGCTCGCATACCACCATCTCCCATACTTTAATGGCTATTTCCTTTTCAATTCAGTGCACACAATACAAACATCAGTCAGGTCCCCAAGCGCCTGTCAGAGTTACTGAAGTGCCAGGAACGGATGGAGGCAAATGAAAAAGAAAAGAGCGGCCGACGGTGACTTAGCACCCAGCTCTCGCCCTCCTGTCTGACGGCTGGAAAGAGAGGGAGAAAGAGGGTGATGGGTGCTGGTTTAACAATCTGCCTGCTTCGGGCCGTCCTGATGGAGCAAAAGTGTGTTCAGATTATAGGGCTTGGAGAAAGGGGGCGGGCCGCTCAAGAGCCACAGCCACTGACATGATGGAAGCCTAATGGCAATAATTGCCGGTGCTTTGACAGGGCCTATATGATAGTGCACAATAAACACCCTGTGTTTTTCAGGTCAAATTTACACCAAATTGCAGTGCTGTGCTGAAACCGGCTGTTTCGCTGCCCTCCGTTCGGTTGCCGACATTTCACTCTCTGATTTACTCAATCAAAGCTGTCTTTTTTTTTATCCCAGATAAACAGAGCAGAGCCGAGGCTTTGGAAGGCTTGACAGGTGTAAAAAAGGGGTAGTTAAACAGGATATCCTCCCCCCTACGTTCTCTTCTTTTTTCCCTCCCTTTTCATATTATTATTTTGGTTTCATTTGTCAGGGGAAAAATGTCAAAGTTTTGTTTTTCTCTGCATGGAACTTTGGCACCTTAATTGAAGACAAGTAATCACAACCCAGGCACTATTCAATTAGACCACTTCTGCAACCCTCTTTCCTTTCACTCTAGACAAAACCACCCTCCTCCTCATTCCATCTGTCCCTCTGAACCCTTAAGACGCAGTGCACTTGTTATTTCAAAGAAGCGATGGAATTTGCCACACCTCAGTTGTGTTCCTTCTGGTTTTTACGGGGTCGCTTCTTAAGCCATCGACTTTTATATCATCACTTCCTGATAAGTAAGAGTCTCCTTCAAGTGCCAGCGAAGAGAAAGAGATCTCAGCCCAGCCGGGGATTAATCTCCTAAAAGAGGTTCCACTCATGAGTTCCCAGGCAAGGCTTTGGGGTTAGTGTGGACTCTGACCCCCTCCATCAGATATCCTAAGTGCGCCCCCCTTCTCCTGTCCGAAGCCCCTGGACCCATGTTCCCAAACTGCCCTTACTTTGTTCTCTTTGTTCAAAAAAGTAATTGCATGGCGTGGGGTAAAAGAAATCCAAGGGGGCCATAATGATTTTGAAAAGGAGTAGAGAGACATGGGAGGGGTGCAAGGAAGAGCACTGGAAGACGAAGGTTTGTTGGGGTGGGGGGGGGGGGGGGGGTGGGGGTTACATTATTAAAACAACAGACCACTCAAAAGGAGGCTATCCCTGCACCTGATCGACCAGCATCATGTGTGCCAAAATGTTTCTCTCTGATCTCAGTTCAAAGACAGCAGGGAAGAGACTCAAAGCATTCAGAAGAGGGAGGGAAATGGGGGGGTTAGGATTGTTGGCTTACTACAAAAAGGCACATCCCTAGTCCCTGGAGTCCACAAATCATTCAAGCAAATACCGAGTAGTGGACATGCAGCGTTAAAGCTGGTCTTAAAGGGAGGGATGCCCTGCTATTGAGCACTGGACTCACATGTTTAACCATGGCAAGTGTGTGTAGATGATGGACTTGCCTTCATGTGCACATCTGTCAACATGATTGTGCCTGGGTTGATATCACCACAAGAAGTTTGTGCTCAGGCCCGTTCGGTGTCCAAATGTGTGTGTGAGACGTGGTACTTCGGTGTCTTGTCCTTGGGCTCCATACTTTATAGTATTGGAAACATTCTGTAAGGCCGCTGAACAAAGCCTTCAGGGCTGATTGCCTTACCAGTAAAACTAATAGTCAAGGTGCTCCTGTGCTCCGGTAAGAAGCCAGCTGCTTTCAAAGGCTCAGCCGGCAGGCCTCACTGAAGACCGCTAGCTCCCACAAGCCTAAGAAACTCTCAGAGTTCAACTAGAGGAATCTGAGAGGTTAGTGTTGAAAAGCTAAAGAGCTTGATGTACAGTCACAATGAAGATAATGGAATGAAGGAATTGGAAGTCTCCTGTGTTGTATATAGATGTTTTCCCATATCCCTTTTCTGTTTTTTTAGTCCTAAGTTGAGCAATCTGTCCCTGGATACTGCAAGATTTGTTTAGCCAAAAGGGGAAAATAGCTGCATTTGTAGAAATTTATGTCCTGGTTTGGCGGAAGATACAGTATTGGAATGTTTTATGGCAAACTCTCAGCCTTAATTTCCTACTCCACTATAGCAGGCTCGCTGAGGAGAATGCCCGGGCCGATACGCAGCCATGTTTCCATTATGTCCCTGTGATGTGGCCACAGTGTAATTGTAGTTTTGTGGTGACGCCATCACCACAACATGACAGCACCTCTCCAAACATTATGATCTGTATTTTTTAAGAGGAAGGATGCAGTGAACTTTCCACCAACACTTCTGGCTGACTCAGAGACAAAGGCTTAGATCATCTCTCAGAAAGCAAACCAGGAATAGCGTTTAATACATTTCCATTTAATAAGTCCAGATTCTTTAGAAGTTTCCCGTCTTTCTAAAGATGACTTGAACAACTTATCCTCTTTTTGTCTTTTTATTGACTCAGGTTAGAATGGTTTTGTTTTTCTTGAAGGTAGTGAGGTGTTTTCTTGCTATGTTTGTTTGTATTTGATTTGGTCCTTTTTGACCCCTTGAGCACTTCCTGTTTGACCTTTCCCATCTGGGGAAGTCATTTTAGCCTCTCCTTCCTCTGTGCTGCCCACTCTAATGAGTCGTGATGCCGTAGAAATGGTCAGCCCCTAATGACCCATCCAGCCTGAGTCAGGCAGCAGCCCGAACATCACAGATCTACAGATTCATCTTTCTTTGTGTCTTGCTGACTTTATCTCTTTCTCCTGTTTTCTCTGACTGTTTTATTTCCTCTTTCATTATTCTGTGCCTCCAACTCTCTCGCAGCCGTTGTTTATGAAAAGGGATTTATTAGTCTGTGTGGGGCTGTTAGGTGGTGGTGGTCTTCAGTGTTCAAGTGGTCTACAAGGGGTAAGCTCAGGGACTGCTTGAACACACCTCAGTGGTCCGAGAGCTATCCTAGCTTCCTCAAAACCTGCATCTTTCCCTTGTGGCTCTAAGGTTAGCATGAGGTCAAGAACAAGGTGTTTCTCTTGAGGAGGTGGTGTTGTAATGTCTGTAAATGTAATTAAAAAAATAGATTTCCTCAGTCTATTCCTGTCTTTTGTTTTATTTTAAGATTTTTTTCCATTTTATTTTGTCGGATAAAAGAAATCTGATTTTAATTTTTTCTAAATACTTTTCATAGATTTTTATGTTCAAGCCATTTTCAAGATATTATATTGTTTCTTTTTTATATTTCTTGGTAATTATCCTCTTTATTTAGGTGCGCATACAGTAAATATAGATAAGGGTGTTTGATGCAGACATAGCTGACAGTTTTATACAGCCTGGTGTTTCCCTTAGTGTTGTTTCGACTGTGTTGTGTCTCACGCCCTGGCAGACAGACAGGTGTCTAAGATTGCTAGTTAGTTTGGGTAATTAGCTGGCTGTGCTGAGCAGTAAACCTTCATTACATTCCGGAAGAGCCTGCACTTTTACGAAGGACAGACGAGAGGACAGGGGAAGTGGGTGGGCTAGGATGGGCCCTCCCATCCCTGAAGCACGTCTGGAAATCCACACCATTCCACACAAGACAAGAGTGATAGGCAGGCGAAAAGACATTTAAGAGGAAATGTGTGCTTTCATTTGTTGTCATTAAATAAATTTACTATTTACTTTCTTAATGTACATTCCTGGTCTAATAGTGAATGATTTATAGTGGCGGATGAAAGAAAAATAGCTTGGCTACATAATGATTTATCAAAATGTAGCAACTTGCTTTTCCTCTGAAATGACTCAGACACCAATCTATGCTCTCTATGAATATTGTGTTTCACTCGCAAAATACAGATGTAAAATTATTTGTAAATGACAGACCTCAGTTTTTTTGGCTTTATTACTTTTGGATCCTTATCATTAGTGTTTGACAGCAAACATCGTTCCTAGGTTTAGATTACATTTAAAGACCATCAAGCTCGCATTTTAAAATTGCCGCATCTCCACACAAATACATTCTCATTCCAAAAGCATCACCAGGACTACCCTGGAGCGAGGGAGGTCACAGCTGTGCTTACTCCTTTGTAAAGTGCAAATCTCTTCACCCTCTCAAATAAGAACAGATAACAGTACTTAGCCTACCCACATCCATCTATTCATTCTCAACACTCCCCTTCCTCACAATTTTTTTATATGCCTGAGATCTTTAACATTGTCAGGATTTGCTTTTTTGCTGCAAAATCTGAGACCACATGAACATTTTATAACCATTTTTAAAAAAAAAAAAAAAATCAGTTTAGCAATAAAGTAACATTTAGCAATGACATATTAGTAAAATCTATGTAAATTTTGTATATTTTCCACTTGTCACTCAAATTGGTATAATAATAATAAAAGTTGCAATGGAAATAATTGTATTAAATGAATTAAATTCACTAGTGATTTCAGACTTTTGTGTTCCACTGTATATGTTCGCACAAACATGCATATGAACGTCACACGCTACACCTCTATTCATTACTTGCATCAGGGGTCTTCGATATTTCATTTGAGTGTGCTAATCGTATTACCTGGCTTGACGTTTTGCAGATAGCGAGTAATGGGCACAGATTTGTGGAATTATTGGTTGATGGTAATGTATGCGAGTGTCAGGATATGTTTAGTGCTCTTACAAACCCAAGGAGTTAAACAAAGACAGATTATTTGAAGAGTTCAGATGCAAAAGCCTCTAAGTGCCATTTGAAATTTTCTTCTAAAATGATCATTTTTATCAAGCTTGTATATTTAAGTTCAGTAATTTCACTTAAATGGCAATGAAGATTACCTATTTATTGTCATTTAAGTGAAATTACTGAACTTAAATATACAAGCTTGATAAAAATGGTCATTTTAGAAGAAAATTTCAAATGGCATTTAGAGGCTTTTGCATCTGAACTCTTCATTTGTCTTTTTCTGTGCGTGTGAGGAGAGGGAAAGAGAGCAAGAGGATGTGTATATGACACCGTCACAGGGATTGAGGGCAAACTGTGTGGTTTGTGTGTGTGTGTGAGTGAGAGACGTGTCGGCAAAGGAGAGAGATCGCTGATAAAGATCCGTGTTAACCCTGCGTAGCAGCAGACTGAATGGAGGGGAAAATTAGGCCTGATATAATACTCATGAACGGGACTCGTGCGGAGAGGAAGATGTGTGTCACCAACGGTGCGCAGAGAACGTTTGAGGACTTGAAACAAAAATCCCTGCACTCACATTTCTGTCTATTAGCCGTTTCATAGCCCACCGTAAGGTTGTGTGATGAGATATATATTTCTCAAGCTGCGTGTTATTAAAAACCATGTTCATTTCGAAAATAATTTTTTATCTTTTTTTTGCAAAGCAAAGCAACAACGAGCTGTGTGCACCACTAGAAATGTTTCCCACAGATACGTTGGCCTGAATATAATGTTATTTTCACTTATAATTCAGAAAAACACAATCTTTCACATCTCAATCTGTGTTGAAAGAGGGTCTGTAGTATTTAGAGAACATCATAATTAGTAATAGTTGTGTCTGCCTCGGCTGGTGTGCGTGTATGTTTGGCTGTGGCAAACCTTACGCGCGTGAGAGTTTGGCCACAGAAGACATTGAGGGGATTAAATGCAGGTTAATGGGCTGTTTGCAATGGTTAAGACTGAGTGAGAGTGAGAATGGTTGGAAATGGCTGTCCCAATGTGATTGATTCCCCAGTTAAAGAAGGCCTGGGGATAGGATCCATTAGCACCGCTGAGAGGAGAAAGAAGACAGTGCTAGCAAGGTATTCTGCCTTGTTCAGGAAATCCACAGCAAGGAAGTGAGACGTAGATAGGAATAAACTCCAGCCAAATGTGAAAAATAAGGGTTAGCTTATTAGCAGCAAAGCTAATGAGCTAAATTTTGTTATACACTGTAAAGAAAATGACTTCTTAAATAGCTTTGAATTAGTCTATTTGTATTTGTTTCATTTTAAATGCATTTGAAATACATAGTATATTTTTTTCTTAATTTTTTTTATTTTATAGACAAGAAACAAAATAATTTTACTTAAGCAATAGGTCTACTGCATAAGACTTTAAGCCTTGTTTTTGTATTGATTATTTAGTAAGTGAGACAGTTAGTACAGTAAGCCATTTGATTTTACATACTGTACATTCTCTGAAAAATATATGAATATCGTATCCAGTGATACTGCAGTAAATTTATCTTGTTTCAAGGATTTTTAGATATTAAGCTGGAAAAATAATAATTATCAATACAACAATACTTTTGCAGTGTATGTATAGTTGATATTTGTTGCATGTATGTTGTTTGTGACATCTTTGTGAGTTTGTGTGTGTGTTTGCTTGTATTCTGTTTCGCTAAAATCACAAATTTTATCATAAAGTGAAGAGTGACGAGAAGACCCACGTCTCATTTTGCAGGCAAATCAGTAGATCTGTGAAATAGATCTATAAAACAGTCCCCTGGTGGCTGTCAAGAACAGAGGTAAAAAAAAAAAAAAAACACAAAAACATGGCTGAACACACACACACACTCTAACTTCCTGACCCTACCATCCATCTGACTTGGCTAGGGCACATGCAATCGCCTCATCCTTCTTTCACACCAGCGAAGGTCTAAGGAGAGAAAAAAACAAAGAGCTATTATAAAGGAAGAAAAAGAGATGGCAGAGATACTGTCAGGTGTATAAGAACGACTGCTGGTAGCCTATATATCTGTGTGTGTGAATGTGAATGTGTGAGGCTTGTTACACCAGTTAACGGTGCAGAATAACACAATGATTTGACATCAGAGTCTGGCTGTTATGTGGTCCTCCCATCTGAAAATCTAAGTCTATTGTTACCTTTCAGTTCTGCCACCACAGTGAGCTCAGTGTGTGTGTGTGTGTGAGTGTTTGTGCATGTGTCATGTACGTTTGTGAGAAATGTTCCTGGGTTCCTCTGAGATCTGGGTCTTCTCTGATAGTAAATCAGTAGCTGTGTTAATTGGTATGAAAACAACACTTTGGCAGTATATAATGTTTTATGTGTCTTTCATGTCCTTAATTGTAATACTAATGAGGGGTTGTATATCAGGGGAGGGCCCTGCTCTGCTCGGCTTGCTGTGTTGGATAAGCTCCTTAGTGGCATCACCGGAATATTCTGCCGCCGCGGCGACTCAGGCAGAACACAATCAGCTCCCCCTCTCATTTGCAATCGGTAATTAGTATGCAAATGAGCCCAGGGGACCACACAAGTACTAGTGTATTACAAGGGTCTGATTATGACTCCTCAGGGTCCTCAGGGAAGACAGTGGAGTACTGAGGAGCACTTCGCCTCCCCACGCTCCAACGGCTTCCGAGCGTTGCCTGTTTATATGGCCCTCTTATTGGTGTCTGTGCTCATCAGTCACAGCATCTGCCCAATCTGTACCATTTCCTGTGAATTAAAATGCAGTGGGGTTGAGCATGACAGAATATGCATGGCATTACGACCTGCTGTTTACGAGTTTACCGTTTTTGTGCATCGAGCTGAAGGCGTCTGTGCCGGTAATCCTAGTAAAGCTACCTTGTGAGTGCCATGAATAAACGTGGTTATTCACGGCGTGAATATATCATGCAGGAAATAAATTTGGTTAGATTTGTTCAAGCTTCTATGGAGAATAGCGCATTCTGAAAGCTTCACAGCCAACCGGTAAACCCAGATGAAAGCAGACAGTTGGCAGGAAGAATTGGATGTCCATAATGGACATGCTGGCCTTTGACCTCCTCAGCCCAAAAGTGTCAGTCTGAATTGGGTTCCTAGCTAAACGTTGCCCTTGCGCCTGATTTTCCAAGTAACCGGACTTAGGGAGAACAGAGAGATGCAGGATCTATAACACCTTCCCTTTGTTCAATTGCACAGGCACCCTGAGATATTGGCTGAAGAGATTATTGGCATATTGATGGCTTTAGATCAGGCACAGGAGAGGAGCAGTGGGCTCTGCAAAGCCATAGTCAGGTTGAGGAGATTATGTACTCTAGCGTGAGCATGAAGATAGTCAATTGTTTTAGGGTTTGGTGTGGACAAGAGCAACGTTTGTTACGCCAATTCAAACTGTTTAACTGCAGAGGATAAGAGGAAGATCTTTGAGGTCATTCCTCCTCTCCTCTCCTCTCCTCTCCTCTCCTCTCCTCTCCTCTCCTCTCCTCTCCTCTCCTCTCGTCTGAAGCTTTCAGAATGCGCTTTCAGAACCTCAACTCTACTCATGGCAGCATCTGTGCCAGCAGTCCAAATGGAGGACTGTTCCACAAGGCAAATATTATTGCACACCCAAATAATTTATGAGAAGCATTTGCAACCCCCCCCCCCCCCCTCCCGACAGCAACCTTTCCTGTATCTCCTCTCTTGAAGCTGCTCTCTGATAGCTCTCATAGAGAGGGTATTTATGACAGAAGGTTTGTTCCCTGCCTCCATATTTCATTCACTGAAAGGGGAAGGGAGGGTGGTAATGAAACAAACTACGCAAAGGCTTGTGCTGTGACAGCTGTAATTGTGGAGCACATTAAAAGGAGAGTTAGGAACACCTACTCCACTTTTTTTTTTCCTGGAAGGACAATGCGTCAAGGGAAAAGCCTTCAGATGGCTTGTCATGTTTGATAAGACTTGTTGTGTCCAATATGAGATTTTTTTCTGCTCTGATTATAGGTGTTGGCTTGAAGTGCTCCATGTCGTGAGTTTAATGTACAGTCAAAGACGTCCCCCCTCAATCCTTGGTAGGGGTCCTGAATAATGCATGTATGCACTGAATTTGGATTGAGAGGTTTCCCAAGAATAGGTTTGAGGGGGTCAACCTATATGTCACATGAATATGAATTAATCATCTCCTAAATTGGGTGCAGGTGCCATTAGTTTAGAAGGGTCAAGCAACTGGCAATTTTTTACTCAATTAGCCGTTAACGTCATACCATAGGCGTACCACAAGGAATCCCATGGAGATGGTTTAGGGTGGGAGTTTATTATAAGTTCTTCATTAAGTGGGTACTGGCCCTCTCACTCACCTCACAGCTAAGTATTGTTTCTATCCAGCCTTGGACTTTCTCCTGATCTAGTCCTTTTAGGGAAAGAGAACAAACCCACTATCCGGCAGTAAATCTATGTGAGGCATCACTGCTATCAGGGTCCTGGCATTCACAGTGAGGTTAGTGAAGCTTAATGATGCTATTCTGCCACCCAGCAGCAGCTCAATGGCCTTTTCAAGGTGGACAGCTCTCTCTAAAAGGGTTAAAGCCCAAGGAGCTAGGCGCATACCCCCCTGGGAGTACCCCCCACCCCGCCCCGTGGAGGTGGCATTGTTTCCTTGGACAAACATTCCCACAGAAAGGGGAAAAAGCCATTTGGCTCCCCCAGCTTGTGCTTCTTTCACTGGCTAAGGGGTCTTCCCAGTCAACAGCTGGACATGACGTGACAAATTGGGGCCTTTGTCTTTGTCCTGAGGAGGTAGGGGGAATGGAGGAGAAAGTGTTGGGGGGTGCTGTGACATTGAAAGTATGTGGGAGCTGTAGAATGCATTGTGAATTGCACAGTTTAAAGGGAAAATGTGTTGAGGCTTTGTTTCAGATTGAACCAGTCGACTTCATTGAACAAGGTCTGAAAGAACCATTTTTCACAGGTCAGCCAAGCTTAGTAGATTTTTTCAGACCACAGGTAAGCTGGAATGCTGATGCACAGAAAAAAATAAAAACCTAACTCAGTTTTATGGAAGCGGATTTGGTTACTGGCAAACCTTGTAAACTAACCCGGAATAGCTAAACATCTCACCACTGTAATTATTTTCTGGATTCTTAGAGGCTGTAAAAGAGCATCTGAATTAAGGCACCAGTTCAATTGTAGGATAAACTGGATTGGCTCTGAATTGCACTTTTGATTTGAAAGTTTGATTTCAGTTGCACTGAAGCAGTTATTTGTCTTTTTGAAAATGTCATTTAAATACTTCAACCTGACTAAAATCAAACTAGTCCATTTTTTTTTTTTGCAAAGTCAGTCTTACAGACCTAACTTATACAGACTACAATTGGCATTGCTTTTGGGATGCTTGACAAAGTAATTTTCGACGTGTATTTAATCTTTTATCTTTCGCACTATGCATTTTATTTATCGTTGGAGATAAATGAGCACTTAGAAATGCATTGAAGCCCCAGAGTCATGCACGGCTCAGCAACTCTTTGGCGGCCATTTTATGAAATGCCCCTCCCAGGATGGGGAAAGTGACCACCACCACCACCACCCCCCCTACCCCCAGTGCAGATGACCCTGGGGTGAAAAAGCTCTGCATTTGACAGAGTCCACCTCTTAACTTGTTAACTTGCTAATTGGCCCGCAGTCACTTCATGAGCTGAACAATGGACTGCTAGCTGAGCGATGAGGCTCTCTCTTTGAGAGGCTGGACGAAGGGGGCCAGGTGGCAGTACTGGGGAGCAGAAAAGGGGGTGGCTACCCTGTAGTGTTGTGTGTGGGGTCTGGCTGGGTTTCCAAGGGGACGGCAGGCTGATATATTATCTAAAAGAGTATCAGGCTGACCCAGGGAGGTGGGTGGGGAACGATAGGCTGCATAGCCCAGTTACCTCCCCCACCCGTCGCCTTTTTGCCCTCTCTTCTCACTCTCTTTGACCCCCCACTTGCATTGGAAAGTGGGGCTTGTTTGCCCAGTGCAGGCCTGGCAGTGTGGATCCCTGAAAAAGGGACTAAACGGAGGGCTGCTTAGACACAGAGCATGTTAGGTAATTAGGAAGAGCTTACAGGGCCATTTCACCGACAGCTGCTCCCAGTGCAAACATGAGGCCGGTCAGAGAGAGCTAGTGCATTGTGATCTGTTTGTGGGAACAAGGTTGCCAAGTACAATAGACCAGCATGTGCAGTGGGCAGCAGGAGGGATGCCAGGCGCCCAGAGTGTGTCTGTCTGTGGCAATGGCAGCACAAACATTACAACAGAAAACAACAGGGGCTGGTAGATTTGAACAATCTGTCATGTTTATGCAGCACAGTGTCTTTTAGGGGCAACATACCTCTTGTTCTCGCATGCCATGTGGCGTTCTGTCATGCCACATTCTCGCACATTTTATAGCTTTCAATTGAAATGAGCTTTTGTTGAAGTCTGGCTATTTTGTGTAGAAGGGGATCTCCTATTGACTCCTTTTAGATCTTTGTACAATTTGAGGCTCAGTTGGATGACTGGAGTTAAATAAATGGCCATGGAGCTCGCATGTGTTCACCATGTTACAATAACAGCATCTAGATAGCCTGTCCAGCCAATCCTTGGTGTGGCACTGCTGGGCCAGGGCAGGTGAACTCATGCCTAACTGAGTGCTCTTCCCATGGTTTGGCTCCTCAGGCGAGACCCAGGCCTTACCCCGGACCTTGTATATTTTCCTGGCTTCTTTCTGTTTATCCACAGCTACTCCATCTGGCTTACCATCAAAGGAAAAATATCCCCTGCCTTTATTCTACTGAAAACCACCAAGGTTGCAAGGAAAAAAGTTTTTTTTTTCTTTCGCATGTTTACCCCAGGTCCTCCAACTTTCATTTACTGTTCCAAATTGTCTGCATGTCTGTATCACCCCATTTCTGACTATCCGAATCTTTCTGACTGGAGCTACTAAGGCCAATTTTATCAGTTGTAGTGCGATGTCTTCTGTATTTGTTACCTACTCTGCTTTATGCAGTTTTCAAAGCTAGATCTGAGAACAAACGTTTCCCAGTGGGCATTTACATGTGGTAAATGATGTATCACTCGTTTTTGTTGTCTTTTAATTTATTTAAAATACATTAAATATATTTGTTCTGCAATTCTTAATGATTTAGAACAAGTTGTATATTAAACATTTTTAAATTTTCATTTTCTTATAGTAGGCCCTCTCATGTCATTGACCCTTGAATTTGTCTGAAAAGCTACAAAGGCCAGTTTTACAATGCTATGTTTGGCTCATTGTAGAAGCTGTTTAATTTTCCAAGTTGCACAGAATGTGTAATGCCAAGTAGCCAAACTAGGTCTGAGAACCCACTCGATGTTTCCCAGTGGCTAACAGGCATTTACATGTGCTTTGTCCTGTGCTGAGCTGCAGCCCAAACAGAGCAGATCATTTGAACGATCCTGCTCCTCATTACAAGCCTGCATGCTCCCACTAAGTAATGTGGATGCTGTGCACAGGACTCAGTGACTCCTAACAAGCCCCTATTGTTAAACTGTACCTCCTCAACCGCACCATGAGTAAACCATTACATCAATAAGCCGGCATCGCTCAAAAGGGCACAATTAAATCCTCTCTCCAGCAAGACTCCCCCTCAAAAAAATGCTGTTTTTAGCAGTCTGGCACACATAAACAGCAATTCGCCTACATGTGCGGATACACACGTATATGCGCACCTCTTTTCGGTCTCCCCCGTGCATGGGCTGATGCCTTTCATGTGGGTTCCTGCTTTCCCAAACAGCCCGCTTGTCTGTAGCCCTGATGCTGATTTCTTACTCCATGGCGCTCTGAGAAGGGGGGTGGGGGTGGCGTACAGCTCACGCTCACAGGAAGGGGTTACCCATGTCGACAGGAACAGAATAAGCACTCCATCAGGCCTCAGTGTCAAACAATACAAACATGATCTCTATATTTGGAGAGGAGCCGTGCTCTGCTTCGTTCACGCTGGAAAAATGGGGCCAAAATAGTGCTATCATTTAAAACCACTGGCACAGAATGATAAATAAAACCCCTCACGGTCACGGTCACTAGAGCGCAGGATCGCAGGAACCTCATTTCCCCCATTTTTGTCTCTACCTTGTGTGTGTATGCGCACAAAGTGGGTTCGCCCTTGATGGGTGTACCCCCCTTCACGTGTGCGCCCTCTTCTGAGCTTACCCCCCTGCCTGGCATCTGTTAAGCTGCAAAAGAGAAAGTTGTGTGCTGAGACCGGTGCGTCTTGCTGGGTGGATTTGAACAAGCACATGTCTGTTCTACCCCGGTGGCCTATGAAATGAGAAAATCAGCCACTGTGATGCCGACGGGAGCAGGGCTTGGGTGATAAATCTGTGAGAAGGGGCTTTTTTGCATGTGTGTGTGTGTGTGTTTGAATATTAGTACTCCATGTGCGCTTACATACGCGTTTGTGTGTGTGTGAGAGAGAGAGAGTGTAGACAGTTCCAAGATTTGGGGATTTGATTTAACTCTGGCAGAGATCTGTGTGTGGAAAGCCATCACCCTAAATGCACATCACATTAAAACATGTATGAGTTCATTCTTCGTCCTCAGTCATCTGCGTTTCTGCCCTCTATCAAACATTAAATAATTCATAGGCAAATTGTCAGGTTACAAATTCCTGAAATCATCACCCAGATAAAAATGAAATTAATTCAGATCTGGGTTGACTACAAGTGTCTGCAGAAAAGTGTAACTTGAGTGTGTAGTATTATCATCAAATCAAGCCCGAGTGATGTTTTTGTTTTCCCTTCTGACATCTCGTGAACGTTACCGCAGCTGGGCGGCTTACTCCAGGGAAACCAAAACATTAGTATCAGACCTCTCATATGCCACCATGCTTTTAAAGATGGCTACTGTCAAATGTCACAAAATGCCTGATAGGATCTGCTCTAGAGATATGGGAAGAGGAAAAGAGAGTGATTCATCTCTACTCATCTTCTCATCCTCAAAGGGAAAAGTGTCACTGGGTATGTGGGGCTGGAGAGCAGACAGATCTGCACCTGCACCGTGAGTATGAGCGGTTTCCGCATCATTGCCTGTAACATCAGGGCGTTTGAAGGACAGGTGTTTATGACAGAGTAGGCATTGTTTCTGATTGCTACATATGATTCTATCTTTTGTGTGATCATCGAGGGACCCTCCTTAGGTTGTAGCTCATGTCGTAAGCACTTTGAAGGGCAGCTCCATCAGCCGCTGGCGACAGCCGCGGAGCAGATGTCAGAGATCAGTGATGTCACTCTGTCATGTGGCAGAGGGCCACTCACAGGTGTGTTTGTGTGCGAGGTGGACCAGTTTATGAGATGTCACCGGCCTCTCATTACTCCTGCTCTCTGCACTGTTAAACCCTCGGCAGCCTCACAAATAGAGTTGTCTTGGGGGAAATGGGGCAGCACCTCTCATACTGCTGGCACCCGGTTTAAGAGAGAGGAAATCTGTCTGTCTCTTTTTGTAAAGACACCACATGAACAGAAATTAGGGTTAGTTTAACAAGCGTATCCTTCCTGTTGACCCCTGCCTATTCGTGTATGTCAGAGAGCTGTGAGGAAGCAAGCACTCCTCTTATGGCGTATTAACAGACTCATTGGGAACCTACTAACTTCTCTGGCTTAACTAGTTTGTTTTACGCCAAGATTGTCAGATTCCCTCTCTAACCTGCCCCTCACATGGCTCCTCTAAAGTTCAGTTTGTGAGGAAGTGAAGGCGTTCAATTAATCAAACACTACACTACGATTTCAGAGGTGGAGGTAGAATTTTCTGCTTTTTCCAATCCTCTTTACTTCAGTCTGAGAAGCTGCCACAAATCCAGCCTACTCATTGATCTACTCTCTTCTCATATTCAACTCTATTCTTTGAGGGTGAAGACTGGATGACCTGGGTTTGTGTGTGCTACAGTTGTCATGCTTTTAGTTTAGTTTTGCCTTTTGTTAAGAAAGCTTATAACCAAGTCTTCTGTACGCGCACACACACAGAATGTGGGCAGAGTAGAAACGTAGAGTAGAAAGATGAAGAATGTATCTGAAATACCCTATTGGCCGGTTAAATGTTCTCCGGTCCACGCACCAAGTGTTCCCACCACAGTGGATCCCTTAAAACCTGATCCTGCTGATTTTCAGGCCTGCCTGATCGATTTTCCTGGGTGAAAATAAAGGGATACAAAAGCATGTTAGACGCTCTGGAATCAGATCCAATCCATTAGAGAGATCAATACACTGAAGGCAAAAGGGAGAAAAAAGAGCCCTGAGTGTTGACAAAACCAAATAAATATAGATGCGCAAGAGAGGAGAAATTAGATTACTGTCAAAGAATCTAAGCACAACACTTTTAACCTCTAACCTAACAATGTATGTTTACACCACAGCACAAGGGCGCGGGAGGGGACACGGGCTTGAGACGTGAACTACAGGCAGCCTCGGGTGTCCACTATGAAAATGCTGTTGACAGCTACATTCGCAAGCTGCCTCAGCATCTGTCCTTCAAAAACTTTTGTATACAAAAGATGCTACAAGTGTTTTATTGAAATAACTGTATTGAGTGTGTTTTCATGTGTATGGATGTTTGTTAACATAATCTTTTTTCTCTCTTTTGCATGTTTCTTCATCATGGTTCTTCATCACATTTCAGGTAAGTTTTTTTTTTCATAATACAGTAAATGATAAGGGTGTGTGTATGTGTGTCTGTGTGTGTATGTGTGTCTGTGTGTATACAAATATTGGTAACACTTTACAATAAGGTTCATTAGTTAACATTAGTTAATGTATTAACTAACATGAACTAACCATGAGCAATACATTTGTTACAGTATTTGTTCATCTTCGTTTATGTTAGTTAATAAAAATAAAGCTGTTCATTGTTTGTTCATGTTAGTTCACAGCGCATTAAATAATGTTAACAAGATTTTAATGAAGTATTCGTAATTATTGAAATTAACGTTTACAAAGATTAATAAATGCTGTATAAGTGCTGTTCATTATTAGTTCATTCTAACTAATGTAGTTAACTAATGTTAACTAATGAACCTTATTGTAAAGTGTTACCCAAATATTTATATATTCTATCTATCTGTGTGTTTTATACATACTTTTTAACCTTTTTTACCTAAATTTCACTAATTCTCTGACACCTCCATGGGTGTGGCAGCAGAGTCTCCATGCAGTTACTGCTCAGCAAGTAACAGTTTAAGTGTTATTAAAGAACTATAAGGCAAGTTTTTGGAATGCAGACACCCCCTATTACACACAAACACCCTTCCATCTGAATGCACTCATATATAATGTAATGGCTGCTCCCACAGTCTGCTCTCCAGATGGAGTCATCTCAGGGCACCTGACAAGCTCATGCAACCTCAAATATTAGGAAAGCAGGATACAGCTTGCAACAACACCCATATCCCATTAGCATTTCGGATAAAACTAGTCTGTCCTCTGTCAAACATCACTATGTTCTTGGTTCTTTGCCCTTCACCTCTTAGACAGAGAGAGATTGTTTGTTTTATTAGCTGTCTGTTGGACTGGTCCCTCCCTTTCCTCCTGTTTCTCTGTCTCCCTCCCTTTAGTGGTCGGGGTGCCACTCAGGTGATTCCCATTGATTTCCACTACACAGTCGTGTCCTCTCCAGGTGTAAACAAGCTGGGTCATATTGATGGCACTTGACTGATCTGGCCTTTCTGGCAGCAGGTCTGCTCGATAGGCCCTCTCCTATGTGAGAAAGTTCTTTGTAGCAGGAGATCAGGGCTACAAATATCATTTAGTTGTTTAATGATATTTTAAATTGTAAAATCTTAAAAGACTATCAGTTCTATTTAGTTAATCAATCAAAATACGCAAAAAAAATGGAGACATTCTGCCTTATACATGCAGGGGTGTGCACCATTCAGAATTTAATCAAGAATACCTTCACACAGGAAGTTGAATTGGATATTGATATGGAATAACAGGAAGCAGAATTTACGGAATTGCATATAAACAACCACACAGGTAATTCTGCTCTACAAAAATTAACTAAATATGTTGAGAGTTTTAATTCAACATTCTTACATTCAAATTTGAATTGCAATTTTGCATCTTGTTTGCTACTTTATTTCAATTTAAATAAAACAGTAAATCTAAACTATTCTCCTAATAATTTCTGAGAATGGTAAACCTTTCTAGCTGATATGGTTCATCCTCATGTTGATTTGAGTTAAATGACCAAAAACATCATACAAAATCAGTCAGGCGTATATTTGGATGTATGTAAGATTAATTGTTAAAGACTTATAGCTCATATAGTCCTTTTGAGTATATTTTGGAACTGTCGGCTGGTAAAATAAGGTTAGTGATACACCACACTGGCAGTATTGGTCTGTGGATCTGCTCTCTTACTCACTGTTCCTCTGTGGCTACTGTACCGTCATTGCCAGCCATGCAGAGACAGGCTTTTATTTCTCTCATCTAACTGCTAATTGGCAGCCGAGCGAGTGAAAGCGAGACAGAGGGTGCGAAAAAGTGGGAAGCCATTAATGTTCGGTAATCATTGGGCCAAGTAATAGTTATCAGTGTTTTAGGGGCAATATTATCACCATGTAACGAAGGGCTTGATTACTTTATTAGCCTCTTCAAGTCATTCTGCTATCGCTTACCAAGTCGACCCCGGAGACCCAAACCCCCCCGACAATCTCCTGTCTCTTCAGCCGGTAGTGCACACTGTGAAGAAATCAAATTATGGGGACCGTGTGTTTAAATCACAGACCCTGTACCCGAAGTGACATAAAAAATGACCACAGGGGGGTTATTCAGAGTTCAGCCTGGATAATGAAACGGGCAGGGAGGTAATAGAGGCAGAAGAGGTGTTCTGAATATGGGGGCAGCAGTGGGAGGGGTTAATATAGGGGTTCATTTAGAGGGTATCTCCTCAATCTGACCTGCCGCTCTTCTCTCTTTCTCCACTAGACTCCTCTGTTCTTGCCATGTCTCTTCCACTTTCGTGATGATTGACTGCACTGATGATATTTAACAGGTCTTTACTAGCTGAGAGGGGAGTTGTGTTGGACGCAGATTGTTTGTCCTTGTGAATATGGGAGCGTCTGTCTTCCTAGTCCATTAATCCTTACTTTAAGTAACATAATACTTGTAATTTGACAGGTTTGGAGGCTACGCATCCTTTCGCGTGTTCACTTTATTAGTGGCAGAGTGAGATTAAGCTTAGATCAGAGGGTGAATTTAACAATTTAAGTGTCAGTTTCAGTCATAACAAGTCTGGCAGATTCAGCTCTCAGAGTTGGTTAATTGTGTGGGAAACTCCAGGTGGTTGTGCATTTCTGCAGGTGTGCTTTCCCATCAGACACCTGTCATTGTTTGCAACTTAATCCATCATGTTTGGGTTGCCATGCCACCCTCTCATTACTCTGAACAGTTTCAACAAACAAAACTACATTCCTAAACTCTAATCTCTAATCTACATGCCTAACCTCTCAGCGTAGCAACAGTATTAGTGTTGCATAATGTGTTAATGAATGTATTTCCCTCTTTTAACAATATATATATATATATATTTAACATGTGTAAAAAATAATTTTCCTTTCATTAAAGGGTTAGTTCGATATTTTACACTTAAAGCCCTGTTTTAAGATCATTTCTGATGAAATAGAACGGTTAAGATGCTTTCCAACAGGTTTTATTGTAGTTTTTGTCCAACTCCATTAACTTGACTTGGGACAAAAACTACGATAAAACCTGTTAGAAAGCAGCTTTTGCAGCGATTTTTGTGTAAGCATCAGTGAACACCCCAAACCACTCGGTGAGTTTCACGTCTTTGTAAACTAAAGTTTAATGCATTTTATGAATAATTGTTCCAGTGTGCACAGTAGACAACCATTGTGTAGGTGGGGGGCGGGGGGGTGCTAATACAGAAACCTAAAATTCTCGGGACAGCAGCATTTGTCCAAATCTCAATCTTAACCGTTCTAATTCATCAGAAACGATCTTAAAATGAACAACCAACATGACAAAATAAAGTCTTGAAATCAAGAAAATGCAGGTAAACGTTATCTCCTGTGTGTTCAGTGACTATAGCTCACTTTTCATGACCTTGAGCTCATGTCCCCAAAACACTAAATTGGGGTTTAATTTCCCCCATCACTATGACCAATCCAAAATAAAAAGCCTATTACAGGGCCCTGTTGGCTAGGTGTTGCTGACTGTCTTTTATGATGGTTGGCGAAAGCAGGGAGATGCAGCTGATGTCTTCATTTAGAACTGGTCCCTCTGGCGCAGCTCCGCTTGTGAGCCTAAAGTCCACACAGCCCAGGCAGCAGGCCTGCCAGCCGGGTGATTAGTAGTGAAATTTTAATGGGGATCTATACATATGTCTAGCTGTCATTTTTACGAGGACGTTTATACAGGCACGGTTTCGATCATCATTCGCCCCAAGCCTGGCCAGGGACCGGGAGCAAAGCTGAACGTGCAACCATGAGATACACGTCTTGCTGCTTAACCTCACATCAGCCCATCAGGGGGTGGAGGAGTGTGGGCAGCAGAGCTTTATGGCATTCAAGACTGACGCTCCTCTTAGTATAATGGAACAGTCTGATTATAGTGAGGTTTGGGTGGTGTTTGAGGCAGGACCTGATATGAAATTTATTGGCTGAGATCCCCTAGAGACACAGGGCTTTATGTGTCTCTCATAAGAGGGGTCCAAGGTTCTTCCCTGGACATATTTACAGTAGGCCATATTTACAGGCTGCTCCAATTAATATGTTTAATCAAGTTTCATGTTTCAAGACAGAAAGTAGGTCTTTGATTGTTGCCATCAATCTATAATGGCACCAGTTTGACATTATATGATCACAACTAAGAAAGAGCACAGGTGTAATAGTTTTATTTTGATCATAATTCTAATAATGATTATTTATTATTAACAAAAAGAAGCGTGTTCGAAGATTGTATTCCTTTTTAAGACCATGGGGCAAAAGTAGGGTGGGACAATAGGGCAAAAGTCCACGTGTACCGCCTAATAAATGCCTTCAAGTTGGTTATCTGGCAGCGCTTTCTGCTATCTGAGTATGTGCGGAGGTACATCACATCCACTACAAGGTAAATAAACATAATTTGAGGTCAGAAAGGCAAAGGTTTAGGAGAGGTGAGCCAGAGGTGAGGATCTGTGTTAGAAGAAGGGTCAGGGAAGTGAGGAAGAGCGGTCGTTTTCCTAACAAGTGTGCTAACAGAGTTACAAGACGGGTCCCAGGACGGATCGAGGGAGTTGACAAATGCGTAATGAGAGAGGATGAGAGCGAATAGAGTCCTTTATATTGGGCTGGATGGGTTGTGGAGGAGGAGTGAGGTAAGCGGCACGCAGCCTTGCCTGCGAGGTGACCCTTTACAAGGCTTACATCGTGGCCCTAATGCAATTAACACCAGGGAGTGTGGGGTTAAGACAAGGTTGCTGCTGGTGTGGCCACGGCCTAGGGCTGGCAGCGAGAGAATGAAATCGGCCTGGAATTGAATCGGGGGAGAGAGGTGATAGCTCCCCCGGGAGCGCTGACACTAGGTACGCAGAAAGCCCAGAGGACTGGAAGCCAGGCAAGCCAGGTCACCATGACTAACGTTGCCTGCCCAATCCACATTACAGCAACGTATCACTCTCACCTGAGTGGGCTGCTGGGCTCTGCTCAGCCCTTAAAGTCGTCTGGCTTCATCTGTGTGTTTTTCAATAAAGACAACGAGCAGTTCCGGTGAGAAATATGTGCACCATGGGGCATGACATTTGAAGGCCAGTACAACGGTTACAAAAATGGATTCAGATAAATGCTGTACAGCCAAAATAGTGTAATAACTGGAATACAATATTATATATTTGCTTCCTCACAGCTCTGCTATAACCCAATATGTCTTATCAGAACATTTCTCAAGCGTAGTCTTCGGTCCGATAAGTGAACGCAGCCCTGCCTTATGGTAGATAATCTCAGGGAGTGAGATATGATCGCAACTGACCACTTAAACCGAGCAAGGCCCTTTCACTGCCATAATAACCAGCAATTTTGCGGCTCACATCTATCAGTGTGTATATCGACCTGCCACCGCTTTGGACACAGATGCTGGGGCTATTAGCCCCTTTTGTTTGTTTTGAATGAGAATAGAAAAGGAATTGGCTCATTTTGATCTTATTGTCGGTAACTCTACCTCCCTTGTGGCCGAGACAAAAACCAATCTTAATCTGGTTAGAGAGACAACATCAGCTTTTCTAATGCTTTTGAGGGACAAAAAAAATCTGGTGACAGATAATAATGTAAATGGAGGAATGGTTTTGAAGAGCCGGCCACAACTATAGATTCTACTGCTGTGGCTCCAGCCGAAGCATTAAAGGGGCCTATGATTGCTTTGAAATTTATGGCAGATGTAAGTGTATTTGATTGATAGGGTTGTTTAAGAGCGACCTGTACAGCAATTCAGCGTACAATACGGCAGAAATCTTAAAACTCACTGAGTCTGAGGGAAGGAACTGAGCTCTATTTCCACAAAAACATTGTTTTTTATTCAATCTAAAAGTTGCCATGTTTTTCTCATTTCTGGGTAGGATGCTTATGATGTGTAGATATATAGATTTTGTATCACCACTATTTAATTTAGTAGAAAGTGTACTAATATATTTTGCTATTTATAAAATGAATGGAAAATAAAAATAAAACTGTCCCATTTCTCAAGGATCAGGTAGTTTACTTTTAATTCCAGTGAAGTGTATTTTACCCTCACATTTTTGGTTTGTATATGTATAGTATATGTGTGTAGCTGGCTCATGAGCTGTGTCCAGCCTTGAGCTCAGGAGAGAGAAACTCAATCTGCTCATTGCCACATCCTGTGTCCTTTGCAGCCTCTCTGTAACGAGGTGCTTTGACCTCTATCATATCTCTGTGCTCAGATGACGTGTGTGTGTGTGTGTGTGTTTGTGGTGTGTGTAATATTCCCGCTGCACTGGACTCAGTCACATTGGTGGTTTTTGGTGCTTTGCAGTTCAGAAAAATGTATATTCTTGTTCTCAAGCACACACACAGACAGACAAACTCTCCCATCGGTACTAAGTAGCTGTGAGTAATAGTCATGCTTTGGCAGGCAGCTGCTGGCTCTTGTTTACATGATAACTGATTACCCTAATTTTGAGAGGAGGGCTGATAAATAGTGTTCCCCTCTGACAACCTCTTTCACATCAGGGGCGATAATACCTTTTTGATTATTCAATAAATAACCCATAATTCGACATTGATTTGACTGTGAATGTGCCGTTGGGGGAAGGGGGGTGGCGGTGGGCATGTGCTATTGACCCTTTGTGGTCAGTTCCACACCGATCACTGGTCACTAAAGGTCAGCACCCTGCACCCTGTGTCCACTTCAGCCCTTGCTGATCTGATTAGTATAGGCCTCATCCGTTCACCTCCCTTCTTATTAGAAAATCGTACTCCTTGCTTAATGGTTTCCACTTAATAACTCGTAGAATTATCCAATAGCTTGCGACAAGCGCATTACGGTGACAGGTTTACTGGGAGGTATATTGAAATCTGGCTGTGCTGACAAATGGTTTGTTGTTGGAAAGCATCATTGCAGGGTCGAGCACTGATTCACTTAGTCAGTCGTTTGGATTGTGTATAATTTTCCCCATGTAGCCATCGGTGGTCATTGATGCAGTTATTGGAGTCTTCCTGCTCCAGATATTGGAGTATTGATCAGCGAATGTTTTGCCTTCTGTCCATTCTATTTTCATTTATATGCAGAGCAGATGCCGCCATGAGTCTTCAGATTCCCTCCAGTGTGTTAAAAACTCAAACCCCTCCTCCTTTATGACATCACTCATTCTGACAGTCTCTGCCATGGGTATCTAGGGGAGAGTGACAGGGAAAAGTAGGCCTTATATTTTAGAAGTACACCAACTGGCTTTCCACAGCAGATGCAATGCTGGATTTGGCCTATTAAATACCTTCTCTCAATTGCCTATTATTTCCCCCAATAAAACCAGTGCAGACTGCATGATTTCTTTTTCCCTCCAAGTCTTTTTGTTTCAGAAAACATGCTTCAAATGCAACACAAAGGGCCTAATGAAGTGAAACGTTTGATCCTCCAAATAAAAAACAGACCAGGGATGGGGTACGGCACTCAAGAATTGTAGCGGTTCATCGTAGGTGTGGAAAGTCAGTCTTTAAAAAGGCCAATCTCCGCTTGTCTAAGACTGGCCAAAAAAGCCCAAGTCGCCTCCCTACCCTAAGGCAATTTTCAGCACTCTTATTATGAAGTGAAGTGATGTGAAGGCCAAGTAAGGCAACCCATGCTCGGAATTTGTCCTCTGCATTTAACCCATCCAAGGTAGCGCACACACAGTGGGAGCAGTGGGCAGCCATTCACTGCAGCGCCCAGGGAGCAATTGGGGGTTGGGCGCATTGCTCAAGGGCACCTCAGTCGTTTTCTGCCGGTATTGAGAATCAAACCCATGACCTTTGGGTTGCAAGTCTGACTCTCTAGCCATTAGGCCCCCTAAGTTGTGTAATTACTAACGCCACTGGACCCCAAGCTCAATGGCTTCTACTTTTGGATCCTAATGCCAAATTAGGCCAAAAGGTAAACTGCCCATATTAAAGTCAACAATTACTTGACTATTACTACAAATATGCTTAACTAATATAGTGTTTTCAGCATCCATTGTGAGGACAGGATGGCAAAATTATAGCAGCATTAATAAGATTTAAGTTTGGTCAATTAATTATTATTTTTTTTTTAAATCTGCGTTTAATGTCAAACTATATACTGTATATATATATATATATATATATATAATTTATTTATTTATAATATTTATAATATAATTTTAGCAGCTTTTATGTACCTGGCCTGTTAGCGCTTAAACAAATGTGCATTAAGACAATTTAGCTTGCTGGCTCACCAAAAAAAAAAATTGCAGAATGTTACAGAAAAATATATCATGTTTAAATAAAAATTTCTCATTTATTATCATATATATATATATATATATATATATATATATATATATTTAAATATATTAATAATAAAAAGTTATAAAAAATATATATATTTTAAATATATTAATAATAAAAAAATTATAAAATATATATATATATATATATATATATATATATATATTTTAAATATATATAAAATTTTGTGTTATTTTTAAAACTGGTTAACTAAGAAATAGTTTCCATTGTTTTTCTAATGCTTTTTCTGAATTATGTTGGTGTAGTTTAGACTCTCCATGATCATATTTATATTATCATATCTGATTATCATAATTGCTGCTCCCATCAGCCCTACAAAAGTCACACAGCTGCTTCTGAATGAGAAGAAAAAGGCAAAAGCTCTCCTCTTCCTCTCAGTAGAGAGTTTCCCCACAGGAGGAAGTGAGAGATAGAGACAGATGACAGAGGCTGGGGCAGAAAGATGATTAAGAATTACGATCATTATGCCTCACTTTTGCATGTTGGGGGAAAATCATTCCATTCATAATTTATAACCTCAATTACTATTAATAAAGAGATATTTCAGTGGGCGAGAATGGCAGGGGACAATTACATGTAAAGTGGTATTAACATTCCTGTTTGAACATTTCTAACCTCCATTCCTCAGTAAGGCTAATAAGAAGAATGACTCCCTTGACTTCCCCCTGAAATTATTGTATTGCTATGCTATTCTAATCTATTAGCCTCAGTGTAATGTATTGGCCCAGATAATTGGACCCGTGTTGACGAGGAAACTCTGAGCTTAGACAGAAAGTTCTACAGTGAAATAGGGTCAGAAGACATGGTGATGAGATTGCAATCAGGATGGTGATGTAAAGTAGTGCTGTTACTTTTAAAGTAAGGTAAAAGTAAATCTTGAATTTAAGGTAAATTGCTTCCATGACATCATGGTAAAGAGAACCTTCAAATATCATTTATTTTATAAAGCTTTGAGTCAGGCCCCCTAATATTAGCTATTATTTCCATCCGTCGCTCTGTGCGTATCATTAAATTCTATCGAGTTGACTGTTTCTGTTTAGTGCTCTACTCCATGCTGGCTACAGGACTGGCACACTTGGCACACCTCCTGGCGCTCCATTAGACACCCACTTACAGGCGCACACACCCCTGGCCGACGGGACTTGCACCTGGGCATTATGTCTATGGGGAGCCACTTCATTACCTGTGTGCCAGGTGCCCAATGCCATTGTGCAGAGAGCTTTGGGAGGCCCTTCCCTCCATTACACGGAGTAATCATTGATTAAAGAAAAAGACTGAGGAGTCGGAGATCGTAAAGAGCTTGTAAAGCGTTCGGCATTCTAACCACCGCTGAGTCTATCAGGTATGGCGCCACGTGCCTTTTCCCAAGGCTACAAATATAATAGGCGGTTTACTCTTGCTTTTCCTTTTCTAGGAAATGTTTAATGGCTGCTTCATATAAAAAGTATTCGGTACTCGTAAAAGGTTCCAGACTGACAGCTTTGCAGCTGAAGCATTTTCTTCTGTGCTTTTCTCGGGGCGGCTGTAGTGGTGCTTTAACAGAGCATCGGGGTCTCGTCACTGAGCGGAGATGACATCTTGTGTTCCCTGCTATCACTTCGGGGCATCAGTCCCACCCCCACCTCACCTGCTATGACTCCCAATCGTTTGTGGGGCGACCCCCTCAGCATGTGGCAACCTTTCTGCCAGCTGTGCTTTTCCACTTCAGACGACGGACGTCTAATTCCCACCTCACTTAAGAGAGACGACGGGCATGATGTAACTCCCATTGAATTTCAATTGCTGCGTTCTCACTCCTCAGACAAAAAAAAAAAAAAAAAAGCACACGCAATGCATCGCCCACTTACGGGCACCCATTTCTGATAAGTTCCCCCTCCTTCGACCCCAGTGTTCAGGCTTTGCCAGGCAGGGGCTAATAAAAGCAGACTTCAATGAATGAAGCCCACCACGGGGTGCCTTTCTCACCACGCCCGCATATCTGGTTTGATTTTGGAGAAATGACTGAATTCCTGCCGTTGGAAAGCTCAGTGGAACATGCTCAAACTCTATTAAAAGCTGGGTGGGGTGGAGTTGGGGTTTAGAGATGGATGGGTAGCAGTGTGTTTAGCAAGGCTTGTCTGGGACAGCATATAACAGTGCAACAGGAATTCCCTATGATCAAATGATGGAGGACAGAAATAACACAGACTCAGTACTGTGGGTAAACAGGCGTGTCATCTCTTTGACCTTCCTGTCTCTGACCACCACTGTTTGTCGCATAGCGAATAAATACAGCAGCCAGGTCAACAGTAGGGATGGGAATCGTAAAGAGTCTAGCAATCCAGATTCTGGTTCCATCACCTCTTTTCAATGTTATTGGGAAAACGGTTGCATTACTTGTTATTTTTAATATTTTTAAATATAACAAATGATTATATTATGTTTAAATATGTAAATTAAAATGTAATTGTATTTAATTAATTATATCACGTTTAAAATTAAATATTCACTTTATACGTTTATAAAAATCATTTCAATGATGATTTAAAAAATATATAAAAAAGTGTTTACACACTTTTTAATGATTTTTCACAGTCTTTTTTAGGAGTGACAAATGCGATCCCACAATTGGCCTCAACTATATATAAACAACAATACTAAACAAAAATGTAGTTACATGTTTAATTTATTTATTAAAATAATACAGACAAAACGCATAATGTGTATCTTTTAAGTTTATGTTGTCATATTAGGAACTAATCACACTGTAAAAAAAATCTTTTCATGATTAGTAATCACAACATTTTTTTCTTTTGTCAAATCAACTTAAATAATTTATTTAGTTCACATAACATAATTTTGAGTTTCTGATGATTAAATCATATTCCTTCATTGTATTAACTCACTTTTTCCCTTTCAATGAACTTAAAATTTTAAGGCAACCAGGTTACTTACTTTTTTACGTTAAACCAACAATATTTTTTACAGTGCAGTAATTACACTGATTTAAGTTTAATAGTTAGATGGAAGGCTGTATTTTGATTCACTAAAAATAACTCAATTAAGTCATTTGTTAAAGAATCAGATTACATTGGTTGCTCTGAATGCTTTTGACCTGTCTTTTATTACTTTTCTTTTATGTGTTTAAATATTGTGAGCATTTGATTCAGTAATGGAGTGTTACACTAAAGGTTACCACCATCATCTCTCTGCCATTACAGACTGACGCACGTCTCACTCGTTTAATGCGAATGACTCAGAGCCCCTATCCAGAACTTCTCAGCATTTTCCTTCGGCACATAGCGGGCCAAAGTTCTCTCCCATTTTGTCCAACATCGTTTTGAGTCAAACACAATATTTCTAAGTGCGGCTTTACAAGGCTCTCATGTGCTCCCAGCTGGCAAAGAGAAACAAAGAAAGCGGGAACAATCAGAGGGAAAGGGGGGGAAAAAGACTTCTTTAAAATAAACCTGAACTGGCGTGACAAATTGAAGAGGTTTGATTGTTTTTTTGAGAAGATTACAGAAACAGCACTTGCATTGTTTGGCTAATTTTTGCACTTGTCAGGCCATCCATCCACTCTTGACGGGTTTCATAGGGATTTTGCTGCTTTGACCGTGATATAAAACTGTCATAATTTATTTGAAACACTAAAAGAGAAGACCAACATTAATCACCCTTTCTTGTTTATTAAAGCAATAAAGATTTCACAGAGTGCTTTATTACCGGTGCCAGATTGGGAAAAGGCAGCCTTTTGTAGGAGGGCTAACAAAGACAAGAGCCCATTACACCATCAGAAAGAGAGAGAGAGAGAGAGAGAGAGAGAGAGAGAGAGAGAGAGAGAGAGAGAGAGAGAGAGAGAGAGAGAGAGAGAGAGAGAGAGAGATGGAGTTATGGAGAAAGAGAGAGAGGGGACCAGGACAAGCCAGGCTTGTTCAGACACAATCTTTATTGTGTTGTCAGAATGTATGACATCATCCTGACCTTTGATCCCAGCGGCTGCATAGTGCTGATTGGACAAGTCCATCTGTATTGACTTCCTCTATACTGCTGATCTAAGGAAGGGTCACACCTGAGCTGAAACGCAGACTTGTGTTTAGCAGCGCTCACAGTGACAATGTTCAGGTCCGACTTTGGAAAGATCATACTCCTGATGATGCACGCTCTCATTCTGTATCTTTATCTCTAGACAACAGCTCAGTCAGGTGATCAATAACATGATTAATAACATCTGGCATCTCCTGAGGATCTCGCTGTTGATTCATACAGATATTTACACAAGAGCCATTTGAGTCAAGGACACTGGAATGACGACCTGGGTAAACGTCTTTAAATCCAGAAGTCTTACCTTTGACTTTGAAGCTTTTTTATATTCAACTACGAACAAAACAATATTTGGAGATGCATTTTAGATCAATTTAACTAGTCAGGGGGAACTTTTAAAGGCATGCCTGGGAATATTATTACACCAATGCTCACATTGCTCATAAATTCCCCCAAATCTCCATTTGGCTTTGAATAATATGATCTTAATTATTATTTTTGCCCTGTATAACATAATTCTAGGGTGTAATGATTTTTTATGCCCCTGACATATTGTTTGGAGGGTGACATAAAACTCTGATGACATGTGACATTTGGAAAAGGTCACACCGCCCATCCCTGCTCATGTCTGTCTTCATAACACTGGCACTTGTCATATTGAAGCTGGCATTGGCAATCTTTGTCTCACAGGAAACCCTCAGCGCTGTTCTTTTCGCTGGTCTCAGTTGCCAGGCCTGGTCTGTTTTCTTCTTCTGGTGTGGTAGAAGGGAGGGAGAAAACTGTCACCGAAGGGAAAGCGGAACCAGATCACTCCCCTCCGGGGGTTCCTGGGGGGCCACAAACAGCATGTCTGAGCCCGGTTTGCGAGCACAGAATGACAGGGAGAAGCACTAATACTAATGTGGTAAATACGTCAGAAATGACTAGGAAAGGGAGGAAGACGGTACGTATGGTACGCCTAGTGGAATGACACAAATGGCAGAATTTGACAAGGGCTGATCTGCCTGAATTAAATGAAATTGCATTGTTGTTGTTGTTTTTTTTTGTGTGTGGGTCGTGGTTTAGAATCTGTCAACACGATACAACCCACGGCACATTTATAAAATTGTAAAAAGAATACAGCAAGACTGACACATTCATTTACAGGGTTCCAACTCCCACTTATAATCATCTTTAACATAATATTTTGTCGTTAAATATTTTAATTTAATACATTTTAATCTATATGTATATTTTCAAATTATATTACATAATATATATATATGTTATGTATGTATTTAAATTGATTGTAATTTATTATAAACAACTTAACTTCTCCATCTTTTGGCTGCATTTTAGATTTTTTTTTGTCATCCCAGTCATTTTCAATCAGAGAGTATCCTGTCAGTCCTCTCATATCCACCTGCCTCTTTCAATTTCTGCTCTCTTTTGTATTCATTCGCACTGTTTCATCATGCTGTGATGATACGGTTTTACCATTGCTGTTTGAAATTACCCTTTTCTGGCAACTGAATTCTATGGTTTTAAAATGGCTGACCTCTGATCTATGTCTGTTAAGTGATGTTTTTTGAGTAGGGCATTGCCTCACAGAGGACATAAAATATACATTTTTATGCACAGAGGGGTCCCAGCTTTGTGGTCGTAAATTATAGTTGGGCCGTTCTCATACAGCTCTCCCACAGTGCAGTGGGCTAACCCTTAGCAAGGTGGAGCTGTGGGACGGACAGGGTAGGATGCAACAGAATAAGAGGCAGAACTCGGGGTGTCTCGGGGTGGAAAGGCCACAAAGTGTAAGTGTGTGTGTGTAATGTATGGGCTATAACACTTAGTGCCTATGCCCTGACAGCTTTAATGGTGATGGCCATATTATAGAGAGTGTGCAGAGAGTAAAAGGCCTGCTTTATGGGGAATGCCTGTAACGGTGGAGGATAGCAAGGACAGTGTGTGTAGGTCTTACCTGTATCTATCTGCACTGTTTTTTTTTCATGCACAAACATGCATAATCTGTATTAGACACAGTTGCTCTGTTCCAAAACCTAGTAAGCTGCATTTCAAGGCATCATCTGATTTATCAATCTTAGGTATTAGGCAGCAAGACAGCTTACTAGGCTTTGAAACAGAGCTATTGTGTATGTACTGTAAAAGAGAGCGACTACGGCTCATACGTTCGAGCTAATGAGGAACAGCTGCAGACTAATGAATCAGGATGGGTTTAATGACCGCTGCTTAAGGCAAACTCTTCACCTGGGGAAACTCTAGAAGCAGAAGCTCTGCTACACACTGAGGGAAATGTGATCATTTTCTGTGGTGGGGCAGTTGAGATTGAGTGACTCGCCACTGCGAGGTGTCTTTTCGGTGTCTGCTCCTCGCTCCCTGGCTTCTTCACCTCACATGCTCACTGTTATTTAAACCTGGTTTTGATGCGGATGCCGATTTCAAAGTGGCACTGTGAGAATGTTCTCACAACGTGTCTGCAGCATCATAACCTCGGTTTCCTGTAAGGAGACCCCATGCCTGTTCTCTCTTCTCCCCCTAAGCAGGGCAGGCAGCCCAGACTACAGCACCACCTGGCCGGCCGTTAGCCTGAGGAAGAGGCCCTTTGGTAATGTGGTTTGAGTGAGCTAACGGCATGAGCCTACCACAGGTACGCCTCTTCCTCCTTATTGCTTAACAGCCATCCATCTCCTTTTTGACCGATGATGTACTGCACTGGAGTGCCTCAAGGCTACGTCCTCTACTCTCACAACTTTCAAAATGTCTTAGCATAAAGCCCTTTAAAAAATACCATCAGCTGTCAACGTGTCTTCACTCACCTACAGGACCTTACATCATGACAGTTTTGACCGAACTTTGCTATTCGCACCAGCAGAAACGTAGTACCACAGCCCACCCTTGCCTGTCAACCTGACGGAAACTGTCCCTCAGTCTTGGCCTTATATACTTACGTTGCGAGTGACAGTTGGTGGTGAGCCTGAGCTTGCGTTTTCAAGCAGTCTAATATTTCCTTGGCCTTTTCTCCCATTATCCCTGACCTTCAGTGGCGCTATGCACCAGTTGTTGACGCAGATGTCACAGAGCATTGTGGAGAAATGTCATCAGGAAAATGTCCCATAGACTGATGAAACACTGGAGACGTGCCACATGACTTCCACATAAACTCGCAGTATATGCAAAATGAGACGTTTAATAGTTAGGGTTTGAAAAGAAATTTCGTGAGGAGCTTGTTTTTCTAGTCCTGTCAGTCAAAACATAAGGATCACCCAATTATTTTCATTAATTATGCCATTCAAAAGGAAAATGTAGACCTTTTAATGCTATTATTCTTAATAATAATATTTATTTATTTTGGTTTTCAAGAGAAAAAAGAAAATGTAAGAAAATTTTCTAAGAAAAAAAAATACTTATTTTACATTTTTCTTTTTTTTTGCGTGTCATCCTCAAGCCCTCTGACCTTTCTTGAATGATTCTCACTAGCAGCACTGAACTACCCCAGCCTTACTGTTGCTCCATTAACCCCAGTTTAGGCTGCTACAGCTGTTAGTATGCAGTGATTGAGGGCTTAAGAGAGTTTAGGCCAAGAACTCTCTTACAGTCAACAGTCTAAGCACTTGAGTCTGGAGGAGAGTACATTCATCTCTCTCTGTAAATAAGAGTGTTTTGAGATTTGTGTTTCACAGGGACCAGGCCTCAGGCTCTGTCGGAGTGTCACATTTTACACTGCTGGAAAAAATTCCACTGCCTGTTTCACATCTAACTCTTAGGTAAGAGGTTGGTGGTGATACATTTTATTTACCCATTTTGTCCAGTCGATTAGACGGTATTGTGAGAAAGACAGCATTAATTTGTTAACTCCAGTGGACATATGTTATTTAAAGATCGTCTGTTGCAAGTTAAAGACTTGGTGTAAAGGGATTAAACAGCATTGGTCTTGACTTTTGGCTCTTTTTTTTTCTTTCAAGGGAAATCGGCTGCTAGTCTGCGGATGTCATAGTCGCTGTTCCTGATAAGCAGCATGCGATTGATTGATTTTTAGATTCCCTTCTGTCGTCTGGTATGCACCCACTGCTTCTTTTAATCTAAGATAAAAATGGGCTGATGTCTTTTGTTTGTGGTGGTGAGGTCAGAGCCTGGCTTGTATTATTTGGCCATTTAATGTGACAGGTGATGGTGGATTTTGAATGTGAATGAATGAATGAATGTCTTAAAAGTATTGCCTGGTTATGACAAAGCCTAATATACTTTAATGAAATTATCCCCTCACAAAATCCTCAGTTAGCCTCACACTTCTATGTCTTTTTTCTCTCTGACTTTGATTTCTAGGTGTTTATTTGTTATATCCACCCGTGCCAATTCAATTATTTTGCAGACAAACAGGTGAAAATAAGCATCTGTGCTGAATATAATAGAGGAGATCAGATGATTTAATATTTTGTATTTGCAAACATACACATCGCACTTATACAAAAGTTACATTCATTCATTCATTCATTCATTCATTCATTCATTCATTCATTCATTCATTCATTCATTCATTCATGATTGAGGTGTCCCAACTTGGAAACCTCCCTTTGTTCAGCAGAAACACAGAAGACATTCATTTTTATCAGGTGACGGGAGTCCGAGGGAACACCAACCCTCGCTCCTGTCCTAATCTTGTTTGTCATTGCTAAATGAGCTGGCCCTGCTAGGTGTGTTAGCGTCTAATGAATTTACAACCTGATATCAGGAGGCCTAAGACTGGCAGGGGTCATAAAAAAGGAAGGGAAAAAAAGCAGTAATTAACATTTATTAGCTGGCTTATCATCTGTGCTGGTTGGTTGGGGAGGATGGATAATATTGTGGTGATCAATTAATTTTTAATCATCTCTACAGAGATTATGAAGACTCCATATGAACTCCAGACTGGCTGGAGTCTGTCAATAAACAGGGCATGGGTCATTTTGCAATGCATCAAGAGTGTGTGTGTATGTGTAAATTAGACTAAATACTTATCAACAAACACCTCTTAACTACTTTAACCACTTTAGCCAACTCCCTCCTTAATCAGAACACAGGCACATATAGGTAGTGGATTTTGACGTCACACATTGTAATGGCTTTCCCCTTTGAAAGCATAACTGCTTAAAATGTCCTAGAGTTAGCTTTGAAACATGCTTTTTCAATTGGGACACCACCCCTTTTGAGTTGTACATGCTCAAAAGACTATGTGTACTGTACTTAGATAGCAGGAAATGACTGTTGTTGAACATGGAGGCAGCTTTGGACCTTTCCCCCTGCATTTAGTCTCTTGTGGTGTGTGAAGAAAGAGGCTAATGGGTAATAGATACCTGACTAATGCCCTTCTGAAGAAATAGAGATAGATGGACAAAAACAGAGGGGAGAGAAAACTTGCCTCTGAGTTATGAAGGTGTACCCGGGGGGTTAATTCATCGCAGGCGGTTCTCATGCCAAGCGGTAGCTGATAGTTAAAAGTTAATACATTTATTGCCCGAGAAGTGCTCATCCATCAGGAGCAGTTTGTTTCTGCGGCTCGTTGAAGGCAAGGTGTGGGCAGGGCTGGGATCCCGATGATAAATTGAGTTGGTGTTTATTCCGGTGCATGTAATTTTGTGTTTATTTGTTGGGTTTTAGGCGACTTTGATGTTCAGCACTGTTGACGAAGCGAATAAAATCTGGATTCTGTCAGATGGGGTGGAAGTCATACATAATTTTTTTAAGGGTTGTATCCGGCTATTTATCTAGCATCATTATACTCTCTACCATTTTTAACTCTCTCAGTCTGTTAGTGTTGTAAAGTATCTGGCCTGTCTGGAGGTTTGTAGTGTTAATGGCTCAAGGTCAGGGCCATAAAATGGGGGACAGAAAGGGTAGAAGCAGCTTCTTGGGGTGGATAAGAAGGGTTCAACCTTAATGTGAGCCCTAATTCACACGGTGAACAGAGCTTAACCTCAGATCCAGCTGTCAACAGGCTGCCACCATAGACCGTTTAGTCCGTTTGGTATATTTTTTTTTTTCACAGAAGTCTTCATTCAGAGTGTTTTCTTTGAATACTGTATCTTTCATCTCCAACATCCAAGTGTTGACACGGATGTGAAGGTAGATTTGAGTTACTCTGGCCACATGTCTTTAATTTTCAGCGTTTTCTCACCGTTGGCGCTCCCTACAGGTGGCTGGTTGTAACTGCGGCTTATATAGTTTCAGGTCTCAGAGGCTGGTGTGTTTAAGTGTGTGGGGAGGGGTTCAATCACCCTACTTTGGACCAGGCATCGCCCTCCACCAGTCCACAGCTGTGGGTCTGAGCCGTGCCACCTTCCTTAACACAATGGGGCCCTTTGACCACAGAGGGCAGATTGACACAAAGAGCCCTGCGTGCTGTACACTGCAGCACAATGCTATTGTTATCATACGCTGCTGAAAGCAAAGACCTACTCCACTATTTGTCATTTTCAAGTGTCAAATGATTGCATAAAGAGTCTTAAAAATACTTTTAAATAGTCTTAAAAAGTCTCTAAAAAGACAAAAAATATTTTTTAGATGTAGAACACCACAGAAAGATTTGAAACATATCATGTGTGATCAAATAATTTAAGCTGTATTGATTGATAGATTGATTGATTTTTTAGTCATTTTTAACTTAATCTAAAAAAAAAAAATCTCCCCCAAATTGATGGAGAGAATGTGAAAAAGGTCTCATAATGTCTAAAGGCCTGTTCACACCAAGAATGATAAGAAGAAATGGTTCTGTTTAGAACCAGAAATGGTTCCATCCCCGGCTTAGTGTATAGAACCTCTTAGGGGTTCCAAATACGTAGTGCTGATAGAACCTTTTAAGGTTCTATATAGAACCTTTTCTTCAAAGAGTGTAGCGATAACTATATTGGTGTCCTCGCAAATGGGGGATATCTGATTTTTGCGAAGTGCGCATGTGCAGTTATTTCATGTGCTGCTCTATAAACTTGGTTGGATTTTGGTTGGCTGTCAACGTTTTCATCGTTCTTGCTGGTATCTAACAACATCGTTATTCTCTGTTGTTATCCAATAATTTTGTTCTTCCAACAATTCCAGTGATATAGTTCTTCCAATGATTCCAACATTCTTCTTTGGCGTTATTGTTGCAATGTGCACTTCCTTGTTCTCATAGATATTAGTAAATAATTAGAACAATTATTTAAACTTTATAGTTATATTTATCGTCTTTGGTGTGAAGGGGCCTTAATTCTGAGCAGATATATGCAAATAATATAATGCAAAAGCAACTTATCCTGTATTGTGTGTCATATCTGGGTTGTATATTTTGTGAATGTGTGTGTACATATCTATTTGAGTATGTGTGCATGTGCGAATGCTTGTGATAAATGCATTGTTATGTGGCTGAGAGTGACCCGTAATTCAGGCTCAGTGAACGTCCTCTCCTCGCTCGTGCCTCACAGTCCCCGGTAGACCTGTTGATGGGGCCTCTCTGTCAGCGCGCCACAGGAGTGATAAATGTCCCTTATCGGCATTGTCATTGTAATAGCCCCACAACAGGCCCGAGATGGGCGACTGGGCCAGAGTTATCGCCCCGCTCCTGCAGGGGAAGAATACACATCAAGCTGCCAATCACCCGGCCCGAAAATTGCTCTGAGATTTGAGTCCCCAGACAGCCAGCAGACTGCTAAAGCTCCCTCCCTCCCTCGCTCGCTGCTATTACACTGCTCCATTGCTTTATTTCACCCCTTTTTTAATGCTTAAACTCCTAAACACCACCATCTCCTGTCAGTTCTCTCACAAGGTTTTTTTTTTTCTCTTTTCTGTCTGTCGCCCGTACCGTACTGGGAAGACACCAGGGTGATGGAGAAAAAGAGAAAATGAGCGAGAGAGTGTGTGTGTGTGCTGGATAGAGGAAAAGAAGATGATACAGGAGTGAGGATGTTAGCAAGGGAATGCCAGCAGAACCATTTCAGCCTCTTAATTTTCTATTGATCCTTGTGCTCCTTCTTTGAGTACCAGCCCTCCCTCCTAACTTGTTCACTTTGGTGTCTCCTGCTCATGACATCTCTGTCATATCCTTGAGTCTTGGAGTCCAAAATGAACTTTTTAGTCACACCTGTTATAAGATTAGAAGATAAGATTATAAGGCATGAATATTTGAAGCTTAATATTTGTATTTTTATTTGTTGTTGCTTATATATATATATATATATATATATATATATATATATATATATATATATATATATATATATAAATTCAAATTGGTAAACATTCTCTAATACATTATTCTCTACATTCTCTATTTACTCTATATACCATTTTCTTGCGTTTGGAGCTTTGCGAATATTCATTTTGGACTAGCAGATGCTGGGTGAGTAATGTCCATGAGGTCAAAGGTTAAACAGCCATCTAACCACTCACTCACACACCATAGCCAAGGGGTAACATCCCCATCTGCTGTTAGAAGTGATAACATACTCCTTATTAAAGCTGATGGAGAAGCTGGTGATGTTGGACCCTAGAGATGGACATGGATAAGATCACTGTGGTGTCCACTGGTGGCTCGCTCATGTTTATGATGGAATCGGCCATGTCTGATTGAGTCATTCTCATGGAGGCTCTGGGGGGGGACCCCATGGTCTCTTCATATAGGGTGGCCTGAGGTTTGCCTGCTCTAAAAACCCACTCCTCCAGATAACCATCTCCTTGCTCAGGCCTCATTTCCACTATAGCCTTTATTAAACCCATCTGCCAGTTCTGCCCGCTGAGAGGAGAAACAAAAAAGAGAAATAGATATATGCCAGCTAAAGATACAGATATGGCTGCACTGTGGGAGGATTAGCTGAGTGTCGCCTGTCGGTGACAAGACCTGATAAGAGCCTTGAGAGCTGTAATGGGCTCTGGCCTCACATGCAGGTGAGTTGTCAATCCATCATACAGACCTCCTGAAGAAGTGAACACATCTGTTTCTACAGTTCTCTTCAGAACTGTGATGGTGAATTCAGAATTCTCAAAGTTGTGGTTCATTCTAACAATGTTGTTTACATTTGAGAAATACAGTGGCCCCTAAAAGTATTTGGAAACTTAAGTTGACCTTACAAATGTATGAACGTTTTCTCATTGTATTACAAAAATATCATACCAAGAACTACACAAACATTTAATTGACACATTTTAATGCTTGAAGAAAGTTCAAACATTACAAGAAAGTTAGAGAAAGTTATAGAGGTTTGTAACAACAAACAACTGAGTTGATGAAGAATTAAAAAAAATGTGATCTAAAGTAAATACTTAATATTTAAACTTTTTAATACTTTCACTTTTGGGTCCACTGTATATAAGGGAGGGTAAGAGAGTGAGAGACTGAGTACAGGACTGACAGTAGCTTTGGAGAGGTGACAGTATAGAGTGATTGAGACCAGGCTGGCAAGTCAGGTTGTATGCAGTTGTGCTGCTGTGCTGAGGATAAATCACAGCCCATTTATACTGAGAAACGTCTAACTAGCAATGCTCCTGTTAGCCTTCTGCTCCACTGCTGTGACCCCTGTGCCATATTTCTGAGTCATACTCTCTCTGACAGATTAGTACACACACAAACACATAGAAATGGATGCTGTTTTATGTGTGACTGTGAGGGTGTGATATTAAATCATTGGGGTAGATGTGCTCTACTGCATTCGCTCCTTCCTCCTTCTGGGTATGTATGTATGTATGTATGTATGTATATATATATATATATATATATATATATATATATATATATATGGGTATATGCTCAGGTAGGCTGTGGCATTTAAACGATACCCAATTGGCACTAAAGGGCCTTAAGTGTGCCAAGAAAACATCCCCCACACCATTACACCACCACCACCAGCCTGCACAGTGGTAACAAGGCATGATGGATCCCTTTTCTCATTCTGTTTACCTCAAATTCTGACTCTGCCATCTGAATGTCTCAACAGAAATTGAGACTCATCAGAGCAGGCAACATTTTTCCAGTCTTCAACTGTCCAATTTTGGTGAGCTCTTGCAAATTGTAGCCTCTTTTTCCTTTTTGTAGTATAGAATGGTGCCCAGTGGGGTCTTCAAGCCTCAAGGTTGTGCGTGTCAGTCAAAGTCGCTCTTCTATCAGCTTGAATCAGTCGGCCCATTCTCCTCTGACCTCTAGCATCAACAAGGCATTTTCACCCACAGGACTGCCGCATACTGGATATTTTTCACACCATTCTTTGTAAACCCTAGAAATGGTTGTGCGTGACAATCCCAGTAACTGAGCAGAATGTCTTTACTCTCACTTTTGACCAATTTAATGTTAACTTGCTAAATAAAAGTAGTGACTTCTGTCAAAAAATGTTGTTGTTTTTTTTTTTACAATTTAATATTGGCCATTTATTGTTATCGACCATAAAATGAAAAGTAGTTATCCTCTTTTCTGTATTAACCATAAATGTAATATCTGTTTATCCCTTTTAGTTTGTGAGTGTTTTGCCTCTATGTGCAAATGCCTCTGCTTAATAAGCATAGTAAATAATGTTTTAATTAAAATCTAAAGGTGCAGTTTTGTGAAGGTTTAGGTTAGGGGATAGAAAATATCATTAGCCCAGTAGTGAGTTTGCTTGTGTGTTCAGGGCAGCAGAATAGATTTCTCCCAATCTCTCCTGTGAAGCACAGGTGCCGTGTTAACTGTTCTCTGAAAGTGAGAGTGAGAGAGAGAGGGAGAGGGAGGCTTAGCCTCTAAATGGTTTGTGGAATGGAGGTGTTAGCTTGTGTCAGATCCTTGCTTTTGCTGACAGATGAGTAGGAGCTAGGAACAGGAAATCCCTGGCCCTAATGCCCAGAAGAGTGTGTGTTTATATGTGTGTGTGTGTGTGTGTGTGTGTGGTTAAGGTAGAGATAAATAGAGATGGCTGTGTTGTCGTACTGCAGGGTTAGACTCACAGCTCTCCGCTTTGGGCACAAGCTGCAGACAGGCAGACACAGAAGCGTCTCTGATGACAAATCAATCCACATCTCACTTTCTCCATCCCTCAAACTCTGTCTACACCGGAGCTGGAGCGACTGCGGCAGGAGGGCGAGAGGAGTGCCGCACTGAGGGCTTAAAGCAGGCAACAGAGACCGAAACTTCCTTTAGGGCTGCACTCCAACTGCCAAGTACATGAGAAAAGTGGCTTTTCGAACAGAAAATCAATTTAGAGTCATTCAATACACTGAGCTGTCGCGTGTGAGATTACAGCATGTTCACGGGTTCCATATTCAAATCACAGCCTCTGAGCCAAAGTCGGTTTCCACACCAGGGCCGTGACTACACCTCGGCGCTCAGCTCCATTGATCTGATCTACTGCGGAGGAGGCCAGCAGGTTAACACGTGTAAAAAGGAATATGTCTCATGCGCTCCGGGTCGAAGGAGGGGGAAAGAGGTTAACCGTTGCAAGCGCTCTCAAAATGGCCCGGGAGCGTCCATGTCGCATGAGAAGAGTGAGCTCAGCGGCCAGACCGTTTGCTGTATGCGGTGGTACTAGATATGATTGACGGTGACGGCCCGCAGCACTTTCTCTTGTAACTTTCAAATCATTAAGCCTTTAGTGTACCAGGCAGCTCTTTTACGACTTTTTTTTGTATTGGCTCTTCTAAATTGCTGAAGCAGGATGTGTTGAGTCAGGGTCCAAGCAAAGGCTAACAAGAACAGCAGGAATCAGAAATGCCAGTGTAAGGTTACTGACACAGAATGTCCTAAAAGACGTGACGTGATAAACCATCAGCATGTTAAAGGCCTCTCACATTGACAGAGATTTGCAAAGACAAAGCCATTTTTTAGGTTGGCATGAAATGGAAATTCCACTTTCTTGTTGTGAACAATTCCTTCATGCATATATTTGTTTATTATTTGAACTTGGAATTTATAATCAATGTCATAACTCGATGTTCTGGTGAAACATAAGACTCAAATGACGAATGCCAAACTTTACCCCTTTCTTCATCCAATCCAATGCTTCTTTCCAATCAACAACCAATGGATAGAACCAAGTCTTCATCGTACATTTATTTATTCTTCCTTAATCCGTTTCACTCGGATTTATGTCACAAGGCGGAGGAAAAGATCTGTCGCTACTTCACAACTTGAATAAAAGTTTCAGATTTAAGGTGACATGAGTGACAGAACTTTATGCAAATGCACAATATTTGATTGGTTATTTTAACAGCATTTTGGCTTTCATCGTAGAAATAAAAATGATCTCAAAATTGACTTTAGTACACATATCAGCCTCATATGCTAATAAGATCTATATTCATCCATACTATGAGATTATACAGGAATAAAAGGGAGTTGATGTGGAGTGGGCAGGCGATTCATGTGAATGCGAGTTGTCTGTGTTTATGCATTCGACATTGTGTGTGTGTGTGTGTGCGTTTGTAAGCGATGACAGGCAGGGGTGTTAACTCAGGCAGAAGTGGGGGGCGGTTGGTTATGACAGTTCCTGAGAGGCTCTATTCAGATGGACCTGCAGCCCTCCAGTCTAAATTCAATTAACTCCACTGGCTGCTGTTCTGTCACCATTAGTGGTAATTAGTTAAAACATCAGAGTATAAACAGTAAATTGGCTCTGGTAATTATTTCCCCCTC
Source organism: Cyprinella venusta (assembly GCA_038021265.1). Lineage (NCBI taxonomy): Eukaryota > Metazoa > Chordata > Actinopteri > Cypriniformes > Leuciscidae > Cyprinella > Cyprinella venusta. Next base: position 22,043,857 of record CM075870.1, on the reverse strand, counting down.
ACAAGCTTATGAGAGCAGGAAGGAAAAGAGAGAGAGAGAACGGGAGAGGGGCACACCGACGGCAGTGTACTGATGAAAAGAAACCTGTAGAGGTTATTGGTGGCTTTGTGCTATCAATTATGGTTAGGCATTATTTAGGAAACAGTGCTCATGTGTGTGTGTACAAGCCCACTAATGGACAAGCATAAAGTAGGCAGCACATGGCATCAGTTACAAGGCTGAGCACTCAGCGTGCAATATGCCATCTGGCCAAGTCTTTGTCTTTCTTTTTTTAATCTTTAGATAAGCCCCTTCTTTATTGCTTTTTTTTAAACACAAAATCAAATCTTATTAAAAGCACTTTTTTGGCATTTTATTATATAAACATTTGTTCAGGGCACACATATTGTTTTACATTCATGCTTCGACACACTTTGAATGCACATTGTGTGAGTTAGCAGTATGAGAATTAGCTTTAGCATTCAATGCGTTTTTGCGAGTTTTAAAGCAACGTTAGCATCTGCTTTAGCATTCAGTGTAGCATTATTTATAGAATTGTAATCATCCCTTCTCACTCGACTAGATATGCTGCCCTAATAACACAGATCCATCGCAGAGACATCATTTTCAGCTGAAAGATTATTTAGAGCGTTTCCTAAAATGCAAGACATTTCCTGTCAGATCTTAAATAGTAATTTAGAAAATGTCTTGAATATATGTCTGATTTTATATAAAACTGCTTTTTAAACATGTTTATCAAATATTTGTACTCAACAGATGTTTTCCAAATGAGCACTCTTTAAGACCTTTTGGAGATGTTTGTGTTATGTCTGAGTATGCTGAGCACATAAGGACGGCCGGAATGACCTTTGACCTGACCAGAATATTTTTGGCAGGTTCCTGGATCTCCCATATTCAGCAATGGAATATGAGCACAGTATGTGTCTTAGCACTCTCACTGGACATTAGGTATTTTGGTCGCTGACGAATGACCCTTGAATGAAAAAACTTTCGCCCACGTGTGCAAAGCCCAACGGGGCTGATGTCCTCAGGGACTCAACCCTGCCCACTCAGCAAACATGGCCCACCTGTTCAGACAAACACATGATTTCATAGAGCTGCACAAATCCATCCATATTTAAGCAGATATGTGCCCTTCCCTGCCTCCTCTCAGTCACACAGCCAGATCCGTAATGGTCCTTACCCCATGGGAGGAGCAGCGGGTGCTGGGACTGAGGCTTTTGCCTTTGGTAAGGACTGTAGAGAGATAGAAAGAGAGGGAGAACGAGCGAGGTAAGCAAGCTGCCAGATCTAACCCTGCAGTGTCACCCTCATTTCCTGGGTCAGCGCCTGGGTAATGGTCTATTAATTTGCTCCATTTTCCCCAGTGAGGCAAAACTCAATCTCCAACCGTTTCACTCTGCTGTGCCATCCACAAGGTGATTGATTGAATAAACAGCTGTCACTACTGTGAGCGCTCACACCCACTGACACAAGTCTTATCCACCATACACTCAAACCAAACACACACACACACTTACCACAATAAGACACATTCTTAACACTATCCCCTCAAAGTAAACCCACATGCTCTCCAAAGCAAGCCAGTCACTCTTAAACCTGTGCGCACCATCTTCTCTGCACATATACCGGGATTGTGCAGCATTCAGAATTGAATCAATTCCTGAATTTGAATAAAGGTTGCAAACATTGCAAATTGTATGAAAGGAAGTAGAATTGAAATGAACTGAAATTCATTTGCAACTCATTTTTAACTAGAAAAGACATACCGTTCAAGGGTTTGAGGTTGGTAAGATTTTTTAAAATCTTTTTAGATAAGTGCTTACCAAGGATGCATTTATTTGTTTAAAATATATGGTGAAAAATAATAATATTGTAAAATATTGGTTGATTTGATGCTCAAGAAACATTTTCACTTTCATCAGTTTTATAAAAGTTGCACTGCTTAGTATTTTTGTGGAAACCATGACATGTTTTCATGATTCTTTGATAATCATATTTTATTTGTTTATTTGCTAAGTAAAAGTATGAATTTCTTTAAGAACATCTTTTGAACAATATAGTGTACCTGCGGTGCGTGACTAATTTAATTTCAATTTTATTCAAATTCACACTTTGCTGGCACACTGTATTTTGCACAACCCTGCCATACACAAGACTAGCTTAACAATTTCCCATCATGCCCTTTAAAAAGTCCTTAAAGTTGTTTGTGTGTGCTGATAATCAAGTCTCCTCCCCTCTGATGAGCACGGTTATGAATCTGGCCCTAAAACTGGCTCGTGTTTCCACATCACTGCCAGCATATCTCTGCACATATGCTGATTATACGCATCAAACCGACATCATCTTTAACCAAACACTCCTCCCCACTGAGAGAGAATGACAGATTGATACAGACACAGAACCACTCCCCTCGTCCCACTCATCTCTCAGGTGCTGATTGCATTTGCCTTTTTAAATGTGACACCCTGAGTGTGTGTGTATGTGTGTGTGTTTGTGATCGGTAGCATGAGGAGCTGCTGTTTAACAGCACAATGCATCACTGTCAGCGGTGATCGCCCTCCGTGCACGGTTAGCACAGACGCCAGTGCCGACGCTCGTCAGGTCCCAAACCAAGGATGACCTCGTTCCATTTCATCAGACGTCCTCTCGAATGAGGCGCGATGCCTCATTCCCTTCTTCTCTCATCCTCTCCCCTCTTTTTTTCACCTAACCCTGAGTAATCAGCCTAGGAACTGTCCAGCCTGCTTAGGGTTTCCTCTGCTCACTTACAATAAAGTAAAAAAGCGCGTGCACACACACACACACAGACACATGGGCAGTCTGGGCCAGTCCCATTATCAGTCTAATTCCCCTTCTTTTGCGTATAAAGCACATATTTCCCATTATGGAGATGACTTGTAGCAGCTCACCTTGCTCTGGTTTAGGGAGGAGGGGAGGCGAAAAAAATGAAGGCTGACAGGCTCGCTGGATTTATTTGATTGCACATACAAGGCAGTGTCATTTTCGAAGATGCAGAGTATAAAAAGATGTGTGTGTGTGTGTGTGTTTGTGTGGCCTTAAGGCAAGGAGAAGAAAAGAGAAGCATTTGAAAGGGAGGGAAAAAAAGGCCCTGAATCAAATCAAATTCCTCTTATCAGGCATTATTTGACGACGTTATCAGACAGCGTAATGTGGTTACATTCGGTAAGAGGCTGAGAGATTTCAGTGTTTACTGATGTTGGCGTGCTTAAAGGCAAGAGGAGAGAGAATGAGGCAGGCGTAAACACTTGATGCATGCTTAGAAAACCTGTTTAATGTCGTGCTCTGGTTATGAAATGAGAAAAGAAGAGCTAGGACACATTTTTTTGGGTGGTAGTGGGGACCTTCTGATGGTGGTCACGGTCAAAGTGAGTAACTAGTTTAATCAGTGAAAGCATTAAATCCAGTGATAATCCATGAAACCATATTTCTCATATTTCATGTCTTTTGTATTCAAATTTTATTGCCTTGCTGAAAACGGCATAGACCAGTTTGAACCAGCTTCAATAGGCTTTAGACTGACAATACTGGTCTGTTATTGGCACAAGCTGTATATTACTGATAAAATTCTGGGTGAATATAAAAGTGCCCAAAATGTAACATATTATGGTTTCCAGCTAAGCTGGTCACATTATGAACTTGCTTAGCTGATGATCGGTTAAACCATTGTTGGCTGAACCATCTTAGTCTAAGTTGTTTGGTTGGTCAAACAGATTAGTCAAAACACAAAATATGGTTAAATGTGTTTTTTATTTTTATTAAAAGACCACCCTGTAAAACATCTTAAGATAGCTTTGTTTAACTTTTGTAAGATTGGCTTAAACCATTGCTAGCTGAAACATCTTAGCTAATCTAAGCTGTTTTATTTATCAAACCATGTGGTCAAATTCTTTTGTATTAATTCCTCTAGATCAAAGAAGAATAAAGTAAAAAGATGTACTTTAATCCATTTATTTTCATGCCCATGCTGTGCAGATGGTGCAGTTGGGCACCTGTGGGTGTAGTGATCGGCTTTACAGGATGCAGCTGGTGTTTGCTAGTGAATTTAGGCATTCCCAGGTTTGGAGGGGGGACTCCTTACCATATCCATCTCCATCTTGGGCTCAGCGTGGGCACACTGTAAGCAAAGAGAGGTTTCCAAAGGCACATGTTCTCTGCCTGTGCCCATTAGTGGCAGCTTTGTTCTCTCGCCAGTGCGTTAAGAGCTCTCTGTTTTGTTCAAGCACACACTCACACACGTGGCACACACACACCTAAACTCAAAAACGTACTCTTGACTCCTAGCAAAACCAGACGAAGACCATTAATCCCACTGAACGAGTGAATTTACTACAATTATGAGAGTAATGTTTAAAAGGTCAAGGTGGGACTTGCCCAAACAGTGATGTGTGGAGTGTTACTATGCCATTGTAAATCTGTAAAAAATGCCTACGTACGTGATATATCAATTCTCTATCTAAACGTTTCACAGGATCTGCCGCGGCAGGTTTTATGGACACAGATATGTAAGCATTGAGGGTTATTTCTGCATTTGGAAGCAGTTAAATAAATAGGCGCATGCTGTTTGAGTTATGCTGCGTGAGGCTAAATGAGAAGAGAGACAGACAGCTAACAGCCCCAGCCGGAGCTGCCGATGGCGGGCTGCCAGCTACCAGGGGAGCGTGCTTTTGAGGCGGCTTCTGTGGAGCTCTTTTTCTGTCTTTTTTTTTTTTTACACAACGGCTTGTAAAACAACATACAAAGAGTGTCAGAGGCAGCTAGAGGCAAATGCTACATCACCACACAGCTAGCGGCCAAGTTATCTCGATCCTGCCTCCTTAAAGGCAGCAAATTTTTACGCTATTAAGATATTAGCATGCGCTAACTCAGCCGTCCAGTGTGTAATTGTGCTATCAGTGGGGTTAGCGAAAGGTTACGTGTGATGAAAGTGCTTTTAATAATTAGGGGATGTCTAATGCAGAGAGAGGCCGCTGGCTCTGGCCCTCCTAAGCTGTGCAATCAGAATGAAGGTCCGGGTGAGCGAATGTACTGTGATAAAGGTGTGCTATGTCTAGAAGAGGGAAAAAGAGGGGATTTGAAGATGGTGTGAGATAGTGAGAGAGAGCCATCCATCTTGGCAAATTAGAGAAGATCAGGCCAGCACTCAGTCAGAGCTGTCAAAGGCATCTCTCTCTTTCTCTCCCTCTCCCAGCATGGCATTTAGGTGAGAAATCTCAGCACTAAAAAGTTCTGTCAGTCCTATTTCCTTGTTATTGCCCCTCTCTGCGCGCTGGTCTCACCGGCCCTTCAGATTAAACGGAGTCCCCACCTTTCTCCACACAGGGGTCCGGCACAGGGGGGCATCCCACATTAATCATCTTTAACGCGCTGACAAGCAGCATGCGCCAAACCCCCTCCATGCCTCAGGATTTATCTCTCTGTCTTCTGCTAGCCATCACTCACTCGCTTAGAGAGAGAAAGAGGGGGAAACAGAGAGATGGAAGGAAGAATAAGAAATGGACAAGAGAAATGGGATGCTTTAGAGACCACATGTGGTCTAGTGCCTGTTGTGTTTTAAGTAAATTGGGATGACTGTTAAAGTTGTAACATATGCATTAACATACCAATTTACTTTATTAATATTTTTTGTAATGCATCCATATAATTTCATTTTTATATTTGTATTATATATATATATATATATATATATATATATATATATATAGTCGTGAGATATAAATATATGTAAGGCATACTTTTACAAAGTACAGCAAATAATTCAAAAGTAATAGAAATGTATGACAAATAATGTGTTTGTGAGGGTGTGTCCAGGGCTGAAGGACTGTGTGTGTGTCTCATAGGGGAGACATGATTAATCACTGGCTGTCTCTATTAGTCAATCCTCTCTGGGGACGATGTGGACACCAACACCACACTGCATGCACACATAATGGGGTGGTCTATAGGAAAAACATTAGGCCTATACACTATCACACACACACACACACACGGATATATGTGAAGCTTTGACACGGCTTCAGGTATTTTAAAACCCACGTCCACTCACCCTTTTACTCTATAGACGTTCATCAGACAGTGCTGACTGACAGATGATTTAGTGTGTGTTCTATTGTGTGAATCCTCTCCATCTTGTATTAACATCAAAGCTGCCAAATGACCTGCTCTCTGTTTGTGAGTGTGTGTTTTCAGGGAGACAAGTGACAGGGAGGTGGTTAAGGTCCCGACAGGCGCTTGACCAAACCATCATGACTCCATTACTGAGCCCATTGATTGTGTACGGATGAATTAAAGAGACAGTTTCAAGAGGCACACACTCATTTTCTCTTCACACACAGACAGAGGGACACACACGTACAATCACACGCTCTGTTAACAGATCCCATCATGCACACATAACAGAGTCAGAGTAACACTCTGTCAGTAAATCATCTGACATGTCAACAGACAAAATATGGAAAGAAACAAATTGAAATACACACGAAAGTACAGAAGTTGCATTGGTTCAGTCATAATTTGCATTAGCATTCACGTTACCATGAGTTTAAATATTACATTTCAGATTATAACTCTTAACAGCGTGTAAACACAAAAACTTTAAGAATACAAAGCTCTATGGTAGTGACTTTGTGTAGACAGACTACATCCTTCCTACACAAACACATGTCAGGTTGTCAGATTTCATGTTGCAAATGGCCACATGAGAGAGAAAGAGTAAGTAAAAGAGTTGGATTGGAGATTTATCTGCTGTAGAATGGGTCTGGACCTCTCTTTGTTTACTCTTGCAGACGGTGATTGCTTTGGCACGACTCAAATTATCTTGTCAGGGCAATAAAGCTGACCGCTGCTGAAGAGAGGAGGAGAGAGTGAAAGGAAGATGTGAGGATGATTGGTATACCGTAGATAAAAAGAAATTGCAAAAAAATAGTATATAATAAAGAACATGCAAGAAAAAAATCATATGTATGTGTATTATATGTATAATCATATGTATGTATTATACACACATATATATATATCTATATCTGGATCCAACTTCTCCCCTGGATTTCGTGTTCTGCAGTGAGGACCATCTCGAATTAATTACTATTAAAGGGTAATTCCACCAGTGGAGACATGAATATGTATTGAAAGTGGGTCATATATGCCTATCTAGTTGTAAAATAGTATCATAAATTTCTAATTTGGGTCCTTCTTGGCCGATAAAAGGCAGAAAATGACTTTTTAGTGCTTGTGGATTGTAGACAACAATCCCCATAGTGCATTGCAATGCTCAGCTCCGCAGGCCACTCCCACTACTCCGCATATAAATGTAGACGTGAGTTCCACTCTACGCTACCGCCTAGAAATCATTTCACACAATGAAATCAGATAATGCCTGCTAATATAATATGCAACATAAGAGCGTCAAGGCGGCGCCCGCGCCATCAGCCCACGGATTGGAGTGATTCTATATGGGCTTCGGGCAATTGCCACGTTTACTCTGACGCATGATTTTATACGTGAAATGCAGCCAAACCTTAGAGCGTTTTGTCTTCGGCATCTTCCCTCGCGATCAGACGTTCCGGGAGTCTCCCACATATTAATAATGGTTCCCTGATGCCCGCAAATTAGTTAAAATTTCTCCCGGAATTTAGAGCGAGTGAGCAAGAGCGCACATCGTATAGTGCGCGCACGAGAGCGAGAGACTTTGCGTGTGTGCGCCTCATGACACAAATTTTCGTTCTTATTCGGTCTGGTTATTACCGTTTACGCCGGAAACGGTTCGCCGATTGGCATGCATCCGTCTGCATATTCAGTACCTTCGTCCATATTTTGAAAAAGGTTCTGCCGGTGAAATCAAACGCACTGGCACTGATTTGTGATAGGTCTGTTAGCGCATTAGGTCCGACGCCCGATGGGCGGGTTTGAAAGGGCGGGAACTTGTGCTTGTAGTCTTTACAGATATCCCCCCCTCTTACACTCCCTCCTACAATGACGTAAAATTACTATTTAAAAAAAAGGTAAATAGCAGATTTCTCTCGTCTCAAGGGAAAATGAGAGAGTGTTGCACGACCATTTAATAGTACGACTGGATTTTTAACAATGGAAATCTTAATGCAAATGGGTGGAGTTTCCCTTTAAAAATGAATTTAATGATTATTTGTAAACATATACTAATAAAAAAGCAGATTTTAAATTCATATTAGGAAAGAAAGAAAGAAAGAAAGAAAGAAAGAAAGAAAGAAAGAAAGAAAGAAAGAAAGAAAGAAAGAAAGAAAGAAAGAAAGAAAGAAAGAAAGAGGTGAGGGGAGATAAGACAGAGGAGAGCACGGAAAACAAATAAAGGGCCAGAAAATGAGAAATAGATGCAGGATGTTGCCGGACAGAGACAGAGAGAGAGGGAGGGGAGAGTGGGGCGAGTGAGAAAAGGGTGTTGAGAGAAACAGAGACACACAGAATTGTAATCGATTACCTATTTTTCAAAGTCACTTAAAGTGTCCAGAGTGTGGGGCCGTTAAGTAGTGGTGCTGGAGAATAGGGGATGGGTATGCGTAGGCACGCGTGACTGGGGAGAGGAGAGGGAGGAGGTGGAGAGATGTATGGGGGTGGGAGGGGGAGTTTTGGGATGCTAACTGACCCTGCTAGCGCCTCACTGATGAATCTGTGCTCTTGCAGGAAATAGTTCTGACAGGCCAATATGTGAGCAGAGGATATGTTCCCCCAGAGGGACTTTGCTGCATGTATGCGTGTGTGTGTGTGTGTGTGTGTGAGAGAGCGTTTACATGTGTTTACGGGCATGTTTGTCTGCGTCAGTATGTGTGTGCATAGACTGGACTGTTAGCGATCATCACCCTCTCAAACGGCACACACATCATGTGAAGACAAACACAACAGTGCCCTCTGAAGTCAAGGACGGGCTCATACTGAGCCCAGGGCTTTATGTAGAGAGAAGAACCAGGATTACAGCCCCATTTTTGTGTGTCCATGTGTGTGTTTGTACATCTGTTTGCAACCTGCCCTCAAGTTACCTCATCATCTCGAGAAAAGATGCTCACTAACCCCTACTGCAACAGATCAATAGCTGCCTCCCAGACATTCCAGCCAACCTGAAAACATCACATGTTTGCTACACACTTTGATAATTGGACACAATGGATCTGCTTTTCCCAGTGTGCAATGGAAACCAAATTTTGCATTTTTGATGTCCGTTAAGCACATTATAAAGGTTATAAGAGATGTGACAGTATAGAGTATCAAGATGTGATACACCATTTTTAGTAGTGATAACTAAAGCTCTTTTGACCTAGCAACCACTAAGAAACATCCTAGCAACCATATGACAACCTCTATCAACCATTCAGAAAGTCTTGATAATAAGTTGTCCCATCAACCACCTAGAACACCCTAGCAATGTCCTTGCCACTGCCCTGGCATATATGAAGAAAGCTAATGCTAGTGAATTATCGAGTATGTGTACATCTCAGAGAATTTCCTAAAAGTGATTTCGTCACTTCCTGTTTGTGTATACATTTGCGTTTGCAGCTGCTTACAGCTAGTCTGTCGGTAACAGTGAGTTCATCCAGGATATCCTGTTTGAGGGAGGATCTATTGTCCCAGAGGGCTAAAAATAGTCACTTTGATTGGCTAGTTCCAGATCTGAGAGATTAGGAGATAGCAGAGTGAAACAGGAAATGTTTTTTCGCTCATTTACAGAGCTGCACGTTAGATAATTCACATGCAACAGATGTGTTAGTTACTCACACGCAGCCTAGATACACACACCCACCCACACAGATGGACTTTGACAATAATAAACACGGCCATGTGCTCAGATGTGAATGCACGTACACATGCCTGCTTTCAATACACAGTATAAAAAGATAAACTTCATATATTTGTACTTAGGCAGCCTGATTGTTTCAATTACTGTGCATTTCAATAATTGAGAATAGTGGTTTCTTTATAATACAGTGTCTGATGAAATGTTGTCCATTGGTGAGTTGATATGTGTATATAAAGTGTGTGTGCGAGATACAGCTGAAGTGTCAAACGCTCAGTGGCGTAACTGTGCGGAGCTGTGGATCTGGTTTAATGAGGGAACAGGAGACAGGAGGCCGAGTATGACGGATTCGCCTTCGGTAGAAATCTGAGCCACTTAATCCACACAGTCCGGAGAGAGGAAAAAAAGACTTTGAGCACTCATCTGACCCGTGCTCATCTTGAAATGTACTATACAGTATATAAACTGGGCCAATGCTACTGTATTCTTGGGTGTTCTTTTTGTGATTTTCTCACAAAAATGTAATCTTCTTTTAAATTATATTTTGGGGATATTCTGCATGTGATGGTGAATAGGAAAAATTTGAGGAGAGTGAGAGTAGGATAAGGACACAATATAAATTGGACTCGATCCTGAAATTATGGACTATAATATGTATAATTTTATCATCTGCTTTTGTCATTTTTAATTATTTATTAATATTTCTATTTAGCTTAAATTAATTTTTATTTTTATTTCAATTTCAATTTTGTGTTTCATACAATATTTATTTTATTTCAGATTTTTTTTCAGTTAATGAAAACATTTTAAAAAGTTGTAGTTTTGGTTGACAGTAACAACACTGGCTCTGACTAACAAAATAATCTTGAGTGTTTAATGTCTACAAATTTCCCAATTTTGTTTCATGATGATAAATAAACCTAATTTTCTCTTCTCTTTCTCTATCTTTCTGTTCTCAGGTAAGAAGAAGGTGTCACTCTATGACAGTCAGGCTCCCATCTGCCCCATCTGTCAGGTGCTGCTGCGTCCAGGAGAACTCCTGGAGCACATGGAGCAGGAGATGGAGAGGCTCACCCACATGCACATCAGGTAGACTCTCACATCTGTACCTGTCGTCTTCTGACAGCTCCATCAGTTCTTGTCACATTCTCCCAGACAAATGAAGCACATTGGCTGCTCTCCCTCACGTAAGAGTTTGATCTAGAAATCAGCAGTAAGGACACCTGCTACTGGTGTAATGCAGCAGCAGAACAGGTGCTTTTTCTCCCTGTCATCCATCAGCCCACATGTGCTCATGCCTTTCATGTGGCCAGGTTAAGTATGGTCAGATGATCACAGAGATCCAGCACAGTACCTATCATTCATCCACTACCTGAGCTCTTCACACAGACCATGGCAGCCTGAAGCAATGGCCCAGGACCCTGCTGCTGGTACATCAACTTGACCAGGTTAAAACGCTGTGTTCTCATACACCGTCCGCCCAACCCAGACAGGAAATCTCACTCTGTGAGCTCAAAGGAACATTAGCCATAACAAGAAACAATGTCGTTTGAATCTATAGGTCACAGGCATGTCATAGACCTCATGCTGCGAATCGTATCCCCCTTTTCGTTTTTAATAGATTATGCTGCTGGGCTTCAAACGGGGACACAGGGAGAAAGAGAGAGGGAGATATTAATTCTCAGCAGGATGTCTTTCCTGCACGAGTGTTATCCATCACACGGCGGTGAGGAGTTATCTTTTAATAATTAATAAAGGGCAGTGGGCCGCCCTCCCCTGTGGGTAGTGACTGTGGACACTGACATGGCTCTGGGCCTCGGTCGCTTCTGCCTGTTTGACGGTGGTGGTTATTTAAGGAAATTGCATCATTGCTCCCGGTCTGTCAGGGTTGGATGCCGCTCGACATTACAGGCCGTGATTTAGCCTTTCCTGCACTCCTTTTAACCCCTGCTTATAGCCAAGAGAGTTATTTTCCTGGGCTATAGGCAGTGCAATCACTTAAATACTGATTTAGGTTATATAGAGTAGGAGAGAGATGGACAAAATTAGAAGACTACGGAATTAACTTACAGAATTGAATATTCAGTAGTTTGACAATATTCTATTACACCTTGTCCTAAACATACTTTAATGTTTTCTTTGCTTTCTTTGCTGCTCAGTTGATCTAAATCACAGCTAATCATCAGGTAGGGGTAGTGTCGTTTGCTTTGTAACAATTTGTAACAACATGATGGTGAATAATTGATGACAGAAAAGAAAATCCAAAAATAGGATGATCCCTTTGCAAATGACCTGTGTGAGGCAGCACAAAGGAAGATATTCTTGAAAAATGTTATTTATCCATACAGTGAAATATAATGGTGTCCAAAGTTGTTTTGGTCCCCATTGACTTTCATTAAATGTAAAAAAACAGTTTAAACATTCTTCAAAATAGCTTCTTTTCAGTTCTGCTGAAGAAAGCACACCTTGACGATAAAATAAAACAATGTCAAGATAAATGGTAATGATTTAATTTTTAATATCACACTAACACATATTTTCCTCACACAGGTCCTTTGCGAAGGGATCATTCTATTTTTGCATTTCTTTTCTGTCATCATTTATTCACCATGTTGTTCCAAATTTTTCATGCAGCACAAAAGATAATATTCTTGAAAAATGTTATTTATCCATACAGTGAAATGTAATGGTTTCCAAAGTTGTTTTGGTCCCCATTGACTTTCATTAAGTGGAAAAAAAAAAACAGTTAAAACATTCTTCAAAATAGCTTCTTTTGTGTTCTGCTGAAGAAAGCGCACCTTTACAATATAATAAAACAAGCGATGATAAAAAAGAAAACTTTATATCATCGTATCTGGATAGATCATGGTGTTGCTCATCATGGGAATTTTGCCATGGTTCAGGAGTATTTCAAATGTTGTTGATATCTTTTCTAAAAATCTACAGTAAAGTTGAAACGGTCCAATTTTTGTTAATCTACAACATTTGCATTAACAATATTGGACACAATTTAGGCAATCCTTCGGTACACCGAGCAGTCACAGCATTGCTTTGTTGGTTCTCTTTCAATCAGTGTGGGACTCTGGGTAACTGCTGCCGGCGTCTTCTCTCCCTGTATACTTCCTCCCAGGCGGAGCTTCGCTCAACACATGCTAGCACACACAGATCATTGGAAGTGACATGGCGAATTTGTGGCAATTTGTAGTAAATCTCCCTTTAATGATAGCGTTTCATTCTGCACCAAATGAGACTTGAGTGCATGTAAAATGGGGAAAGCTATTTAAGATGTAGCATTAGGCAGATGTCTGAGTGGATGCGGGTGAGTGTGTGTGTGAGATTGGAACCCGCCGCCGCACTCCTCTCTCTCTCCCTCCCCAGTGGCCGTATCGCCGTGTCCCTTCTCCTGACTCGTCATCCGCTCTTCATGTATGGAAATGGAAATCCATCATGCCCTTTAACCGTCTGCCTGCTCTGAGGGCCACAGCAATCTACATATTCCCCCACCCTTTCCCAACTTCTCCACGTAATCAATTTGCCTCCAGCGGAGCGAGGGAGATCCGGGTGGCAAACGACACGAAAAGCAATCTTTATCTCCAGCTTACAACCCCCCAACTGTCGACTGGCATTTATTCAATTTTCACCAGCTCCCTCTCTCTCTCTCGCTCCCTCTCTCTTCTCAGTCTTGCTGAATTTGGCTGCAAGAAGGGAATGGGAAAGATCGGTTTGTCCGGAATGTGCCGTTTTGAAGTCAGGGGCACACAGTGAATCATTTTAAGCTGAGAATGTGGGAAATTCATAAAGTAATACATATAGGATATATAGCCTAAGAAAAGTGTATTTTTTATGTACTTTGGACCCACATTTGTAGTTAAAAGACTATAGAAAGTATCATTTTAATTAGTAATAATTATTTAAAGCTACACTGTGTGATTTTTACCCCCATCTAGCGGTGAAAAGGTATATGATCATCCAGTGAATTTTAGTTACTGTTCCTCTTTTAACTCCTACGGTGGCCAATGTAGTACAAGATTAACATGGCTTCCAGTTCAACCTCGTCCATGAGTGTTAACTCAAACGTAAACGCAAAAAGCGAAGCTTGAATTAACGGGTATGTCCCTTCTTGGCTAATGTACTTTCAAGATGGAGGGGCAAAATGGCGACCGACATTAGAACCCCTTACCCATATGCATTTTCAATGGCATATTATACACTCACGAGAATACTTTATTACTTGAACGAAGTAAATATACATTAATGAGCACATATATTTTTCAAAGAACTAAGTGTTTTTAGCTAAGAATAAACTAAAAGTTGCACAGTGTAGCTTTAAAAATATTATTGTTTATTCAGAAATTAAGATTAGTACAATGTCAAGATAAATGGTAATGATTTAATTCCTAATATCACACTTACACAAATTTTCCTCACACAGGTCCTTTGCAAAGGGATCATCCTATTTTTGTATCCTTGGCATCAAAAAGTCTTAAACCCTCTACCGCCTGAAGATCACTTGCTCAACTCTTACATGATGGTTCCGTTTAAAATGCCAGTATTTTCACTGCAAAAATCCATCATGATTTATGCATTATTGTCTGCACACAAGCCTTAAATTAACTTGTGTGTGCTCTATATACAGTACCTACCATTACATGATATCCCTCAGGTACTATAGTTCAGGTCCTGTGTGGCATCTCTAATGTAGTAAAGAGTCTATTTCTGCCATTGTTCTTCCCTGCATGTCCCACTACCGGGAAAATAGTTTTTTGAGATACTAAGGGCGTACAATGAGTGAAGAGGGGGCATTTAGAGTGCTACGGGGTATGAAGTGTATCTTAGTGGGGGTTTTTTTGACATGAGGAGATGTGTGAGGTCACCGAGATTCACCGTGCCACGCTGGGCGGATTTATGATGCCGAGGAGTCTGTTTATTATCTTGCAAACAGCGCACTGCCACCGATGGGGCAATTTATCCCCTCTCAAGGCCTGGTTCCTGATTTGTGTTGTCTCTTTCTTCTCCTCTGTCTCATCTTTTCTCTCTGTCCCCTTCTCTTTCTTTTCTCCCCTGGCTGTCAGATCAATCATGCCGACTTCAGAAAAGGTGGGCTTCAGGCTTATTACCTAAGTGTAGAGGCGGGGCAAAACACCAAACCCTGCCTTCACCTGTCATTTATTACATTTGAGCCTCTTTATCCAGTCCACACACTGTACTGTAACTCCATCTGTCAAAGCAGGAACTGCAAATCTTTTTCAAATCGAAATGAACGCAAACAGGATCCATGTACTCTTTTGCTCCTTGTCCAGTGACAGGATCACTGTCCAGTGTCCAGTGACAAGTTCCTTGTCCAGTGACAAGTTCATCCACAGGATCAGACTTTCAGTTTAGGCTAATTCAGTTTCAGTGCAACCGTCTCTCTGGGTGTGAATGCATGATTTAAAACGAACATGACATGGGTGATGTTGCCCTGTCATTGTTTCTCAGCTGCTTTATAAACACCCAGCAGTGACCAATCTATGCGACTCTAAATGAGATTCAGCTAGAATGACAGACAGTGAAAAAAAGCAAGAGACAAAAAAGACAGCAGAGAAAAGAGAGATGGCAGGAGAGATATTAATGTTTCAGAAAGGAATCCGATTTGATATGTCTTTTCCTATTGTCGTGGATGCTTTAGCCGCCCCGTTTAATAATTCCTGCCTTCCAATCAGTCATCCTCAATCCACAATGTCCACAAGGCAAAGATTCGATGTACAATCCACCCGCCAGACTCGAGAAGGAGTCGCCCCCCACCCTTTTTTTCTCTCTCTCTGCCATTCTCTTCCTCTTTAATACAATGTTTACAAGCCAGTGCATTGTCCTCAACATATTTCAAAGTCCTAAGTGCCCAAGGCGTTTCACTGACAAATCAAATAACCGCAAAATCATTTATTTCCTTCTGCCTTAGTCTAACTGCGGGAGGGTTGTGGTGGGGGCGATCAGGTCTGGATGGAAGCATCCATGAGAATGATTACTTCAATAAAAAAATTATAACCCAAATCTGCTTAGCAGTCGTACTTTTGGACAGTAATTGTTTCAAATACAGCATGACCCAGGGCTGCCTGGATTGAGTGGCATAGAGGATGGGTTTGAAACTGCTCTCGATTTTCCCCCCCCCCCCACATTTTCCATCCCCAGATGATTAAAAGTGTGATTTGTGTGGCTTTGTTCTCTTTTGTCTCATCTGTCCCTTTGAAGGCCCATTCGGGTCCTAAGTGAGGCCAACAGGGGAGTGCTCAACGTGACTGAGCTAAAGTGAGTGTTGATGGAGGAGACACACGTGGTACGGTTCCTTAGGAGACAAAAGTTACATCTTTTCGAAATGACAGATTGCAGTTTCTGTTCAGTCAATAGGTGATATAGCCAGTGCTGTGACACATGATCAAAATAGATCAGCCATGATTCCAACAAGTTGCTCTCGCACATCACATTACATTGAAATTAACATCAGAGCACGTTGTGCACAGCAGAGCAGCTGTGAACTTGTCCTCTTCAATGGCCATTTGGTGTCAAGTCAAGTCTCATCGATTAGATGCAGGGCCGAAAGACATTGAGACATTGACCTTGATATTGAGAAGAGTGGTCAAAAAGTGGGGTTTTTTTATGGCTGATTCCTCAATTTTGATCACATGATGTAGCTTATAGCCATCTGAAGCCTTTTTTTTGGTTATAGTCATCTCTCACTGTGTCTTTTTCCCCCCGACAGCAAGAACCCATCACACAAGGACATCAATGCGGCTCCAGGCACACCAAAGGTAAGATGGCCACCACCGTGGAGCCATTTTAAATCATTATGCTCACTGATAGGCTCAGCCACAATTAATGGCAATTAGAGCTTTGTTTCCTAGATAAAGATGTTAAAGGAGTCTTACCGGATAAAATAGCCGCAAACTTCTGGCTTTATTTCCTGCAGTAATTTACTCAAAGCTTTCTATGTTTCCTGATTGCTTATTCAAAAGACCTGGACATGGAAAATGATACCAATGTTTTTTAGTCTCATTGTCTTAAAAGGAGGAAGAAGCCAAGCGTATTTCCCTAATTAAATTTCCATCCACATCAATTGAGTTATGTCGTGCAATCACCACAAGATTCACTAGAGAGTTTTAATGTGCTATAAACAGTTGTATTTCATTTCCAGTGAGGATGTTAAATGGATAGTTCACCCACAAATGAATATTTTGTCATCATTTACTCTCTCATCTTGCTCTCAAAGATATTTTTTAGGGTTTTTTTGGTCCTTACAATGAGTCAATGGGTTCCATTGTTCTTTTAGACCAAAATATTTTAAACACTCTTCAAAATATCCACAAAAGAAAGAAAGACGTACAAGTAATGGCATGAGTAAATGATGAAAGAATTGCCATTTTTGGGTGAACTATACCTTTAAGCATAAATATGGCATATTATTGAACAAGTACAAATTACAGGATGATGACATTGTCAGTGGAGAGTGTTGCGACACGTGAGGCAATTCACATTCAGTTTACAGATTTTATGATGCTATGAACCTTTGCAAATACCAGAAATGCCAACCTCACATTCACTAAAGACATTCTGTAGACGGTTTGAGAAGAAATGAGCAGTTCAACAAGAATGATGGTAATAAACGTACCATCTTCGTATGGTTGTCCCTCGTTCCAGAGGGCAAATCCTTTGCTTCGGACCCACAGTTGGAGAGTATGGAAAAAGCATGGAAGCCTGAAGACATGGGAGCGGGTTAGAGAACAGGCCATGTGAGGCGTGACTGAGCATTCAATAGCGCACACTTAGTATTCCGTAGGAGTATGTTGAAAATGAAGAGGCTAGCTGGGATGGTGGAGGGGGTCCATACTTTTCCTTTAAAAGACGGTAAGCAGGCAGATCAGGCCCAGCTCGCTAGTTCTAAAGGGGATTAACCCCGGGCCGAGTTGGCCCGTCTTCACACCTCACTCAAGCCGCAATTGCCATAGCGACTCCATGCCAGTCTGTGCGGCTCCTAATCCAATGGGGCGAAGGCCAACGGTGGTAGGCGGCACAGTAACCATGCTAACATCTGCAGCACTTGCAGTGTGCAAATTATATAACGACTTTCAGGTATTTTACAGGAATTTGAGCTATTTAAAAGGAATTTAAACATCTTCTAAATGATTAAAAGATTCTTTTGAACTTTCTTTCCATCAAATAATCCTGAAATCTATCACAGTTTCTACAAAAATATTAGGCAGTACAACTGTTTTAACATGTTTATTGAGCAGTGTGCACTAAATCAGAATGATTTATGAAGGATCTTGACACCGAAGACTTAAGTAATGATGCTAAAAATGTAAAATGATGCTGTAGTTTTACATTTTGATGAGCATATCAGCACCTGTGAGCATCAGACTTTCAAAAACATTTTTTTAAATCCTTACCAAACCCAAACTTTTGAACGGTAATTGTATAACCTTTATTATTACATTACATTATATTTTGATAATTTTATTCATTATAACATTATTGCTTCAAGTCAGATTACCTGCACTGAACTAGCCGTCCATCCATAGCCATGTTATTCATTTGCTCCAGACAACGAAACAGTTAAACATCACATACGCAGATACGCTAGTAGACCCGTGTAAACACTTAGCACAAATGCTCTCTCTTTGGCACGCTCTGTATTCCCTGAGCTCCAAAGGTTTTGAGATCACAAATAAATTGTTTCCTGACCTTGCGATTCAAAAGCATAAGGAGCCATGCATAATGTCTAATTTACTGTCCCCATAGAGAAAGGCTGCCATTTTTCACGTATTAATATTAGATTACAGTTGTCAGCCACTAAAGCAGCTACACCTCCTCTCACTCTGATTAATCAGAGCAG
Source organism: Cyprinella venusta (assembly GCA_038021265.1). Classification (NCBI taxonomy): domain Eukaryota; kingdom Metazoa; phylum Chordata; class Actinopteri; order Cypriniformes; family Leuciscidae; genus Cyprinella; species Cyprinella venusta. The sequence continues at coordinate 22,025,210 of CM075870.1, read as the reverse complement.
ATTGTAAATACAAATATTTTATAGCCGCCTCATAAAAGCAGGACGGAGATCAAGACTCTTGGGGAAGTATAAGCAGTATTTCCCCTTCCCCCTGTCCTCAGTCATTTGAGAAATTAAGTCAATTAAGTGTTCAGAAGGACAGGCCTGTTAGGTCTCAGCGCAAGGCGGTACGTTTATGGCGGTAGGCGATCAAAGTGTACTGTCATGCCGTCTGGTGTCCTGCTTTTTCTCTATTCCTCTGTCGAAGCATCCATTACTCTAAACACTGATGTCCTGTCAACACACACAGTTTGAAGCCGAAATGGCAGTTAATGGTTATCTGTCAACATTTGTTCACATCAATCACATTGTTTCAACACACCGGATTTGGAGTTCTTGCGTGTATTTTTTTTTTTTTTCTTTTTTTACACCAGCTACAGCACCATCAGTTCTGTGGATGACACGTTTGTCTAGCGGATGGCTGCTCACCTCTTTCTCTTGGTTTTTGTGTTTCTCTCCGTCTTGCTAGTCTCTCCTGTTGTCAGTGCACATCAAACGTGAGGGCGAGTCTCCAGTTGTGTCCCCGCTCTCCTCTGATGAAGCTCACCATTCTGACAGATACCAGGTGAGACTGCAAACCTCAGAAAGAGAGAGAGTCTGTCACATATGCAGACTGACAGACTGTGCAGTTCTGGCACTCCACACACACAGACCGCTGAAACCTCGTCTCGCTGTGTGGGAGTTTAAAATTGAATGAAATCCAGGCACCATGTCGCTAAAAGTTGGTGCTTTACCCGAGATGTTACACTGTGAACCTTGATTTTTGTCAACAGGAAGTGAAGACATAAATAACCATTTCAAAAGTGTAGCATTGTAACTGGCAGAATTTTTACTGTATGTCTTATTACATTAAAATTTTAGTAACTTGCTATTGGATCAAAACTAATGGATTTGAAGGATGTCCCGTATGAATTTTTTTTTTTAATTTACAGTTCAGTTACACAATAACTGTGTTAAACATATTGATTTTGGCCCAAATGACAACCATAAGGGAAACAACACACATTTATGAATTAAAATAAATTTCTCGGGGAAAATGAAAAGATGTTAAAACATGTCAAATAATAGCAAATAAAGGATAATCTAGAATAATGTGTATATGTGAATCCAGTTTTTATTCTCCACAATATTGTTTCCATCTTATCCCAGCCTGGATCTGACTGCTGGACGTATTAATACAGGCTGAGATCTTTTCTGCTAATCTCCAGCCTCAGGTTTACTCAGGTTGTAATGTGTGTTCTGCTCTGATATGTAATCATCCATAGTTTAACCCTGGGCTAATCTACGCTGCCCCGAGCCCCGGATATCATCTCTGTGCTCCAGTGTCCTTGACACGTTTGTTTTCTTCCTCCTTTCCCCCTGGAGCTGTGGCTCTGTGGGATATTTTGCTCTGTGTCCCTCAAGAACCCCAGAAGTGAGAGAATTTCTCAATTAAAACAATATCCGGACAGATCTTTGCACATTATAAGAAGGCGCTCCTGCATGGTCCTGATAAGTCTTCGAATTTGCCTCTAACGTTACAAAACTAAAAGTAACTGATATGCAATTGTAATAATTATATAGGCTAATATAGCCAATAGGCTTAAAAAAATATAACACTTTAAAGGAAGGAGTTTTGTAGAACTTCTCATTAATGAAACCGCTCAAATGACCTCATGCTAATGATGCCTTTACCCTAAAATTCAGGATCTTCTTTTGTAATCTAATCTGTCTGGTGTGGACACATGACCATTAACATAGAATATCATCATAAAATACACTGACTTTCAACAGCAATGCCTGAATGGCCTTCTGCCTATGCATTATGCTGTACATGAGCCGAATGTTAGGGCAGTTCGAACTTGTTCCCAACATGCTCACATCTGGCCTGTTGTGTTTAGCACAACTTAGCAGAATGCTAATTCTGTAATTGGGCTTACAGGTGATGGCTGGGTGGTGATAATGAGGACCTAAATGGACCTGTACTTATATTAAAGTTATTATAAAAAATGGAAAATGCATTTAAACTCTTCAATGTCTTTTTCTAACACAAAATACCATAAGGAATAGCCTCAATCACAGTTACACAAGTTTCATATCTTACAAGAAAATTACAATGCTCAAAAGAGAAAAGATTATTTAAATAGTTAATCTCACAATCATTTAATAGCTCAAAAAATACATTTTTTAATTACAGTGATTTCGGGTTAGATTTCAAGCAAGGAGGGCTTGTTGAGACCTAAATGAACAGCACAGATCATCATTTGTGTCATTTAAATACTGCTGCGCCCCAGTGGCGAGAGACGGAACTGCACTAGACCGTCACTTTTGACGTGACGGTCACATGACCGGTAGCAGTATGGCGGCGATGGCGCGCTGAAACGAACTGCTCTAGTGAGCCTAACATTTTCAATCCGTATTCATCCTTCGTAAATTTATTATTTGGTCTCTTATCTGCGTTATGAAGAAGAATTATCCAGGCTTCATGCTTTAGTAAGCCAAATGAGTTTGGGAGGTTGTGTCGTTTGCCATGGAAGAGGAGTTGCAGAGCAATGGCAAGAGAGAAGTAGGTTTTGTTTACATCAAGACATCAGAGATGTGCTGCAGAATCCAGCGCAATCTAGTTATTCGCGGATCATTAAAGCCCTCTTAACTATATGATAAATACAGTTAAATGAATGACAGATTTTTCCCTGTTCTCTTTTTTCACCTGCAGACATTTTTACGAGTGCGAGCTAACAGGCAAACACGATTGAATGGTATGTATATTTTCACCCTGCAACAAGAGCATTTTGAGTGTTTATGTGTACTATGAATGTTTATCTGTTGACATATGCTTTAAAAAACGTAGTTATCATCCATTTAATACTGTAATACTTTATATCAGTACAAATGATGGAAAACTTTCCTTTACCTAGCAGTCTCTTCTTTTATGTTTTATAAGTATATATTATTATTATTATTAATGTATAATTATTATTATTTTGGCATCAATGAAAATTTGGAATATTAAGTCAACAACATTAAACTGTTATATTTACATTGAGTTTAATTAACAGTGCAGCATTTACTTCTACAGTCTGATTACATGCACTAATATTTGATGCAAATTAATATGAAGATCAGTCTTTTCATTTAAAACAAGAAGTATGATTAATCAATGTGTGTATGTGTATAACAAAATTGCAGATAATATCAAAATCAGCTCATTATACATACCTGACAACACAAGGAAATGTGCAAAGAGCAAAATTGGAGTAATTTATAACCTGTATATAACCTTTTCCTGATAAAATAATACGGTTTTGCGGCATTAACATGACATTCTGCTCAGTGCCCATAACCTGATGATAACACTACATGCTCTGAAGACTCATCTTGTTGCTATTCATTTTGTATGGTTACCTGAACCCCCAAAAGCATACCGGTCATTAGTCGGTGGGTGTGATGGATTCACTGAACCTTTGAGGAGGGTTGGTGTGAGATGGGAGCTCTCTGACCTGAGGCCAGTTGTTATTCTGGGTGTCAGTAACCGTCTGGCACGAATAAGGAGCTCCTCACCTCTCAGGGTACATTAGCCAAATGCTCATCAGCACTGGTGTCTGTTATGTGGCCTTGCCAGAAGCTTGAAATCCATGTCAACCTCAGCATCCATGCCATATAGTGGACGATTGAGTGATTTCTACAAGCCTAAGCTGTTCTACACCAAACGATGAGACTGTTTGTTTTTCACTTCTAATATGTCAGCCTATTTAAAAGCACTTGTGATGGTCATATTCCTAATATTCACTATTAAGCGAAGCTTCAACGATTTAAAAGCAGGTGGTTAAGTAATATTTGTAGCAATTCTGCTACAAAAATTGTAGCAGTATTATTGCAGCTATGAATTGATCATTCGTTTAAACAATGATCGATTATGGGAATTTATGTAAATATTGACATGACTAGTTTCTATAGTTTGTAGTCAGTTGTGGCCACCTGTTATTAAACTTCCCTTGACTGTAGCGCCTGCCCAAGCAGAGAATCTCCTTAACTCTTGGTTTTTTCATGTGTCAACAGTCGATGACCTCTGCTGGTGCAGGCGCTACGCCAAGGAAAGTTTCAAAAGCCCCCCAATCCCAGTGCCCAGAGGAGTGCCCCTAGCCCCTTGCTGCCTGCGGCATGGTAAGACCCCCTCCCCCCTCTATCGCAGCCGCAGGCACCGTAAGGGTAAATGGGGCTGCCTTTGTTTAAACCCGATCCCTTATTAATGTATATCACCTCTCATCTGAGACACTGTGATTTCAGAGTGAGGGGCCGGCTGGAAAAACTCCTGCCGTGCCTAATTAATCTGCCTTTTTGCTATTTAATGACGCCCGTCTCCCTCACGTTACCCTCAACGTGGCCGGTGCTTTTCTCTCTTCTCCCTCTCCTGGAGGTAATGGCAGAAGCTCTCGCCTCTCCTCCTCCAGTCCCCCTTGGCCCCATTCGCAATCACAGCCACCTAAAAATTAATGTCCCCACACGCCATTTGCAGTTAAGAAAAAGCGACAGAGACTTACGGCGCAATAGGCGCTGTTCTGCTGTGTTAAATTTCTAATTATGTGTTCGGGGAGGGGAGGGGGTAGAGCGAGACACCCAGAGAGATCCATGCCCTGGCCGTTTCGTGCTCATCACCGATGTAACCAGGAGGAATTGGTGTCTGGGTACAAAGGTCTAATGGACAGAGTTCACCTCTGAGCCCTGTCACGTCACTGTCGTGTTTTGCAACCCATCTTTCTTCCCTCAGTAAAATCTGTGGCTAGAGATGCCTACTAGCCTTGAGCTAAGTCTGTAAAGGATCTTGATCTGTGTGGGCTTAATGCTGCTCGTTCTTTTTGATTGCTCTTTTTTTCCGGTCTTGACTCCAGTGATGTCCTTGGTCAGCCACATTAGCTGTTGTTGTTGCCAGGTTTAATGTAAAAAAAAAATGTAAAATGCAAATGTATTTTAATTTCAGTGAAATATATCTTAATTTAATATTTTATTAAAATTTTTATGTAAATACATATTTATCAGTAGAAAACCCAAAAATAGGAATTTAAGTGAAACATTTCTTTTTGTGTTTTTGTAGTATTCGTGTTTATCACCACCATTTCCACAGCTCAGTTCCCAATATGGATTATTTTTGTGGTGTTTATTATGGTCACTTTGCTCCATTGATTTATCACATGGTGTCTCTCTCTTCTCTTGTGCTGCAGCGCGGATTGGAAAGATGAAGCGCCGGAAGCCCGAGGATGGACAGGTATGTCCACTGTGCAGCACCCCGCTGGCAGGGACAGAGGAGGAAATGAGTAGGCATGTGGAACAATGTCTGTTCAAGGTAGCTTCATAAACCCAGTTATCTGGGCCTCCGACCTCCTCTAGAAGCTTTGGCCTTTCTGCCCTCACCTTTCCCTGGACATCAGCATCTGACAAAACACAATCACATGATCAATTAGTTTCTTATGACAATATCATGTTGTACCACTATATGGATGTCCAGGGAAGAGTTGAAGGATTAGCTTTTTCCTGAAGTGTTCCTCCTCCTCTTTCTCTTCCGCCACTTTAGCAGATTTAGTTGGCAGTTTCGGCGTCCTGAACCTACTTTAGAGATATTCTACATTATTGTCCTTAGGCTTTGAGTTTATAAAACGGCTCAATGGAAACTGTTGTTCTCACAGTTTGACTGGCTTTCCTTTTTAGCCATTTTAGTGGTTCAGGATGCAGCACTCGCCCTTTATATTATATAGCAGGTTCCTCTTAACCCATCTAATCCAGTAGTTCTTATGATACTAATGTACTCTTGGTGGTTGGATTCGGTGTTCTGTTGCATGTGGTTTGATAGCTCCTAAAATTAGACATCATTAGAAGTTAGTGGATTTGAAAGCGCTACTTTGATTTCCTCTGATGTAGTCACACTTTGTGGTTTTGTCTTTTTATATTGAGTGGACCGATTGAGGTGTGTTGGTACATTTTTGATAAGTGGTTTTGTTCTCTCAGAGGGAAGGCGCAACAGAAGAGGATTCCGCGGATGTTGAAGGAGAGAATGGAACGCGGTTTGAGGAGTACGAGTGGTGCGGGCAGAAGAGGGTCCGAGCTACTACATTATTGGAGGGTGGTTTCAGAGGTAAGTGTTTTGGCTTTTTAATGTTTTTGAAAATAGTCTCTTATGATAATGTAGAAATGGTAATATTGTGATATATTTCATTTTAAAACTAAAATAATTTTAGAATAAATCATTGTAATATGCTGATTTGGTGCTTAAGAAGCATTTCTTATTTATTTTAATTTTGAAAACAGGTTAATATTTGAGGCCTGTACTCTTAACTTTTCTGAACAATCATTAGCCAAACAGAAAGTTTTGTAGCACTAGCCACACAATTACTAGCCTGACGTTGTCATACTCAGATTCTAGTCAGAATGTGAGTCTGAGACTGCTCCATTGGGCTGTGATTATGGGGCGTTTCAACTGAACCAGGAAAGATAATCCCTCTGCACTCAATGTTTTCAAAAGCCACTCCCCCTAATTATTGTTACTACACCAGTCAAACAAATGGTCAAACACAGATTGCTATGACCGTGCATGTGAGTGACCCTTTTTGGAGCAATACCTCAGCGATATCCTCCAGATCGAGGCAAAAGGGGTTTGCAGTGGAGAGATATATTCAAAATATAAAAATGTGCAATGGAGACATGACTGCTATCGAGGGTATATATACAGAGCAACTTTGACTGAAATGACCACTAGATACAACTGAGGTATGCAGCAAAGCATTTTTGAAGACACAACACGCACAACCTTGAGGTGGATGGGCTACAACAGCAGAAGACCCCACCTGGTACCACTCATAGGACAAATAGGAAAAGAGGCTACAATTTGCAAGAGCTCACCAAAATTGGACAGTTAAAGACTGGAAAAATGTTGCCTGGTCTGATGAGTTTGATTTCTGTTGAGACATTCAGATGGTAGTCAGAATTTGGCGTAAGCAGAATGAGAACATGGATCCATCATGCCTTGTTACCACTGTGCAGCCTGGTGGTGTAATGGTGTGGGGAATGTTTTCTTGGCACACTTTAGGCCCCTTAGTGCCAAATGGGCATCGTTTAAATGCCACGGCCTACCTGAGCATTGTTTTTGACCATATCTATCCCTTTATGGCCACCATGTATCCTCTGATGGCTACTTCCAGCAGGATAATGCACCCTCACAAAGCTTGAATCCTTTCAAATTGGTTTATTGAGCATGACAATGAGTTCACTGTACTACAATGGCCCCCACAGTCACCAGATCTCAACCCAATAAAGCATCTTTGGGATGTGGTGGAACGGGAGCTTTGTGCCCTGAATGTGCATCCCACAAACCTCCATCAACTGCAAGATGCTATCCTATCAATATGGGCCAGCATTCCTAAATGATGCTTTCAGCACCTTGTTGAATCAATGCCACGTAGAATTAAGGCAGTTCTGAAGGGGAAATGGGGTCAAACACAGTATTAGTATGGTGTTCCTAATAATCCTTTAGGTGAGTGTGGAAAAAAAAATACATATAAACATATATAATAAAGATGTGTATATAATATATACACAAGGTTGTCAAATAGCTGTCAAAGGTCACTGCAACCTTTAAACTGTTTAATGAGGGTACATTCATTTTATTCTCAATGTACCCCTAGATCAACCTGTTCAAGTGTGTTCATTTATAGGCTAGGCGGCTGTAGTCCAGACAAGGTGAGTTCTGGCAGGCCCTTTTCGGCCTTTACGGAGTCAAAGGAAAACACATTTAGCTGTGCAATTGACCCGACTCACCCAGTACAGAGATGTGTGTGAGAAAAATGGGCCGCTGACCCCTGGGCTTCCCCCGTTGCAGGAATGCAATTATAGCTCCCAACCTAACTTTGCTCACCTGGGACATTCTCTATCACATACACACTTCGCTCCCTAAGACCCTTTTAGATGTGCTGCCACACTCATTGAAAGACTTTCTAGGGAATTCTAGTTGGTTCATAAATTATTTACCTCCTCAGATTATTTTTACACTTGGGAGGAAGTGTCAGTCATTCCTCCATACTTCAGATTTTTATCTTGGAACTTTCTCAATGTTGGATCAGTTATATTGAAAGGGGTTTATTTCTTCGGTTAAGTTTGTGGAGTTGGCACTTTAGAGAAAGTGCCAAGTGAATGCCTATCAAAAACGTCTGCCCCCCCTCCCCCCTCACTGTCCTTTTCATATTTAGAAAAGGAGTTGGTTTCCTCCCTCAGTGGTCTTTTGTAAACTGCCGCACTCTTAAATGGAAAGGCTGTTCGATCCCAAGCAAAGAACAGATTGCAAAGCTGTGTGGATTAAGAAAAGAAACGGAGTTGCTCCTCTAACGCCTGGCTAGACAGACAGTGGCCCAGATCAATTCTGCATGTGTCTGTACAGAAGCTCTCCAGCCCTTTATCTTCAGCACAGGCACCGGTGTAATGGCGATAGAGGGGGGACCTGGTGAGAAGTGACTCGGTGGCCCAGGGGCCACTTGAAAGCTCCCACCAGGATACTCAGAAGGTGGATTTTGCCTTGAAAGCTCAGCTGAAGTCCTCAAGCATTCAATCGGCCTGCATTGCAGAATCCCTCCTGCCCAGGGGGAGCTAGACTGAGGGGGATGGGGGGCTTGAAAGGGGTCTTCAATGGGATAAGAGGGCTATCGTCTCTGAAGCACCAGCCCCTCTCCCTCTTTGAGGACCTAGGAAAAAAGCAGAGAGGAAATGCTTTAAACTGAACAAAAAGAGCATGATAAGGGAAAAGAGAGACCAAGAGGAAGAGAGAAATCGAAGAGGATCAGTTTGTGTTGGAGGCCCGTAAGGCCTCCCGTGTCCGTGGCTTAGCAGGGCTGTTGTGCTGATGAAGAGATAGCGATGGCAGTCACAGGCAGAGATGGAAGAGATTTGGTGCCGTCAGGAAAGAAGAACAGAGGCCCGTCGCTCGTCTTTGTAAAGAACCTTGAGAGATGGCTACTTTGAGCCCCCTCCCTGGCAGGCATACATGGTAAATGCCATCCTGATTGGATGAACTCTGACCTGCGACACATACTGCGAAAGGCTGATAGATGTCATGGCAACATGGTGAAGGAGAGGTCATGTTTCATGTCCTGTTTCTGTGGGATCTCTGCGTCCCCTTTCTTAGCCACGACATGAGACACCGGTCTCGAGTGACATATGTAGATTAGCACTTAACAGTCATGGCATATGTAAATCAGCTTGTAAAATGTGACCCAACAAGGAAAAACGTGTTTTGTGCATGTGACGACTTAACATTTAAAGGGATACAGGGTCTTCTTTGAATGTGACACATTGCAAATGGACATTATCTTGCTAAGTATTGAAGAGGAAGAATTTTCTTATTCATCCAGTGAATGTTGTGAAGAAGAAGAGTAAGCTTACGTCCCAGGCGCTGCTGGGCAAAGAGGCAGTCCGATGGTGTGCATAATTTGACTGAGAGGCAGTTAGAGTGGCACTGACCTTTTCGGCACAGATTAGATTGCCTGCCAAGACCGCTTAACTGTAGCCCCAGCTTTCACAGTCAGACACACTTACAACACTGCTTAGGTAGTTATACACCATTCAGGTTGCTGTTTTAAAGTTGTATTTGGCTGAGAAGGTGTGCTGTGCTTCTTTCAGTCTAGCTGTGTTTCGTCAGTGTCTGCACCAAAGTGGACATTTTTCCTGTCCATGCTGAATCGATGCTACATGACATCTGTCCTGCCCTGTTTCTAGCTAAGCATTTACCAGGATCCTTTGGCTGATCAATTGATTAAATTAACAGTGATTTTTTTTTTTCTTTCTTTCTCTTTTGACTACTTATGGCCATATCTTCCTCTTTTGAGATCACTAATGGTGGGCAGGCCAATGTTTTCCTCTTTGGCTTTCCTTGTAGCTTGTCAACAATATACTAATGAAATGTTCACCATCATTTACAGATTATGATCTTTTATTTTTGTCTGGCTGCTTTTTACCCAACGTTTTCAGCATTGATAAGAAATATTTCTTTGACAATATTACTGTTTTCACTGTATTTTTTGATAAAATAAATACTGTCTTGGGGCTTCTTTCAAAAAAATTAAAAAATCCCACTGACCCCAAACTTTTGAATGGTAGTATTGTTTAGTAGTACATTTACAATGTTTCTCAATAATTTAATTAATTCTATCAGTGGACAGACAGTCTCACAAGTGCAAGTTAAATGGATAGACACCCATGTTTAGTTTAAGTTATTGTTGAATTGGGATGGGAATTGATAAGAATTTACTTTTTCCATTATCAATATTGCTTATTGATTCGATTCTCTTATCGATTCTCATTGCGTGAGGGAATAAGTACAAATTTGTTTGTATTAACTCGCTTTAATATCTGATCAGAAGACAAAGCACAGAGTATACACAAATTATGTGTAGCAACCTTAGAACAAACCTAAAAGTAGGTAAGCTATTTCTCAAAGTAAAGTCCATGGACCTATAGCCTAGGGCAGTGTTTCTCAACCAGTATGCGATGGCACGCTAATGTGTGCCTTGAAAGATTGTCAAGAAGAGTGCTTTGGATTAGGAAATTATTTTTTACATTCATTGGTCCAGACAAAAAAATAAATAAAATAAAACTGCCATTTATGTGCCATGGAAACTAAAAACACAGTCTGAAAACAGTCAAGGAAGAGCTTGTGCCATTTGGAATATTAACAGTGCTCATTTGGATTCAACCTGAAACAAAATTCAGTTGACATAAGAAATACAAAGAAGTCGTCTTTAAAAATGTAGAAGTGTTGCATGTGACCGTATTGTCAACTTTTTACGTGAAATATAACCAGACTTTAGAGCGCTTCTGCCTCAATGCGATTTGCTGCGTTCAGAACCAAAACGACACGGCGCATGTGTGACGTCATGATGCATTTGCAACGAGTGGAATTGTTAAGCTGGTATGCTAACGGTTCCAGGGAATCAATTCACTGGGCACTGGTTCTGAAGAAGAACTGGTTTTCGGTTCCCATCCCTATTGTTGAGAGTAATATACATGTACAGTAATGTGCAACTGTCCTGTCAGAACCCTAATTCTACGTGCGACCAGCTTAGATTTATGTAGCTCGGCTATTGTTCGCATATGCCTCTGCAGTCACAGTGACCAAATAAAACTTAAAAGGTCCCTTTTATTTGATCACTAAAAACCATCGGCACATTGTAAAAAGGGGCAAGCATTTGTGATGCATTTTATCCCTACTCTGCCTCTTTTGGATCCCTTTACGGAGAGGAGAGACAGATAGCGGCCACCACATCCAGTTTCAGTCCTCTTCTTCGTCAGTGTCTTACACTCTCCCTGAAGGTTGTAGTTATCCACTCCACACTGTGCAGTAGTCATCATGTGTTGTAGCACTTTGCGAAATGAGAGGAAGCACCGTTCACTTCCATTTCCTACCTTAGCTCCTCATCCGTGACACCCTGTTCTCCAGTAGTGCCCCGACATCCTTCCATCAACCGCTGAAGGGCCTGGCACGCTCCAGCCTTTCTCGGCTCAATCAGACTCTGGGTCTCTGTGGGCTTCTCCCACCCTTCATGCTGCTGCCGATCCAAACTGTCCCTAACCAGAACTGAAGGACCAGTCAGCCGGCTGCAGGAGTTTGTCTGTGCGCTCATCACTGGATTTATAGAAGTGCCACTCAGGCTGCACGCCCCAGTGCTTAGGACCCACACCCTGACAGGCATCTGACACAACTCCCATTCAGGCTGTCTCTGATGCCTCCATCTGGGCCCAAAGCACCAGGTTCCTGGGTTGTCTGCTGTAATCTGGTCCTGCTAATAGCTAGAACAGGCCTTCTTAATTGGTGTTTTTCTGGCATGACAAAACTGTCCTTGATTGGGTCAGTTACAGATGGAGATGGAGATGTTGCTAGTGACAGGAGATGTAAACCTAAATTCCATTTATTGAATACTATTATTCCTCTCCTCCCTCTTTTAGGAACAGGCTTTGCCATGTGTAGCACGAAGGAGAGCCATGACAGCGATGCAGACCTGGATGTAGATGGAGATGACACACTGGAGTACGGCAAAGCCCAGTATCCTTGTTCATTCACCAGGAGACACGTCTTGCTCTTCAGTGATGGTGTAGTGTGCACAGAAACACTAAGCTGAAATTAGATGCAGTTCCTTAATTCAAGGTTTCAGGTACACTGAGGCAGACATCATTCCTTGCTCTGGAGAGGACCAGGGAGAGGCCAAAGAACGTGAGGCACTGCGTGGAGCCGTTCTGAAGTAAGCTGGCCTTCACTGAGATGATTTCATCACAGACTTTAAAATGATAAATAATAACTATATGCTTGGCCCCTACAATAAATTTACTTTTCTTTTCTGAAGTGGTGGCGTGCCGTCCAATAGAATAACACCCGAGTTTTCCAAATGGGCCAGTGATGGTGAGTTGGCCTTTTTTGTATGGTGTACTTTTCTTTTTCTCCACAATTGGAAACCTTGGAGATCAGACAATTTGAAAATTGGCATCTTCAGGTCTGGAAAAGTCAAGGAAATTAATATGATTTTAAAGTGTATATAGAACAGATTGATATCGAATTAAATTTAGCTTTTGTTGGCCCTCATTCATTAGATATGCTCTGTTTGTATTTTTTGCAGAAATGCCGTCGACCAGTAATGGTGAGAGCAGCAAACAGGAGCCCAGTTCTTCATCTTCGTCCTCCACACCAAGGACCTGTAAAAACAGTGAGATAGAGAAGTGAGTACAAACACACACCTGTCCGCAGTGCCAGTGTGTTTGCTGGTGTATTGGGGTGAGATTAGTTTGTGTAGGGACTGCAAGATCATAAATGATGCATTTAGTGTGCTCATCTCTCTGGAGCATGCTTGATCACAGGGAGTGGTCCACAGTATTGATCCCAGGCAGCTGAGCCTTGTCTGGCCCTGACTTGCCACGAATGCTAATATCCCCTTAGCTATTTCCATACTCCAGATTTACGCTGCAGGAATTGTGCAATATTTATCTCTTATTGCAAGAAGTGAGCGGAAGTTTTTACCTTTCATGGAGGGATTTTTTCCCCCTAAACTTATTAAATGTGTCAAATTCAAATGTCATATTCTTAAATTAAGTGAACAACACACAGAGAAAGCTAGATGAATTCCTACTCTCCACTCAAAGTGAAGATGGAGAAATTTTTGCAGACAGCCTACATAAGGATACATTTGAAATACCTGAGTGGGTGAAAGGCTGTTGCCTGTAATTCCTGCGTCTTCATCCATATTCCCCGACAACTGCTCCCGTTAAACTCTCCTCCCTCTTGTACGTGGGGGGCCAGTCCCCCGGAATGGGTAATTGAGGTCAGAGTGCAGCTCCTCGTAGAAGAGGAGCTTATTGCCACGGTGGTGGTGCGAATGTCCTCTCTCCTTTTTCGATCTCCCCGTGCTGTCTAGAGCCGGCCCAGGGTCAACGCGCTAGCCACACTCTGCCTACCCAATAGCACAACTGTCAGTCCACATGACCCGTGTCTTGTCTCTATCCTTGTTTAATCCCACTATGTAGGATTGTCCAGGGCATTGCCAGTTTTAAATTTGTATTGTTGAATTTAACAAAAGTGCTCTTGTTTTTCAACCCAGGGTATGTGTGCCATAGGTTTAACAAAGCAAAATTGAAATTACCCCATAAAACATAGTAAATGTGTAACTTTTGATTAATTTTGTTAAATTAATATAGATTTTTTTTATTGTTTGTGTAGTTGACACTTTTAGCAGACTATTTCTGATTTGTATGTAACAATTAGATTTTATTTACTTTAATTTATACCAAGATATTTTTTTTTTATCTTTTTTTTTATTATGATAGTTTAGTTTATTTTCTGTAATTAATTCTATTTATATTTTAATGAGATTTAAATCATTTTTACTTTTTTACTCTAATTGTTTATTTATAAAAAAAATTAACATTTCTTAAAGCCCACCACCATTCATTGTCTTCTCTATCTGTCTGTTTTCTCCTCTGAGCCCTTTTCTCTAGGGAGAGACTTCTAGTGTAGCTGAATCAATCTTGTGCGGGCGGCCATCGCTGGGCCCCATATTAAATATCAGGGGCGGATAACTGGTGAATAAGCGCAGTAGACCCGACACAATTGATTTTTCTCGTCAGCACATCGTGAGCACGTTCATCTCACCCGTTCCTCTCACCCAGTCTCAGTCAAGTGTGCATCTACGAATGACTTCATCTGTAGTACAAGCTTGATGTCAGCTCATTCTGCAATTGAAATCGTTTGTTAACCACGTTTTCCACGACCTGCAGTTTAAGGCGTGACTTTGCACACTGTTGCTTGATAGGTTTGACTGAGTGTGTGGAAATGAATGTTAGTGGATGATGTTATGAACACTGTGTGTCTCTGTCCAGGCGTGGGTGGGTGAGTAGGAGGATGAAAATGGACAGAACGGGATTCCTAAGTGGAGTTGCAGGAGCGTGACAGCTTAGATTGATTCATTGCTTTCCTCCGTTGAGACTTTTTCTGTTTTGCCCTCCCTCCGCGTATAGCGCAGAGCACTAGGCAGCCGTTTAGACTAGCCACAGCGTTGTATCGGGAAGCATTAAGTGTTTTAGCTGGCCGGGGTATGAATCACCGCAGCTGTTTGATGTCATAGAAAAGAGCGAGCAATGAGCGCAACCCACCCGCCACCCGTTTTATTAGCTTAGCTCTTAGCTCCAGACGTGACACACACTCGTTTATTTAATATCGCCCGCAATATTTTTCCCAGTCTGTGCCCGTCCTTCTCGGCCCTCCATCTGAATCTATCCATCTCTCCGCGACAGTAGAGCCCTCTCTTCCGAAGAGCACCTCTCCTTTCTCCTTCTGCTGATTTGATCAGGTATCACAGGATGTTACGTGATATTGTCTTATGAAAGGGGCCAGGGAGATAAATCTCAATGATGATGTCATTAATCAAATACTGAGGGGGTCATGAGAAGGGGGAGGGAGGTGTATTAACTCTTTCCTGGCTGAAACAAATAGCAGTTGTAGCTTTTGAGGTTATACTTAGGGGTGGGCGAGATGAGATATATACATATCTCAATTTTTTTCAGGAAAATCATGATTTTATTTTGCAAGGGGCAATGAACTAATGTCAAAGCCTTGTAGGTAACAAAATATAAAAAAAGACAAATATTTAGGCCAAAGCGGCGAAAATAAAAAAAAAATCTTTGCCATTATTTTATTTATTAAATATTAAGAACAAAGATACATATTATTATTAATATTATGTAAAGGTTTTTTTCTTCTGGTTTAACTTTTTTTAAAATTTTTATTCAAAATTTATCATCACTATGGGATATGTTAAGATTTCAATTGTAATATTGACTACAATGTTGATTACAATGTAACAGTGGTGTTCAAAACTCAATAAAATACTAATTATAAAAAAAGAACAAAGACATTACACATACACAACTTAATATACAAATTAAATAAACGGTGCTCTATTTTTTCAGCTACAGTAGGTGTGTTTAACAGTAGCATTGAAGAAAGTAATTAGGCTAAAGGAACAAATATAACAATAAAATGAGACTTATAATGAGACTGTATAAATTATACATTGATTCTTATTAAAGCATTTATTAAAGCTATAGTTCTCGAAAAAATGTCATCATTTACTCTCTCAAGTTGTTTTAAACCCAAATAAATGTCTTTCTTCTGTTGATAATAAACATTATTTGGAAGAATGTGGCTAATCAAACAGTTGCTGTACTCCAGTGACTTCCATAGCATATTTACTATTAGGTTACTGTCTCTTTAAGAGTTGCACGTGACGCGTCTAATATAAACACATTTGACAAGCAGATTTTCTTTGTTTGCTTTCACTTTAGACATAACCAACTTTATGTAAACCTTGTGTTTATTTGACAGAATTAGCACAATAAGACTTGAAAGATAACTTTCGAGTCTTGCTACATTATTCAGGCGCTGGTGAGCTTCGGGTGTACGCGCTCAGCAAAGCACTTGTTAGAACAGCGAATCAGCACATTAACAACTTTAAAGACTTATATAATGAATTTTTGTGAATTGCATTTTCCAGTGGGTGTAACTCGACCTCTGCGTTAACATGTGATGTGAATGTACGTCGCATTGTACGGTATGTTGAGATGAAGGCGCCAGAACTGCAACTGATAGAACCCACGATACTAGGGTATTTATTTCTTCAAAAGCAGATTGTGGATACATTTTAATCGTCCACGATCAAAAACCGTGATGTCGCATACCCCTAGTTATACTTGATATATTGGTAAAGCATTAAAAAAATGTTTTTTCTTCATGGTGTGTGCCAAATGGATAAAGCATGCAAACTTACGGGAATGGCTGTGCCATTGTTTCATTTCCAATTTCCTGAAGTGTGGGGTCTTAATATGAGTGAGCTTTAAAGAGGCCACATAAGGAGCTGAATCATTTCATTCCACTTCCAGCCTGAAAACAATCTCAAACCCCACTGTTTGTAAAACACATGCATTTCAATTTGCAATGAAAATGAGACTTGTCCCCTTTAGTTACAGTGATTCATTGTGGATGGTGTTTGTGTGTTGGAGTAAGAGGGTGAGCTTGTTTCTGTGTCGTGAGTTGTGTAAATTGTATACACGCGTATGTGTATTTGTAAGGCAGAGGGGGCTGATGAATTCTCCGAGCTCTCCTGTGCCCAGATGGGTAATGATCTCTGGGTACAGGGGTCGCCTCTTGTCTCCGCTCATTCCTCACATGATAAATGAGGGCTCCTATGACACCCGTATGATCGCAGCCACATTTCATGCTCAACTTGAAGCAGTGAAGCAGATTTCTATGTACCTCCACAATAATCGAATTTTTTACAAATTCATTAGTGATGACTTAGTTATTTTGTTCTTCAGTCGCTTTTCCCATTAGCCACATTTGTACTGTAGTATCAGCAATATCTCCAAACACATTTTACTTTTAAGAAACTGTAAAACAACAATTTATATATGTGTGTATCTGTGAGTATTTGTAAAAGTAATTGTCATAATATTTAACATTTTCTACAAGTTTAGTATATTTAAGTTTGTTTTTTTAATCAGAAGCTGTTATGCTCAATCCTCCTATTGAGTTAAAGTATACACTGACCCTTACTGTCTGATTGATTGTCAGCCAAGTGACTTTTTAACTCATGTGTCTGTACTTGTAACTCATGTGTTCTCGTGTCAGGCCATGTAGACCTATATATTAGACTGCCTTCTACAGTTAGGCTCAGCTCTGATAGAGACAGATGGTTACGAGGCAGGATAATGAAATGAAAAATAGCCTCACACTCTGTGCCGGGCCATAATGGCAGTGTGAGATAGGAGGAGGGCCTTCCTGTTTAAACTTGTGCATTTGTTGCTTTACAAATTAAAAATATACCTTTACAGAGAGTGATGCCTGTTTAAAGTATTAAACTCGTCCATCATTGGCTTTAACATCCACATTGATTTTTAATATAATGGGTGAACCATTATAGACCACAGCTGTAGGTAGGCGGCATTATTAGTTTGGATGTCAGTCCTCATTGTGGTTTCCTTAGTAACTTAAATTCATAATTGAAAAGACATTATTCCTTCCCTAGGTGACGTCATTGGCATTATTCAGCCAGCACATTGCTGCAGAGCAGAGACGAGGCCTGTGTTTAATGTCTTTAAAACTTTCCCTAACACACTCAATAGGACCTTGATGATTTTCTGTTCTGAACTCACCCAGCCACCCCCTCCAGGTTTTACACCTGCTTTCGTATTAAAACACAGCCCAGCTCTCTCCCCCAAACGATCTCTCCATCCATATAAAGACAGAGTAAAACCTTCTTTTATTACCAGAGGGAATTAAATAACTTTTAGAATGTGGTTTTCTATAAAGCACCACACAATGAATATTCATGCTGCAGCCGGTTGGGCATTACTTATGGGGTAAAAGTTGTATTTTTATTTTTTTTGTTGGGCTGGTGACGGCATACGGGCAAGTGAACCACAGCGATTTATGAAGCTGTTAAAGAAAAACAGCAGGCATGGAGCATGGTAGACCTACTCTCCTGTCTGCTTTATAAGCATGCACGCTAATCAAGACTAAATGCTTTTTTACAAGCTGGCCACTAATAAGAAGAGATTTTAAAGCTTTATAGTCCCTGTGCTGATTGTAGGCTGAGGGGAATTGACTGTCCGGACAGCTCACTCTCCTTATTCAAGGTCGTTGTCTTGTTGGTGCTTTTTTGAGAGAGACCTAGATGAGGTTTAAGGTGACCTTGAGAAGATGCCAGGACTTCAGAGTTTTGCTATCTTTTTTATTGAAATAAAAATTCACCCTATTCACCTTCATCTGTTTTTTAAATGCATGTTATTGATCTTATTGTAAAATTCATCCAAGCATGTCATAATTTGTAACATTTGTTTTGACCCCATAATTCTTAATCAAAATGCCTTAACTGGACATGCTGGACTTTTCCAGTCATTTAGGCCCCGTCCACACTACTGCGTTTTCGTTTAAAAATGGAGAATTAAAACGAATACGATCTCCATCCACACCAGCGTTTTATCTGCGTATTAGAAATGATCTCCGTCCACATTAAAACGACTGAAAATGTGGATCACGTGACCATTCACCAACACTGGGCATGCGCGTGCCAGTGTAAACAGTGGTTGGCGAATCAGGTAAGGACACGTCATGACTGATGACACCCAATCATAGAGCCGAGCGTGAGCCTCTGCGTCATCGTTTGTAAACTCCTGTTTTGTCTCGTCTACACTAAAACGCCCTCCGGTGATTCAAAACGCAGCTGCAGTGTTTCTAAACTTCTCCGTTTTAGGTCTTCGTTTTTCCCGTTTTAGTGTGGACGGGAGGTGCAAACGTAGCAAAAGGTCTCCGTTTTTAAACGAAAACGCAGTAGTGTGGACAGGGCCTTAGTCTGCCTAAACTCTGCCCCTATCTTGCAAGTGACTGCAACCTTTGCCCCCATCCAATCAACAACTGATGAAATGAACCAAGCTCCACATTTTTGTTTTGTGATATTCTGCTTTATTCAGAAATATGTCACAGTGCAGTTTTTTTTTTTTTTTTTTTAAATCTGTCGCTTCTTCCATCATCTCAGCTTTAAAATAAATGGGATGTTTGATTCCTGGCTGGATGAATTTAAAGGGGACCTATTATGCCTCTTTTTAAAGATGTAATATAAGTCTCAGGTGTCCCCAGAATGTGTCTGTGAATTTACAATACCCCTCAGATTATTTATTATACCATGTTGTAAATGCCCAATTTTGAGTGGAAGCAAAAACATTGTGCTGCTTCCTGCTCCTTATCCAGAATTGTTATGTGCAATTACAGCTTGTGCCTAGGATATTCTGCCAAAAACAAACAAAACATCTCTGTGTTTTAAAGGGTACGTTCACCCAAAAATGAAATGCCCTCATGTTGTTCCAACCCCACAAGTCTTTCGTTCATATTCGGAACACAAATTAAGATATTTTGGATGAAATCTGAGAGCTCACTTCTTCATAGGCTGCTTGGTAATTGCATCTGCCGGCCCAGAAAGTTAGTAAAGACATTGTTAATCCAAGTGACTACAGTGGCTCAACCTTAAGTTTATCAAGTGACGAGAATATTTTTGTGTGCATTAACGACTTTTTTCAACTATTCATTTTCTTCCGTGTGGGCTTCTGATGTGTTCACGAGATACGCGAGAACTGAGAAGATGTGAACTATATAATGACATCACATTTCCGAAAGACTCATTTTGAGACTTGCAGGGAAAATAACATTTCAGAATTACGGGGGAAATAACAAATGGAGTGGATGGATTTTTGTACACACTGCAGACAAGTTCAAAAACCATATTAAAGTGAATTTTGGAAAATAGGTTTAACCTTTAAGTTTTGCTTCTCAAGGTGCCCATGTTTCTTCAGTTACACTGTTATTGTTCTTCCTAAAGGTTGGCCTTATAGGAGATACTGCATCCATAAATGGTCTTCTTTTTTTAATGGCCCTTTCTTGATTTACTTTCTAATACTCCTGATTACCGAGAGGCCCATGTCCCTGTGTGTGTGTGTGTGTGTCTTGAGCGTGTACTCATTGTGGAGTCACACAGGCATGTAATAAATGAAGCTATTGGAAAAGGCAGTGGAACGGCAGGAACTAATCGGGGGGGATTGTGCCTAGGAGAACGCTGGTGCAACGTTAAATCAATACTGTAGATCAGTGCTCCATCTGGCTGGAAAATGAGCGGATCACCATAAACATCTCGCCAAGCGCCTTGCCACACAATCAATGGTTGCCATATTGATTTAGTTATTGCAAGTTCATATGCTGTGGACAGTGTTAAATATACATTCAGCCGCTGAGAAGCATTTGTCTGAGGGATGTTTAGTGAAGGCCTGAGTGGTGAGAAGTTGGTGGAACCTGTGAGAGGGTGACCTCAGAAGACACCCAGTTCCCTGTTTAACGAGATCTGAAATTGAAATAGTAGTACAATAAAGTAAAAACTTATTGTTTCATTTTGACATCATGGTCCTTCTGTAACTGTAATGAATACGCTGTTTCCAGTTGGGACGTCTGTTTTTAATTTTGCATTTTGGCACTCGGGTTTGTCTCAACTGAAGCTGTGTGGCAGCTTTGCAAATTTAAATTGCAAATTTGTATGACTGCACAACTTTCTAAATGTAATTAGCATTCCACAGTTTTCAGTTTAATGTATGGGCCAAACTGGTTTGTAGTGCTCTAATTGAACTTTCGTTTGTTTTTGTTTTTTTTTAATCTTCAGGATCACAGAGGACTCTACAGCGACCACACTGGAGGCACTAAAGGCTCGCATACGAGAACTGGAGAAGCAAATCCTCAGAGGAGACCGATACAAGTGTCTCATATGCATGGTGAGAACTCTCGCTTGCCAGTGTTGTGCGTGTCGATGTGGTTGTGTTTGGTTATAACCGCATCCTAGTAACATGCCATGGTGATATAACCTAACACCCGCAATCATGCACAAAGCTTTGTGATGGTTTGCCTCCTTCAGCTTCAATCTAGCATGGCCTGGAAAATTAACCCATACAATTAGGTTCTGTTACTCTAGCAGTAGTGGCCATCCTGTTGGATATCTATGCTAAACCTTTTCAGCTTTATTTATATTGTTGCTTTCACTAATCAGACATGCCTATGTATGTCTGGAGGTTGATTAGATCCATCCTGACTTTTCAGTTTCAATAAAATAGAATAAAATAAAATAAAACATCCTGAAAGTCACCCAGATATACAGATTGATCACGTGTGGCCTTGTAGAGAACATTGTCCTAAATAAAGATGCTTGTAAATGTTTTGATTATTTAATTAAAAAGATTCTAGACATTTTTCTGTTCGCTTCAGCCTCATGTGCAGTCTGCGGATTTGAGCTTTTCTCAGTGGTGGTCTACTGCCACCTGCTGGTTGTTGGAAATAGAGCAGCCCAATAAATGAATTCTCACTAAATTAACTGTTAACATCTGTTTTAGACAGTTGCCACCTACCTAGCATGATATCCAAACTGAATACTCATGCAAAAATACAACAGAACTCCCAACCATCCCGTTTATCCTTGCTCAGTGTTGCAGAGCTTCTGTTGATAGCTACACCCGTTGGTCTGATGTGTGTGTCTGTTCCTGCCGTGGCGGCCACATTCTTTTTCTCAGTACCGCTCTTGAATATCCCTGCAGCGGAAGCCACCCCAAACAGGGGCTGACGGCAAGAATCAGGTGGCCAAGAGGCACGGGAGCGCAGAGGCCCTGCAGCTCGGCGTGTACTGTTTGTACAGAGGCTACGTAACGGGCTGCAGCACTGCCACTGCGGACAGCAGTGGGATTAAGAAGCTGCTCCCACTCCGGAGGGTAAGGCTCTCTGTGCTCCCATTGGCCTAACCCCGCCTGACCCCTGCACTGCCCCTCATGCTCCCTCACTGCCTGCCTCCGTTGGCTGCTCTCTGCTGTGCTGGTGCTGTCTAGTGATGTCCGTTGTTGTATATGTGGGTGGCTGTAGATGTGAATTATGTTCATTTCAACGGGTTAAATTAATTGTCTTTTTTGTCTTGTTTCTCTCTCTCTGCCTGTCTTTGCCTCAGGACTCCTATACAATGCCACTCACCTCCATCCAGTGTTGGCACGTGCACTGTGAAGAATGCTGGCTAAGGACTCTGGTAAGAATGACACATTTGCTCATCAGTAGGTCCATTTTGGGGTTTATAAATAGCAACAGTACAAGTAACATGGAGGGACTCCTTGCATATTGATAAAGTAAATATATATTTAAAGTAGAATGTTTTTTCACACCGTATGAATGGGTTTTATGAATTAATAATTAAAGCTTTCTTTAACCCTAAAACCTTATTTTGGATAAATGTGGGCAAAATTGTTTTGATTTATTTTTTAAAAATACTTCCCTTGATCGGAGCGGTACAAGACTTGGCTACTTTTCCTAAGTTTGCCTCCTGAACACTCACAATTTTTTTTGCCTCAATTTTACAATGTTAAGTGGGTGAAAAAAAAGTCCTTAATCTTGTATTTGGGTCAAAAATGGGCACCCATAGAAATGAATGGGGAAAACTGTAATTTAGAGCATTCTAAAATAAGCCAAAATAAGACACCAGGTGACAGCAACGTCACTTCAGATTTAGGTTTTAGCTCTAAGAATTTATTGGAATGATATTTTAATTTAGTTAAAAAAAATAAAACTACATAGTAATTCATTTACATAGAAATGATTTACATAGAAAATATGGTATTTTGAAGTAAATACATTCAAAAATACCCCAAAATTTTAAAAAAAAACACCATAAATGGATAGATAAAACTTTATCGAAGACAGTGATATAACATTTATAATAAATAAAAATTAAGATCACACCTGAGCCCTCTGTGCCCACATTTGTCCAGGATTAAGGGCTATAAAGTGAATAGGGTTTGAGGTTTAAATTTTTGTAAGTGGTTCCATGAAAATAAGTAAAATCTGTTTTTATTTTACCACTGTTGCTCTTAATAATCAGTAAAAAGAAGATGTAATAATTCTAAGTGATTTGATATTGTCTTTAAAAAATACACACTGAATCATGCTTATTTTTCTCACACGGATGTGTACATGATTTGTGTACATGAATGTATGTAGCTTTATATTTTTGGAAGGGGGTCCCTCACATGAGGTTCATCATATATGAAGGGACCTTAGTTTGAAAACCCCTGCATTAAGAAACTTATATCACATGACACGCATCACAAGCTCTTCCTTGTATTACTTGAAGCAATGTCTACATTTTTCACACTGAAGTGTAAAAGAGAATAGGGGTAGTGCAGTTGTCTCTGGTGTAGTTCAGGTACATATTAAATTTCAGTTCTACGTACCACAGAGTGCCCAAACCTGCTCATGCAGTGAGTCACTCACGGTTATTGTGGTTAATGGAGTAGTTTATTTTGATAATGCTATGGTATTTGGCTATAGTGTTGGTTGAAGAGTTCATCTCGACCAGACCTGTGAGATTCCTCACGTAGCGCTCCAGGTTAAGTCGTTGTTGTTGGTGTTCTATTTGCCTCTTATCTTCAGAATTGCGATATTCTCTACTTGTCCGGTTGAAGTTTCAACACTTATACTCACTGGCTCTTCCTCTTCTCTCTAAACCGTTTTAGCCGGTCTTCCTCTGGGAGCCCACTCTCATTAGCCGCTAACACATTCTGTCACCACACGGAAACAATTAATAAGGAAATGTTTCCCAGCCTCAGCCGTTTTCCAATATGCTATATATTAAATCAGCTCCTTCCATCTCCGCTTATCACTAGGCCCTCTGTGCACGGCTCGCTGGCAAGAAGGAACAGAGACGTGTGTGCGCACCAGCCTGTGCTGCCACAGCGGATTGTTAGTGATGCAGGCATTAAAATTGTTGCCTAAAGACAGCAATAAAAGTAGCACGGCGGGGCTCCTTGCGTCTTGATCAAAGTAAATGTGTGTAATTTGGTTAGCGTCAGCCTTGTTTTATGAATCTAATGGAGCGCAGCAGCCACCCGCCACTGATGCGAGGAGCCCACGTTTAGACCGTGACCTGCCCACGCTCATTAAAACTAGGTAAACTCCTGCTTCTCAGAACAAAGAAACCAAATCTCTGGTCCCCTTTGTTTCTGGGGGATTGTTGGTGTGTGGAGGGAAGCACACTGGAGAGGTTTTACTTCTCACTTTTAAAAAAAAAAAAAAGAGAGAGAAAATGAACATGACTCAGAGAGTCAGAAGAGAGTTGATTTCACGCCGGCCACATCAATATAAACCACTCGCATAGTCAGACCATGATGTCGAATTTGAAACACTTCTGATTATTTGCACATTTGCCTTGTAATGGGTAGAGCCCATTGTTGCAGCATAACAAGCTGGGTAGTGTTGCTGGATTTCTTTCATTCTGTACAATCAGGATCAACTGAGCGGGTTCTGGTGCCCTAGACATGAACCGATTCATATGGAGCCACAAATCCTCTTTACAGTTAGATGTGAAGGTGCTCAGGCACCCTTACTGCTCCCAGATTCCTCAGTTTGCTTATCTAGGGCAAAATGTCACTTTTGTGGATGTTAAAACCCCCCTTAAATGTGTCAGTTCATATATTAGTGGGCTGTGTATGAGGAGGAGAAATATGCCGTCAGTGGCACATGTGCGAGAAGGTTACACGAGGACATGATCACCAATGGTTGCAAGATTCCTCACAGTAACGTCACTGTCTGAACTTCACCAGACAGTTGGGTTGGTCTCTAGAGGCGGCACACGACAAACGTGAGGATTTTTTATCTCTCATGCCTTGCTGTTTAGGTCTCCAGCAAGTGTTGTGGCATTTTATGAAGCTGAGTAAGTATGTAGTTTGCTGACTTTAAGAGCAGATCCTGTGATGTTCAGCATGTGTGTGTGGTGCAGACAGCAGACCACACAGCTCACCTTCCTCCTCCTCTACCTCTCCCTGCTGTTCTCCTACTTTTATGGTCCAGGCTTTATGTGTACTGGCTGAACATCAGAGTGGTGGTGGGAAAAGGCGCATGCTTGTCGAACAGGGTGGGCTGCTCGCGCAAGGCCCAAAAACAAATTTTACGTCCACATACATGCACTATTAAAGCACACAAACTGCACTGGTACTTCAGCACCAAATCTTTATGAACGGTAGTGTAGACTAAGTGGAAAATGCATGTACACACAAAGTGCCTTTCATAAAATAGCAGTTTGCATTTTCAAATGGAAATGACCACCTTCTCACTCTTGTTTCTCCTTTTTTCTTGTCTGTCTTTCTCTTCTTATAGGGAAACAAGAAACTCTGCCCACAATGCAACACCATCACATCACCAGGGGACCTCAGACGTGTCTATTTGTGAACAAAAAGGCCGGAATTCTTTTTGTTTTGTTTTACTTTTGTTTCCATTGCGCTAGTGTTTTTGGTTTCCCCACCGCCTGAGGGAGTGGAGTATCCTCCGGCCTCCTGACCACGAGAGGCACGAGCACAGACTCGCACTGACTTCAAATGGGGAAGGACTTAACAAGCATAGGACTAATGGGGACTTCATAGACTCAGTCCTCCTCTACAATTGCTTGTGTAAAGAGCCCCACCGGCTTCCCTCTTGTGTTGGTCCATGGTCCACCCTCTCCAAAGTCAGCTTAGTTCCTTGATGAGGAACCTCAAAGGATGGAAAGCGAACTAATTCTGTCCCTTCACCTGCACTGCTGCTGCTGCTCTTAGTCTCCCAC
This sequence comes from Cyprinella venusta, assembly GCA_038021265.1. Taxonomy (NCBI): domain Eukaryota; kingdom Metazoa; phylum Chordata; class Actinopteri; order Cypriniformes; family Leuciscidae; genus Cyprinella; species Cyprinella venusta. The sequence continues at coordinate 21,999,459 of CM075870.1, read as the reverse complement.
TTTCGCACTCTGTGGCAAGTTCTTCACCAAGACCGTTGACGTCCACCCGACCGGAACATCAGCCTGACGATAAGAAGAGGAGACTTTAACGGACCACCCGAGGCTCTCCAGAACCCCTCAATCTTGATTCTCCATTGTGTTCTCATTCACCCCAAATCATTACTACTTTTGTGGTGTTCTAGTCATGTCAACCAAATTCAATGAATCAGTGCAAGCACATGTATAATAGTCTCTGTATGTTTACAGTGTTGTGAGTAAATGACATAGAGAACAAAACACACTTGTATACACTTGCACACACACGGACACACATGCACATACAGAAATATATATTGAATAAAAGTCCAGTTTTAGTTGGGCGTGGTTTGGGTCGGGAGGGAGGGCATATGTTTCGATTTTGGTGAATTAAAAAAATGAAAAAAGAAAAGAAAACCCTCTGTATTTTTAAAGCAGATGTTGTTGTCTTGAAGTTGTATTTCATTGTACAGGAAGAAATTTAAGTAATAATAATAATAAACTACTCAAACTAGGACTTAAAAGATTTAGGTGTACATTTTTCATTGAAATATACAGTAAAAACTGTAGATTTAATCCTGAAACAAGGGGAAGTATCTTCCTTTTTCTTTCCTTATTTTCAAGAAATGGAAGGATTTGCTTTTATTCACCCTAATTTTTCAGTGTTTTTTTTTTAGCTTAATGCTGAATGCCATCTGTCTGTTACAAACAATTGGAATTATTGCTTATTCCGTCGAACATACAGTGTTCAGAGACCCCCTGACCAGTTGCATATCAGTTTCTTCCCTCGGAAAAGGGATTTTTATTTAAAAAAAAAAAAAACAAAAAAAACATCTTGGGGTGATCTCATTTACAAGTTAGGTTCAGATATCCTCACTGAAACATCAAGGTAAAGGTAAACATTTTATTTTATCCAAGAATGACCTGAAAAAGTCCAGACTCGTTTCCCTGACTGGCCAACTGACTGACTGCTCACATTTTCCCTAGGAGTGAGACAGTGTGCTTTATATTTGTACATCTATGTATTCTGTGATTTCTGTATTGATGTAAGCGCAAAAAAAAGGAAGAAGTGAAAGGTCATTGCTGATCCCACCTCCACAATAAACAGTCAAATGTTGCATTTGTTATAACTTCTTTCACTGTTCCTTAAACTCTTTACAGTGGCTGGGTCAACAGCTGTACCAACATCTTCTCTGCAACGATTTTGTAAAATACAGGTAGTAAATAAGAATTAGGGTTGACTCTTTGTATTCTTCCTTTGCCGAACAATTCGTTCCTGCCCCAAAGATGACAGATTGCACAAGATGATTGTGTGATATATGATTTGTGTCCTTGTATATTCTTGAAAATGGTACGTGTCTTTCCCGTTTGTAAGCTACATTTGACATCAATTAAATGACTGTAAATCTGAACTGGTCATGTGCTGGCTTCATTCACCGCTGGTCTGCCTAGTGGAACTATACCAGTATGAGTACTCGAGATGTGAAGCTGGTTACAATGATACCACGTGCTCTACCTGCTGACGTAGCTGTTGAAGTACATCAGTCAATAAATATCCATCGAGTGTCGGGCAGCAAAACAACTTCCTTAGGCATTGTGATTTCTCATTTCGATATGCATTACACTGCATCCGGTAGTGATACTGATGAGATTTTGAGACTACCCCATTGATTTTGTACTATCCCTGACACTAAGTGCATCAAATGAGGTCTTTTTGGGCTTAATTTTGGACACTTTAGGAAAAAAAAACGGAAACGTGCTCTATTCTGCCATCTGCTGGCTAAATAAACAGGTGATGTTTTACCTGAACAGCTGTATCAAAACACAAGCACTGTGCTCTTTAAAGATTAAGGACTGTAATGAAAATTTCATGAAATTACGAGATGTAATTAAGAAGTCGTCTACCTCCCCAGTAGGTACAGCCTCTGATCCCAAGCCAAACTCTAGGTTCATGATGTATTGGAGTGAACGGTAGCAGGGACCTTTAAACACTTTCAGATGCCTGTAAAGTGCTGATAAATACGTTGGAAAATCAGCAGGAGTTTATATTAAGTCTGTGTAGCCCTGTTTCAGCCTCTTGTTGGAAGTGTTTGTGGGTTTCTTTTGAAAAGAAACAAGCTTGGAGAACCTTCAAGTAAACAGCAGTTATGTTGTTCCGGTTTATGGACTTCATTACAGTCCACATACAGGCCAGTTTTATTCTCCAAATCAGACTTCTCAATTCCTGGGACCCCCTTCCTAAAATATAAAGGCAGTCATACTGTATTCTATATGACTTGTTCATACTGCACTGAAAGTGTGATATTATAAAGGCAACAGTGTCAAATTATTAAAATTACTATTCCATCATGTTTTAATTTTTTTTAGGAGTGTAGGCTATTTTTTAAATAAACTACTGTTCAAAAGTTTGTGGTCAATACGTTTAAAAAAAAGAAGAGAAATTAATACTTTTATTCAACAAGAATGCATTAAATTGATCAAATGTGACTGCAAAGATAGTATAGATAAAAAGATTTCTATACTAAATAAATTATTATTATAGTAATTATTATACTAATTATTAGAATAATTTCCGGAGGATCATGTGACACTGAAGACTGAAAACAATGGAATTCTGCTTTGCCATCACAAGGATACATTACATTTTAAAATGTATTAAAAAAGAAAACAAAATATTAGTTTGTATTGTAATTTTGATCAAACAAATGGAGCTTTGGTGAGCATAAATGATTTCTTTTCTAAACATAAAAAGTCTAACCGACCCCAACCTTTTGAACGGTGTTTTACACTATCAATTGACAATATATATTTTTCTCTGATATTTTCTGTGTTTCTCCTGGCACCCTCTTTCCAGTTTGAACCCCTGATAGAAATCCATTCATAACAAGACATCTGATATCTGGTTGATATCCATGTCGTATCAACGGTATTGGTGATACCTCGCAGGGACAGGGAGTTAATGGTTACCCGAGGTCAGGACGGGGTTTGGGCCGTTGGTGGTAATGTGTCTCCTCTGTAGTGGTTGAAGAATGTAACTGTGGTTAGATCATCTCACCTCTCTACCATCTAACCCAAGTCTTTACTTACTGTCAAGACTGTGTGTTCCAGACAGCAGTGCAATCCATAGAGTGCATTAGACGGGCAGCGAGCAGGGCTCAAGTTACTGCCCACCCTGTGGCCTGAGTGGCGCTGGAACCAGGAAGAAGCCAGATGAGTGGAAGCAGATCTATAGAAATTGCTTTTGGAGGTCAAAGCCATCCCTGATGGGGAGTATAAAGTGTGGGGGCCATTATAGGCAGTTTACAAACATCTCCGCAGACCAATCAATAGGACAGGCCTTCTCTGTCGCATTGGGTAATTCCTCGATTGCATTGGCTGTCTGTACCAATGGTAATTTACACCTTCATGTGGGAATTTTAGCTTGTCTCCTCCCCTTCAGTGTCCACTACCTGGTTGAAGTGCTTGTACAACTCATTCAATTAGGAGCCTCTCCTCTGCTCTCTTCAGCCTCTTTATAAGATCGATCCACTCAAGATGCTTGGGTATTTTGTTATGTACTGCAGGAGGAAATTGAGGAATGTTGAAATGTTTGAGCATCCGGAAAAAGAGCATCTCCAGAGTGCATATAAACGGTGTGCATTGTCTAATTTTCAGGAAGCCAATAAATATCAGCATGAAAATGTACTGGTTGTGCATTAGTCCAATTTGACCATAAATGTATAGAGACAGATTTAATTTCCTGAGTTACAGACAACTGCTTTTGGTCACAAAGTTATTCTTGCCAACCAGGGGTAGAGCTATAAAAAATCTTTCTCAGAAAAACTTTAAGCAGCATAACTGTTTTCAACATTGACAATAATAAGACATTTTTCTTGCAAATCAAATCAGCATATTTTAATGATTTCTGATGGATTTCACAGGTCATATTGTCTGGGATGTCTGATGGAGAAAAACAGTAATGTGAGTATAAAAAAAATGTCTGAGATGGCTATAACATGACTTTGCCTGCTAGTTCATATTTTATGTTTTTAATCAATATGTTTCCAGCTTTTCTTTTTTTTCTTTTACTGTTCTAAAAAAATGCCTTTAAAAAAATAACTTTAGGGACAAGTTGTAGACAATCATTTTTTTTTTTTTAGATAAATAGCACAAAAAAGTTACAGATATAAAGAAAAAAAATTCTCCCTATTCTAAAGTCGTATCTGCTCATTCGGCAGTTAACTTTTATTTACAGCATCCATTTAAACTCTAGTATAAATCCTCACATAAACTAATGCAAGGATTTTAACATTTTTAGTGGCAAAATAATCCCCTTTTCTTTTGTCTTTTACGAGCAGCCGGGAAGAATTAGATGATTGTGTTTTTGTCGATGTTTAAAAGCTTTCTTCTCTAGCTAACATCGTGGCTAAAGCCATGCTAAATTGTTCTTATATTCACCAATGCTCACAAGATTGCCTGGTAACATTATGAGGATTTAGCAGGGACGCTTGTTTAATAACGAGGTGAGGAGAAATGGTTTGTGTGTTTGTGTAGGTGATTGTGCTGTACGTGCATGTGACTGTGTGTGTGGGTGTGTGTATGTTATCATTGACAGTATTACCATAAACCTGCTCTTGTGAAAGATGAGATATTAAGACTGTGCTGCTGTAGACTCTTAATGGGGCAGCGTGGGAGTGTTGTTCCCCAGGCTCAGTAATCTCTCCCAAGACCTATTTATTACCAAAGAAAATCTGCTGTAGCATTCATATCCGCTACTTCCCCAAGATTACACATATCAATCACAAGTACAACGAATTACAACCCCAGTGACAAGATGCATCCATACTATAAGAGCGATGTGATGTGATGAGTGTTTGTCAGCTTTGTCTGTTGTTTGGCTGCTGCTGCTCATAAAAAAAAAATAAAAATACAATAATTCTGACCTGCTGACCTCAAAAGGATCACAAAACAGGTTACTTAGTTTGAAGGCCTGACCAGGTCAAATGTGAAAAGGATTTTTCACACAAACAAATTTAACATACACACACAAACATGATATTCTTATGTAAAGCGATGGTTTGCCTATTTTATTTTAAATGAAAGATTTCTTCACATTATTTTTTCAATACAATAGTCTGGAGTATGATGAGACCTTTTCAAATCCTCAAGCTGCTTGCAGGTGTCGTGTAGTACGAAGTAGCGACCACATGAGGGCGCAAACCAATTCTGAAGACAAGCTTCTCCTTAAGAAAAGGTAAACCATGTTTTGAAGTTATATGCTGAATAGTTTTGGTCTCACGTCACATTAGCAGGATAAATAAGCATTTCTTTAGTTTCCAAAGAGTCATTACGATACGGTACACGTGTGATAGCGAAAATTATCTGCATCTGTTGCTGATTTCTCTTGTGTTTTTCAAAGCAGCGCCAGTAGCTGCTAGACCTTGCGTTTATCAGTGGTTACTTATAAATATCAAGATCACTTATAATTCTCCACAGGTCATATTGTCTGGGATTTTTTTGCAGTGTTTCGTCAGCAGAACAATTTACAGTGCAACCCTCTGAGTCTGAAGAGATTTATGTCTATCCCTCACCTCGCTTATTATTCCAGTTAAAAATAAAACAAATTCGCTGCTGTGAATAAGGTCTTGTCATCTCTGTTTGAGTAGCATGTCGACATGACCCTAGTCTAGTAGTTAGTAATAGGCCTATTGAGCCATAGTTTGCACATTTCTCTCTGAAACTACTAACGTTAGTGCTATATGGCCTATATCAGCCAATCAGGCTGCTTAGGCCTATATGTGCATGCATACAAATTAAACAATTTAATTTCTATTTTAATTAAATAAAAATTAAAGAGAACGTTTTGAAGTGTTTTAACATATCAATGTCACATAAAACAACCTGAGCTGCTATTCCCATTGAATTCTTTCAGTAAGCTTGTTAATGCGTGTCAGTAAGGCTACTGTTATTTTACTTTAACTAGTTATTATAATCTATCTTTATTTTTATCAGTAGAGGTAAGTTATGAAACAGCATTTTTGTAGAGTTTTTACAAAGGGGGTTATGGGAAAAAAACATCCGTATTCTGTAATATTGGTTGCATTGCTTTCGGTTAAGTTTTTTTGTATGTGCTTCGCCCTATTTTTTACAGTCTATGGTGCTTCGTTACTCGAAATGCAATCAAAGGTGCTATCAAAGATGAACACAAATTATGACATGGGACTAATTATGAAAACCCAGCTAGAAAAAACAACAACAACAACATTAATGACTTTATATTTTACTTATGCTATATTCAAGGCTAAAATAATTAGTTTTCTACATCTGAGCTATAACTTTTTTATGGTTTGTCATCTATAACTGGCTTTGTCCTATTTGAGTAAATTATTTTTAGCACAATGTCTGAAACTTCACGCACATTAAATTGCATTATACTATCTGAAAAGGAGTGAAAATGTCTAAGAAAACACATTTTGATGTACAATGATATGTTGTAACTCTAAATGAGTTTGCTTCCATTTGCGCTCTAGATTGCTTTGTTCTCTTGGTAGCATGAGTTATACTATTGTACCATGGTGCAGTACTTTTCTCTCTCTTTTTTAAACTTTTAATCTGATGTGTGCAACAGTTTGTTTCTAATGTAGACTACTAAAGAAAATGGTGCTTATAGGCAACTGTCATTTCCTCATTTGTTTGTTTGGGTACACTGAGAAGCTGAGACAGATCATGCAGGTGATTTGTGAATCGTATAGTGTTTGGGATATTGTTCTACCTGGTCGATAACGCGCCTGATATGGCAAATATCAGCAGTACACAGCTTGCACATTACGTGATCAGTGACATCATCACTTTGCGATATAATATCTATATCAGTAAGATGCGATATAATTAAATCTAATGTAGCTAAGATGAGTGGATCTAGTGACATTTTGCTTGACCCCAAATGAGTTCACTTGTAAACCCAAACCCTAATTCATCATTTGTATTATCTACATGAATGTTAAAATCTCAGACAACAATAGGTGGTCAACATTGATAAGAAAATCTGCAAACTCTTTTAAGAAATAAGCATAGGGCCTTGGAGGTCTATACACGGTAGCCAAAGCAAGATTCTTATTTATATCTGAAAGTGTAACATTTAGCACAAACACTTGAATGATTAAACCTATGTTGTGTTTTAACAATTTTAAGAAAATAATATTTCTATAGATAGTTGCAACACCGCCACCACGGCCAATCAGAGGGTGCTCATGTCTAAAACAGTAGCCTGGTGGAGTAGACTCATAATAGCATTAGCAAGTTATAAGCAACTGGTTAACAATTGGCACGATTGAGAACAATTGAGAATTAGCTCTCTTGAGTAGTCAGGACACTGATGAGGGAGTCAGACAATTTAAAGGGATAGTTCACCCCCAAAAAATTATTCTGGATTCATTTACTCGTCTTCAAGTTGTTCCAACCTATATGTCGTCTGCTGAACACAAAAGAAGATATTTCAAAGAATATGGGTAACCAAAAATTGTCTGGGATCCCATTGACTATAACATTAGACTGATTAGACCCCATTGACTGATTAAAATAGTTGTTTGACTATTGCTTACCATTATCAAATAATCCACCTAAGTGACGTCAGCTGAAAGAGAACGTTCTAAACTCATTAAACATGTTTTTTGCAGTGATATCGCACGCCGACTATATCTAACCTCCCACATGGGCACGAGCAGTTGAAACTTTAGACCCCCAGCAGCCCCTCCGCCACCCACTCCACACACAGCTCTCGCACAAGAGAAGCCTTTGACTCCCGCCGTTTCATCTGCCCCGCTCATCACCTTACCTTTCATCTTCCGTCTGCCCAGGGGGCAAACACTGGCCCTTTGTCTGCACATCGGGGGGGATGTGAGGGTCTGCTATTTCTGAGTCCCTTACAGTATCTGTCTATTTGAGAGGCAGGTGAACGACAGATCTGAGCGTGGCCTCACAAGAGCATGTAGTGCCACTACAAGATCAGTCCTAAGTGCATGATCACACAATTCAGCATGCCAGAACATCAATATTGCTTCACTTTAATCTGTTTTCAATGGCTCAGTATTGTGCTTGCGAAGGTGTTTGTGTGCAGTTTGTATACATGCAGAAAGATGTTAAAGCATTTGTTTTCTGAGGCCGTTTAAAAGCTTATGGTCTAATATGGGTTGTTTGATTTTCTCACTCTTTCAAGAACAGTGCTTCTACTGTAGTCACAGCTCGTCTCACAATTACCTTGTCTTAGTGAGGATTTGCTCCGCTAATGGCATAATAATACCACTAACTGTGCGTTAAACTATGCCATAATTCTGTGTCTGGACTTCAGCGTGTTTAATGGGAAGAGCCTCTAATTAGGGGATTTTTGCAACACTTAGCAAACGTTACACTTGTTCTCAAACAAACACAGACAATGCGTCGTTGGATTTGGTGTGAGGAAACTACTGTTAGTAACATTACACCAATATTGTGAGATGTTCTTGGTGACATTAGGACACTGTAAACATGCTTAAGGAGTTTGAGATCATATAAAAAAATGACTCTATGAAGTTCAGTTTGAGTTTTTCTTAATTGAGAGATGTAAAGGAATGATTCATCCACAAAAGCAATTTTTTTGTTCCTAACCTGTATGTACTTCTTTTTTTATGTGCAACATAAACAGTTTTTTATTCTCAGGTGTAAAATATTTCATAGATATTTACATATTTCGAAATATTGCTTGATTAAAACTTGCATGCATGGTGATGTTATTTTTGTCAGTGATGTTCTTCTGAGTTGCTTCAGTGATGTTTTCAATGATTCCGTCAAACGGTTCACAAATCAGGCTGGATGAATTTGAAGGGTTTTTTTTTTTTTGAAAAAAAAAAAAAGCTTTATCCAAAAATCATTGATGACTGAAAAGAACATGGAAAACTCATGAAAATTCATTAATTAAAAGGCACCTATTATGCCCCTTTTTACAAGATGTAATATTGGTCTCGGGTGTCCCCAGAATGTATTTGTGAAGTTTCAGCACAAAATACCCCACAGTTAATTTATTATAACCATTTGAAAATGTCATTTTTGGGGCCTGTTGTAAAAATGAGCTGTTTTGGTCTATACAACCTTAAATGCAAATGAGCTGCATATCCCCACCCTGCCTTTGGATGAGGGCATAACTTGCATACCTATGGCAGTTGGTCTAAGCAGAATGGTTAAGAGTGAGAGACCCGCTGTTTTGTATGTCATTCAGCCGTACATGTTTGAATCTGAATATATAAATAGTCTCTGATCAGACCCAGATGACGAAGAGACTCCGGCAGAATAAACACAAATGAGAATAGAACAGGACGTCTCGGTATGGTTATTTGATACAATTATGTTTATAGAGTTGTAATCACGTCCCCTTTGCAATTATAGAGGTGCATCGTTTTTTAAGGACTACAACAAGCGGCTGGTGGGGACTACATGAGCTTCCTCCCAGGTTAATGACATCACTAACCCTAACATTTACATAAACCCTGCCCCCGGGAACACGCAGTCCATGTTGAGAAGAGGAAGAGCTGTTGTAGTTACTCTCCCACAACAGTTCATATACAAGCGATTTATATATCCTGACAGAAAATGCTAATTGAAGATAGTTAACTCCACATCCGCAACATAAATTAATAAATCAACTCATCAGAGATGTTCTGTTGCATTCTGCAAGGTGTCACTTCTTCTTAGTCTCTCCATCTTCGTCTGACTCCAGTTTGAACATTAAAATATCAAATTGAATGCAGTTTTAAATTGAATGCAGTTTTGGGAAGCGTAAGTGACGTTGGTCCTTACTGACCCTTACTGACTGTTTGAATGGTAGTGTATGCTTTGTAGTTTGGCACCATATGTGCCAAGTGTTCTGAAGCGATACATTTGTACATTGAATAGACTGATATTTTAAGACCTTATTAACTGAAAATCTTCCCCTTCTTGGTAAAAAGAAAGTCAAACAGGTTTGGAACAACATTAGAGTGAGTTAAAAAATGACTGAATGTTCATCGTTGGGTGGATTGTCCCTTTAATTTTGAATAGTTCTGTGTGGTTAAAAATAAACTGAATGTGTGATGTAGACTTTTTTTATAAACATGTCCAATAAATATTCATGACTTATATAGAATTGAAAAAGACACAGAGAGAGAGAGAGAGAGAGAGAGAGAGAGAGAGAGAGAGAGAGAGAGAGAGAGAGAGAGAGAGAGAGAGCAGGCATTGAGCAACTGTTTGGCCTGGGCCAGACCCAGTTGTAAGATAAGGACTGAGGCATGTTGTCTTGTGCAGTGTGTTATCTCTGACAGCAGCGCCCTGATCCTTACAGTCAATATAGTGAGAGAGCAGGAGATTGTTGACTCTGCCTCGTCCATCACTCCTGCTGGGCAGACCATTGTTACTTGTGATACATGTCTGCTATGGTGCTGAACATTAATATCTGACCTGTCCACTCTCAGAGTGTGCCTGTCCCCTGATTTAAAGTGTAGTGAATAGTCATTCCATGGCTATTCTTTGGTTTGTACTGTACTTTTGTTGGTAGCAATACATATCTGAATCCACTAGAGGGCAGCAGATAAACATTTTTAGTGTGAAATACATTTTTTTTTTTTTTAGTAGTTAGTTTTGTATTTTATCTTGGGCATTTTTGAGGCCTGTTTCCCCTTCCACAGCCTACTTATTTTGAATGATCTTGTCCAACCTCAGAGGAGATCCTTTTTTTTGTTTTGTTTGTGGTTGTTTTCAGCACGCTGAAATGTTATTATGCCCCTTTTTACCCTCTCTTCTTTTCTTTCTATCATCCACAATGTCTTATAAAGAACAGGTAGAGTATGATGGCCCGAGGCGGCCGTGACTCACCTGAGCAAACAGGGTTTTGAAAGACTGGTTTTAAATCCGCCAAATCCACTGTATTCTGTAACTAACTGCCACCTTTATATTTTCCCTTAATTAACCACATATTTTAGGATTTAAGAACTTTGTCTGTGCCATTCATGATGCTAAACTTTCCTTTTAATTGCAGACTGTTATAAGCTCCACAAAAGAGGAGGACGAGTAACGATTTGACTCGCTATAGGTTTTAAAGTTCATCTAGGGAAGTGTAAAGAAACACCATGACAGGTTAGTGCAATCCCTCTCATTCATGTCACAGTTGACTTTATGGGACAAAAAGGCATGTCATTCTCTTTCCCTTTTTTTGTGGCCCGTGTAACATGTCTCTTTACTGTGAATGTAAACATCCCAAGAATGCAAATAAACCTTATCGCTCTTCCTATTAACTCTCCAGTGTAAATATTGAAACGGTTCTGAATATGAAAATGCTAGTGTGTCTTCGTCTACCAGGATGTTTGACCATAGACATGTTCTTCGTTTTCCCATGACAAATAGATTTTCTCTCTCTCTCTCTCTCTCTTTCCAGTACAGTAAAGCAAATTATTCACAATTCATGAACTCAATCATTCATCTTCAGTGCTGGTATTTTTTTCTACCCAGTGTTGTTAAAAAATGATGCCTTGAAATATTTTTCCACTCTTCTGGAAAAAGACAAATGCAAATTCCCTTTTTTCCTTCCTTGGCTGTCTTTTAATGGCAGTTTAAAATGTTTACATGTCTGTAGTGTGTGAAGCCTCAGGGGAAATACATTTGACTAAGTCACATTCTCACACTCACAGAAGGTATATTTAACATCCTTGTTAAACCAACACTATTGTTTTAACAGCTGCTTTTATCATGTATCATTTTAACTTACAGTAGATTTGTAATGACCGTGCAAAAAAAACGTTATTGTTAGCTAAAACTATAAACAAAAAAAGTAAAATAAACTAAAATGAAAACAATAACTGAAAAAAATAAATAAAAGCTGATTCAAAATATAAATAAATACTATATATACTGCTGAAAACCCTCATGTTTGTACCATAGCGAAACACTGGTGGCACAAAAGGATGATGGCAATTCAAAATGCACCGGCTGTCATTCGTTCAAGTGCGAGGATATTTCTCTTTAAAGTCCTTCTATATCCTCTGTCAAAGAAGACAGCAGCTTGGCCCTCCCCCAGCCTGCCTGTGTGCATGGAGGATTTTGATGTGGTGTCGGACAATGGGCGATTTAGAGATTTCCTGTTTCAGAGTGTCGTATGATTTGTCCTCAGGCAGTGATGTTTAAGAAACCTTTTGTTGCAGAATAGGACCAGTGGAAACTATACTTCCCAAAGGTCCTTTATGTCACCTGTTGAATACTGGGATTGCGAGCCATTGTGTGGTGATTTACACAGGTAACGTTGGCTCCAGTGACCTCGGCTTGACATGCGCAGAGTTAACAGCATATTTGATATGGCTGCCTTTTTGCTTTCACCAGATCTTTCTGTCAGGAGAGCAGGCTTTGTGGTGAACAATGGCTTTTGTTGGCGGGCAAAAAGAAGAGGTTTCAAACAGCTATTCATGTTTCCACTGTGATTATGGCACATGGATGTATAATTTCATCAGAAATGAACAGGCTGGACAAAATGTCTGCCATCCATCCAAACTTATCTCTAAAAATCATTTCAATTGCCAGCAGCCTCGTTCGTAGTGGATTGCAGCAGGTGTGAGATGGATTATTATATTCTGGATCTCAGGCATTCTGTTTACTTCCTGCATGTCAAATCCAGCGCTGCCGCATGATGGGGTGAGACATGGCGACAGGTAAACAGGGCTGACAGGGAGGATGTAGTCAAAGAGATTTTGCATGTCCTAGCCTGGAAATGCTTGTTCTCTGGGATAAATGTTCAAGAACTAATATGTGCGTGCATGTGTGTGTGTGGAGTAAGGGAGGGATTGGGAAAATGTGTATGAACAAGAGAGAGGAGTGACAGAGAAAGAGAAGAAAGAGATCAGGACAAAAGGGCGAACTGGCTTATTGAGAGAACATCAAACGGCTCTCTTGAGGCTCTCCTCTTGCAGGACAGGTTTTGCTCATCTGCCACTTCCATTGAGAACAAGAAGAGATAAAACCACATCCACATCATTGTTCTTTTACTTTCTCTGATCGCTCGACTTTTATCACGGCATCTGCAAAAACAAGGATGAAGTTGATTGCTTCTGTGCGCCATTATATGTCAGTTAATACACTTCTCCCATTGAAATCATCAATGAGTCATTTCCGTCCAGGAGAGAGGTTGAATACACAGATTATGTATTTTGTGTGTCCAGATTTCTGTTTAAAGAGGAATATTTTTGACACCATCTACTCAGCTTGAAACCTGGTTTGTTGTTCTAGTTCGGTAGAAAGCAAAATAAGTAGTTTAGCAGAATGTCCAAGTTGCTTGTTTTTATTCAACAAAAGCAGATGGGCACCTTGCTGTTAAGCTCCAAAAAAGTACCATTAAATTTATTTAAATGCTGTATTTAGTCTTCTGAAGCTACGGGTATGTAGGCTTTATTTTATAAATTATATGATGATGGATTTAATTAAAAGATAAATATTAGATAAGAAGTTTTTTTTTTAAATTATTATTCCAAGTTGAACTATTCACGGTAAAAAAATAGTTCCATGATTTGTAATCACAACATTTTTTCTTTTGTCAAATCAACTTAATTTTTTATGTAGTTAATTTATTTAGATCATTTATGTAGTTCAGATAACATAATATTTTGAGTTTATGGTGATTAAATTTATCTCCTTCAATGTATTCAATGAACTTAATTTTAAGGCAACCAGGTTACTTATTTTTTTAAGTTAAACCAACAATATATTTTTTACAGTGTTCCTTTTTACTATATATATATATATATATATATATATATATATATATATATATATAGTTCAAAAATACAGTAATACGTACAGTAAGTTACATTGTGAAACATTATTGCAATTTAAAATAACTGTTTATTTTATTATTTTTTAGATGTAATTTATTCCTATGGTGGAAAAGCTGAATTTTCAGCAGCCATTTCAATTTTCAATGTCACATGAAATCATTTTAATATGCTGATTATTAAACAGTTGTGTTGCGTAATATATATTTGTGGAAACTTGTTGATTCTTTGAAGAATAGCATTTATTTGAAATAGATTTTTGATCAATTTAATGCATTCATTGCTGAATAAAAGTATGAATTTCTTCTTGTATGAAAATAAACTTACTGACCCCAGACTTTTGAATGGTAGTGTACTGTACATACAGTATATATCTTTGACATGGGAGTTCTGTCATGGATCGAGTGTGACTGGAAGCCTTACAACCTTCCATATATAGTCTTTCCTCTTTCTATAAAGCCCACAAGAAGAAACTGGTGTACCCAGCCAAGTAATCTGCAGCGACTATGTAAATATGTTTAGTAAAGACCCATGATCATGCCTTCAACAGGACCATGTTCTCCACATCTTTGTGCCCTATGGCCTTGTATGAAACAATAAGAGCTCTAAGCTAGAGTTTGATTGTATTAGACACCTAGCGTGAGTTTATGTGAAGCGAGGGAGCTGTCAAAAAGGAGCATGTATGTGAACAACTAGATATGGATCAGATATGAGGGAACCAATGGCACTTTCAACATGTAGATACTTGTCAGAGGAAAAATACTAAATCTTATTTCTTTAGGGGATCCTCTGAGGAAATACTCAATGCTACTGCATACTGCTCTGTCTCTTTCAATTTCGTGCATTCTGACACCAAAACAGTTAAGCATTAAAGGGTTAGTTCACCCAAAAATGAAAATTCCGTCAGTATTTACTCACCCTCATGTTGTTCCAAACCTCTATGTGTTTATTTGTTCTGCTGAACACAAATGAAGATATTTGGAAAAATGTTTTAATCAAACTCATCTCATCTCAAGATGTCATTCCCCATTGACTACCAAATACATACTATAGTAGTCAATGGGGAATGAGATCTGTTTGATCTCATTCCCCATTGAACTCAATACCATCAACTGTTTGGTTACCAACATTCTTCAAAATATAAAAGTAAATGATGACAGAATTTTCATTTTTGGGTGAACCATCCCTTTAATGTGATTGTCAGTGATGCATATGAAACAAGAAAAAAATTATTTATAAAATAAAAAAATAAATGAAATGTTTTCTTTTTAAATACACAAGATTTTAACTTATTGATTTCATAGTTAACATAATTACTGAATCTAAAGAATTTTTTAAAAGAATTATGATTATTTAAATGTAGTCAAACATAAAACTGTGCCAAAATATTTGATTGGACGAAAACTATCTTTTCATATCTACTGAACTTGATGGGTGTTATGTAATGCCTTAAACCACAAGACTTTGCATAATCTGTCCCGGTCTGAGCTAGCTTTTAATTTTCCTCCTCAAGCCATTTTGATGCAAAGATTTCAGTAAAACGTTCATTGTTGACAGAGCCATACCTGTGTGTTTCATGGCACGCTCAGTGCTGAAGTGAGGGTGAAGCTTGGGTTGATCTGCTGACAGAGGGATGTCTCAGAGAAAGCACTTGAGGGCAGTTATCAGCAAGATGATCAAGTCAAGCTTGAAACCAAGAGGGGCACCTGCCTCACCAATGGAATAACTGCTCCTCAGGCGCAGACCGACACATACCTGGCCCTCATCCAGGCTGTATTTCTCTCTCTCTCTCTCTCTCTCTCTCTCTCTCTCTCTCTCTCTCTCTCTCTCTCTCTCTCTCTCTCTCTCTCTCTCTCTCTCTCTCTCTCTCTTCTTATCTATATGTCGATCTATTGACCAACCAATATTTGCACAAGTTTAGTCAATGGCTTCATATATAGCAGATGGTTTCTCATGTTGTGCTTTTATCTTATTTTATTTTTTTGGATGGCAGAGCTTAAACAAAGCATGTAAGTCATTTTGAAGGCTTAAAGACACATCCAATCAAAAGTTGTCAAAGGTAATTAGTCAGCTATTGAGCTTGAGGTCTTTACATTCTTTGATATATTTAGTGTTATGTGTAACCCTTGGAGTGACGCTGAGATGTCTTTCTATATGAGGTTGAGGTATGTGCAGTCACAAATAACATTCCTCTTCATATGAAGTGCTGCTGGACTTAGTCATTTTACACTTACACTGTAAAAATGAATATGCTTTATCTAATCAAAATATTTGTGGCAACAGATTACAAGCAATAATAGTAATTCAATTTAACAATAGAATTAAGTAATAATTAATCAAATTAGTTCCTTAAAAGTTAACCATTTAAAATGAGTAAAACATACAAAAAAAAAAACAACGACAATGTAAATTTAAGTCACCATTATGGTGATCAGTGTTTGTTTTAGGTTTGTTTTAAAATGACGGTTTTCTCCTTCAGTGAATCTGCTTGTTAACATCAGGTGTCTTCTATTTTGGCAATTTAAAATAAAGAGTTCTTAATCTTTGACGTCTGTTTGTTATTCAGATATTTTTGTTTAATTTTTGGAGTAAACTTTACTCATTTTAAATAGTTAATTTTTAAGGAATAATTTGATTAATTATTACTCAATTTATTCTAATTTGTTTAATTTAATTAATAATATTGCTTGTAATCTGTTGCCACAATTTTATTGATTAGATAAAGCATATTCATTTTTACAGCAGTTATTCAATGCAAATATCAGCCACTTTAAGTTTAAATCGATTTCAGTTGATGACTCAAGAAGGATGAAGAAACACTATGTTCAATGGTATCCTTCAATGCTTTGAGAAAACAGGTGTTCCTTTTACTAGCAAGAACTTTGGGACTGTTATGGTACAATTATGCCTTATTCACTCACTCAGCCTATATTATCAACAATGAATCTTTTTTAGGCTTTAGTGTTTGTGACCATATCAGTAGATCATGTATGATGCTCTATTGTCGTTCTGGATAAATCCCAACATCACATCTTTTAAAGTTTACCTCAGTTTACTCACAAATCCTTAAAGTTTTAGATGCATCCAGTTTGAAGACTTCACTTTCTTACTTTATCAACTTTATTAATCCCACAAGGGGCAATTAGATAAGAGCAGGATGTATACAACAGTACATAACACAGATTACACACATTTCTCACAACATACAAGTTGGTAACACGTTACAATAAGGTTCATTAGTTAACATTAGTTATTAGTTAACATGTACAATATGTGAACAATACTTCTTCAGCATTTATTAAACTTAGTTAATATTAATTCCAACATTTACTAATACGTTATTAAAATCAAAGGTTGTATTAGTTAACATTAGTTAATGGACTGTGAACTAATATGAACGCACAATGAACAGCTGTATTTGTATTAACTAACATTAACAAAGATTAATAAACACTGTAACTAATGCATTGCTCATCGTTAGTTCATGTTAGTTAATGCATTTACTAATGTTAACTAATGAACCTTATTGTAAAGTGTTACCGCAATCAAAAACCCCAAAGAACCCTACACAGAGTTTAAAAGTTTGATCGCAGAAGCGATGAAAGATTTGGAGTGGCCTTTCATGTTACACACAGGAATTGCATAACGACAGAAAATTCACCTGCAAAGTGCCGGAGAGAGGTTAAGATAATTTTAGAACAGATTTCTATGGTGTTGTTCAGGCTATTCCTGTCTTTTTAGATTTGAAACCAACAGATAGAAGGAAAACCTAAAAGACTCTCAATAAAAGACTTGTAAAATCTACACTGCATGACCAGCGTGACAGAGCCATCAGCTAAAACACAGATGAAAAACAGATTCCACCTGGCCTGTTGTGAGGCTGTGATTTACTGATCAGTCACACTTATCTGGAACTTGATTAATTTACCCCGACAGCAGGGCTGACATTGTGTAAAATGTCGTGATGTGCCGACAGATTTATCCATTGCCCAAACACTAGTCAACAATGCTGTCCTTAAAATGAGAGCTATCCTTTATCAGTGAGGCAAGCCACATCAAGTAGATTACACTGAGATGCCAACAGTCCCTTGGTATTTCAGGTTGAAGTCTGTTGTTGTGATGTTTTAATCCTGTTCACAAATATGTAAAACATGGATTAGGGCTTTATACTTTTAGACATAGTAAAGTGCACCTTTTGTTACATGCTTACAGTATGTAATGATACTCCATTGCATAGCCTTATGGTTTTCTGGAGCAAGTGCAGATAACCTCTGTGAAATACAACACTAAAACTAAAAGTCTGGGGTCTGCAAGTTTTTGAAAGAATCTCTTATGATCACCAAATCTGCATTTAATTTATCTTATTATATATTATCAGTGTTGAAATAAAGTTGTGCTGTTTAATATGAAACCTTTGAACGGTAGATATTATTTTATACTAAATTTCCTGATACTAGAAAAAATATATAAATCGACTTATGTAGGCTACTGTTACATCATACATTTCTTAGTGCTGTAGTAAATTTCTTTGAGTTTATTTAGTGAGACCACTGGAGGGCACTGTACTTATCATAGAAGCATCCCCTGTATTCATAATTAGACACAGAATATTATTATTATTATTTAGTCTGCTGTTGTTTATCACACACTATTGGGAATACACAAGATTTTTACTATTGATTTTTTTTTTTTATAGTTTTAGCATTTTTTTAGGTCCATTATCAAAACATTAATGGACACCTCATAACATCTTATTTTTCATTATAGCCTACTATTAAAAAAAGCACCAATGTCCATATAGTCATCATCTGCATGTCACAAAACTCCATGTCTCATGCAGTAACAAGCAAAAAAGGGTGGCTTTATCAAATACATCATCGCTGTCGTCAAGACGTTTTCGTTTCGCGCAGTCTGTGACAATTTTGATAGTAGCTACTCCCCTGGGCTACGTAGTCACGTCTACCACTTTGACCGCGCTTCCTTATCAACTGCTCACTTATTAGTTCATGAACTGTAATGATTGCGCTAGAGGGGAGATTGGAGAGGCCTTTTAACAACTAACGGCATAGATGCGTATCAGAAACTGAATCCAGCACAAACAAACAGTTTATCAGATTCAAAGAGCCTACACAGAAGGTCATTTCCAATTTGATGTTTTCCGTCATAATCAGGATTGGCAGGATTTCATTCGGTCCCAAGCGCAACAGGAGACAAAATCACTCCAAACTTTCCATTCAAGACATGTGACTGTGACACAAATGTTTTATACTGCTGGTGCCACTAGCCCAATAACATGTAAATAGAAAATCTTGAGTGGAAATTGTATTTCTATCTCAGGCCTTTGATCTTGCGCACAAGCAAATCCGCTGAGTTTCCTCTTTTCCTTTTGGAAGCCGCTGGTTGTCAGCAGTCCCCCGGGCCTTTGATATACGTGCCGTGGCCCATGCCGGATACAAGCTGGAGAAGAGCCACATACCTCCGTGCCTCTTGGGTCTCCATCTTTTCTCTCATTCAGATTCATAGTCAGTTAATAATGATAAGGATTAATTAAAGGGTTAGTTAGTGAAAATTCTGTAATTTTTGACTCACCCATGTCATTCCAGTCCCAAGATTGCAATTCCAAGATCTCTGTTCATCTTCGGAAGACAGTTTAAGATATTTTAGATTTAGCCCGAGAGCTTTTTGTCCCTCCATTAAAAATGTATGAAGGCACGGTATATACAGTCCTTGTCCAGAAAGGAAATAAAGACATCATCAAAGTAGGCTAGTCCACGTGACCTCAGGGGGTTAGTTAGAATGTTCTGAAGCATCAAAAATATATTTTGGTCCAAATTAACAAAAACTACGACTATGCTGCATTGTATTCTCTTCCGGTTCTGTGATCAATCCACATTCGGAGACGCTGCTGAGGTGTAATCAATTTTACAAAAATCAATCAATCAATGTAAAAAAAAAAAATGTGATTTTAGCTAATTTTCTCAATATTATTTTAGAAACATAATTATGTTCTCAGACAAAACTCTCCAATTTAGGATGTATCTTATTCTCTGTTAGTTGCTTATAGATCATCTGCCTCATGCAAATCTGCAGAGGTCTACTAAAGTATGGAAAACTTGTTTAGTCTTGCCAGAGATATTGCACCTCATGCATGTTTCTGTGATCAGTGAAAGCTCTAACTCCAGTCTTTAAATTACCCTTTTCCACCTGTCATTCACTGTATAGTTCCCCCCCCCCCCCCCCCCCCCCCCCCCCCCCCCTCTGAAATTGTGTCCTCGGCTATGTCATTACAATTCGAGCAGATTACACTGTCAGGGCAGACTGACATGTATAGTGCATGTAAATGTGTGTTTGGACTGACAGCACATTCAACACTTTGGTTGTGGAGAGTAGAGTTGCGGATGGGAAGCTTTCTGGCTGCCTGCCAGTACACATAGCCTACCTATCGTGTGTTTTCAGATTTTATTTGTAATGTAGAAGCTATAGTTAACATTTTGAATCTAATTTGTTTCCACCACATTATGCACATTTATAATATTTAATAATATAGCATTTTGATAGGCATAAGACACTGCAACCCTAGAGCATTTGCAGGACTTAATTATGGTAACAATAAATCATATATTGCCCGATGTGAAAACATGGGCTGCTAGACAAAACTGCTGAATTAAATATGTTTTTGTGTTAAAGTTATTTAAATGGCTAGTGGATTTGTTGAAACCACTGGAATTATGTTTGTGATGGTCTTGGAAACATCAGTTAGAATGGGTTGTACATTATGTTGATGAATATGCGTAATTGAATGCATCATTTCCAATATATATCTATATTTGTGGCATGGTGATTTGTCTCTGTCACTCAGTATTTTCTGATTTTATGTGATAAAAAGAGATGTCCAACATCTCTGTAAAAAACCTGAGATAAAGCTTCGCTTACAATCCATATTTAAACATAACATATCAGAAAACTTGTAATACAAAGCAGTTGTCTTAATGCACTGTGATTAATCAAACTAATCAACGTATGGTAATATCTATTAGTTAAAATGTTTACCCCATTCACCTTAAGTCTATTAGTGCAAAAAAATACTTATCTGAAGTCCTAATAGCGATTGAAAGTCCAATTAAACTGTTGATTTATTTTACACAAGTGGAAATTCACAAACATTTAGGCTTTCTTCAGTGCAATTCTAAGTGAGAATCACAGTTGAATTTTTGAAATTAAAAAGCTGAAGCCACCAAAACAAGTTAGCACATGAGATGAGAGAGCACAGTGTAAACCTTGTTGAACTGCTTTATAATTAAACTGTTGACCCATATCTTCTCAAGTCAGTTATGTTCAATGTTATGAAGTTGATTGATGCATCCACTACTATAGTGCTGAATTTCCTGATCTTATATTTACATCCAGAGTTCAGTTTGGGACAGTGAGAGTGATGAGGATGACTCACAGCTAGATCCTTTCAAGTTCGCACAGCTTCCAAATTTGTTGAGTCCTTCCTTTAGAGGTTTCTCTTTATGTCTGAGATTTTGACACGTATCATGGGTTCTGACAATGAATTAATAAACTATTCTCTGTATTACCACCATGTGTTTTCATTCTTCTTAGACAACGTGTGTTGTTGAGAATTTCGTCCAGATAAATGGCAATATGTCAGTGAAGGACAGGTGATTGATGCTAGAGAGTTCATTGGTTGTGTGTGTGAGCCTGAAATGACTCTGACTCATTGCTGGAATTCCACCCATCTTTCTATTAATCTTGCTTTTGTTGAGGTTCACACAACGTGAATCATAACAATTATGATGAATACCATCACCATCTTCATATAAACTATCCTGCCAAAGCGTCATTCATGTTCATTTGTCAAGAAAATAATTTCACATATATTTGTCCCTTAAAATAATAATTTAGCTCTACATACCAAACTAATGTACTTTAAGTTATATATAGCAAAAGCGCACCTTTCTAGAAGAAACATTATTAAAAAATAGGTATATAGGTCAAAATGTATACAAAAGGTCTAGCATTTGTTCGTAGATGACATTTGGTTTGGTGACTTGGTGGTCCTACAGTAGCATGTATATAACTATATTTGCAGAACATAATGATTCTCTCAAACTGAACAATATAACAGGGGGCAGACTGGCCCACATTCAAGCTCTCCCTAATTGGCTTTAATAGGCATTGGGGCATGAGGTGCTTCCTCTGTGTCCGCTAGGGGAACCAGTCTACTTCCGTGAGCCGCGTCTCCATCAGTTAACCGCCAGATCCTTAACTCAGTCCTACGCAGTCTTGCAGCAGGGGGCCTGTTAGTGGTCATGGCCTGGACCACTGTGTCCCTCGTTGGGGCTTTAGTGGCTCCATTGAGGGGGACAGAGACGCTTGGGTTTTCCCCTTCACCATATTCCCCTCTTTCCCATATCCAGGACTGTTTGATGTGAATAGGCAGAGTGTGAAAGGTGGGAAAGGAGGAAGGTAGACAGCCAATTGCTTAAATGCTACAAATTTCCTGGAGAAAAAAACAACAAAACAAAACAAGAAATCCCCAAACTTTACTCTCCCCAGATGCTATGATCTGAAATGCACCAAGACACAGATGAATGGCACTGTGTTGATGGCACTAGATTTGTTATTGTAATGGTCAAAAATGATCCTTTAGTATCCTAGTTTTGTAAAGTACAGCGAGAAAATGAAGCGGTTCGGGATAAAGATTGGTTACAAAAGTAAAAATTTTTAAATAATAATTTTCTTTTCTTGTTTACTTCTGTTGAACAACTGAATAAAGACAGGTTTGACCAATGAGGATTATTCCTGCTGACCTGGTTAGGCCTGTAGTTCAGATTTGTACCTGCCCTGCCATGATTTTCACTGGCCCTGCCAAAAATAAAAGTAATACTTTTATGATGGTCCACTTTAGACATTCTACTTGCTATAAGTACTTTGCAACTGCATCTCAACTAACTCTCATGTCTGCTTAATATCTGCTAACACTTTATTTTGATGGTCCCCCAAAGACATTAAACTGACTATAACTAACTTAGCAACTACGTGTCAACTTATTCTACTAACCTGAACCCTGACACCAGACCGTAATGTAACAGTCTACTAATACTCGAATGAGAGTTAGTTGACATGTATAGTTTGCAGAGTTACTGTGCTTGTAGTGTCTAAGTCCATCTCAGTAAAATTTAACTAAAAGGGGCAAACTTTTTTGCAACATGTTTTATGTGTGAGAGAACTTTTAACTTTATTTATTTTATTTAAACAATTTACTACAAATGGTTTCAATTTTAAATATGTATTTATTTTATAGTATATTATGTGTTTTAAATTAATAGCTTGATATTATTCAATTATTGCATGACTCTGCATGATTCTAAACTGAAATCAAATAGAACTGAGAATTGGAGACAGACAGTTCTCAAATATATAATATATTATGATATTTGAGAATATATTTCAAATATATTTTTACTCTTTTAATTCATTTTGTAACTATCATATATCTCTTCCTTCTTATAACTGTTTTAATTTCCCTTGCTTTGATTTTGTGATTATTTTCATTCCTTTCTGTGTAAGGCACTTTGAATTGCCATAGTGTATGAAATGTGCTATATAAATAAACGTGCCTTGCCCTGCCTATATTAACTTCCGGCAGGCTTTCTCACAGTTATCTGTCATTGCTTTTTACCAAAGACAACTAGTCTTTTCCTTCACTGCTACAGTGGGAGCGGCTGATATACTGTCCAGCCATGAAACCTTGCAGAGCCCTCCTTTTCCGTTGTGGGGAAGACCTTTACACTTCATCAAACCATCAACAATCCTCAGCCTCTCCTTTACTTGCTTTTACTTCCTGTATTTCCTGTCTCGTCGTATGTGCAGTCAATAATCAGAGCTCAGTGTCAATGTCCATGGCAAAGGAGCCGCAGTCCCCACAGTGACATAAAGCTTGCTGTTTGCGTTGGGCCCGGTTCAACACAAACAAACGGTCAGGTGTTTGAACAAGTGCTCAACCTCAGATTGGGGTGAAGTTTGGAATCAGTCTAACAAGGTTTACAGCTTTTTTTTCAGTGCACTTGTCATTACTTCCTTCTGATCATTTGGTAGTTCCCTTACGAAAAAGCAGTTTATTCAAAAAATTAGATTTTTTTTTGTTTAAAATGTTGCCTTTCTGAAATTTACCAACATCCAAGCAATGATAAAAAAGGATGCATGAAGCTAATAAAATGTTTTTAAAATTAAAGTAGCCTACAATTGAAGGTATTTTTTCAAGAATAAAAATAACATTTGAACATATAGGCTATAGGCCTGCAAGTGCAAAAATAATATATAAAAGTAAACTATAAGTATAATGTTAAGTTCATTTAAATAAAACTTGTAGTATAAAACTACACTGTAAAAAATATTAATCATCAGAAACTCAAAATAATAAGTTATCTGTACTATATAAATTATTTAAGTTGATTTGACAAAAGAAAAAATGTTGTGATAACAAATCTTGAAATTATTTTTTATACACTTTTGATTATTATTTGATTAAAATAATATAAGAAATCAATTAGAAATAACTGAAATAAAGTTTGTTACATTACTAAAATGACTAAAACTGAAATAAAAACAGAGAAATATAAATATTTAAAATGAATAAAAATAATGCCATAAAAATCCATGCTCACATTTAGTCTAGAAAAAAATGATCTGATTATGTAACTCACATTACTTTTAATGTGTTACTCCCAACACTGGAATGAAAACTGTAATAATATATAAAAAATAGTAAGGTAACCAGCACAAAGCCAACATTGTGCTATTGAGCAAAGAAATTAATCCCAAATTGCTCCTGGGTGATAGTCTCTCTGTAAATCGCTTTTAAGCTTGCAGCATACTGAAAACATTTCTACATGATCTGTTACGCTTTATTGACATTGCTCCAATTGTGTACTTAACATTTAAATCAACAGTGTCCTAATACCTGTGGCTTAGACAGATGCAGTGTAGAAAGCTCTTCACTAGAATAATATTTATTTCAGTGAAGAAGGAACGACTAAGGTTAGATAGCAAATACTTGTGTGTCCAGCATGACATGATGGAGGTCCTGATCAGAGGATGTCACTGTCCTCTCAGATACCTGTTCTCTATATAATTAGAGTGGGGACGGATGTGTGTGAGTTAAAGATCAGAATCTCATTGTCTCAGCAGGGGCCCGAGCTTTCATCCAGATCATAGAACAGCAGTAAAACAGTTCTCTACATGCATGGTATTTGTTGTCAGACTGTTTTGTGACAGTACACAACATTTAGATCATTTCAAACTGATCCAAACGTTTACTTGGAGGCCGGATGGTGCTTTGTGAGCAGGTGGGCTCCATTTATATTCATTGCTTCAGATTCCTGCAGTGGGGTCTGTAATGTGGAGGAACAGGAGAGACGGGTTTATCTGATGGCACATATTTACTCATCCTACTGTCTCGCCCCGGAGCTGCAATGGCAATGTCCAGGCCAGACCAGATCTTTATCATGTCCTCTTGGGCCGGTGCACTTGTGCCTGCAGGGACACCTTTCTTTTGACATCTCTGGCCTCTATTCATACTCATAGCCATTCAGCTATTCTGTGTTACTTCTGACAGTTAAGAGGAGTTATTTCTGTTAACGAGGTGTTTTTATGACACGATCTGTCATATAACTGACAGTCAACAGATTTAATCCCATTTTCTTCAAAGTTTATTGTGCCCATGGATTTTACGGCTTGGATAGAAACAGGTGCATGTTTTTTTTTTTGTTTTTTTTTAGAATAAGGTTACAATACAGGTAACAATTGTGGTCTGGCTAGATTGATTGTTTATTCAATAAGACCAGTGAAGTAGCAGTTTATTTATTTTCTTCTTCTATTTAAAAAAGAAATGCTTATTTGCATGTTTAAATGTCCTGTGCATATTTATGCAAACTGTTTTGCACTTTTTTATTCATCAAAAAATCCTGAAAGAAACATATACCACTGTTTCCACAAACATATTAAACGGCATAACTTTTTTTAATGGCTTCTAAAAATTCAGCTTTGCCATCACAGGAATAAATAAAATAGATACAAATTAAATAAATTCAATTTTAAATTGTAATTTTACGAGGCTTATTTCAAAAACATTTAATAATCTAGTTTTGAACAGTTCTAATATTGGCAAAATTCAATTAAATGGGTCAGGTGGGTATTTTAATCCACCTTTTGTACACATTGGTGTTTTTTTATTTTATTAAGTTCAATATTATAGGCACGTATGATACGTTTTTACATAGGGAACATACCATCAAATGATCAGCAGCATTTTTATAATTGTTTCCTGAATTTCACCCTGGAGAAACGTGAAGCTACGGAAGCATGTGTGGTGTTAAAGTGTTGATAGAGGAAATGCGCTGTTCCCCCAAGCATCGCGAAGAACATTGTGGCTTCAGCGCCAGCACAATTTCCTTAATGCTCCCCCTGAGATAGGATAATGAATCTGGTTTATGACTCTAATGACTAAGATGTAGAAATTTGGGTGGAGGAAGTACATTTTGTGCCCTTGTTGGATCAACAGTGTCAAGAGCTGACCCTGGGCAGGTGATGACGTGGGCTGTCCACCTCTTTCCTCGTAATGCTCTGACTTCTGCCTAAAACAACCAGCAACAGACACCTGTGAAAACAGAGGAAAGAGCAAAGAGGTGCTGAAGAGTTTAGCCGCAGTGTCACGTTGACTGTCAAACACTGCAGGAACATGCCTGCTCTCTTCAGCTGTTTCCGTTTCGATATTGTCCTCATGCAATCTTTCAACATTTAGAAGTACACTGGGTGTATATGTACTTGTGATTGTGAAGTTTGTTTGACCTTTTATGACTGTGGAGTGTTAACACTTGGATGAATTACATACGTTAAGTAATATATTATTATTTCTTATGAATTTTAACATTCTTCAACATAGGCATTTTCAGATCAGGAGAAATTAAACAGTCCTAAAACACACTTTTCCCAACTCATATTTTGGAGGGTCATTTTTCTGAAATGTCATAAACATTTCCACCACATCCCGAATTGTGTTTAAAAGTATTCTGTGGTGGCAATAACATTATCATTTTTTTAATTAATAAAATTGAAATAGCTGACTCCTTTGTCTTGCAATGGCTAATTGCATTAGATATAATTTTCCTTAATGGACACAAATAATTTAAGTTTTTTGTACAATGTGTCAAAGCTTGATTGGAATCGATGCACAATAATTATATTCTCTCAAGTTTTCTGTGAAAGCTTTCACACCCAATAGATTTTGAAATGAATGCGCATTTAACTATTTACATCAGTTTTAGAAGTATAAGAAGAAGAGCTTCCTAAAGGTATTATTAAAATATATTTTTGAAGAGTTAATTTTTCATTGAAGGATTTTCTGAGACATTGATGAAAAGGCTTGAATTCTTTTATTAGTGTGAAGTCAGGACCAGAATGGTGACATGTTTGAATTGTAACAAACTTGAACTTGAAGTTCACAGCAGCAGGAATACAAATACACAAACACTGGATATGAAGGACTTCACCTTAAACTCTTAAAACTCAATCGCAGTGGCCTGTACCTGCCATGTTGGGCCTTTTGGGATTGCACATGGCTACACTTAGTTGTTGTTTTGAGATTTCCAAGACTGGGGAAGTGATGTTTCTCATCTCTTCCTTCAGCACTTTTTGTGGATGTGGGGAAGACCACATGTAGATGCCGATTATCATACCCCTTTAAAAGCCGTGCCGATTATCATACCCCTTTAAAAGCATAGGACTGGAACGGCCTGGTGAAGGCCTTTCTATCTGGAGCAGCTCCACCTGTGGGAATGAAACATGGGGATACATCCATCAAATACAAAAATTGATTCACATTACAGGTCAAAACGTTGGAATAATTAAGAGTTTTTAAATATTTTGTGAGGAAGTATCTTATGCTCATCAAGGCTGCATTTGTTTTAAGACATTTTAATTTATTCCAGAGAATGATCATTGGTTTCTGAATTTAGAATGATTTCTGAAGGATCATGTGACACTGAAGATTGGAGTAATGGCTACTAGAAAATTCAGCTTTACCATTAAAGGAATAAATTGCATTTTAAAATACATTTGAATAAATAAATCAAAAATATATTTAATATTTATTATATTTAATATATAATTTAATTTAAAAATATTATTTAATATTTAATATAATATATTTTCAAAAGGTTTGATTGGTAGTTTATAACATTTTTTTTAAAAAAATAATATAAGGTAATATAGCTTTCTTATCAACAATTGATTCTTTAGCTAAACCGATAGTGTTGTTTGTGTCACTTGGGCTGTGTAACTGGGATAGCGTTTCCTTCTGAGGCCTCTTCAGCCGGAAGCAGGGCAGCCCAAAGGCTAGGGCAGGCCTGCGATTGTAGCCCCCCACTGGGCCTGAATGAGGGTCCTGCCTCCCATCAATTTACCCCTGGGACCTGCCCCGTGGAACACAAGACTTTACAGCTCCAATCCAATCGAATCCCCAGGCAATAGAGGCCCAAGTGAAAGAGAGACAGCAGGTAGTAATAGTCACTTAAAACAGCAACAACATTCCTCTGTGGGCAACCTCGCCCTGCCTGGTGGAATCGTAGAGAATCCCACCAGGTACAGTCATAAAAGGGACATGATAGCTGACCTCCTCTAATGTCTAGCCACACGCCAGCTTAGCCCTGAAATGAGGCTTATTTTATTAGTCACCCTTGGCTAACATAAATGAATAACAGTATAAAGCAGTATTGTGGACATTTAAGGCACGTTATGAAACTAAAGTTGTTCAACGTACATCCATCCAATACGTGCAAGCCAACGTGTCTGTATTGGCAGCAGTACAGTTTGACTAAGCCGTAAACTAGCCGATCTAGAACTAGAGTAACCGCACCCACGTATGGTGTGAATGTATGCATAGAGTCAACCACTCATATGGCTCCAACAGAACCTGAATGGTCTGCGTGATAGATGCATATTAAGAGACCTGTACAAACCAGTGGTACTACTTTGCACCACGTTTGCACGCTCAAAAGGCCTGTGATCTTAGTCACCTGGACATCACACCATCATGAACCTGTTAGTACCCGTGAGTGAACCCGTGCGTGTTCATTTATTGGCCAACACTGGGAAAAAAAAAATGTGTTCCATTTATGGTAAAATACCAGCAGCTGTGGTTGCCAGAACTTTACCGTATAAATTACGGTAGCAAGACTTCATGGTAACAAGGTTTTACAGACCTGAATTAAATTTACAGAAATAAATTGTATTTCATTTTCTGATATCAATTCAAAAATCAATTTACGTTTTTTCCACTATAAATTATACAACGAGTTGTTCATTTTCACTTTAAAAACTGTCAATTTAATGGTGATTTAAAGTAAAATTGCATGAAATATACCATTAGATCTATCACAGTTATTTACCGTATATAGTAAGGAAAGTTTCTGTTTACCAATTAACAGTTTTTTACTGTAGCATTTTTAGTCTTTTACCATTAAAATCACAATCATTTTTACAGTGTACCTGATGTTCTACTACATAATAAGTGTTTTTTTTTTAAATAATAATTTACCTAAAAATGAAAATTCATCATTATTCACTTACTCTCATTTCAGTTCTGTTGCAAAAAATGCAAAAAAAATCAGCACCAAATCAGAGTGTGAAATCATCTAAAATCATCTGTAAAATGAATGCATTTCATTCCTTACATATTTGTCTGTTGTTAGGAAAATGATACCCTATGCAGTATAACTAATTTTTCCAATTTTTCTTTTCAGCGTTTATAAATGGCTCCTATTGTGTGATGACTAATAGTCCAGGTAGTGGCATCCAGCTGAGTTCTGACAGTCCCTCTTTACTCTTCCCCAGGCTTAGGTGGGTTCTGCTTTGACTTGTGATTAGTCTTACTCACTACACACATCCACCCATAACGTCTGTATCGACACACACACACACACTCCAGTTGTTTCTTTAGAATATTCATAGACAATGCTTGTGTTTAGAAAAGATTTTGTTGACGATCGGAAACCTATTCATGGAAGTTTGGCACAATAAGTCATACCTAATGCCAACATCTGCTGGTGTTGGCTATCAAAGATATATTTTTTTATAAACTCGACCTTTATATTTGATCTCTTGGAAAATTCTGTTATTTTGTAAGTTCTAATAAAGGAATCACAGTCATGGAAAATCACTCATACCCCCTGCCAGGATTTATGGAATTATTGCAAGCTGTTCAACACACTTTCGTCACAAGCAAAACAGCTCGATGTAGATGTCTATAACAAGCCCCGCAGTGAAGTTAGCTTTAGAAATAGCTATGGAGTTTAAATGAATAAACATTTTCACAGTTCAGGCTGATTTCCAAGACAACATCAAGTGGTTAAAGGAGCGCTAACTGATTAAATGCTGTGTGCACTGCTACTTTACACATGACTGCATGGAAAATACACTTCAAACAAAATACAGTACACATTTAGCAGGATTATTATTACTTCATCAAAGTGTGGTATTTCAATTAACATAGCAATTTTACAGACAAACGTGACAATGTTTACTCCTTTTGCAGCAACAAAACTTACAAAAAAAAACTAGCACTACAATTACTATTCACCAAATCTTTCTTCAGTTAACATGGTTTTATCCACAAATCCATCATTAGAAATTACAAGTACAAAACAGTATATTCCCTCTAAAATATTCTCAATTATGGCCTATTTGTCCATCATCCGTCAAGTTGTCTTCCTTTGAAAACATTAGACTGTATTATATATCTAAGGCCCCACGCAGAGATCCTTCCTCTCCCTTACACTCACCTGTGTGTTCTCTTTGCTGTGTCCTGGCAAGTCTGTGGGCTGCAGGGGGCCAGCGCTGACTGACAGAGACCCTGCCGTGAGAGGTGGAGAGCTCCTCATGAGCCTCAGCATGCAGCCCCTGTCCCAGGCCCGCCTTGAGGCCTCCGGCCGCTCTCAGACCTCATCCACAGACCTGTGGGGCAGGTGAGTCTGAACCACACCAAGACCCAACCTTTAATTTAACCTGGCCCACATCTATATGCATTGTCTCTCAGGAATGACCAATAATGACCACAGCTAGATTTGTTAGTCCATCCATCCATCCATCCATCCATCCATCCATCCATCCATCCATCCATCCATCCATCCATCCATCCATCCATCCATCCATCCATCCATCCAAACCATTAAGAAAATGCACAAATCTATTTATGTTTCACATCATATGTGTGTGGGATAAGGTTGTCGTTCACCAAAAGTCAGTGTTGCCTCTTTACAAGGTAGATGCATTGTACAGTCTTATGGTACAAAAAAGAAAAAAAGAAAATGGGAAATGCATTTCTAGAACAGCCCGTACTAAAGATGTCTAGAACAGTAACATCTTTTGAGAAAATATATTTGCTCCGTAGTCAGACAAATATTCTTAATTTGTTCATGTGAAATGGGTGGATTCAAATGTTATGTAATGGGTTACTGAAAGTAATTTTGAAAAGCTCCCTTGAAAGACAGAATTTACATTATTATTATCATTATTATTATCCATCTCACGATGGGCAGTGAAGACAGTAATTATAAGGGATTAAGTAACCATAGGGGTGTTTCTTGAGCTCCGTCTCGATTTACAGTGGAAACTGGAGATGGTTGTCAGATCTAATTGTTGACAAATTTGTTTTATTCATTTCAATGCAGCACATTCCAGCTCCATAAAGTGCTTGATTGTTGGTCATGGGTGTTTGATTCTCAGACAGGGTTAGACATGGGCTGGGTCCTCTTAGCTCCACAGGGGGTTGTGGTTTGGGCTAGCCTGTGCACACCATACTCGTCTCTAAAGGTATATGAGAGCCACGCCAAAAATCTATAGTGGCAGCCTGTTATTTTCTCTTGTGTTTGAGAACTTCACTTCCTGAAGGAGAGCAGCGTGAAATAAGATTTCTACCAAAGGGTGCTGAAGTTAGAGATGTTTAAAGACATCAAAGTGCTTTCCTAATAGTTTTATGTGGACGCAGGATCTGTCATATTCAGCAAGCCGCCCTCATTGTCTTTCCTTTAAGTTTACTGCAACTCAACAATTTCCACTTTACCATTTATACACTGAACAAAATTATAAACGCAAAACCCCATTTTTCGTGAGTAGAAGAGTAGACTTTGAGAAGTCTAGAGTAGACTTTGTCTATGTACACAAAAGGCCTATTTCTCTCAGATATCTGTCTAAATCTGTGTTAGTGAGCACTTCTCCTTTGCTAAAATAATCCATCCACCTCACTGGTGTGGCATATCAAGCTGCTGATTAGACAGTATGATTATTGTACAGGAGTGCCTTAGACTGGCCACAATAAAAGGCCACTCTAAAATGTGCAGTTTTGCTGTACTTGAAATTTGACTTTAGCTTGGACCAGTCTTTATTTGGACCATGGTTGCATAAACTTCTACACCATCTATTTTTCCCCCTTAAGACTGCTCATGCCTAAGTCAGTTACATAAAATGGTAGATTGGTCTAAATTGAATCCAACAAGTAAGATAAGCCACAACTAAGTGCTGGTTGGCCAGACTAGTTCTTAAGACACATTCTTAAAGGGATACTCCACTTTTTTTGGGATATAGGCTCATTTTACAGTTGAGTTTTACCGTTTTCGAATCCATTCAGACGATTTTCTGATATTTAATAGAATAACAGTAACCAGACAGTTTCTGGTCTCATTGACTTCCATAGTAGGAAAAAAATATATACTATGGAAGTCAATGAGACCAGAAACTGTCAGGTTACTGTTATTCTATTAAATATCAGAAAATCGGCTGAATGAATTCAAAAACGGTGAAACTCAACTTTTTAACTCTGGGGGAGTTGTAAAATGAGCCTATTTCCAAAAAAATGGAGTATCCCTTTAACTTAGCAGTTACATTTAAGCATCTGGCGCCAGATCAGATCAGGTCATATGGTCGACAAGAAGAAATACTTTCTCAGAATATATTCTTTCTTGCACTGTGTTGTAATGTATAGACTGTTCATTTATCACCAATTGTAGTGGTTGCTCGCAATAAAAGAAAAGAAAATTCTGTCACCATTTACACATTTGTCATTTCAAAATTGTATGACTTTCTTTCTTCTGTGAAATACAAACAAGATATTTTGAAGAATTTGTTTTGTCCATAAAATGAAAGTCAATGGGGTCCAGTGTTGTTTTGGACTTTGCATTATCATTGAATGACAAAAACAGTTGAAACATTCTTTAAAACATATCCTCTTTTGTATTCCACAGAACAAAGTCCTACAGATTTGGACCAACATGTTGGTGAGTAAAAGATTTAATTTGAGATTTTTATGAAATGTTTTTTGCTTTTATTTGTGGTGTCATCTTATTGTCATTTTACATCCCTAGACTGGTGTTGTCAGCTAAAACTAGTCATAAAGTCTTTTTTATGTCATATGTGTCTGTTGTGATCTGGAAGGCTGTTTGTGCTTGTGAGATGGTTAGGTGACCTGCGCCACGTGCAAGTCTCTGGTCGCGCTATATGTTTTGCTCCAGATGGAAAAGTGTTCAGTCCTTTTCCATGATTTCACAGAAAAGCTAGCGGGGTCTTCCTGTTTCCAAGTTCCCTGGCTGGATCTGGCTCAGAGAGATATCACAATACAACACACACAGTTCCACAACCTTCCCTTATACCCCTGACACCTTGGAAATGTCACAAATAGATGATTCCATCTAGTTTGTGCAGTTTTTTCACCATCAGCATCACTAAAACAGGTGTTGGCCCTTCATGCACAGTTGTTATTATAGCTTAAATCGCATTGAGTTTCATGCAAATGGTGTTGCGTTATAAACTGTCATGTTTTGCTGGAAGAGACGGCTAGTTTTTGTATTGTCTCAATGAGCGGTCCCAGTGGAGGAGCTGTCGGCCATTCAAAGTAATTATTTCTTTTTTGGGATGGATTTATTGTGAGAGAGACAGCTGAATGAGGCAACTCTCATGTCTGTGGGAAATGATAATTACAAAATGGTTTTGAAATGTGACCAAGAGGCTTTTATATACAAAACACAAAATATCTCCTAACCTCCACTGTAGTTTGGGCTAAATGAGACATCCTTGAGTCTCACACTCATGTACATGGAATGAGTGTTTGAAAACACTGCTTTTGTCTTCCTGTGCCTCACTATAGAATTTCCCATGTTGAAATTGCACAATTAATCGGTGAAGTGGCTTATTTTCATGCTGTTTGCGGTGTCAGAAAGAAATTGGTGTAATTTTGAAAATGGTTGCATTGAGCTCTTAAAATACCATTATGCTCAGTTTCCATGGTCATTAATTTGATCTTATCCATATTTGTTGTTACTGAGCTTACAACAAATACGACAAACATTTCATGTTTAGGCTCAGTTTATTTTTTACGATAATTGTTTGATTAGAAAACATATTTTGCTAGGCCACAATTTACTGTATCTGTGACTCTGTGATGAGTTTTAATGTCAGTAATGTTTTTCTATTTGAGGCTTGAATCAGATAGACTTGAGTTGCATGAATCAGAGTGACTCTAAGATAGATCATAGACTTCTGGAATGTTCTCAAAACCTTCAAAGTCCAGCTCTTTGCAGATCTCACCACTTCCGTTAGATTGTTTGATCTCGGAGGTCCCTGGAGATCACAGCTTGAGAGGCGATGACATTGGCATAAGGAAAAAAAAATGGGGTGCCTGAAAGAAAGAGAGAGAAAGAAGACAGAGAAGAGGCTTCAGTTACAGTGAACACAATATGTCAAAGATGGAGACGGGGGGGATGGGTGATTCCTTCCGTATTTTTAGAAAAGTGTCACTCTGAGAAAGACAGAGGCGAGAGAACTGGAGGAAGGGAAGCATGATCATGAGAAGGTGATACTGCCCTCCGGCAATGAGACAAATTACCACCTTTTCTTTTTGGTCTCTTGTTTTGAGAGGTGGTCAAAGCTCATGCCTGCTTATCAATGTTTCCCCTAGGCTTCAGTAACAGGTGTAGTTCTCTAAAAGATTGAATAACGGTTCTAACATGGATTTAACAGTTTTAAAACCAATTATACAAAAATTATGTCCAGTTCAGGTTAACATTACATTTATGAATGCACACTAATAAGGTTGATAATTATCACAGAAATCTAAATGATCTAATATAATCATATGAGGGAGTGATTTGTTTGTATGTAGTATTTATTTCCTGATTTGTGACCCTGGATCACAAAAAAACAGTCAAATGTCACACAGGTATGTTTGTGGCAATAGCCAACAATACACGCTGTCAAGATTATCCACTTTTCTTTTATGCCAAACATCATTAGGCTATTAAGTAAAGATCATGTTACATGAAGAAATTTTGTAAATTTCCTACTGTAAGTTTATAAAACCTTTATTTGTCTTGAGTGAATGCAGTAAAATCACGAAAGATGACTGTAGAGACGATTTTCTCAATGTTTCAATTTTTTTTGCACCCTCAGATTCCAGATGTTCAAATAGTTTTACCTCGAGCAATATTGTCCTATCCTAATGAACCATACATCAATATAAAGCTTATTTATTCAGCTTTCAAATTGTGTATAAATCTCAATTTCAAAAAATTGACCTATATTGTTACGATGAGGTTGAAACAAGGAAGAAGCAGGATCCAAAAGCAGCACACTTTATTAAGCAAACTCATATTTGGGAACAGCACAACCAGCATCCAACTAAACAACATCAAGAACTCATAAGGACTGAACTAGACACAGGGCTTAAATAAATACAGGACTAAGGATGAGACAGGGACACCTGTGAAGATTTAAACAATCAACCAATGACAACATGACACAACAGACAAGGGAACACAAGGCAAGATCACATGACTAGAACAGGGGGTCATATGACAGATAAGAACAAGAAACAAAACCCAAAACGTGACACATATGACTGGTTTTGTGGTCCATGGCCACATTTATTGAAAAAATGAGTGCTAGAATAAAATAAATCTGATAAAAGATAAGATTAAATATAATAAGAGTAAAAAAATAAATGTTATACATGTATGTAAATAAAAAATACATAAATAACTTAGTTATAATTATTAGTTATTACATATATTATATATATATATATAAATATATTATTAGTTATAAGTTATTACATGTTATTTTCATAGTCAAACTTTACAATTTGCTATCTCTGAAAAACACAAGATGTCATTGAAATTATAGTAGGATTTGCAACCATGTATTAAGAAATAACAGACAATCAAAACATGTGCTACAGAAGATGAAAAAGAATGGGTGAGTCTGTGGAAGTTATTCCTTACTTGTCCATAACTTCACCATGTGGTTGTGTAGGACCTATCACGTATTTACTTCTTAGACACTGGAACCAATGCGAGTGATGAACGATGAATCATGGATCACATTATGACCTTGTGACTGTCCTGACAGTGGACAAATGGAGTCGCATCTTGGTCAATGTATTCTGGAGTGAATTGTCAAAGACCAGAGTGTGTGTGAGCAGGTAACCGTGCTCCGAGACAGGCAGGGTGGGGTGTCGCCATGCCATAGCCCTTGGATTTTCTCACAGTGAGATGAATTATCTTCGCCTGGTTATCCTGCTTCATGCCCCGGAGGCATCCTTAATCGCCCGCCCCCCTCCTCCTCGCTCTCAGCCAGGCCACCCCAGATCCGTTTACCCCTCCGACAGCGGTTACAAAACAAGCCTCTGAAAGGAGAGGACTTGCGTTACAGTTTCTATGTGTATGCTTTTGCTCTTTTTAATTACCTTTTGTAAGATGCACTATATGGTTTCAGGCACCTGGGAGACCTTCGTATAGAAAAAATACTATGGCAGTGTTTGCCTCGAGGCGCTGGCCGGGGATGTAGTACATTAAGACAAACAGTCTGTACCGCACCAGGTTCTCCAGGGATGGAGAAGAGGCTTCTAGCAGCCTTTTGCATCCCGCCACTGGATACTGACTGCATACAGCAGGGTTAAGGCGGGACATATCTGCATAACAGGGAACACAGTGTAACTCTAGATTGTGGATGTAATATCAGTCTAAATGTTACAGTGTATGTCATCACATATGCAGAGGGACACCTTTTCAGTTATGCTAATGCACTTCTCTGATTGCCTTTGCACGCAATGCTGATTCTTTTGAACCAAACAGAGAAGGTTGAACAAGGAAGTGTTTAGCAGGTCTGTTGCTTCGCCTACCAAATTATGCATGTTCCTATATTTGTAATTGTCTACCAAAAAAACAAACATCCACTGATGTTTGTAGAGTACTTCTAAAGTATTTCTTTGGATATACTGTGTCATATTTAAAATTATATATACGTATATATATATATATATAAATTATTATACACAGCCTTCAGCATTGCATGATACTTCAGAAATGTGCTGATTTAAAATTTCTTATTATCGATGTTGAAAACAGTTGTGTTGCTTAAAGGGATTGTTCACTTTAAAATTATTTTTTGATATGTTTTAGCTTACCTCAAGGGCATCCAAGATGTAGGTGTCTTTGTTCCCACAGTATTTTCAATTTTTTGAAACAGACATTTTTCGGTCAAACCGTTGTTGTCTATCAGTCATATAATGGAAGTCTATGGGGATTTCCTAAAAGAGCATGCACAGAGAAGTCAAAATTAAACAGGATTTAATGACTCGTAAATGTAAGTAAACATTGATGGCCTAAGACACGAAACGAGCGGTTTGTGTGAGAAAATGAACATATATTGTTTTTACCTCGTGTAACCACTGCCATGTCCAACTGATCTGACACAGGATTGAGAAAGTTGGAGTAAGTGTTATCCTGCAAAGATATGTGGCTATATATTCACATGAAGCAGTATTAAATAGATTATATATATATATATATATATATATATATAGAGAGAGAGAGAGAGAGAGAGAGAGAGAGAGAGAGAGAGAGAGAGAGAGAGAGAGAGAGAGAGTCCTAGCCATGTGAGCAACTTTTAGCGTGACCTGATGACTGGTGTTTTGATAAGACTTGTCTGAACACTATGATAATGATAAGATCACAGGCTCATTGATACAGAATGAGTCAACAATTCTGAGAAAAACATGAATAATCAGCATAAACACATATAATGATGTTGGGATATTTTTTTAAATGTTTTGGCCCTTTATTTAGGCTATCTGCAGCTGTCAGATAAACCAAAGGACATCTGACATATAATAGTAAACCACCCCACAAAAGCTCATTTAGGATGCATGTTACGTTCCTAAAGAGCTTTTTCCCCTTCCTTACCCACACATTCCAATGTTGAAAACAACATTCCCAAATATTTAAAATCTGCTTACATTTTCCAATCATGGTTTTGTGACAAATATCTATGAAGACAATTACAGTATATATACTTGCCATGTTTATTTAGAGCTATCATGGTCCGGACAGGATGTTTGCTACGTCATGCAGGATGCCAGCATGTGCCACAAAAGGGGGGAACCACAACATTTTTTTTTTTTTTTTTGCCGGTGGCTGTGAACATTTGCGATTGGGAACTTTATCACAACCTGCAGCAGTAATAGTATAATTAGTTGGTTTTTCTCTTCATGTGGTCCTGCTCGATCTTTATCACAGGCGCCATTTCGAGGAGTTGTGGAAAAAGGCGATGTGCAGTGATCTGGGTCCAGTCGAGTTGTGTGGTCCGTGATGGGAACTGTCACGCTGTTGCTGCTGGTCTGTTTGTTTAAGAGGTTGTGTCATATGCCTGTCACAACTCATTCCGTAATTGTAATATATATATATATATATATATATATATATCTTTTCTGCCCATATATATATATATATATATGGGAAGAAAAGGTTGCAATTATGAGAAATAAAGTTGTTAATGCAAGGAACCCTACCGTTTAAAAGTTTGGGGTTGGTAAGATTTTTTGATGTGGAAACTTTGGAATGGAACATTCTAAATAACACAATTTATTTGAAATACACATTTTTGTAATAATAAAAAAATGCATTTACTGTCATGTTTGATCAATTTATCACATTCTTGCTGAAAGAAAGTATTGGCAATGACCCCAAACTTTTGAATGGTAGTGTATAAAGTTGCAATTTTGCAATTTATTTTATTATTATTATTATTTTAAGATGGAAACAGGCTTAGTTATTATAGTAATTATTATTATATAATTACTGTATATTGAATAACTATGAATTGAATGTGGAATATGCAATCAAGCTGGTCCAGAAGTTTCTTACGTTTCTTTCTTGTCTACTTTGCCGAGCATTACACTGTAAAAAATAATCCTGTAAAAAAACGGTAAACTACTGGCAGCTGTGGTTGCCAGCATTATACCGTAACTATATGGTGTGTTTCTGTTTTTGTGTAATAGCTGTTAAATTAATGTTTTATAGCTGACAATACAATATTTAGCTGTTAATTTCATAAACAGTAACACACTGTATTTTTATGGTATAATGCTGGCAACCACAGCTGCCAGTAGTGTACCGTTTTTTTATAGGATTGTTTTTTACAGTGTAGTGTTAATACTGTGTGTCGGTTTATTTTGAAATTATTTATAAAGGGATTTAGCCAGCCATTTAAAATTTTTTATAGATTTGAGGTCAAAGGAACAGCAGGTCCAGTCCCTCTTGTGACAGCCTGTTCCTCAGTCCAGCACCTTATTGCTCTGTTAAGGTTTGATCAACAGTAATCACTTCACTACAGACCAGAGTGACCAAAGGCGGGCTGAGATAGAGTCCCACCTCTAACAGACACTCAAGAGGGGATGGAGAGATAACACCTCAGACTCTCTCAGCTAATAGATGTGTGAAGTGCACTCACACTTTTCTCAGAATGGACTGATGCCACCATTAACGTTGAGGTAGCTTCATCTGGTTTCCTGTTCTTACACTGCTGACCATCTGGTGAGAAGGCCTAGCACAGATATGCATGATACAGATGGACATCACTTCAACTGTGCTTACTCTCCTGGACAATGTCTTGATAGATGAGCCAACCAGGGCAGTTGAAGTCAATTTTATCAATTAGCACCCTGTAGTTTTTTTTTTTTTTTTTAGAAAAAACAATAGAGAATATTTTGTAACGTTTTCCAGATCTTGTGGTAGTGTGCCATCAGATCATTTGGGATCAACAAGCTCTTGTATATCCCACCGAGGGCTAAACGTCCCTTTTCTTATTAAAGACCTGAGGCTTGTGAAATGCTGTTATCTGAGTGTTGAAGAACAACTAACACAAAAGCGAGCTCAGACACTCTTATCTCTAATGGACTCATTACCCTCATATCCTGGGTTAAATAAGCTACTGCGCTGTAGCATCAGTATAAACAAGTGATGCCTTTTTAATGTATGCGAGTTATTTCATTCATTTGTTTTTGTACGTTTTTATTTTAATTCAAGATTAAAAGTTTAATTTTCAATATGCTGATTTGGTGCTGCAGGAAATAATTCATATTTATCATTGTCCATGTTGAAAACAGTTGTGCTGTTTACATTTTAGTGGAAACAGCTACATTGTTTTAGCATTGTCTGAGGAATAGAAATAATTTGTGTGTGTGTGTGTGGTAATAATGTAAAATTGTTTACTGTCACATTTGATCAATTGAAAGTATCCTTCACTCTAAAAACTGCTGGGTTGTTTTAACCCAACTTTGGGTCAAATATGGACAAACCCAGCCATTGGGTTCAATTTATTAATTAATTTTTTTACCCAACGTTTGGGTTTGTCCATATTTGACCCAAAGTTGGGTTAAAACAACCCAAACATTTTTAGAGTGAATAATCGTAGAATAAATTTACTGTATTTTTCACAAACACCACACATGCACTTAATTATTTTATTGTTGTTTGTAAGATTTTGCCAATGATGTAAAATGTTATGTGCAAATGTTTCACCTTAATTGTGAAAGGTGCTGTTGAATAGCTAAACAACTGTTGACACTTTTGTTTTCATTGTTTACATTAATGACATATTTTTATTGAAAATTTTAGTGAACCTCTTCCTTGTTCCGCTTAAGTGTCACATGGTCTAAACTCACGCAACACATTTTAATAATGCTTTCCTTCCTTAATTTTTCCTTTTCTCATTTGTCCTTCACTGCACTGACAGTAGATGTCTTTAGGCAATATAGGGTGGTTCAATTTAGCACACTGCCACGTGAGAGGGCTCGTCGCCAAGCTCCATGCCTCCCACAGAAACACACGCTTGGCCTTCTCTTTCTTTTTTCCCTCGGCAGACAAATTGAAAGTAGATTATTGTTGGTGTGGCTCCTGGCTGACCT
Source organism: Cyprinella venusta (assembly GCA_038021265.1). Classification (NCBI taxonomy): domain Eukaryota; kingdom Metazoa; phylum Chordata; class Actinopteri; order Cypriniformes; family Leuciscidae; genus Cyprinella; species Cyprinella venusta. The sequence goes on along the minus strand of CM075870.1, from coordinate 21,958,353 downwards.
GGCATTAGTCCATGTCAGGAATTCCTGAGATGTGTCGGGAAGACCACCCTTTACCCCGTAGATAAAAGTCCTGCTTTGTTCCCAGGGAGTTCTCTCTCTGCTTGCTGTAGTCTTATCCTACTTGGCATGTATTCTGACATCAACACAGGGAAAAGAGAAGATGACTAGTGCCAAGTAGAAACTCCCATTTGAGAGCAGAATAATGTTGGGGAATTTGCACAAGGACCGCTGTTCTTTTGGTTTCGGTGCTGCTTTAGAAGCAGATATTTTGCTAATTGCTTGCATGTGAATGCAAAAACAGATTATTCCTGCCAGATTATACTTCATTAACATTACTATTTCATGTAATGGTAATGATTATGATTATACCTTTCTCCATGCCTGCATGAGTGAATTTTTGGAACCCCTAGACTTTTATTTTCACAAAAAAACAGCTGAAATGTTGTGTTCCACTAAGGAATAAAGTCACACAAGTTTGTAACAATGTGAGGGTGAGTAAATGATGGGACAAAGCAGTCCGGTCTTGTCCAGCCAGGTGTGAATGAGCCAATAGGTGAGTGTGAACAACCGTTAGGCTCCCTGGAGTCTCAGGGTTATTAGCAGCTCAAAGACCTGATTGCTAACAGCCAGTGCAGGACTAGTTCCACCTGTTTAAGCCTGAAAACACCCAGGATTGCTTAAAAAACAAAGCTAACTGTCAAATATTTCCCTGAATGTCTGCTTGTCATGAGCAAGCACATTAAAGTAGAAAAATGCATTTTCACACAAAAGGAGTGAAATAGAAGTGCATATTCAAAACGAAACGCTTAGAAACTCGTAGCAGGGAAGTTTTACTTAATGGGGATGGATAACTGTATAAGTTGGTTTGACTGATGTGTGGAGACTAGAGTATTTTCAAGATTCTGTGAGTCTGAACATGCTGCTCACAGCATGAGGTTTCTTTTCAGCAGTAATTTGTTGGTTGTCATGTTAGTCCAGCCCAGTACTAAACCTACAAGTGTTAAAATCCCATTGCAACTGTTTGCCTCAAATATTTGGCTGCGGAATACATTAATGACCTCACTCTGATAAGGGTTAATTAGTTCGACTTAATTGACCTGGTAATTCTGATTAATATCTTTTTAATCTCATTAAGTGGGCAAATGACGATGTTCGCAGTCTGATCCCACAAATTATTTGCGAGGAACTCTCCATTGCAAACAAAGGAGGAATTAATGAATGCGGCCTCATGCTGGTGGCTGCGTGTTTTAGTTGAGAACTACTAAATGGTGTAAAGAGAAAATACCAAAATATGCACGGGGGCATTTAAATTTTAAAACGACAATTTGATATCTGAGATCATTTATGTTTGGTTCTTTATATACAATGCAGTTGCGGTTTAGCCAAAGGACAAACTGCTCCATAATTACCTATAGAGAGAGGTCACTTATTGTAAATGGGTTAAAAACAGGTGGCTATTTTAAACTGCTTAATAATTGTTGAAAAACGTGTGTTCTTTCCACTCTCATCAAACCTCCAGGGTGCTAACTGATAAACTGCCCCAGTTGGGTCACCTTACGGAGACTGTGCCGTACACATTGTGCAGGAAACTCAAGTAGTGTCGTTCACAATATAGCTGGTCTATTTCATACATGAGTCTTCTGTTGTGCTCATTTTGGGTTGAAAGCCTGCAGGTACTGACGCTATGTTTTGGTTACACAATACGCAACATTGTTTTTTTTCTCGCGAGGGATATTATGTGAAATGCTACGGCTTGTTGAGCCCAACCTGTTAGGAGAAAGTGTAAGGATACCTGTAATCATGCAGCTGATCGATATCTGACACTGATGTAGCCGCACAAATATGGCATTTATTTACTTGGCGCACAGACTGTTGTTGTCCCTTTGCACTGTTATCAGAGGTTCTCCTTACCGTTCGTAGATCGTGCAGAGCACTTCCATTTATTCTCATTTCCCGTTTATTTTTCGTCAATGGATGAATAGACCATGAGAGGGCAATGACAATGGCAGAGTGCAGGTCTGTCAGAAGTGAAAGGCATTGCACAGACAGGTGAGCTCATAGCACGGGTTTCCCTCCAGTGCGTTTTCTCACATTCTTTACGGTAGAAGTCACCCCTGATGAATGAAAACATTGCCCACCATGTGCAGATGGACAAAAGCTGTCGTTTAATGGGCAGGTGTTATTTCTTTAAGCTGTGGTGAGTGTTTTCCCTCTTGTTCAGATGTCAAAACTACTGCAGTTTTACAAAGCAACACTCAAATGCATAAAGACACAGAAACCAACTACATCTGATAATTGTTTGATGGAATGTGTGACGGCAATAGATTTTTTTTTTCTGTTTTTTCTAGATTTGCTCAATTCATCGTATCCTGGCTTTTCAGTTTCTCAGCTTATGTTTGATAACCCACACAACAAAAACCAAAAGTCTCAGTCTTGTGCATACTTAAAGGAGTAGGTCAGAAAAGAAACACAATTCTGTCATAATTTTGACCTCACATCATTTCGAACGGTTTTGTCCATACAACGTACAATAAAAGCTTTTTTTAATGTCTTTAATTGTGTTGCAGGCAAGAAATAAAGTCATACGAGTTTTAAACAAAATGAGGCTGAGTATATAATGACAGAAATTTGGGCAATTTTGTACCCCCTTGCTTGCTTAACCATTATTACTTTTACAATAACTTTAATTACTAATACATTTGTCATTGGTATGGACATTCAGTTCTTGATGACCAAGTATGAATGTGTCACAGAATTGTGTTTGAAAAAATAAATAAATAAATAAAAAAATAAAACTTCTTCAAACTGGTCTGGAATTTGGGAGCACAGGGCTGTATGGAACGACTTCTCTTGTGGACTTTTGACCCCAGACACATGCAGTCATTCACAGAGACAAGTTTTGTGTCCCCAGACAAGAGTTGCTCCAAAGCAGGCAGAAGCTATTACACTTGGAGACAAAGAAGCCTCCAGGGGAGATGAGAGACATGGAGCAGTGAGTGGGAGAGACTGAGCAGCTACTGGAAGTTACAAGGGCACTTAACTGTACACTTTTGTTGGAAAATGTATGTTTATGATGTGCTGCAGTTCTATATGATGTGACTTTGTCATGAGTAAATGTAAGCACATCGAAAAGGCTATTCTGTAATTCATTGCAATACTTAAAAAAATTCACGTCTGGGATTTTTAAGGAGTATTGCATAAATAGGCTTGTCGGATTTCAGGTTTCACATTTAATAGTCATATTTTTTCTTTTTCTTTTCCCATGATTATCTTTAACCCTAGTCCACACCCTTCGGTAGACCATGTTTTTCTTTAGTTAATTGATTAATCCTTAATTGTCCTTGATAAATTAGCAAAGGTGTTCCTTTTTTAGGTTGTTCATGGGAGAGTGTTTACAGTGGGTTTCCCCTCCTGCTCTGGTGATGGGGGGGGGGGGGGGGGGGGGGGGAATTACTATTCTGGAGACTCTAGATTAGATTGTAATTGAAATTCAAAGTGCCTAAATGAGAAGCCAGCACTGAAAGACAAACGGAGGGAAAGGCAGTTGAGGCCATTTGGTTTATGTACATAGAACAGTTATAGCAGTTTGGCATCAGTGTAACTTTTTTAGTTGGAGTCTTGGTTAATCTGCTGTGTGTGGTTCCACTATAGCCCTGCTGCTGTTCAGACCACCTTTGAGTCACTATAGAGGTTTTGTCCTCACCTGTACCTTGTCTTGTCTGAGATTCTGCAATGGGTCTTTATCATGGTCCAGTGGAAGTGAAAGGACTCGTCCTTTTGTCATTCTTGTGTGCCAGACAAGCACAAGAAGATCGAGTGGACAACTCTGATGGTGGTCGTTGCAGTGGACACAAATATTTGTCCACACAAATTTGTCTGGGTGGTTGAGTCGGTGAGCGATAGGTAATTACCTGCACTCAAGACACCACGGAACAATAAAAGGGAAAGGAGCACATCTTCTGTTTAAATTGATTTTTTTTCATTGCAAGGATTTTCTAATTAAATGAAATTCATCAGCATTCATTGTAAACGGCATATGGCATAAACTTATAAATCCTATTTTAATGTTTATAAGGTTTCTGTATTGAACACAATTAGTGCAGTTAGTACAAGCAAGAGATCCAGATTTTTTTATGGATACAATTGATTGTGGGTGTGTGGTGACTGACTCAGTATTAGTCACTACATTAAGCAGCAAAATGGAGAGATATAATGATGAAGGAACCTGTGTGTCCCTGAAAGGCAATTCTTCTCAACATGTAAGGAGTGTTGCTTCAACATGCCTATTTGCCATTAATACAAAAGTAATAAATAGATATGTATGCATGAATTCAGGCTGGAATCTGTTGGGTCAGTGTTTGATCATCCATCCGTGTGAGAGAAAGTTAACTGCAGCTACTTTGACTGTGTTTGTATCACAATCTCATTTACTTGTATCAGTGTAATTGGTAGATGTAGTTAACTGAAGATGAACAACAATGCTAAAAAACAAAAACAAATTATTATACATACACATACTGTATATGGATGTAAACAGTGCTGTCTGCTGAACATATACTTGCCAAAGCTCACGTATCATTTACAAGCCATAAGTGTGTAAGGGTGGAGACTCTGGGATTGTGTTCCTTCATAAAATCAACATTTTCCTTATCTGATCTCCCTAAAAATCCAACAAAAAAGCTTGCATGTCTTAGACTAAATACTCAGTAATCTGCTGCTTTATCTGTTAGCAAGCAAGGTTTGCTTTACACAAACATTATGAAATGTTTTCATTTAGAAAATAACATACAAGCGAAGTGTTGGTCAGACAGCTTCAGTTCATTATGGCTAATGAGTATATATTTTTTTTGTTAAATATATCATCTAAAGCCAATTACTGTGTGTGTGTGTGTGTGTGCGCGTGTGTGTGCGCGTGGGTGTGTGTGTGTGTATGTGTATGAACGTGCCTGCTTGTTTTATCAAAGCCATATATTTTTCAGGGAAATGCTGTAAAACCCAAGAAGGAAATTCTAGGCTATGCAAACACAACATATCTGATCATATTTACAATATTGCAAATTCACTCAAAAAAAAGAAGTTTTTGTCAGTGTTAAAAAAAATGTTTTTGTCAGTGTTTGATTTTTTTTTTAAACATCGGCATGAAATGCACACAGCAGATGCTTATAATTTTTTATTAAGGGGTTTATTTCTGTCCCTGCTTATTCTAGGCCCTACATTCATTTTTTTATTGTCTTAATAAAATATTTGGTATGTGGGCCTATCTGTTTGTCGACGCGAAATTATTCCATAATGTTAATCTTAACTCTTGAATCAGTTAAAGTGGACAATGAAAAAAATTCTCTGTCCACATTAGGCATCTTGTAAATACAAGAATGTCTCCGGGAAGACGGTGTCCTGTCTGCTAATCTGCAATCTCCTTAATTGTGTTTAGAAAACCACAAAGAGAGGAAAAAAAATGAAAACTCTCGTTCCTTTCAAGGACAGGACGCGTAAGGCTCTTATCGCAAAATACATCAAAAATGTAGGCTAGTTTGGAAAATGTATCATAGCGGTCAAATAAACAAAATAAATAATAATAACAATAGGCTAATAATAATAAACAACTAGACTATAATAGTGTTACATCATGAAGCTTTGATGTTTTAAAGACCAAGCACATGATAAAGCTTTAAACAAAGTAAATATATAAGCTAAGTGAGAATATTTCGCACGTATGTTGCCTTTAGTTGATTTTTACAATTAAATTAAACTCAGCTTGTGCTGGGGAAAGGACACCCTTATTATTTCAGGAAACTCTATCCATTTCCATTTCCACCACTCTCTCTCTCTCTCTCCAGACAATGCAATTGTACCGGATTCTGAATTACGTAAAGGGTAAAAATAACTGGGCTATATAAACCGACAAGAAACAGATTGCTGCTGGTTTGCACAGAGCACAAGAAAAGGCACGCGAAAACGTGTCGTTGTTTCTCTGCAAATAAAATATTTGAAAACAGCCATAAAATATTTGAACCAATTTTGAAATAAAATGTAGGCTATTGGCTTTACACTTTAAGTGTGTCGGAGATATTTAATGCCACGTCTTGAAGGCATCAGGTGGAAAAGAGTAGCCTACTATTTTGGTTAAAGCCTTCTCTAAAATAAGCCCGAGAGCATTAGGCCATTCATTTACATTTTAATCAACTGAAAGAGGAGGTCTATTGACTCAGAGATCATTAACTAACATGTACCTGCATTGTTGAACATTGAGATTATCATGTTGTTTCGATGGCTCCGAGATTTTACAGCTGTTTTTTCAAATGCTAATTAAGCAGGAGTTCGATTTGGATAAATTAATACAGACACATTAGATCAGGACAATTTGAATACGAATGAAGAAGTGAAACTCACAGTAATGTTGCTGGTTGACTGAAACATTTAACGTTCTCCACATTATATAAAATGTTTGTTTTAAAAGTAATTCATTTAGCCTATGATTTCTGTCGTCCTCTTGAAACATTTTCTTTTGCTGTTTGCAATAGGCCTATTATATCAAGCACAGACATTTAATAGCCTATAGATAAATAAAAAATAATATATATTGAACATTTTTAACACATTTTAATAGATTTAGATATAAAAAAGAATTCACCAAAATAATTCCGTTTGAATGGCCCTCCAATAAACTAAAAGAGGGTTGACCGAGCAGGGGGTTTGTGGCGCCCCCTTCAGCACTCAAATTACACTCAGAATTCATTGTGGGGGTCCAATGAATGATAAATTCGGCAATCCATTAGGAAATTTATTTAAAGGTATAGTTTTTATTTTGTTCTTGAATCTACACATTTGTATAAATGTGCAAATATGATGAACCGAATTCTTATTAAATGTGGTGTGATGTGAGATATTTTTATAATGAAACTGCAACAGGTTCAGTGTGCACATTTTGTCTAATTCTCCAGAACAGAGCGTCTCAAGTAGTCTTCACAATTTAATAGAAAAATGAGATTAATTTTACGTTTTAGGCTATTAATTATACGTTTAATTATAGGCCAAATAATCAAATGTGCTTTGACAACATTTACATGTTGTTAAGGATAGCCAGAGTAAATACTTGATAGGCTACAACTACATGGCCAACGTCACGAGGGCACGCCCACACAACACTCCTTATAATGGGACAGGTAGAATGTCAAACGTATTAGAGACGCAGTGTCTGCCTCGGACTGAATGAGACTGAACAACTCCCTAACATTTGCAACATGGCTCTTGCAGATGCGATGTTGCCGTCGATAAATACTTTTTCAAGCAACCAGATTTTAGACCAAAAGCAGTCTGAAATTGTTCGGGTGAGTTCAACTCTTATTTTAAAGTTATTTAAGTTAGCCGAGGCTATTTAAAAAGTATTTTGAGTGTTTAATATGTACTAGGGTAAGCATTTGTACATTTCGTTGTGTAGGCTATTTTACGCTTAACTAATCGCAGGAGTTATCTTACAAATTTATTTATGGTAAATGGAGGTTAAAAAAATAGCCTAATAATAATTGGTCTGAGGAGAAAACCATTGCAACATATAGCTTTCCTTACCGTAGGACAATTATCGTATACAGCTAAATTGGCAAACATAAAAACTGTCATTATAGCCTATCTAGCCTACATTGCAAGAACGAATTGTTTTGTTAAGTGAAAGATAGTTGACGTTTGACTGTGTTGTGAATCCCAAATAGTTGCGCAGAAAGTTGGAAAGTTGACGGATTATATCTCTCCATTTTGCTGCTTAAATATTCTTGCTTAGTGTATTTTTATTTTAATCACCGATCATACGAGAAAGGTGTCTAATCCGAATGTTTTTCCTCCCTCAGGACTGGAAAGTTGACCCAACTAAGACAGTTGGAGACGTGAGACCCCTCATCGAAGTAGAGTTCAGCATTGTCGAATCTCCATCTTTGGCCAAAGACGAGGACGATCTTTCCAAATTTTTGGATCTAGAGTTCATTCTGTCCAACTCTGTCACGTCTGACATTGACAACAACTCAGCGCAACCGCCGCCCGCCTATTCTCTACCGGAGTCACCCGAAAGCTGCAGTACGGTGTACGACAGCGATGGATGTCACCCGACGCCGAACGCTTTTTGCGGCAACAACTTTACAGCACGTCCCGGCCACAGTCTGGTAGCAGAGTTGTTTACCTCGGACATGAATTATCATGGCGACTCGCATGATTTTAAAGACAGACTGGAGTACACAGAACTAAGGGCTCTAAACTGTCGAAACCATGTGTCCACTTCTAATAACGTGGGATACAAAATAAAATCTGAAAACCACGAGCAATCCTGCATGATGGCCAACGACTACGTGGGTCATTATTATGGACAAGAACCCCAGCGCATGATGACTTACGGGCATCACGTGCAACACGATGTGCCTCGGGACGTTTTAGGGAGGAAAGACTGCATCCTAACAGAAATGAACTCTCGCCATCACATTGAAATTGCACAGCAACAGCAGTTCATGAATAGCGCACATTTTCCTCCTCAATACGCCCAGCATCAGCAATATCATGGACATTACAGTATGTTTAGCGAACCACTGCGGGCAAATCACCCGGCCATGCCAGGTGTGTTGCTGACTCCACCATCCTCACCGCTCCTGGGATTTTTAAACCCAGAAGACAGCAAGCCAAAACGAGGGCGTCGGTCATGGGCACGAAAACGGACTGCGACGCACAGCTGTGATTTCCCCGGATGTGGGAAAACGTACACGAAAAGCTCCCATTTGAAAGCGCACATGCGGACACACACAGGTATGTAGTGGCATTGTATTTCACATGTTGTTTTTACTTAATTTCTCACTTTTTGGAACACAGTAGGCCTAGCCTAATAAATGTTTCCCCCCGTTCTGTTTACAGGTGAGAAACCCTACCACTGCAGTTGGGAAGGCTGTGGGTGGAAGTTCGCCAGGTCAGACGAGTTGACGCGTCACTACAGGAAACACACCGGACACAGGCCGTTTCAGTGTCACCTGTGCGAGAGAGCTTTCTCCCGCTCGGATCACCTGGCCCTGCACATGAAGAGGCACATGTAACCAACAACAAAAAAGAGACTATCTATTTTAAACGACAAGATAATTTTATATTGTTGAGACAATTCCTATTTTGGGACAGCAGTTATTATGTGAATAGCAGTATAATGTAATTTCCTTTAAATTATGTCAGTATTTAATAGAAGGAGATTCTTGTTCATTAGAAGGTAAATTAGTACTTTCCCAGATGTATAAAAACGGGGCAGGACCCATACTTTTGTATAGGCTATATGTTTTTTTTTTTTAAATCTCAATTTAAACATTTGTATCAAGTCAGGGAGTATTTTTTTCATGGATTTTCAGAATTAAAAGCATTGTCTTTTGTACTCAGCCTTTTGTCTCATTTTCGTTCTTATTTCTACACAAAGAGGATTTAGCACAAATACGTTGGCAAAATAAATTATTAATAGGCTATAAATTGATATTTATCAAACAAATAAAATTAAAAGAAAAGTGTGATTTGTAGGGTTAGGGCCCTTCATAGGGTCTATAGCCTAAAATATTTGCCTTTTTAAAAAAATGTCTAATGCTTTCTACAGTTAGGCCCATCATCGCTCTAAATACTAAAAATCAAGTAGCCTAATTAACTTATGCAACATCACCATCATCATTGTCAGCAATTATAATACTCGTAATCATCACATAATTCATAATTCAATCATCACGTAAATAATTCATTTAGTCGTCTAGAACAAAAATACAGGATTCTCTATTATGCTACAACTTGTCACTGCTAGTCTTTCAAAGCTAGAGTATGTCGTCCTCTACTGTCTGAAAATATGTAAGCAGCCACAGAACATCATGTGTTCTCAAACCCAGTACCCGTGACGTGTATGAAAAATAATTAATAATGGAAACTAACTACACATGTTGCTTGAGTTTAGTTACAACTAAACACTTGCAGTCTCCCTCTCCTGGCAAGAAGTCATAACACGTTTCTTTTTCTCTCGAATTATACGGATCAAGTCTACTTTCCATATTTGCATATAATGTAAAAAAAAAATAAAATAAAATCAGACATTATCCATAGATCAGACATTTAGAGCACAATCCAACGTCCGTTCGCAACGTTAAATATCAAAATCATAATTAATTTTCGTTGTGTAAAGTTTATCTGCATTTACCGATTTCTACCACGAGATTGCAGTCTTCCCTATGGTTTGTCTCTGTCTTGCTGATGCAACGTCACATGTAGTGGAGGAGCACACAACAAAGATGTTCTTCGTGTTTAGAAGTAAGTTTGGCTATTGGTGAACAAGATGAAACTGTAAATGTAAAAATAACTTTAAACGTTCAAGACAAGTGCTAAATCATATTCCAGTAGCCTAAGAATTCATTTATATTGCTCCGGACAGAATATGCTCACTTTAATCCCTTTCAGCATTATTAAACGTCTGCTGAAGCTTGGCTAGTTGTGGTTTAATTAAGCTATAATTACCGATTGTATAGCATAAATGCTTATTGGAGACATGACAGCAAAACTGTCACAAAGACGTAAACTACAGTTTACTAACACACTTATGCCTCTGAATAGGCTTTGTTTTTTCCATAAGTCCCCATAACCATTTAGAGACTCATTCTGCCTCTTCAGGGAAATAATTTAATATCATTGCGTCTTCATGCCATTTTCTCAGCAGAGAGGCAAACTTAGAGAGGGACCAATGGTAACTGTTACACCTTACAGCTGAAGTCAAGCATTCATTTGTATTGCTAGCAGTTGTTAAACCCACCTACGCTGCGCAGCGGCGCGTGAACGTGGAAGCGTGTAGTAGCCTATATCCTCCTTATATCATCTTCCAGGATATTTAGAGAACAAAAAGGTAACGAATGTGCGTCTGTCGCTAAATGTCCTCATTTCACCCATGTTAGGGCCCGTTCACATATCGCGTCTTTTGCGCGCTCATGTTCATTATTTTAAATGGAAGCGCGCGGTATGCGCGCTCATAATGGAAGCGACGCGGTCGCGGTGCGACGCGCTCGTTTTTTTAAGGCGCGTCCGCGCCGCATCGAGATAAAAACATCTCAACTTTTCGGAATGCCGCAAGCGCACCGTAGGTCACGTAGGTAGGTCTACAGAGAGTGCGGCTGATGGTTGCTTAGCAACGACAGACGCCACCGGAGCGCAACCGCCCTAGCGCTTCTTTGAAAAAAGGATAAAAACGCACACGCCTAGCGTTATCTACGCGTTTTTAGACGCGATGTGTGAATCGGGCCTTATTCATTCCACGCTCCCTTTTTTGTGTTTGCTTCGAAATGTGTTGCTATGCGACAGAGCCGTAAGGTTTTGGCAGCACACAATCTTTTTACATTACATTTAAATGGTCCATAAACAGCCAAGTTAGAAATGAATAGGTTATTAAAAACATCACATAGTTTTGCAGTTTTATTTGCAATTTCAATGTGAAACTGTTACTCAATATCATCGCAGGTCTATTGTCTCCCGGAAACATCCACCAACCGCAGCAAAACGCACGTGCTCAGTAGGTTGCTACTACCGGTAAACCTTAATTGTAGCCAGAGATAATCTCTGTCAATCACAAACGATCCCAATTATTGCATTTTATATATTTATTCTGTTTATTAGCTATACGTCCAAAATTATTTGAGAGTTATTTTTTACGAATGTTCATTTATGGTGTTGCTAATTTAGTATTTTCAGATAACAACGATCAGTCAACGCTCTGTTTGGTAGTTATTATTATGCTGAAGTGATTTAAGAGCTCTCAGATGAAAGAAACTTCCATCTTCACGTAGCCTATGGTGAATGGGAGGGTTTATCAAGGGGGCTGGGCCACATCTGAACAGAGCGTGCACTTTGAATAGGCAATTGGAAGTTTATCAAAGAAGTGTCCATCAATTCAATGAGAAGATAGTGTTCAAAACTCTTTAGACACCGGTAATACTTTCAGAGCATCTGTAACAGATCCACTGAGGAGCAAGCGATGGTAAGACCAATGATACCACACGAGGTGTAGCCCACACTACAGCTGAGTAATCCTTCCGTATTTTATTTCATATCACCAGAAAGACGTTCCTCGGTTTTAAGACTTAGACAACTATAATTGTACAGATAGGCTATTCAGTTTAATATAAACATTAAACGATTACTTGTTTGTTTCAGGTCTTCTTTTTCTACTAACAGCATTAGCCCACAGAGCGGAAAAAGTGACAGCAATGATGTTGTTTATATTTTGGACCCTAAACTATAGAATAATTACATCCTTTTATTGTTTAGTTATTTATTTATCTAATAAACGTGTATGTGAAGGGTCTGTTGAACCAAATTCCTCCATATTAGGCGGTGAAAATTATTCTAGTGGTTTAAAGGGTTTTTCATCTTGCTTTCGTTTTCATATTCATATTAAATTTAAATGACTTCATATTACCAGATTTGCGACACCTTTAATCGTTTTGATTGCAATCATTTACAGTGACAAATGTCAGATAGCACTCTTAGTTAGATTGACTCTTGTCTTACTTCAGACTCAGACACTTAAATTGCCTCAATGATCAAGATGTGTTGGTGAATATCTGTGTTTGTAAACAACAAACATTAGATATGAAGAAAGATCTCAAGAAAATACATTAAGTTATACATTTAGTGGGCTAAAATTCTTAAAATGTGGATTGTTTTTGAAAAAAAAAAATCAAGGAAATGCCTCTTATTGTCACAGAATGTTGTTACACACAACCTTTGGTTTAGCATGTTACATTTACATTTATTCAAAGTGACCTACAAATGAGATCAAGTACTATACTATACTTATGTCAGGTGGTTTTGATGTTGTAGAACTTGTCCTGTAGTTTAGGTGTAATACTTTCTCATGCATTTTTATCAAGTAGTAAAATAATACAGTGTTACCCTACTTTAACTGACAAATGCTTTCCAGTGCTTTTCAGGATAATAAATATATTTAGTTTAGTTATTTTAACATGTTCAGTTTTCTTTATATGCTTAATTTGTAACTTTGTCATATAGTAGATTCTTCTATTGTAAAGGTATAGAGCTTTCTGGAATGATTTATTATTTTTTGGCTTAAACCAGCACTTTTAACATATAGGTATAATTTTACGCATTTATTATTGACTAAACAGCAGACAATTTATTTAACAGAAATTAATTGTGTAAATAAATGAATCTGGCACTTACATTGATTTGGTTGGAGCGATATTCAAGAACACACTATAATTCAATCTGCTTTGCTTCATTCTGCCATTGGAATCTAATTAAAACATTGTTGCCTTTCCGATTTCCTTAAAATAAGGAAAAGGCCATTAGTAAACAAATAAAAGACCAACCTCCAACATTCAATTGCACACAGGCCTAAGAATAAATTAGGTTAACCTGTGATGTAACAGATTGTTATAGCATACTTTGCACGTGCCTATCCATCATGCTTAAACGCATGTTGGGCACGCTGAGATAATTTTTACCACTAAAGAGATGAGAAGATGTAGGATAATCATACCACACAGCAACATCTGGGCCCAATCTGTGCTCAAACATGTCAAGATCATTTATGATTGAGCAGAGCAGTGCATAGAGGGGTGTCAAATCATGCATTAAGTGACCACGCTGTCAAAACACTTCCTCTGTACCGTGCATTGTGTGGTTTAGCTCCCACACACACAAAAAAAGTCCTGTGTTGACATTCTATGTCACAAACCGGAAAGTTGCCAGGGTGTGAATTTCAAAAGGAACTTTGTGATAAATTCTCAAAGATTTTAGGATTACTTTTTTTGAAGCCTTTCGAAAAATCCCAGCCCCACAAACGTTTTATGCACATGTAGTCTCAGAAGGTAGTTCTGTTTTTCACAATTAGTGCTTCCATGCATGGGCACCTTCATCAGACCGAAAATCAAAACGTAAAATGTTCTTGCCAGACTGATTGTCCACAATATAATGTAAATGGGATTAAATGGCTTTACGAACAATATTTCCTTGCTGGTTGGGTGGAAGTCAGGAATGTTGTTGTTTTTCTATGGGATGTACTGTCATGCTTGAACTTCCTAATGTTAAGTTTCAAGAATTTTTCCATAAAGCAGTCTTTGATTTTCGAAAATACAATGGACAAGACCTGATGAATTCCTGTCAATTTGATCATGTCTGTTTTCAGTAGTTATCCCTTTTAAACAACCTGGGAGGAAGGAGGGAAAACTAACTAACAGAGACATATGGTTAGAAAGAAAAACAAAAAAGGAAAAATGACAGTATTTAAAAAGTTAATGAGACATTTTCACAGTATCCCCCTCTGCTGAAAACAGAACTTTAAATGTGTTCTGGCTGTCCATTTACACAGCAACAGCATTTTGGTGGCCTGAGAGTGAGAATTCAAACTATAAAGTGGGTTTCTAAGTGCACGTTTTTGAAAATGGATGGTTTTAAAAGCGGTACTGTTATCTCCGTGTAAACTTAGAAAGCGTGAAACTGTGAAAACGGTGACGGAATGCACATGCGTATTACGTGTTTAGTCATAGCAGGCATGTGTGTGAACGGGAATCATTTTGATAACTTTTTTTATCAGAGGAAAACCATGAAAAAAACCCCCCGAACTTTTGCCTTCGCATGTTATAGTCTAGTTGACACGTTCTCCGCTGACACTTCAGGGCTGCGTTTTGGTTGTGTCTAGGCCCACGTCCTTCATCTGATCTGGATATGGCCTGGATTTCTTGTCATGAATTGTATCCTATTTTCCCTTATGTTATTAGAATTAACTAGGCGAAGTGATATGGAACTATAATGCGATCAAGACCTGCCTGGATCTACTTTAGCTGTGCGTTTCCCAGAAAATTATTGCACACATTAGAATGTTCGTCAACCAATCAGATTCAAGCATTCAAAAGCCCCGTAGTATAAATATGAATTATACATACTTATAATGATAATTCATATAATTTAAATATAATAAATAACTAGCTGCAAATTATGGGCAATTTTGTCTCTAAATATGTTTCACTATTAACTGCTTTAATTTTGGAGCGAGAGATACAGGAGGAGTGCCTTTATTGCATCACATATGTCGCTGTGCTTACAGCTGATTACTCCAGTTTTAGTTTGCAATCTCTAACCCAGAATAAAACCTGCTCCAGAGCAGATTAGCCTAAGTTACAATGAACACTGCTAAAACCAATCCATCTTCTTCTAAATATCAGAAAATCGGCTGAATGGATTCAAAACGTTAAAACTCAACTGTTTAACTCTGGGGGAGTTGTAAAATGAGGCTATTTCCAAAAAATGGAGTATCCCTTAATACATTTTATTTCTATCAACGTTTTGTTGTGCTAATTGTACACACAAGTGTACAGTATTGCCACTTATTTGATACTGTCATGATGATCTGTCGTTTACTGGACAAATCATAGAAAAGTGCTACAGAGTACTTTAAAATCTTGATCCTTATAGTCGCCTTATTGATGAATAATCAAACTGTTTGTTGGTTCTTGATTTCTACTCACTTGTGTGAGGTAAAGTTCACTGTAGTAGGAAGGCATTGCAGTGTTTTGAAGCTGCTCTGTGTTATCTGTGTTGGGTGGAGTTGAGGAGGGGCAGTACATTATATCATGCTATCACAGATGCTCAGTTGTAATCATGGCTTTCAGGAACAAAAGGAGAAGCATAAACCTTAAAATAGCTACCAGTCTAGTGAAAGATGTTTTGCTCTTGCTGGGAAAAATATAAAATGTTTTTATTTTGCCTTTTCTAAGATTTTGTCTGATGACATTAACTCTTTAATGGAAAATAGACTTTGGAATGAAATACTTTAGGTTTGCTGAGTTTAGTTTCAATTACTTGGTCTGTTACAATAATAGGACTCTTTTTCTCCCCCTTCAAATTATGACAGATAAATTATGGCGACAATGAAAATCTTTTTTTTTTAAACTTGATAATAACTTCAGATTCGATGATAAATTCTTGTTTGTGTGCATCAAACCACACCAGGACACATTTTACATCTATATAATTAGTTTTTAGAATTGTGTTCCCATTGGCTGTTCAGTTCGGGCAAGCTAGGCATGATGCCGGCGTGTTTAGCCTGGGCTTGTGAATGCCAATGAAACTGAAGAGAGGGAGTTCGATGTGATGGTTTAAGTTTCTGTGGCTGTTGGAAGCTGTCTTTTCCACCCAACCCGTCGTGGTTAATGAGAGCCACCCTGACCTGCCACAGCTTTAGAGTGTGGACACTTCTTTAGCCACTTCAAGGAGTGTCTGCAAGGTGACTTCTCAACTTCCACCCACCACATCTAAATGTGTGTGTGTGGGGTGGGGGTGTGTATTAGTTGAACCCTTTTGCTGCCTCTTACTTAAATTGATATGCCATTTAACATTTGTGACTGTGATTATTGTGAGTAGAATGAGAAATAATATGAAGTACTATTTCTACAGTGATCAGTCTAGTTTTAATAAATTTAAGCTAATACTTTTTAAACAAAAATGCCTTAGTAATGAGCACAATCATCTTGAGATTCGAGTGATGCTGACAAGGGGATCAGGTTTTCTCAGCCCCAGAACTGGTTGGATTTCTTCTGTTGGAACATGGAGGGTATATCTCATACCCACAGCAATGTTTATGACAGTCAGTGTAGAATTGCCCAGGCTGAGTGTCACCTCCACATGTGCATTCAGTGACTGGCAACTTCTGGCCACAGAAGACCTCAGGCTGCACAAAAAACTTGTCTTTCACTCAAGCAACTTATTGCAGCTCTGTGTGCTTTTGTTTAATACAACAAATACATGATGGTACTATAACATCCAGCTTCTGATTTGGCTTTAATGATGAATTGATAGTGACATGGTTTTTTGCTTGCTCCCTGTCCTTTCTGGAGACTTTTCTATGTTTAAAGTGCTTATTGGTTACAGTCTTAAGTTTTTCCATAAGCAGTCCTCGACTCATTCAGTAAACAGCACATTTTGTTGTGGTGCAATAGACAACTCAATACTGATAAGGGAGTCATCAGTTTAGAGTGTTTGCTTGGCTTATCTCATGTCTTATCTTGATGCTTTTTGTACATAAAACATATTTTTGTGAACGTTTGAGGTGCTGAGGGATGGAATACTTGTCTCTTAACCTACTTTTGTCCATGCTTTTACTTTTCCGTGTGTGTGTGTGTGTGTGTGTGTGTGTGTTTGTACAGGTTTATATTACATTGTGGGCACTGGGCACCAAATGTACCCATAATCATAGTAAAACCTGAGATCACCTACATTCACCAGCCAGCGGTCCCCTCATGGGAAATGCATTAATAAACATAGTAAATTATGTTTTTGGGTTTTCTGGAAAATGTAAAAAAGTTTTCTGCGATGGGTATGCTTAGGGTATAGAATATACAGTTTGTACAGTACAAAAACCATTACGTGTGGAAGAGAATCCCCTCAAAGATAGTGAAACCAAGTATGTGTGTGTGCGCGTGTACAGTTGTTAATTTGTTATTCTATTTAGAAATCTTGTTGTACGGCCCTCCTTGTTTGATGACAAAAAACAAAACTGTATAGCAGTAATTTTCCACTTAAATATTAGTGCAAGTTCACTTGCCATAACCATGAGTAAACGTCCAGACTGAGGTATTAATTTCAATTACTTGGTCTGGAGAAGCGTTTACTTAAATGCAAGATGTGTGATTCACAGTGTTGGGTTGTGCCAACTGCCAAAATGAGTGGATCATAACAACATTAGAGTGATTTAAGAGGCTCCAGTTGGTGAAGAAGAGCTACTTGAGTCTTAATGTTACCTTAAACTGAAAGTAAGTCTGTTATTGTGAAGAAGACCAAGAAACATTTCATTTTTAAAGGGTTAGTTCCTCCCCAAATTTAAATTCTGTCATTAATTTCGTGCCCTCATGTTGTTGCAAACCTTCGTTCATTTTCCGGACACAAATGAAGATATTTTTGATGAAATCTGAGAGATAGGCAGCAAAATTATTGCAACTTTTAAGGCCCAGAAAGCTAGGAAAGACATCATTAAAATAGTCCATGTGATTACAGTGGTTCAACCTTAATATTATGAAGTGACAAGAATACATTTTGTATGCTAAAAATAAACAAAAATAACGCCTTTATTCAAAAATCTTCTTTTAAACATCATTCTAGTACGCTGTTCGCTGTAAATGCAGTGCATCACTTCCAGGTTCTACATCAGAATGCCGGCTAATTATTGGCCGACTCGGTTCACGTGAGCCCCACGACGCATGCATATGATGCTGACGCAGGAACTGGCCAATAATGAGCCGGTGTTCTGACGTAGAACCTGGAAGTGCTGCACTGTGTTTACTATGTGAACAGCATGGTTCTTGAATAAATTCGTTATTTTTGTTTTTGTATTTTTTTTGCGCACAAAAAGTATTCTCGTCGCTTCATAACATTAAGGTTAAACCACTGTAGTCACATGGATTATTTTAACATCTTAAAACTACTTTTCCGGGCCTTGAAAAGTACAACGCCCTTGTTTCAGAAACCTTTCGGATTTCATCAAAAATATCTGATCAAGTTATGACAGAAATAGAGCCAGACTGACATATCGGCAGGCCGATATTAGGCATTTTCTAAAATATCGGTATCGGCAGTTATAATGGCCGATAAATTAATATTTCAAAAATAAAATAAAAACGGACGAATCACGCTTCAACCCTATCATGAGTGTTGGAGTTGTATAGTTTGTCCGGAAGGCACTCTACACCGTCCCTGTTGGCAACACTTGTGTATAATGCGCCACACATCCTGCAACCTGCGTCGGGCAGAGAGAACCAGTTATGCATTGTCATATTATTTTAGTTAAAACTCATAATTAACTACAAATAACTAATGTTAGGGAAATCTGTTAATATTTTGTTGCACGTTTCTGAAATAAAAAAATAATAATATCGGCCGATATATCGGATTTTAAAACCAACAAATATTTGTATCGGTATCAGCCTTCAAGATCTTTTATTGGTCGGGCTCTAGACAGAAATGTCATTTTTGGGTGAACTAACCCATTAAATTGAGGATTACTGTACTGCACTGTACTGTAAATAATAGTGCAACAAATTTTCATTCATTCAAGTTGTTCATGTGCTGTACATTTGAACATTTTTGTATAAAATGGAATAATTGTTTGTGGGAAGTAGTCTCAGTGTCTAACCAATCTACAATATAGCCCTAATGGTGCCTGTTTGTTGGCATGGTAAATCATTGTCATTTTGTAGATGTTCTAGTTGTTTGTGCATTCTCAGTACAAGCTTATGCTCTGTACCCATCGGTACAGTAGCCCTTTGTTTTGGTTATTTACTGAAAAAAGTAAATCTTTTCAACCTAGTTTATCATATAAGCATCCACTACATCACTTCTTGTAAATTCAGAATTTCAGACTTTGTAATCTGACATACTCCAGCCAGCACATGGACTGTCTGAGGCTTATCAGCAGTTATGAAATGATTAATGAGACTATGAGAGAACAACACGTTTGGGGGCTAATAGTTGCTTCCACCCCCCCTCTTTCTCCCTCCTTCTCCCTGTCACATGTCCCTTTCACAGCATAGAAAAGTTCCTGGATTAACGCAGAATTAGCACAAAGCAGAGACGCCACCTCAGCCCAACATTGCAAACCGACTGAACTAGCAGAGAGGGGAAACGATTGAGGGAGAAGCAGTGCGCACCAGAAACTGAGACCCACACCCCTGAAGCTCAAGACGAGTCCCAGAGAGCACAGAGACAGGTCAGGACGGGCATCCTTCTGGAAAGGGGACCCACGCAGAAGAGAGCTTCAAAAGCATGGAGGAAAAACAATTTTCTGGGATATTGGTGAGTCACTCTGACTTTTTTTTCTCCCCCTCAGAGATAAAATAATTTTTAGGTTATATATATTTGTAAAAGTTTTTTTTTTATTCTTGTATTATAATTTTATTTTATTAGTAACATGTCTAGCATTTTTTTTTTCTGTTAAAAGTTAGTACTCAATCAGGTCAAAGCATTTTAGATCAGGCCACAGTCCTAAATATCTTCCATTCTTTTTATGGTTCAATTAAAACTTTTCTTCTCAAACTGTATTAAAAATAATTAATTGGTTCAGATAGTTGAACCAAAAAAAAATATTAGAGCTTAAATCTATTTAACCTATATAACATATACAGTGTATTTCTAATTAAAGCATCTTATGATAGAGGCTCACGGGAGTAGTAAATGTCCTGACAGATCTTTAACTTTTGATCACGAGAATATAAAGATACATTTAACAATTGATGTAGTATAATTTAGGGAGGAGAAACAGGACTACAATGTTTTGCATTTCCATAAAACCTCACGACTGTGTGAGCATCTGCTTGGCTGGACTTTTGGGCAGGATGAGTGATGCTCATGTCTTTTATGTGACTTTAGGTGGATAATGTGTTTCTGGTTCTGTCCTGTATCTGTAAGGAAATAGTGGGTACCACTTCATTTTACAGTGTCCTTGTGACTTGGTACATAGTTACTGTAGTAATAACTATAAATTATGTATAATAATCACATGCAACAAACTAACCCTAAACCAAAGTGTAACCATAGTGTAACCAAACGTGTTTCACTGCTTAAACTGTTTCTCTATTAAACCAGTCTATTTTTTTTTTTTTTGTAAAAGCTGTGATACTTAAATATGCAGAGTTAAATAAGCTGAGTTACTACTGTGACAGCATACAATAAGAATTATGACTGGTCTGGTACATTTTTAGATTTAATTAATTACAGTTTAGAAATAAGTATAACAATATTCCACTATTGTACAGTTTACATTATCCCACCTAAAGTCTGTCTCAAAAGCTTTTTGGGAATGGAACATGGTTATAGAATGGATGGATATGGTTGTCCATATTAAGGTTGTAAACGTTAGGGAAACTGTTGTAGGGGTCATATAGCAAACAAACCTTTGAGGTCTGTCCCCACCCTTGTCCTCCCCTTGTGTGATTGGTTGTAGTGATTGTAATGGTTATGGCTCCTGTTTGTCTCTCTATATAACTGTATTGTCCTTTACCTGTAGCCTTGTACTGTGCCCTGTACATTTTGTACATCTAAACAAGTGTATTTATTTATGTAAATGGGCATCTTGCAGATGGAATACATATGATTTGCCTCCAAAATTTTTGATTTTTATTATGATGATTATTGATTGAAAATGCTTTTTTTTGGCACAGTCACAGTCTTAATCTTAAAAATGTAATCTTAAATCTAATCTTAATTTTATCATATATATATTTTTTTTTTCGTTTTCAAGGCTGTTGTTTATCATATGTTTATAATGTATTTTGATGGCTTCCAAATGTTAAATTGCTCTGCGCCCCATAAAGACTTGCGTTTACATTCTGCCTTTTAAACTCTTTGGGCACAAACTCTTGTTTTATGTGCTTTTGGCTGTCAGTGATTTATATGACTTAAAACTAACTGCTCTTAAGAAGGGAAAGAAGATTTTGACCGGCACATTTGTTTGCTCATATCTCTAAATGACTTTTACTGATTACGATAGTGGCACCTCATTTTACACCTCATTAAATATATCTGCTTAATGTACAATATCTGACCAAGTGGTACCTTTAGTATATGGTTTTGTATACTGTTAAAATGCAAGGCAGGAAGCTTGTGTCAGTGCTTTGAATGGTGTTAATTCCTCTTGGTCTCTGACAGAATCTGTTCAGCTTTAAGAATATCCTGACATGTTGACAATGAGATATCACCAGCGAAAAGCCCATTGTTCCCCTCTGACAGTGACAGTTGAGACTGCAAGAGCTGCTGTAACCCAAAATATAATTAGAGCCTAGTAGAATGACATGAGAGGAATGAATGCTGGAGTTGTCAGACATTCAGAAGAAGTTGTGAAGGAACTGTTGATTGAGCTGTGATGACCCTATGCTGTACTTACTTTTTCTTCTGTCCCACTGGCAGCTCTCCAACCTTTCCCTTGGGTTGTTAATGTGTGCTGCTGTCTGTGAAGTGGAAATTAAACACAAACAAATTTTGGATCCCATAGTCCCTCAGGATGCTGGGCTACTGCTGCACGTTTTATCTCTCCTCTCTGGGCTTTCAAACATTTCAAAGCACAGGTCAATTAATTAGCATTAAACTAAATGAGCATCCGTGAATTACATACATCATTTTAGTGAGCTGTCTCACATTCACCCATCAT
Organism: Cyprinella venusta; assembly: GCA_038021265.1. Classification (NCBI taxonomy): domain Eukaryota; kingdom Metazoa; phylum Chordata; class Actinopteri; order Cypriniformes; family Leuciscidae; genus Cyprinella; species Cyprinella venusta. The sequence continues at coordinate 21,936,170 of CM075870.1, read as the reverse complement.
TCTAAATCTTCATCCTAAATGAAATGGAACCTCTAAATTGACTTAAATTGATAATTTAGAAAAGTGACAATTTGAAATGCTTCCGCGTCGTTTCCGTTAACGGTTCCAGGAAATGGGTAATGGTGACTCGCGTACCCCACAGAAAAAACGCTCCTCATCTGAAGTGTGTGAGACATAGTTTAAGTAGATGTTCAGTAGATGTTGCTAATCTGCAAAGCTAACAATCTTTTACTTTTAATGGGCAGAAAAAAAAACATGACAAACACATGTATATTGGGTGAAATAGTACATCTATTTTGTCTCTACATTTAGAATAATAATGTACATATTGTAATAATAATAAATATTATACATCAATACCCTTCAGGCCATGAATAATTTCCCTGAGCTTGACGTAGTGCATTTTAGAATTGCCTTATCTGTGAAGGATGACCATCTTTAGAATAACAAACTTGGCATGGTGAAGTGAAGTGATGTGAAGGCCAAGTATGGTAACCCATACTCAGAATTCTTCCACTGTATTTAACCCATCCAAGTTAGTCCACATACATTAGGAGCAGTGAGTAAAAAACTGCAACCCGTGGAGCAATTGGGAGTTTGGTGCTTTGCTCAAAGGCACCCCAGCAGTTATTGAGAATCAAACCCGCAACCTTTGGGTTACAAGTCCAACTCTCTAACCATTAGAGTAAGACTGGTAGTCTGCAATGGACATCAGGCATAAAATTGTATTATACTATTCCCATCTCTGCGTTAGATTTTAGCCAGAACATGGTGACGGATGTAAACAACACAATTTAAAGGGATAATACAAAATGAAAGTTTTTTCAACGTTTTCACACCCTAATATCATTCCAAATCTGTACTGGAAGCAGTTTTTTGAAGATGGGGATCAAACAACATTGGAGTCCAATATAACTCTGATATATACCATAACTTCTATTGTACAAAAGAAAAAAAAAAGCGGGACATGTCTTTTATGTTCCACTGGAGAAACAAATTCAAACAGTTTAGTGAGTAAATCATTTTTGAGTAAACTATGTCTTTAACAACAGTGATGTTTGTTCCAATCTCACTAGAGTTTTGAACAGAGCCAACATTTCTGTTTTTTATGAGATGTTTCTGAATTTTAAGTAAAAAGCATCTGTATGCTTTATTTTTATAATCCTCATTTATAGTAGGTGAGCATCAAGTTCAAGGCCATGCCTAGGTCAGCAGCACTTTCTGAATTATGTAAGGAACATATTGAGCTGTCACTCACTCACATTAACTTCAGCGTACACATCTTTGTAGCTGCGCAACCAAAGTGCCTTCAGGGGCATGGGAACAGATGTGGTTGAGCAAAAGGGAAGTCAAACATGATTTCGAGCCCCAGACTGTACTGTCTGTGGAGTGTAGCGGGCCTAGAGAGAAGGCAGCCACCGTGGAGTACGCACAATTGGAGGACAAGGGCCACCAAATGCCAAACACGTCCACTGCTGCGATTCTTTTAAAAAACACTCCCCTCCGCTAAAAGGGCCCATTGAGAATCAGCCTTTAGATTTCATTTGAAGTAACCACTCAGGCTGAAAATTTCGTTTTTCTGTGTTTTTTCCTCTCGCCTTTATGTGCGGAGGTGCCCCTATTCTACCCAGGCTAAACACAAATACTGACCAAGAAAGAGCCACTTTTTCTCCTCGCTAGCTGAAATTATGGACTGCAGTTTAGCATTGTGTACCATCCACCTGGCTTCCTAAATCTTCTTTTATTAATTTTATTTTTAACGGTTGCATTGAAGTCTCTCAAAGCCTTTTCAGCCCATATTTAGGTAATTTGTTGCGCTTGAACCCGACCTGCTCCCCCCGTGGTGGTGTGAATGGGAGAAAAAGGCATGGGATGAGGGGGGGTCTGCTGTTCTCAGGGTTTCTTGACAGAAACAGCCCCTTGACCTATTATTTATCATTTTGAAGCTCTCCATGTTGAAAGATCACAGCAACACAACCCATGCTTTTGTGTTGACCAGTTCATGCATTAAATTAAGAGCCAGCCAATACATTCAGAGAAAACACAATTTCAAACGCAAACCAAAAATTGAGAGGAATCAGAGTGGCTGTCACAGTTTAAAAAAATGATGACGACAACTTTTTAGTGAGTTTTGAGTATTTTTTGACCTGCTAATTTGACCTAGATAATTATAATTTGTCATAACAGTCTCTTTTTGTGGTTTATGAAATGTCAAAATTTGGCCATTTAACCTTATAACGTGACCTCTGTGTGCGAGTAACCAGTGCTCACTGCGTGGCTCTCATATACTCATGACTGAAAGCCTTACTCGAATGTCAGAGAATCTCATCGGGTGCTTTTTATACTAGTTCCCTTTGTGCGCTGAGAGAAAAGGCATCCACCCCAAGACAACTTGTAAACTCTGAGAGCAGGGTCTCTGTCCTCTTTCAAACAGATGCCATTTGTCAAAACAGATGGCCATATTGAAAGCCTTTCCTTGCATTTTTAGCTTCTAGAATGAACTTTTCTCCTTTTTTTCTCAAACTCAAACACAGCTTGATAGTCTGTTGTCACTTTTCTAATTGGCCGATTGTCAGATCCACGTGAGGCGCGACACAGTCACATGTACCCAAGTTCATCCTCAGCGATGGTCCCATATGTTTATCAAAATGTGTATGTTGTGTGCTTTTTCCAGCCTGATTTGTGCCCAAGCCATTCCTCTGAGCCCCATTCTCCCCGGAGGTGGTCTGAGCTACACGCTATTTATAAAGAATTAGCAGCTGGGGCCCTTCCAGCCAAATTATGGTAGTTGGGTTGTTGGAGGGGGGGGGGGGTAATCATGGAAGCTTCAGGTTAATCCAAGCGTTGGAAATTGCTCTTCAGTGTCCCGAAAGCCGTTTGGACCAGGTGGACGTCACAAATTCTCTCTTTGCCCTATACGCACACAAACACACACGCACACTCCAAAGGAACGGGGAAGGAAGTCGTTTTCAGACGAAGGACCATAAATATGTCTCTGTGTTGCCCCCTACAATGGTCGTGCCAGACTTTTCACTGACTTCCCTATTTAGTGTCTGGTCCAACATGGGCTCAGATTAAGATTCACTGCATTACTTCCTTTTGTACAAAAAAAAGGGCTGATACCCGTTTTAGCATCATTGTGATCACCATTGAAGCTTAATACAAAGTGAGAGCATATTAAGTTGATTTATTATGATAGACATAAATATGAATTCAGTGTGATGTAATGGGAACTGGTGAAGAAAACTCTCATCTTATTTGAATTATTCCTTTATTAGTAGTCAATTATATTAAGCTATTTTACACATTTGAATGCTTTTAATTGTTCAATTGTTGTTAGCTGTCTCTCTTTCTATCAGTGTGTTAAGTTTTAGGTATTAAACATAGGTTGAGCCTGTCAGCGGCTTCCTTTTTGTTAACTTGAGTTCAATGTGTTTGGGATGTTTCTCTATTTTGTAACACAATAAGTCACATTAATCTTGTGTAGCGTTCATCAAATTATTTTATTTAATATGGCTTTTTCCACCTTTTAATAATCAATACCTTAAAAAAACATTATTTTTGTATGTTTTGTTAATTTCTCTCATTGTTTTGCTAAATTATGACTCCAACTATAGCAAATTCAAATTTATAATCATAATGCTAGATACTATTTTAAGTTCACTCCACTCACTGTTTAATTATGCTAATTATATCCTAACATTGCTTTTCAGCTTAGTTTTCCATATTTGTTTTAAATCTATTCCATTGTATTTATTTCAAAGTGCATCTAATGTTTAGCAAATAAATGGTGACATATTTTGTCAAAACAGATGGCCATATTGAAAACCTTTCCTTGCATTTTTAGGCATATTTTTTAAAAGTTTTCTAAGTGTCTGCAAAAGCTACATAAGATGGTGGAAATGTCTCAAATATTATATGTCCTATTTTAGATCTGTTACCAAAATGGTTAACAACCATTCAGCATTTCAGCCTGTGTGCTGTCATGTGCAGGGGGTAAAAATCATAAGGGTTGATTGTCTAAAACCTTGGTCCTCTGTTTTGTGTGTGTGTTTGCTTTGGGTTGTTTTTGTGTGTTGGACATACCACTCTAGATTGTAAATGGGGCAAAAGAGAGCTCCGGAAGGAGACGGCTCATCAAAGCCTGCACTAAGTTTGAAAAAGTGACGTTTTTAGTCAGCAGTAGTATTTTAGCCCTCACTGAGGCCCTCTTGTTCAGCTTGTCAATAGAACGAACGTGCCCTGAATGGGAAACACCTGCTTAAGGGCTCTTGCTGGAAACCACACTTACTGAAACTCCCTGGTGAATCTGGAAACCTCTTGTGTTACTTTCCTGTTTTTAGGTTACACTGTAGAGGCTTCTGAATTAACTCTTGTTGTGAGGTCCAAATGACCCGTGGGGTTATTAATTAAACTCACCTTTTCGTCCACACCTTCGTCCACCTCTTTTTGGCGATTCTCTTTTCCATAAAGTGAAAGTGAATTATATTTAAAAAAAAAAAATGAACAACAACAACTACAGTATAAAAGGTCCATGAAAGTATGATAAAAGTAGTCCACATGTCCTAGGCAAACATTGATTAATGACTTGTGTTGTTTCAAAATTCAAAAACGGCTTCAGTCACACTGTTATTTTAGTGTTACTTAGATACTATTATAGTTTTATTAATATTTTTATTAGTTTTTATTTTTAGATTTTTTTTTTCATTTTAGGTAAAGATTTAGTCATTTTAGTGTTTTTTTTAATATTTATTTTTTTTAAAAAGGTGCCCTATAATGGTTTTTTTGAATTATTTTATGTTTCCTGGGTTGCCCTTATAATGTTAGTATGTTTTTTTAAGATGAAAAATAGTCATAATTTAGAAATAAAAGGCATTTTTTCCTAGCCTAATTTTAGCCTCTGATCTGAACATTCTGTTTGAAGGGGTGTGTCTGCTGTGTGTAACCGGCCTCTGCTGTGATTGGCTGACATGCTTGCATATGAAATAGCTATGTATTACATGTGAAACTTTCTCGAATAATGTTACTACAGCTATTATACGTTTTTACTATTACAGCCATCGAGATTAACGAATCGTGAGATGTTTTTGAAGTATTTGGATCTGTTCCAATCACATAAAGTGTTGCTGTGATTGAGCAAGCAGAGGACAGTCTGTCGATCGCGAGGATGAAGATATCATTGCATTGCAGTCTCTCTACTCTCTAATACAGCAGCAGACACGATGATGTAAATACATTTAGAGCTTCGTTGTGCAGTGTAACGTGCGTCATTGAATTCATAACGAGTTTGGCAAGTGTCCAAATAAACTTGCGCTGTGTGGATTGTGGAAAAATTGTTCTTTGATCGCTTTCTGTATGTAATTTATTCACAATTTAAATGCGATTTTTTTGTTTTCCATCCTACTAAAAGAAACGATCTGAAGTTGATATTTAATCACTGGCTCGACTTACTAATGCATAAACAGTATTAAACGATTTTGAGAGAAATATTACCTGTCTGAACTTGAACAACAATTACACATCAGCTCGGTCCGAGGCCAGCTCTTGGCAAGTTGAGGAAACGGTCGTCGGTGAAATGTTTGGAAATTTCCAGAGAAAATAAAATTAATCCATTGTTTCTTCAGATGCTCGGATGAAGGAACTAAAAATATACTTTTGTGTTCATGCGTAGATCCGAACACAGACCAACTGCCATGCTTCGACTGTGCAGCTCCGTCTCATCTGTCACTGAACATGGGCTGGCATATGCAAATGTTTGGAGTCATACATATTAATGATCCCGACTTTTACGTCAGAGTCGGTATTATGTGGAGATTCGCCTGTTTTTCAGGGGTGTTTTTCAAAAACGAGATTTAAGTGAGAAGGAGAAAACAATGGTGTTTGAAACTCACTGTATGGTATGTCATGTCCATGTACTGAACTCTTGTTATTTAACTATGCCAAAATAAATTCAACTTCACATTCTAAGTCACCTTTAAATAGGTCTATTTGGGATGTTCTGACCAGGATTTTTGCAATCGATACTGATAGGGCTGTCGTAATACCGTCAGTATATTTTTCTCCTTAAGGCTAAGTCCTTCTTGTTTTACACGTAATGTGTGTGTGTGTTGAATGTTAAATAAGTTTATAATGATAACGAGTGAAGAATGTGTTTTTTTTTCCACCAACTGGCTATTTTTTTTACTTAGGACTCTGTGTACTATGTTCCGTAGATTTGCGTTTAACGTTTAACGAGAGAGAGAGAGAGAGAGAGAGAGAGAGAGAGAGAGAAATCGACTGAGACACACTCTGTCTTACTGGTGAAATTTCAGCAATTTTAGAAAGCCTCTTGTCCAGTTAGATTCAAGGATCGGAACTAAATGTTATACAAACAATAGCCCAGCAAGCTAATAGTCATGTTTGTTCTGATAACATGTTCTGTTATTTAGACCCTTCTTTTGACATTTTGTTCTCTTCCCTTTAGTTCCTGTTTTTATTGGTCACTGATTATGTCCTTTTTTGTTTCTATAGTTACGTATTAGTTTCACATATGCCTAGTTTACTTTCCTTTGTTGAACCCATGTTTATATAGCCCTGTGTTTCAGTTGTTCTTTGTCAGTTCTCGTTTATGCACTGTGTGGTTTGCGTTATTAAAATGTAAAATGTATTTATAGCAAAAAAAAAAAAAAAAAATTAAGCCACTCAAAATCACCTCAAGGGAAATTCCTTCACAGAGACAACCCTAGATTCTGACTACAGATTTCTTGTCCTCACATTTGGCTGATACCGCTCCTGATCTACCTGTAAGCGGTATAACTCATGCTCTCATTTGATAGAAAACTCCTTCAAATTTTGATCATTTTTGGAGGTTCTTTTCTTACAAGAGTGCTGAGAAAACCCCAGAAAAAATGATTTTATTTAGTTAATATTCATGCTTGACATGATGTCGTCATGATCCCAAAGTGACTGGATCCTGGAAGTCCTATAGCTTTAGCCAACCAGCATGTCATGTCACTCCGTGAGGATTTGCTCAAGATTTACGTGCGATTTACTATGGTTTACTAATGTTTCACGAAGATGCATAGCAGAACATGGCAAATGCACACCAGTGGGAACTTTTTACAGTTTTACAACAATAAATTGTGATCAGTTTGTGAGATCAGCCAAATTAGGTGACTACCGATTGAGTCATTGAATGTGATTTTCGCCGATCGATCAGAGCATCCCTAATGTCTATATAGTTAAAAAAAAATCTTGCCAATTGAAATAAGTTTGTTTTATTTTTAGATTTTGACGTTAAAGTTAACGTTTATTTTATTGAATCAATAACAAAAATGTTTTTTTATGGTTTTAGTTAACTAATACATTCAATACATTAGTTAATTATTATTTAGTACTGTAGTTGTACCAAAACACACAGAGCTGCAAAGTATGCTATGCTAGTAGCCTAATGATTAAGAGGTGGGTTTGCTGACTCACAGATTGCAAGTGAAGGTCTTAAGTAGAGGTGACTGAGTAATTGCAGTCACTAAGCTCAAAATCCTGCTATTTCTTCATTGTGCACTCATAGGGTCTGAACACCTTAAAGTTCCAGAAGGATTATTACTGTAGTGTGAGTTACTGTACTGTGAATAGTTTTGAATTAAATGTGCAAAAATGTCATGTAGTTCATTTTAAAAGTAAAATATTTTATTAATAAAAGTAATGATTTCTAATTTTATAAAGATGTTAAAAAAATTACGTGGTTATTTATATATATATATTAACTAATTTAATTTAACTTAGCGAACTTAGATACACAAACACAAATTTTAGCTAAATAATTGACTTAAGAGAACAATGCTATTCAAAATGTTTTTATTATGAAATTTAAATTCCTTAATGAGCGCTAAGTGTGTAATTACCAGATCGTATTCCCCCACTCCCAAGTGTGCACACTTGTTTGGGATCCGTCTAATGAGTTTTGTTTTGATGTGTTTATTTCATTTCAATCACAGCCCTTTCTTGTTCTCATCACTCGCTATTATGCTATTGATATGGGGCAGAGCAAATAGCGGAGCATACATATCCTCATTAGAAGCGAATGTTTTTGTGATGGGAGGCGAGGTTCCGTGCCGCTGCTTGACTAATAGGGGTTGGCTGGGGCCCCTGAGGAGTCTCTAATGACTGCCTGTGTCAGATTCCCTTACAGCCGGGCTCGTGGCACAGACACAAGGAGCTGCCCGGAGCTATGTGCGTGTATATGTGTGTGTTTGTGTGAAAGGGTAGGTGTCACAAATACATAAAGTCTCAGCCAGCTGCTTCTTGTTGTTGAAACTCGCATACTAATTGAGAGGACACTCTCAAATTAGCTGTTGATTTCTGAAATAGGCTACTGTAATTTGACTTCAGATCATTATTATAGAATTGTTTTTGAAACCTCTTTGCTAGCTTTTATAGAGAAAGAAGATAGGGTACAGTAGAAATATGTAGGATTGTGACATAACACAAGACTGATTTGGTTTTGAACCTCTCAAGACTGCCCTCACCCTGAAGCATGTATGCTAACCGCTAGGTCATGGCTCTGATGTTTTTGCTGTATAATTTTGTTGTGTAATAACTTTGTCTAGTTAAGTGTAAAGAGATGCTCATCTCTATGTGGTGCTATCTGTGCCCAAAGGGTCAAACAGGCAGAGCAGATGTATTTAAGCTCAGCTGGAAGAGCATCATCAATAACTCATAGGCGTAATACACCCTTTTTGGGATTTATTCTATTTTTTTTTTATTATTATGAAGGTTAAGATTTTGAATGTAAAATAGTTTCATATGTTTTTTTTTTTTATTCTCGATTTTATCCTACTTACTCTTTCTTAATTTAGGCATACAACTTTTGGGCATATCTGAGGATATTAATAAAAAAGCTTGCTGTTGTACCCTATTTGCATTATCTTCATAGAATTTGGACTCTTATGCAAAACACTTACAAAATTACGAATATCTTCGTAATGGCATTTAATTTAAAGAAATATGGCATAAACATACTTTTTAAACCAAAATAAGTTAAGACATTTAAATTATAAAATAAGACATACTATTTAAATAATAGTAAATATAGATGCTATTTTGCTTGATGAGAACTGACTTCAGTCATTCACTAAAAATTATACCATTTGATACCATTGCTTAAAATTCATTATAAATAAATTGTAAAAATCATGTAAAAGCTCTAGTAGCATTTGTTTCCAGATTCCACTTGGTTTGATATTTTGGTTTCTAATGAAATGACATTCAGATATTTTAAGTGTGACTAAAGTGTCCAAACGTTTCCAAATATTATTTCATGCCACTGTATATTTGTCCCCGTTTAATTTGGGCTATTGAATATGTATTTAAAATGAAACCCTAAAACCTTGCGAAAATACACGCATTTGTTTCTTTTACTCTTAACTCTTAAATCATTAGTAGTGTATGCAGTTATCATATGTGATCCATTCCCCATTATGATGCAGATAGAGATGCCTGTGCCATCCTCTTGAAGTCTGCTCATCAACTGCATCACCACTATTGTACCCCTCTTTCAAATGCTCATTAGGCAAAATGCCAGAAGTCTGTCAACTTTTAACACCAATAACAGGATGCTCAGTTGGGTCCATCCCCGGGAGCTGCCACCGAGAGCTTTCTTTTGTCTGTAGGTTACTTTTTTTCTGTGTGAATTGCCATGCAGCTTTTCACAGTCTGCCACATGTCCTCTATAGATTTTTGCCCATTTATTGCTGAGAAAATCTTGTAACCTTCAGCGAACGGATGAATTACAAGGCGGCAGCCTGACCGACAGACAAACGGAAGGGTATATCCCTCCTCTGGCCTCTTGCAGGACCTTACAGGAGAATTGGCAATGTCAAGGGATGAGGATTTGAGAGTCAAGTGTCGCTGAATGGGAGCGTTGGTGGTCTGGGTGCAGCTGCCTCGAGAACAAGTGGAAGAAATGCAGAGACAGCGAGAGTTGCGCGCCCCATGGAAGCGGACCTCTCCTTACTTTTGTCTTTCATCGTGTGGGCCGGGCGCTGAAAAGCTTGGCAGCGCCTGTGACTCCAGGCAGCTAAGCTAGCAGCTCCTAGCACTCAGTATGCAGCCAAAGTGCTGGAATGACAACGACTCCATTCATTATGGAGGTAGAGGCAAAGGCTGTGGATCTCCTCTGTCTGTTTTGTAGAATGGGGGATACAGAAGAGGAGGGGGCGCTTTCCCCAACTCGCAGTACAACGGACGAGGTAAGGTTGAGGTAGGGGAGCGAGAGACAGAGAGAAACAGAAAGGGAGGGAGAGGGAGGGAGTGAGCTAGAAAGTGGCAGTGGTGGAGGGGGACCTTCCATGCCGAATGATTGAAAGAGGCGGAGAGGAAGCAGAACTCCATCAGATGAAATGAGGTGAAAATAATTCAGGCATTAATCAAGCCTGGCCAAAAGAAGGCTGTCCCCAACCACCTCCCCCCACCCACCCCCCCCGTCCTCTCTGCGGAAGCAAACGGAGAGGTGTGAATGAAGAACTCGAGAGTTGAGACGAAAGAACTACTGGGCACTATCGAATCATGTCGGAGTCCAACAGCAACGCAGCTTGTATGGCTGATCAGGTCAGTTGTGTTTTTGTCGTGTTGTGCTGTTTTGAAGCATGCAGCATTTTAGTTTTCTATAGATGTCGAGCTCTGCCGAGAGGGAAATTTGAAAATGTTGTTTCTCTTGAGCGAGTGAGGGCGAGCACGTTACCCGACGCATCAAAGCGGCAATTGTACGAAGCTGCCCGGACGACGGTGCAGGGTCCTGAAAGAACTGAATTAATCAAGACCAAGCATTGTCTGCAGTGCCTTATTTTTCGGCCATCATTCAGGGGGCCTGTGACGACTCAATAGCCCGCGGACCACGTGAGAAGCTCTTTAAAAACCAGACCACGTGTGGGCCAACTGAAAAGTTTTTATAACAAATTGCAGTGGGAAGTTCTGGCGACGCTGGTGGAAGGGTATGTGATAAAGTTTCCAAGGAAGTGGGCAGGAGAGCAGTGTTTGAGGGACAGAAGGAAGGAGGAAAGTGTATAGGCTGAAAGGAGGGCTGGCCCATATTTCTCCTTTTTTTGTCTTCCTTCACCTCCTTTTTTTAAGTCACCAAGGCACTTGTCACTTAAACAATCATTGGGAAGATTTATTGGAAATAAAACGTATAGATATCCTATAAGGTGCTTTGTGCCTCAGAGATTTATGTTGCTGCGCCAGTTTTGGTTGCATCCTTTCCATTGCACCTGTTTCCGTTTCTCAGTTTTATTGGAGTGTGTGAAGAAGGATAAAGTGGTGACTAAATACAAACTGATAAGGCAAAATTAGGTTACTTGCTGTAGGTAACAGACAAAACTTTTTCTTTTTCTTTTTTTTAATTGACATTATTAGGCTGGTTTTTAGTTTTGGAATTATGTAAAATCCGATAAAAAAATTGATCGTCATCTTGTTTAATCTTGATATGAATGTTGGCTGTCTTGTGGGCTTAATTAGAACCGTTTCTATCATATATCTCAAGTTCGGGGAAATGTGCAGTCTCAAACAGTTTTTAAAGTGCAAATTCTCTTTCATTGTTTAATTAGTACCGAGAAGCGTTGACTGTGTAGTGCTATTTGATCTGGATTTTGGTCTTGCCTTAGTCAGTCCTAATGTGATGTGACTCTTTGTCTTGGGGACGAGACCTTTGAAACCTCATAAGCGATGCTCACCTGACCTTTTTGGACCATGGCTGTCGATTTTGTTTTTGTTTTTTTTCTTTCTGTACAGCCCTTAAAAGCATTTAAACTTTACATAAACAGCACAAAACATTCAAAAGTCTTTAGACAATGGGCATTTACACATAGAAGCCTTTAAGGGACAGTGTATTACAGTCTGTTTAATTGGCCATTTTTAATATCAGACAAAAGAGGGTGATTTTTTTTTTCTTTAAGTTTACCTAATCTGTAAGATATCTCACTTGAGCAATTTATTATGATTCCTCACAGTATTTGGCCCCTGTAACAACTATTTTATGTACTCACTGCAAAATGGGGTTTGATGAGGTGTACTGATTTATTTGATGAACCCCGAGAGGCATCACAGACTCAGGTGTCCAGCTGTAGAGCTCACTGATTTATCATACAGAGGAGCAGGTGCATCTGCCAGAGCCACAGCCTCCAGCCTCCAAACCCCTCATGTGTACTTGTGCATACGGTGGTGAAACATCATCATTTCCCTGTTTAGCTTGAGCATTAACTAGAATGAAATTGCATCCTTTGGAAAGTGTTTGTATTGGGGCTGATTGTCAGTTATTTCTGATTTGCCGGATATTTTAATTTGCACATAGAGTGAAGTCTATGTAATGTACTTTTCAACTTTTTAAAATTGTAATTTGATTAGTATAAGAGAATAGTAGTTTGAAGTAATCCATTTTTAATTGTTTATATATATATATATATATATATATATATATATATATATATATATATATATACAGTATATACATGCATATACAAGTTTAAAAAAAAAAAAAGTGGTGTCACTGATAGCGGTTCTCTGTAAACAACACTAAGACTTGACTCAAATGATCATTGCTGATCATTCTTCTTATTCTAAATGACTTGGTCCCCCAAAAAGGTGCAGCATTCTCCACCTACATCACAGCTGTGCCATTATCATCTGATTAATCCTATGCTGTAGATTCAACTCTGTACAATTTGACAGCTAGGCGATATGGAGCTTCTATATTAGCTCTCTGATGTGGTTAATTCTACTGGATCCTGTAGTGTTGTCTAATGCTATCTGTTAGAGTAGCATGCTTGACTAATAATTGCGATAATATGAGCCAGTAATTTCATTTGAGTAATTTACTGGGTCAAAATGTCTTCACAATGATCTATGATGACCGACGTTAGAAAGCAAATGCTGTTCATTTTGACTGCAACACTTAATCATTTATCTCACTGTTAAAGAGATGATGTGTATAGTGATTGGTTTCACATAATGTTCCAAAGAGCAAAAATAATGATGCTATAGGCCTAATGTTTGGGGAGAGTAAATCATGTATATTCAACATGGATTTATATTCACTGACTGAGATTGAGATTGAAATTGAGGGTGTGTGTGTGTTTTGATGTTCTTTGTTTATGTATGGATTTAGGGAGGTATAGTGGCTTCCAAAATCTGAGACCACAGTGATGTGTTTCTGTTTTGCATTTTTCAAATTTTTTTTTTTTTTTGCATTTTCTAATCTAGCGTGATTTGAAAATGAAAATCTTGTGCTTCAGTGGAGAACTGACCTTTTGTATAAAGTTCACAAGCTCAATGTATGGAGAGAGAGAAAGAAGAGAGAGGGGAAAAGAGCAGTCAGAAGCATATGTGTGCTCGGAGGCAATGCTCTCTCCTGTCTCGCACTCACTGCGCTTGTGGGCTTCCAGCTGCTCTCTTTTTCTCTTTATGTCCATTTTGCTTATTTTCTCACTACCCTTCATGTGATCATTTTAAATAACTTCGAAATTATTCTCTTTTCAAAACTTTTTTTGAGAACCAATAGCTTGATTCTTTTCCCCCAAGACTTGATTTGAAGAGTCACCCGTGTTTACCCATGTGACCTTCCGTCAGAGCTTCATGGATAGGTGAAGGTTGTCTAAGGCTGGCAGCTATGACAGCTGTTCAGACAGTGACCCTTTCTCAGTCATAGGGCATTTCCTCTGGCCAAATCTCACTTGTAAAGGGCAAATTGCAGGTTAGAGGATCCAGCGAGTCAATGCATAGAAAAATAATATAGGAACTAGATTTCCTTTAAAATATATTTATAAATGTGCTACAGAGGCTTCTGTAAATTTTACTTACGTGTCTAAAAATGGGCGTGGTGGTGGGCGTGACTTTATGGGCGGAAGAGCGGTCGATGCAAGTAAAACAATGACATTTCGGAAACTGAGGAAATACTTACTCATATGTCGAACGAAAGTCATACAGTTATGAGCCTGCTATGCTGCCAAGAGAATAGGGACGGGCCAGAATTAACGTTAGACAGACTGGTTAGAGACACATTGAGTTGTGGTGTGAGGAGAACCAGTGGAGAACAGGATGGGTGTCTCACTGAAGGCATAGAAACTGTTGCGCTTGTGTTTTGGGGTGCTTTTATAGTTTTCTGGTCGATGACGTCACCCGCCTATGACGTCACTCCATTGGTCTGATTCCATACGTGTTTCGTGACGCACACACGCAGGGGCGTTCCCACAGCGTTTGATGCAGCTCGAGTTCCCTTGAAAGGGAAAAACAAACTCCTATATATAAAACTATTGTGTGTGCCCAAGAAACTTTTCATGTGCACAGAAATATTTTGCATGCTCACGCATTACAATTTCCATTTGCTCAAAATTAGATTTTTTGTTAGGTATACCTCTCATATCACCAGTATACCTCTCATATCACAGCCTTACAGTATGTCCGCTTTAATGCATCCTACTGTATGTGACGGCCGAGAAATTGTGCCGTGAAATGGGCGCATTGGCGCATGTACTCTCTTTATGCATGTATTGGTCATGTTTATCAGATTGTGTTAGGCTACATTATTCTTCATTATTATGCATTATATCAAATTGCTGGTTTCCTACACAATGCTAAAATAAATACTAACCTTGATATCACATCCTGATAGTTTTAATTTTTTTTCCTAAACTCTGATTTGAATACATGACGTCTGAACTTTTCTTGATGGGTAACTGTGATGGAGTTGACCGATGAAGTTTGTCGGTTATTGACTTAATGGACATTATTTATAAGTAATGGATAATCCATGACTTGCTGTGCATTATACCATTTTAATACACGACGTAGAAGCAAATAACCACCCAACTTAAAGCATGAAGCTACATAAAGCAAAGGTGGAGTGTGTTCAAATTGTTTAATGCACAGCTAGCCATGGATTATCCTACTTATATCATGGTCATTTGCCTGTTATTAGTATTAACTCTTTTCTGCTGTTTCTTTGCTTGTTATTAGATCCAGAGATTTCAAAAGATGCAAAATAGCTCCCCCTACCATATAACAGTGAAAACATAGGTTGCCGGAAAATTCCATTGATGTTTGCAGTGGAAGGGTAAAAATGATGGTTACTTTCGTCAGTTACTGCTGGTTAGATCTAGCATTCTGTCTGCTTTGATTCAGACACAAAAATATTGTAGTTTGGCAAGATTACATTGATTTAAATAAATAAATGATATCATTTATTTGAATTAATTAGAGAGAGGGAGAGACATATGTGAATTATTTTGTCTGTGCACTGCAGCGTCTCTACTAACAATGAAGTTTAATTATTTTAAAAACAGGGATGTTACCCCTTGGTTACTGAGAAATATAATGTAGCAATTCAGTAGAGAGGCTATTTTGCAGGGCAGTGTTAATACGTTTCTCTGCTCCTGAATGTTTCTGTTTGTGAGTGATGTACTGTACATGTGCGCTTCAATGAAAGCAGTGCATTAATAGAACAGTGATTAAAGTGACTGGAACTACACTGTACCTGGGCATTAAACTATATCTTCTAGCCAGGAACATGTTAAACATATTATTTCATGTCTAGACTGTATTTCTCAGTCACATTCTTTTCAGAATTAGGGGCTCTTGAACACAATAATGCTATTTATATGTTCGCTTTTTGCTTTGTAGCATTAGCATTGAAGTGTTCTCTAGAACAAAGAATTGATTTCATTTTTGTGGTCTATTACTAAGAGTCATTCTGTGTAAACACACTTGTCTTTTGAACAAGCATGTTTTGGCTGACCCTACTGCCACCTCTGCAGCTGTCACAGCAGTGAGCCTACTTATTTCCTGACCAAAGGGCAAAGATTCCTTCTGCAAATACATTTTTTTTGCGCAATGTCATTTAAAGCACTGCCTGTTTGACAGGCTAAATGTTGTATGGTAGGATTTGATATTTGCTGTTTCTCAATGACTGAGGAAAGTTTAGTTTCTCAGTTGCATTTGGGAAGATTTGCCCGACAGCTTTGAGGAAGAGAGCTGGTCTCTCAGTTAGAGCTTCAGCAAACTCCAAGCCGTGCACATGCCATGACAAACTGAACCCTCAGGATGCAGGAGAGATGAAAAGTCAGCGCTTCGATTCAGAGCTGCGCAGGCCAAGGGCACAGCCTCAGATCTCTTTCCACACGCTTTATTTACCTCCCAAAACATCACATGCCATGTGTTTGTGAAAGTCTAACCATTCAGTTTTACAGGTACGTAGGTCTTAGTTTGATACACAGGGTTTTGCTCATAATATTTTAAACAGTGTGTTAAATGGCATACTCTCTAGGTTGCCCATATTTTTCAAGACAAGCTTTTTTAATTCAACTGTTTAGTTCCCTTTAAAAATAATATGTCAGGTTTCCAGTATTATCTCTATATCCTAAATATTAAGCTCAAGCAATACTTTTTCTCAATGTTAATTTCCACAGCAAATAATTCTATTTTATAGTGAAGGAAAAAACTATGGTTACATCAAGGCTTTTACAATTAAAATAAAATTGAGCCAAGAAATATAAGTTAAATTACACACGATTTACAAGCATATTGTGGGTTTTTTTTTCGTGCCAACATTAATGTTATCCATGCAACATCAGAAATGTGTGATTAGAACTATCATTTTATGTGTAAAGTTTTTATGGAAATATAATCCAACTCAACTGTTTTCAACACACAGATAATAGTTTTGTTTTTTGTGTGTGTATGTGCATGTGACCCTAAAGAAGACAGGAGTATTGACTGCTGAAACTCATCTTCGCAATCAAAGGAATAAAATAAATGTTGAAATATATTTAAATAGAAATCATTATTTTACATTTTTGTAGTAATATTTCACAGTATTACTGTTTCTACTGTATTTTTGTTCAAATAAATGCAGCCTTGGTGAATATAAGAGACTTCTTTCAAAAACATTTGAAAGTTTTGAGCAGTATATCTTTAAACATTGTTGTCATGATGATATAACTAAGGTAACGCCTGCACATATTGTAACTTTACATAATATCTGCACAAGGATACCAAGAAGAGAGATGTTGTAACCTTGTTGTGTTTAAGATGTTGACTTAAAACAGCAGAGCATAATCAATCTTTGACAAAAACCTGTCAGAAATAGTTTAAACAAAAGCATGAATCATCACATCATGATCAGTTCAGACAGGATCCACAAATATTACATAAGTGATGAATATCCAGAAATTCATCCACCTGAAATGTGTTTACATATCAGATAATACGATTTCATTTGAAATATTATGACCATGAACGCCCTTTAATGAAAACTTTTCTTGTCATTTCTGTCAGAAATGCAGTGGATTTGATTGTTGTTCATTCAGGTCTGTATAGTCTAACTTACAGACAAACAATGAACACAATGTTGTACATTAAACATAGCAAACAATGCTTTAAAGTGACTTGAACGTCTGGTTTCTGTGTGTCTCGCTTGTCAACGTCTGATGCTAATCGACTCTGAAGATGTTTTTCAGTCTAGAAGCTGAAGTTGCTTGATATTAAGTCTCTGTTTGATGTCAGCCAAAACTGGGGTGGCTTATGCAACCCTGAATCCCTGAATGGGCCTTTAAAAGTGCTCTAATTGGCCCTTTTGAGCATATTGTAATTTAAAATGGGTCGTTCATCAAATTCAGTCCCCATGTAACATTCATTTGTTTCTGTGTTTACAAATGCAAAAAGCTCAGCAATAAAGAGAATCTGCCTTGGGTACAATGATAAGGTCAATATATACTGTTTGTGTCTTTTTAAATATAATTCATTTGGAGATGCTGGTTGAACATACAAAGTTGTGCAGAATTTGGAAACAAAAAGTTCTCCGATGAAAGTGTATGAAGAACAGGTGAACAGCTTGCAACGGCTCACATGTCTGCAGGCTACGCTCCCTCATTGTTTGAATTGAACATTAATTGAATCATCAGAGTATATGAAGCGTCTGTCTGTTTTATTCCTGTTGATTTCAGGATTCTTTGATCAATTGAGAGTTTGAAAGAACAGTATTTATTTGAAATAGAACAATGCTGAAACATTAGGAATGTTTTACTGTCATGTGTATGTATACGCATGTCTCTTAAAGAAAAGGATACAATCTTGTGCATAGATATGACAGCCCGTTGTATAGTTAGTAGCAGTATAGGTAGAAGCAGCCAATGTGAATATATCCTTTGTGACCCTAAGAAACTCCCAAAAAGCCAAACCTCCAGGCTCCTCCCCCCTCCCCACCCACAGCTTAAGGGTAGAATAGGTTCCACATGGAGCCGTGTCAGTCTACTCCAACTGACCTGGAGAGTTCTGCCTCTGACCCCGCTTACACGTTGATGCTTGCCTGAATGTTTTAAGTTTCTGCTTGAGTAAGCGCTACTAGCTGGGGTGTACAATGGACAGCAGAAAGGTAAGACCAAAAGAAGTGATTAAGTGAGGCTAAAAGTGTAGATGTAATATTCAGTTTTCAATGGAGGGGTAAGATCTTTTAGAACAATTCTAGAAGTCGCTTAGAGCTTAAGATAGTTTCATTTTTGGTAAAATCAGACAAAAACCGGGTAGGTGGGTCCCACCATCTTGCCTTCGAGTGTCTTCGATCATTCTTGGAATGTTGTTATACATGTTCTGATTTGTGAGTGTTAATGAGGAATGACAGAAATGTATATATGTCCTAAACATTCCATGATGGTTGATTATGTTTTGATCTGGACCCTAGAAGGTGTTTGACTTCATCTAGGTGGTCAGAAAACCACTGTTAATTTAAAGTAGGAAGAACAAGGCACATCCTGAGGGTGAATACTATTTGGTCATGAAAAATGGGTCATTTTTTGGCTGTTATATGACCAGGAGAGCCATCTGCAGACCTAATGACTCCCACAAGATGGCTACCAGAGCTGTTATGGATCCTTCCTAGTGTTTAACAGCTGACAACTGGCTTTATGGGTTGAAGGCAGACTTTTGGTTTCTTTAAATGGAAACTCCATGTTGCACAAAACTGCTAATTCACTTGTGTGGGATCCTACTTTCTCATATTTAGCAACTAGGAATTTTCTTGTGAAGCTTGTGATCAGTTCCTTGTGTACAGTACACTTCTGTATGTGTCCAAGGATATGTAATCATTTAGATGTAATGTTTTTGTTTTTAAGTAAACTGTGATACATTTTTTTACTGTCTTTACTGTCACTTTTTATCAATATAATGCATAAAAACAATTCTTATTGACTCCAAACTTTTGAGTGGTAGAGTGTGTGTGTGTGTGTATATATATTTTTATATGTAAAAAATATTTTCAAGATTTGTTATCACAACATATTTTCTTTTGTCAAATCAACTTAAATAATTCATTTAGTTGAGATAACTTATTATTTTGAGTTTCTGATGATTAAATTAATCTCCTTCATTGTATTAACTCACTTTTTCCAGTTCAATCAACTTGAAATTTTAAGTCAACTAGGTTACTTACTTTTTTAAGTTAAACCAACAATATTTTTTACAGTGTATATATATATATATGTATATATATATATATATATGAAGAGTTCAGATGCAAAAACCTCTAAATGCCATTTGAAATTTTCTTCTAAAATGACCATTTTTATCAAGCTTGTATATTTAAGTTCAGTAATTTCACTTAAATGACAATTAATAGGTAATCTTCATTGCCATTTAAGTGAAATTACTGAACTTAAATATACAAGCTTGATAAAAATGATCATTTTAGAAGAAAATTTCAAATGGCACTTAGAGGCTTTTGCATCTGAACTCTTCATATATATATATATATATATATATATATATATATATATATATATATATATATATATATATATATATATACACACACACACAATAAATTAAACATAATCAAGTCGCTTACTGTGAGAGCTGTTGTGGAACCAGATTGCTCATGCTGCTTTATGTCAGTTTCTATAAACATAATATGGTCATGTATGTGACAGCGTGAGTGTGGACTGAGTGACTTGAACTCTTAATGACCTGATATTTAGGCCACCATCACTTCCCTACTGTTGTGCCCCTTTTTCAAGATAGGGTGCCTTGCCTTACAAGTCACCATTGCAGATGACTGATCAAGCATGAGAAGAGTGTTTTCAGGTTTTAAGCCAATGATAGAGCAGGAATATGTCCCACCGCGCACAGGGTGAAAAGCCGGAGCTCTGCATCTTTAGCTGAATTACTTTCACCTCACAGAGATTGGATAATGGTTTTTTTAAGGACTGTCCACGCTGGTTAATTTCATTCCAGTTAAAGAGAATGAACTTGCCCTTGTTTACTCATTGAGTACTTTTTAGG
The DNA here is from genome assembly GCA_038021265.1 of Cyprinella venusta. Taxonomy (NCBI): domain Eukaryota; kingdom Metazoa; phylum Chordata; class Actinopteri; order Cypriniformes; family Leuciscidae; genus Cyprinella; species Cyprinella venusta. The sequence goes on along the minus strand of CM075870.1, from coordinate 21,915,872 downwards.
GGACCATAGCTAAAGGAGTTTAAGTTAATCAGGACTGTGAAATATGGAAGACCCATCTATCTTGAATTTCAATTGTCAAAATTAATTATTTGCTTAGACCTTCTACAATTTCTTCCACAACCTTCATTGTCAAGGATTATGAATGTGAAGATATTTTTTGAATAAATATCCTTTGAATAAATATAAATCGTACAATGGATGCAGAATTTCACATAGATAAAAAAAAAAAAAAAAGATTTAAAGAAAATCACAAAACCTCATTAACTTCCATTCGGGCACTGAAAGTGAAAGTCAGAAGGGGAAGGGCAAACTCTGTTTACGTGGCTGCAGCGCTGCAGGCGACCGGTGTAGCAGTCGATTCTGTTCCCTACCAGAATTCCTATTCCCACGCAATCATACTGCAAATCATGCGTAGTTGCCCAGTTCCAATACATATGAATGTATGGGAAGCCAAAGGGTTAAAAGAGGATTGTATTTTTCCCCGAAATCAAAGAGTTTTATTTATTTTTTATTTTTTTTAGAAGCGAGTTTTTCCCCATCTGTCAATACAGATCATTTCTTTTCCAATATAAAAATAATAATAATGATAATAATAATTAAAAAAAACACACATTAATATGAGGAACTCTTTTTCTCATGTGTATTTTGGTGACATTGAACATATTGTTAATACATTTTGTATACGGTTTACAAAGTTGTATATCATAAACCCATCATCTCAACGTTTTGCAATCATTATAAATAATAAGACCATAAAAAGAGGCACTGAGTTTAAACATAAACGGTCAGATAAGGCAATTTGTACAATGAGTGATGGCAATGAGTAAAATTCAACTGAATATATCAAGATATAATACAAAAACTATGAACAAGTGCATGATTAATTCAATTCACAGAAATATTACTGGAAACATTTTATCATGCTGGAGTGTAGCAAGACAATTAAATGTTGCACCAATGCTTTTGGCTTTTTTCGCTTTCCGTACATCCACTATGTAAATTTTGAGAAACCTATCAGTGACTTGAATCCAGGGACTTGGGTGTTTAACCATTTCAGAAGTGCTGAAACACATTTCCTTTGCCTTCCTTGCTTGTTTTTTTCCTTCATGTTCTTAAATTGCTTCAGTAATTTATTTTCTACTCTGCATTTCTCTAAACTTACTAACCTGATGGGCAAAGTTTTGCAGCATTAGTCAGCACTAGGTCTCTAATCGCGTTTTATGTTTGGACCTGTCAGCCTTGTGTAGTTTTGGGTGAGTTTTGGAATCTGCACTATTTTTATGATGGTTGGCCACACCTTTGACTTATTGACTTCCGATAGCAGGAAGGCATTTATTTGTCAAAGTATTTAGTCTCCTTTTTGGATTATACTTTTTTTTTTTTTGGGACCATAATGATCTCAAATAAGCATGGGTTTATATGAGAAAGAATGTTCAATCTATAAACATCACATGACTCTACTCACAAGGTGAATCCTAAAATTATATTTCGATAGTTTTATTCCATAGTGGTGTGGTGAATTAATCATAGGAATCAGTTCAGCCGATGTGTGATAGATAAGTGTGTTTTGTTGACATGCACCACCAAAGCACACAATGTCACTCAACCATCTGCAGATGGGGTCAAAATAAAGAAAAAAACAAATACTTCTATGGAGATTCTAAATACTCTGATATTTATCTTATAACTATTTATATTTATCTTAGGGATACATGAATAATTATCAAATACAGCTAAAATTTATTTTTAGTCTTTCAACTGTTATGTTACATAATCCGAGACATTTCCTTGGAAATTCCTTGCATAATCTGAGTTTTTTTTTTTTCTTTCACTTTTGAATACGATCTAAATGTTTATATTTCTACTCTGTTAGAAATATGTCAATTTCTCTTAGGGCGTAAAGCCTGCATAAAAAAAATTCTTAATCAAATATTATTCAATCTTTCAATTGCTGTTTTAAATAATCTGAAATTCACATCCCACATTTTGAGTTTTTGAATGCAGCTCATTGAAGCAGATGATTATGGTCACTCGAAGAATGTTAACGTTCAGTTGCTTTTGTTTGGTAATCGTTCATTTAAAACTTCGGAGAGCCAACATTTGTTTATTCATATTCAAAAAGATTCAGAGTGTTACGTCCATATAGCTTTATGGAATAGACACTAAAACACACACCCTATTGAGCAAAAAAGGATTTTTTGAACCATATGTAATGCCACAGCACATTCTGCATTGACGTCTCCAGGCATTCTGGGTGTTAAGTTGAGAAGTCACAGGTCAGTTCTCACTTTCCTTCCTAAATTGACAGGGTCACATACCTACGAGTTACTCAGAGGGAGCTGTGCTGCTGTCAGTCACAGGCTTCAGGCTTCATGGATAGATGCTCTTCTCACCGTTTGAGGTTATAGGACAGGAAATTGTGGAATAGTCAAATTTGGGATATAAAACAAATTTAAGATAATCTTTAATGCTGTTGTGAGGCAGGTTTTTTTTTATGGAAGCTTTTTTTCTTTGCTTTTTCTTTTCTATTTTCCTTGTATTTTCTTTGTCTTTTCTTTGTCTATTTCATTTACTTTTTTGTTCTTTTCTTTAATTTTCTTTTCTTTTTTCTTTTTCCTTTCCCTTTAGTTTCTCGCTTTTCTTTCCTTGCTCTATTTTTTTTCATTCTTATTTTTTATATATATATATTTATAGAAAGTGCAAAAGGTAAACCACTCATTTGACCCAGGTCCCCATGGACCGTGTGTCTTGGTCTTACGTAAGAGGGCAGATGGGCCCAGCTGGACGATCTTTCTCTCTTTCACTCTGTGCTCTGCAAGACAGATCCTTGGAGCAAACTGCAACAGCTGAAACACCTGGGCATTCCACAGAGCACAGGGACAGGAATCACAGAGTGGAGCGGATAAAGATTGAACTAAACAATACTTTGATATGCCGGAAGGTAAACACAACATAACCGCATGTGTGAGCGCAGACGAGCCATGTTTTGGAAAACGTCAACAGTGTGTTGTATAGAGCAGTTCCAATATTATTTTTTGTTTTGTTTGACTCTAATATTTTAGATGGATAGATGCAGAGATGTATTGACTAGCTTTTTGTTGAACTAGCGTGTACTTTAAGTTGGCGGATATTTAAAGGTCGGTTCACTTCATCTCCCATGTGTTCTGATCTCAAGGATCCCATTTGTTTCAGGGTCTACTCTAGATTGCCTCATCCTTACACTGGGCCTTCAGCTGTGGTGCAGTAGTTGTTCAGAAAGCCATCAGCACAACCCAACACAGGTGTCCTTTTGCTGGCCTCCATCCAGCCTCAGGTCTAAAAGCAGACTTAAACTATGTGTTCACTGGTGCAGAAGAAATCTGTTCATACCATTCAAAATTCTAGATGTCTGCCGTTTTTGGGCTGTCTCTGTAAATATAAGGCAGCATGGCTGTGTTTGCTGTAAACACATGGTCAAAAACCTGATTTAAATGTATACATTTCTGGCGGTGATTTAATTTACTTCTAGCAGATTTTCAATTATTACAGATATCACTGCCATAACCTCAGAGTTTGGACACCGCACTTGTCATTTTAATTTAGTTAACAATGTTTTGATTCTCACACCACTTGCCCCACTTTGCTATCAATCCCACAATCCCCTGCGTGAGTCTTTTGCTCTGCTCCCATAAAAACCGCTCTTCCTTGTACACTTAGTCCAGTTTCAGGTTCAGGAATAAAAGTTGTATTTGTTCAAAAAACATTTTCACTAGGGTTATTTTTTATTATTTTTTTTGTGTGTTCAACAAGCAAAATAGGGAGATTGCATTGTTTAATGCTTAACTAGAGGAATATTTCATTTTGGATGAAAGGAAAATCAGTGGTTATTGGTCATTTTGCTGATGCACATGTGTCTGTGAGCTCTTTGGGCCATTGCACCCTGCAGGATCACAGACTCAGATACTGCTGTGTGTGTGTGTGTGTGTGTGTGAAGCAAACCTAAAATGTAAAAAAGTAGTACTGATACTTTTGCTGCTTTTAAAATCATTTCATACATGCAGCTCATAATCTTTTTCTATTTATGCAGACATCTGTCTTGTCACATCAAGACTTTCTCATTATTTTCTAATTGTTACACATTGTTATAAACTTTCCTTGAGATACCACATTTACACTTCAACAAATCAGTTATAAGTTACAGTATCTTTACATTAAATGTCAACTATCCATTTGTAAAGCAAAATTGCTCATTAGAATGATCTAGTGTAGTTTGGATTCCTCCGCAGAGCTGTGGGGATGATCGCGAGGATAAGCTGCTGAATGCTCGTCTCTCGCTGCGTGCTCGCTGTGCGGGCGGCGCGCTCGCTCGGATCAGATCGTGAGCTTGCCTTAGAGGTCAACATGAAGAGCATCTGATGAGAACAGATGGAGAGAGTAAACTTTAAACTAGGCCGACAAGACCAAATGTTTGTCTTGAGCACATGACGGTGATTTCAGTTCACATCAAGTGCGCTCCAGCATGCCCACAACAGTGCTTGCATGCAATTTTCACAAAATGTTTTGACAGTTGCTTTCGGTTTTCATCATAGAAACAATGATAGAGAGCTATAGGAAGCAGTGGGACCGGGGTAGTGAATTTACAACCCAAACTTGAACTTGCATTACAGTTTGAACTCATTATGTTGGATGCATGTGCAGTATCACTTCTCCACGGCATTAACTTTATTTATTTATTTATTTTTTTGACTATAGTTCAGGGGTATCTAATTAAAGTTCCAAGAGGTCCGGATATTTCCTTCCCAGCGGAGGTCCGGAAAAAACTTTTTTGGAATAGTTATACATTTCCTTCAGGGCAGTAGTAGTACTTTAGTTAAAGAAAAAAAATCCTAAACGGTCAAAATAGTCATCAAAGATGAAAATCTTGAGCCCTCAGAGCCAAAGCAGTGGTGTCTGAGAATTTTTCTATAAAAAAATTAAATATTTCATCAGTTGTTGAGCCCAATTGGATTTGTATATTAAAAGGTTACATCAGAGGTTTTATCAGGCTATTATTATTTTCGTATGGACACATTCGCATGGAGTGGAAAGGGCTTGAATGAAGTACGTTTGGCTATAAAAATATCAGAGTATTAGTGCTGAAAGACCATTACTATAAAGCATGAGCGTTTTTGGTGCATACTGCTTTAAATTATAGAAACGGTAAAATGCTGCAATAATATCCCGCGGCTCAGATTTCTGGAACCGGACTGGAACTGGACTGTGGTCCGCTATTTAAGGACCCCTGCTTTAGTTAATCTAAATTATTTTATAATAATTATGCATGCAATTTGGATGAGTGTATTATTTGAGGTAATACACAGAACGTTTTGTATTTATACTTGTATTTTTATGTTGGTACTAAAATTCCAATAACCAGGACCATTTCAAGAACAAGTGAAGTAGAGATTATGATTTTTAGATAAATGCAAAGATAGTCACAAAGGACATAAACAGTAATGTAATGCAGAGTGAAAAAATAGTGCGTACAGTAATATAGAGGTAATGGGGGGAGGGGTGTTATTGAACTTCGTACTTTAAGTTAGGGTTTTATTGCACAAGCCTCAGGTGTGAAGGGGGGGCGGGGGGGGGGGGGGGGGGGTTATGTGTTTAAGCATTCGCACACATTCATAAATATTATCAGTAATCTTGACATTGATTAAAATATGCCTATGTCATAGTTCATGGGCATATTATGCACTCACTATCATATATTCTTAAAGTGAACAAAATGTGTCCCCTTTCAATGCTCTCTGACTTATGAGAATGATCCCACCAAGCAACATCATATTCATTTTCATTTGTGCATGTGTCTGTTTCAGAATGGAGCGGTTCCAGGAGAGCCAGTAAAGAAAGATGAAAACTCCAGAAGGGGAAACTGGGGCAACCAGATTGAGTTTGTTCTCACCAGTGTTGGTTACGCAGTGGGGCTGGGAAACGTCTGGAGGTTTCCTTACCTTTGCTACAGAAATGGAGGAGGTGACCAGTTAATTTCTTTTTCTTTGCCCAATGTCTATATTGACTTTCTCTCAGTGCCTATCCTGCACCGTTGAGTTGGCATTTTATAATTTCATGCCAAATTAGTTAAACATTTCATTTGAATACTTAAACTGGTGGGATTTGGGGTTTTGTTTTACCATTGAGTCCTTTTCCAAATTCATTGCTCCCCTAAAAGGGTACTCATTGGGTATCAAGTCTCATAACACACCTTACTTAAAATAGACCAGGCTAGGGTCTCTAGCAGATGGTCCCCGATGAACTGGCCCGGAAACCTCTGCCCCATGATCTCATATTGCTGCCTCTGATCCGGGGCCATATCCTGAATTAGCCCATAATTTAGATAAGTACTTAACTCCAGCCTATTTAAAAAGACTGTGCTCCTGTGTACTAAGTGTCGTGTTTGTATGTGTTTTTGTCCATTTAGTGTTTTTTTTATTATTATATGCATATCATTATTTAAGCAATGTTCATCTGCATGAATCCAGAAGATGTGTCTTGCTTTTTGGTTTTGGGCTACCTCAGTTTGAGGCCCCTGGCACATCGACCCCATTGCCCCGGGCCATAATCTGCCCTTGTCTTTAATACACAAAACACTGTATCCACATTCTGTTTCTGTTATGTAAAATATCAGCACTTTTGGAATGCAGCTCGTCCAATCAAATTAGACCAGTTATGTCACTTCAGCTGTTACTCACTTTATTTGCATTAGCATTAGGGAACACTATAATGGAATCATACATTGGCTATTCTTTGTGTCATTTTTTAAATTGTCTTTTTCGGGAAGTGAACACACCTAGATTTCTGTCTTCAGTTAGAAGACTGATGTGTCAGAGTTTTATGTAACTGTGGGTGTGGGTGTGTGTGCATCACAGGTGCCTTCATGTTTCCATACTTCATCATGCTGGTGTTTTGTGGCATCCCTCTGTTCTTCCTGGAGCTCTCCTTTGGGCAGTTCACCTCCCTCGGGTGCCTGGGAGTCTGGAAGGTCAGCCCCATGTTTAAAGGTGAGCTTGTGGCCATTAAAGGAGGTGTGAGAACAACTCTGAAGCATTTCCATGACAACTAAACATAATGGATGAATCTATCTGCAAAGAGTGCTGAAGTTATGACGTCACTTTGTAGGCCGAAACCCAGAAGTGAGTTAGCATTTTAGCACTCCTCGCCCTAAAGTCTATGGTATTTTTGAATGGGTTTTTGCTAAATCTCCTGCAATAAGGTCTGTGGTGAACAAAGCCTCTAAATATTTCCACGTTTTGATCTATGATGAAAAACACTTTTTTTTTTTTTTTTTTTTTTTTTTTAACTGTATATAGGCTTCAAAATGTATACATTTTGGATTAACTTGTAAAGATTATCTTGATAGACAAAATGTGTAAGGGTAAAAACTCTTTGTGGAACACAGATCTTATTTTTTGCGATTTTCCAAAAGTCTATAGGGCAAATGCATAGCTTTTCGAACGAGGGAACCCATGTGACGCTAACTTCCGAGTTGTTCTACAAAGTGACGTCATCACTTCGGCACTCTATTAGTCTGGCTTTAAAGTAATGTCATGACTTGTCTGACATGTTTGGCTAGTAATAAATTTTTAAACATACATTCTCACTGTATTTTCTCCACTTCACTGGCTTGAATGCTATATGTGCCAGGTTCGCTTGCATAATTTCTTCCTTTAATGCTAACAAAAGGAACCATATTATAAAGAGTTACCAAATGTTTTACATTTGTTAATCTCCATTAGTTAACATGAACTGACAATGAAAAATTCTTATAAAGAATCTATTAATGTTAATTTCAACATTTACTTATACATTATTAAATACATTTCTGAATTCATAAATTAGATAGTTTTATTTATTTTACTGTTTTTTTTGTTTGTTTGTTTTTTGGTAAATCCTGTTTATAATTTGTAATTGCAGAAGGTTTAATATCATTTAGCTTTAATATCAAAGCAGCAACCATATGTAATGCATTTTATTGAACTGCAAAGTGAATGTATTGTCCTGGTTGATCTCTCTTCTTCAAGGTGTGGGCTATGGAATGATGGTGGTCTCTACCTACATTGGAATCTACTACAATGTGGTGATTTGCATTGCATTTTATTACTTCTTCATGTCAATGACAAACCTGCTGCCCTGGACGTACTGTAACAACCCTTGGAACACCCCTGACTGCTCTGGGGTGGTGGGAACTCCACGAGCTAATGCCACCTTCGCCAATATGTCTGCTGTCGTGTCAGGGGTGACTGAGATAGTCAACCGCACCAAGAGGACCAGTCCTAGTGAAGAGTACTGGAGGTAAATTCAAACCTTTGTATGTTGATTCATTTATATACTGTATTTTATTTATAAAAATGAAAAGTAAAAAAAGTATATCATTTTTGAATATCATGAATAATAATATAATATAATGTTTTGGGAAGTCCCATAACATGAGATTTCCCAACCTAAACTAACCTTGTGTTGCAGGGACCATTTTCTTTAAATAACACTTTCTTCATGATATCAAAACAGTTTTATCAGCCTGATATTTGGACTTTGATTTTAATACAGACATTAAAATATTCTCCTCATAGCAGAGGTCTATTTAAGTCTATTTTTTTTTTTTGCATTTTTATGTATTTTTATGTAAATTAGCACTAGAAAAAATAAACATTACTTATTTAATATCTGTATTGTTTATACACAATTATGTTGGGTTGTCATTACATTACTCATCTGTACTTAAAATGCATGACAGGTTAATAGTTGAAAGCTGGTAATAATAAATGTTTGCGATTTGTCATGATGTTTGGTTCTGTTTGCATTGGACTTGACAGATGTGTTTGTTGAATGACATTAGAAGACAATGAGACAGAAAGGCACAGAATGTTTTGTTTTTCCAAGAGTGTGATTGTATGTGGTATGTGGTTGGGAATGAATGCTTCACTTTACTGCCAGTGGTCAGAGAATGCAAGGCTTTGACCATGAGACGTGTGTGGACCGTTCAACATCTTTATAAATGGTTTGTGCTCTCTGGGTTGTGTTGTCCCTGTGGCATGAAAGACATTCTTGTTCTTGCCTTTTGTAAACTCATTCATTGTGTGGCTGAAGTTATTTTTTATGGGGCTGTGCTCACAATGCTTTTAATCTAAAGGCAAGCTCTGAAAACATTTAGATTAGCATGATGATTTTGATGACTAAACTGTTAATTATCTGTCTTGCATCCTGCAGTCTCTCACATCCCTCTTTTACTGTTTTTGCCCTCTCAGGAACTATGTATTGAATATCTCTGACGGCATTGGGAACTTTGGGGAGGTGCGTCTGC